>OZ038442.1:7545036-7552536 GCA_964036265.1 Daptonema setosum
CCCCCCCCCTTCGGTCAAACGTGGTAATTTACGCGTTTCTCTTCATGATACGAAGGCAGGAAGAATCCGAGACGTGTTTTATGACTTCTTCATGTTCAAGTATCATCAAGTCAGTGCACTGGCAGAAGGGGAATTCCCCCTCTTTGGTGTTAAAAAGATAATTTGTTCCTTATGGTGTAGGTAAAATGACCTCCAAAGTGCTGATTCCCCATACCTAATTGAAGATTATCCTTTCCCTTTAGAGGATAAGCTCGTACGCCAGTGAGTTCAGTGTCAATTAAGATTAGGATGGTGGGTGGATGAATTTTCGTTGACGAAGTTGGCGTTTATCTGTATTTTTGAAATCATTTTACTATTGTGATGAATTATATTACTCAATAACTGGGAAATTCCCCTGTCCAGAGAACCATAGGTTGACGAGATCAATTATCAATGGGTCGCTGAATTGAACAGACATGGAAGTCAATGGTTTTTTTTTCGGAGAAAAAAAAACAGATTTTGAGTTGAAACAAAATGTTGTTCGATATCCACCTACTTACCTTTCAGCTAGTTTAAGAATTTCGTGATTGTGCAAATTTCTGCATTTTCCCAATTTCAGGTATTTACGTAATAACCTATCATTTAGTAGCTAGAATGAGAATTTGATCATTGTGCAACTTCTGAATTTTTTCAAGTTTCCAATGATAACCTAGCTGGATTGACTATTTGTGATGGTGCAATATTTTGCATTATTTTCAAGTTTCAGACCGCTACATAATAACCTACCATCTAGCTAAAATGAAAATTCTATGTTTGTGCAACTTTCGCCTTCTCAAGTTTCGCAATAATAACCTACCATTTAGCGAGATTGAGAATTTGATGATGGTGCATATGACGCATTTTCAAGCTTCTGATAGGTAATACCCTACTATCTATCTAGATATCGGATTTTGTGATTGTGCAATTTTGCATTTTTCAAACTTTCGATAACAACCTACCAACTAGCATCTAGCAATGAGCATTTCGTGTTTGTCACTTTTCAAAACTTTTTACAATGTCCGGTTGATGTTATGTTATGTTATGTTATGTTATGTTTCAGCTGTTATTCCGCAAAATTGCATAACCGTGCATGCATGCTTAGTTATTTTTAGTTACATAGTTATACTTTGTTAAGTTGAATTTCGTCTGAGTGACTTCATGCTTGAGTAACCCAGAAAACTATGTACTCACATATCTGCAATAAGATATGAAAATTAAACTATTCGCATTTTACTACCAGTCGTACTTTTAAACTATTCTAAGTGACCTAATTAAGTTGAAAAAAACTTATTCCTTTTGATAATTGTTCGAGTACCATGCTTGAGTAACTCTAGAAATTGCTTAGAATCAGATTCGCTATTCTATGTACTACTATCACAAATTGTTGAGAGTAAAAACTCACATAGTTAAATAGCGCTTCTGTGATTCCTTGGCGCTCATAAACCAGTAATTAAAACTATAAAACAGGCAAAAACATGCAATTAAGTTCAGTATGCATTATGATTGTATAAGTTTAATTTTTCATAAAAAAGCATATGATTTATTTCTTCTTTTTGAATATCTTATGGCTTTTTTTAGAGGAAGGTGATAATTTCGATCAGTATTCCCCCTCTTTAGCGTTTTCACAAAGTAGAAATTGTTCGCCTAAGGTGTAGGTAACATGGCCTGAAAATTGCTAATCTTCCTCTTTGATGAAATTCCCCTCCCTTTGGAGGATTAGCTCGTCCGCCTACATAAAAATGTATAAATGTTATTCAACAAAAGTGAAATTAACCTTGACCCTCCTACCAATAATCGGATTTTCTCCGCCGTTCAATGAAAAAATGTTATACTCTTTCGGTCAGGCACGCGCGTGGGTGATAAATAATCCTTGAATTGAAAAATAACAATTTATGGTAATAATAGTATTTCATGTGTCATGTAACATTACCTTTATTATGCAATATATGGAATATTTGTTCAATGGCAGCACTAGCGAGAAAGGGTGGGAAAAGTGGGATTCCCCCCTGTTTGACATTTCCGAAACGTAGAATTTGTTCCCTAAGGTGTAGGTAAATGGCCTGAAAACTGCTAATCCGCCCGTTTTTGACGAAATTCCCTCCTTTCGGAGGATTAGCTCGTCTGCCAGTGAATTGTAGGGATCACTGGCGGACGAGCTAATTTCCCAAAGGGAGGGGAATTTCGTCAAAGAGGGGGGAATTATCAGTTTTCAGGCCATTTTATCTACACCTTAGGGAACAAACTGTGTTTTTTGAAACCTCCAAAGAGGGGGGAATTCCAATTTTCCCTCCCCTTCTCGTCCGCTAGTGGCAGGGATTAAACTTCGGGTGAAATTTCATATGCAGGTAGCCTTTTCCAGGTTGCACTTACATACGTGAAATCAACTGGCGGACGAAACAAACCTCCAAAGAGAGGGGAATCTACTCAAAGAAGGGGAAAATGGCAGATTTCAGGCTATTTTATCTACACCTTCGGAAACGAACTCCACTTTGTTGAAACTGCCAAAGAGGGGGAATTCCCCTCGTCCGCTAGTGGTGATATCCATGATAGTGTCTTTCCAGTCGGACTGACTTTATGAACAAAAAAACACACTGATTTCACCTAGTAATCTTGAGAAATTTTCGAAATTCACCGAAATATCTTGTTATAAAAGTATTTCGTACGGTACCTTCTGTCGCGAGCTAAAAACGGCCCTTAGAAATAATATTTTATGACAAAAAACTTTGGTCAAGCTATAAACTAGTGAATTTCTTGAATCATTTTCAGAAAGTAATTAAAAGTTCATAACCAGTAATCAACCCAGACACTAGCCGACGAGAAAGGGGTGGGAAAAGTGGAATTCCCCCCTCTTTGGCAGTTTCAAAAAGTTTAGTTTGTTCCTTAAGGTGTAGGTAAAATAGCCCAGAAACTTGAAATTCCCCCTCTATGGAGAAATTCCCCTCCCTTTAGGATTTTAGCTCGTCCGCCAGCGAATCAACCCAGACCCTAGCGGACGAGAAAAGTGGAATTCCCCCCTCTTTGGCGTTCTCAAATAGTAGCGTTTGTTCCCTAAGATGTAAAAAATAAATGGCGTAAAAAAAGCTGTTTCCCCATCTTTGACGAAATTCCCATCCTTTGAGAATTTAGCTCGACCGGCAGTGAACCCACCACCAGATTTTTTTCCTTTTTTATCGAAACCATTTGACGAAAAAACTTCGAACCACAAACTCACTCGGTGGTTGGAGAACGCTTTCCATAAGTATCTATTAGGCACCAGAAGTACAGGGTGCCTAGAAAACTTTCGAGTTGTTTGGAAATCATTGCATAAGCATACTGGATCATAGTTCCAGCCCACCCTGTATCAGTTATGATGGCGCTCAATTTTTTTTCATCGCAAGCACGCGCAAAGCACTCGACCATAAGGAGTAATGTGTTACATAACGAGTGCAAGTGTCAAGTCTTGACTTTTTTCCTCCAAACTTGACGTTTTACAAAATCGTCATCACCAAAAAAAATGTCCGTGAAATAAAGAATAGTCTGCTTAAAATCCCTTACTGAAACTCCTTTTTATTTACCCGTTACTACACATACAATGAAGGAGACGAACTGTGGTCAAATTGTCATAAAAAGTTTTAACACGCGCCATAATAATTTTTTGAATTGCGCGCCTTGAATTTTGTTGAGGATTAAGAAACCCTAAATAGGCTATAAGTGACTGGTTCTCTTTGGCTCACCTGAAGCTCAAACCGATAGCGTTGGTAAATGGTTAGATGATCGAATTTGAATCAGGCGCAGTCGTCAAGCACTCGTGCTTTCAAGGAGCAATGTGTTACATAACGAGTATAGAAGCCAAGTCTTGACTTTTTTCCTCCAAACTTGACGTTTTACGTCATCATCAAAAAAAATTCCGTGAAATAAAGTATAGTATGCTTAAGATCCCTTACTGTAACTTCTTTTTATTTACCCGTTACTACACTACACATACAATGAAGGAGACGAATTGTGGTCAAATTTTGTCGAACTGTTGTCAAATTTTGTTGAACTGTTGTCAAATTTTGTCGAACTGTTGTCAAATTTTGTCGAACTGTTGCCATAAAAAAATTTTTAACACGTGCCAAAATAATTTTTTGAATCGCGCGCACTAAACTTTGTTGAGGATTAAGAAACCCTAAATAGGCTATAAGTGACTGGTTCTCCTTGGCTCACCTGAAGCTCAAACCGATAGCGTTGGTAAATGGTTAGATGATCGAATTTGAATCAGGCGCAGTCGTCAAGCACTCGAGCTTTCAAGGAGCAATGTGTTACATAACGAGTATAGAAGTCAAGTCTTGACTTCAAGTCCAAACTTGATGTTTTACTTTGTCATGACGAATACAGTAAGTGATTGGTTCTCCTTTCTCTTCTCGCCTGGGTTGGGTTCAATTGAAGACGTCCGAAGCCTGGCGTTGCAAGATAAAATAAACACCATTATAAAATATTCTACTTTCGGAAATAAAATCATCCTTAAAATTTTTTGCTGCTATTTATCGAATTGCCTAATATGATCGACCCACAGTCAATGTAAAAAAACGAATAAACAATCGTATAAAGCCAGATTCAACAAACGTTTACGTATTTTATATCAATTTCAGTATCATACAAATGCATGTTAACAAAACCAGCTGGTATTCCACGCAGTGTTTAGGATAAATTCCACATTACGTACATCAGGTTTTTTCAGGTTGTGGCAATTTTTTATGGTTTTCATGACCTCTATTTCATGAGATCTGGTTTTGACGGTCAACTTTTATGAATTAGAGCCTTTTCAATTAATAATGAAACTGATTTTGAGAGCCCATCAATCTTTGTACCAGAATAAGACTTTTCCCATGCATGCACAGAAACTTCCCGAGAGATCAGTGCGACATTTACACTTCCGAAAGTTTAAGGTTGGGGAAAGTTGGTTAAAATTATTCTGTATATATCAACCGGCAGTTTAAATTCCATTCAATTCATGAAATCACACTCTTTTTTTGAAAAGTTATTATTAAAATATCTGTCACCTATGTAGAAAAATATCGCATTCGCAGTCTCCTGATCACATAATAATGCTATCTATCTATACATTTCTCTAATAAGTAAAATTCAGGAATCTCAGCGTCAGAAAGACCTGCCCGCCTTTCTGACCTGAACCGCCAAACAATATCCGTTTGATATTGCCAATATCAATATCAATTGATATCCACCAATGAATGTTGCGCAATTTCCAGGAACAAATGGGGTTTTGTTGGCCGAAATATCACATCCTTCATGTGAATGTGTTTCTCAAAAGTGAATTATGTTTCATAGTTCATTTATCGAGTTAAGTTTCGTTTTCAACTGTCCAAAAAAATCCGTCACAGTACTTTTTTTCAAACTCGCGGGCTTTCCTGTACAATCAAGGCAAACTCACTCGGCTCAGCACAAATTAGAATTTTTTTTGGAACGTGTAATTTTGTTAGAAGGAACCCGTGTTACGTAAAATTAGCTTTCCGAAAACGGAAAAATGTTTTACAAAAATTGTAAACGGATAAAATCAGCTCATTCGTAACAGCAATTCTTATAGAGTTTGATTCGTATAACATCATGATTCCTTTACTTGTTCTAGAAATCCGACTCCTATCAACCCATCAGTTGATTTTAGGTTTCCATCCCATCCAAAACTAATGTGTTTTGTCATAAATTGTTGAGAAACATAAAACTCTTTATCGCATAACGGAAATGCGACATCATAAATATGTACATAAATTGATTAAACTTTATCTTTAAAAATCCAAAATCATCTTTACCACCGCTACTAATTCACATATCCGTCTCACATAATAGTAGAAAAACTCGATGAACACCCAAAGTTCTACGAATGCCGGTTCTTCCCATTCACAAATATAACATTGACCTGGTTTCGGTACCCTGCAGACTTCACTGAGTTAGTCAAGCTCTCCCAGACAACACTTGCCCTCACTGGCCGACGCACTGGCGGACGAGCTAAGTTCCCAAAGGGAGGGGAATTTCGTCAAAGAGGGCGGAATTCGCAGTTTTGAGGCCATTTTATATACACCTTGAGGAACAAGTTCTACTTTTTGAAATCGCCAAAGAGGGGGGAATTCCACTTTTCCCACCCCTTCTTGTCCGCTAGTGAATCAGACAAAACTTGCCCTCACTGGCCGACGAGCTAAACGACCAAAGGGAGGGGAATTTGGCCAAAGAGGGGGGAATTGACAGTTTTCAGGCCGTTTTACCTACACGTTAGGGAACATATTCTTCTTTTTGAAAATGCCAAAGAGGGGGGAAATTCATTCTTTCCGCCCCTTCACGTCCGCTAGTGCTTGCCCTTCACAAGCTTTTCCAGTCTTCCATCACATTCACAAGTCCATTAGAATCAGACTCGGCCCAGGTGATTCAGTGGATTCGATGTGAGGTGGATGGTACATCCTGGATCTGGAATACATGAATTCTTCCATTGACCACTTTTTACCACCTCTTCGCCTTGCCGAACCCCCCCCCCCCCCCCCCCCCCCCGGTCCCCGACGTTCGGATACTTCCCAGACCTGAATTAATTATCATGAAAATCGTCATCATCATATCCTACTCACACTGGTGGACGAGCCACACCTCCGAAGGTAGAGGAATCTCTCCATAGAGGGGGGAATCGGCAGACATCACGGCCATCAGGAAAAAAACTCTACTTTTGGAAACTGCCAAAGAAGGGGGAATTCCACTTTTCCCTCCACTTCTCGTCCGCTACTGATCCTCATCATCATAATAAACACGAAGAAGTTCATGTGCCGACAAACTCCTAATAAAATTCGGCGTAATCGTGTTTCCGCTCGCGTGTTTTTGATGATTTGGTTTTTTGACGAGTCTGCCATAAATCATATCATGTCCGTGCCGTGGCGGTGGATCCATCGATCCACTGGCGGACGAGAAGGGGTGGGAAAAGTGGAATTCCCCCTCTTTGGCAGTAAAAATACTTAACTCGTTCCCTAAGGTGGTTGGTAAAACGTCCTGAAAACTGCCGATTCCACCACTTTTTGACGAATTTTCCCACCCTTTAGAGGCTAGGCTCGTCCGCTAGTGCATCCACCCATCCATGAATCGAAGGTATCGCCGGCAGGTGTCGGCGAATGTCCTAGCCGGCAGTGGAGGGAAAAACTCTACGGACTGATCGTGGATCCCCCCTCCTCCTCTCCCGTTATCCGCTGGTGCAGACGCTTGGGCAACGGAGTTCAGATGGACGTTAAAATTGTTCAGGTCCAGGACTCCAGACACGAAGTAACCTGGTGTCCCTAGCGGACGGAAATTCCGCCATCTTTGGCGCTTTCGAAAGGTAGAAATTGTTCCCAAAGGTAAGAATTTCTAGGTAAAATAGCCTGAAAACTGCCGATTCCCCTTTCTGTGAGGAAATTTCCCTCACTTTGGAGGTTTAGCTCGTCCGCCAGTGAATGGCGAGGAAGCACCTCTGGGTTCGATGGTGTCGGGTCTCTG
>OZ038442.1:7557536-7565036 GCA_964036265.1 Daptonema setosum
GTGAGTGAGTGAGTGAGTGAGTGAGTGAGTGAGTGAGTGAGTGAGTGAGTGAGTGAGTGAGTGAGTGAGTGAGTGAGTGAGTGAGTGAGTGAGTGAGTGAGTGAGTGAGTGAGTGAGTGAGTGAGTGAGTGAGTGAGTGAGCGAGCGAGCGGAGTGAGTGAGTGAGTGAGTGAGTGAGTGAGTGAGTGAGTGAGTGAGTGAGTGAGTGAGTGAGTGAGTGAGTGAGTGAGTGAGTGAGTGAGTGAGTGAGTGAGTGAGTGAGTGAGTGAGTGAGTGAGTGAGTGAGTGAGTGAGTGAGTGAGTGAGTGAGTGAGTGAGTGAATGAGTGAGTGAGTGAGTACCCGAACCTTATACCATTGCAGCATCCGTCTTCGAGGACCGTATCTGCATCAACGTCCAGGTGGGCATCGCCATCCTGATAATCTTCGTCCTCGTCTGTGTTGTATCCCTGGTACTAACAGCCTTCCTATGTTATCGTGCCCATACCGAATCACCGACCAAAGCCGGCACCACCAAAAACTTTGCCACCTACTACACGCCGAGTTCGACACCATCGGCGGTCAGCCCCGGCAGTGGCACCTCGAGTGCCGCCAGCACCTACAATACACAACGGCAGGCCAGTGAGATGATCGGGCATTAGTACGGCTCGTGGTGACAGAGAGTGGTATGGTGCAGCTCGTGGTTTTGATGTTTTTTTCTTATCTTTGCAGTTATTGCGGGAGAAAATGAATGATGGATGTGTTGTGTTGGATCGAGGAATAATGTCCCTCAGGATAGATGATATTAAAAAAACGTTTACCGTTTAAGATCCCAAGAACCTGATAAACTTGTTTTTGGAAGTTTTAAAATTTTTGCATTCAAAATATAGTTTCAGAAATCTAAAAAAAGTTTTCAGAAAGAAAAGAAGGTCTCGGGGACAGTATTTCCCATCGAGTCCATACTGTTTGAGGCTGTAGTCTTTCTCAGCGATTTTTTCTACGAAATTCGTGTTACGGTTGTTGCCGATTTTTCATGTATGAGTTGAATGCCTTCTTGTTGTTGCAGATGTTTTCCCTGTAAATTGCTCCAAGTTTTTTTTTCTATAATTGAATGCTTCCAACAATTTTTACTGCACCCTCGATATTTATTAACTCAATTTTTACATAAACAGTATGTAAGTTTGACAAAAGATCTCTCTACAATCGTGTGCTCTTTAATTATTACAAAGATTTATCAAATTTGTTATTATAGCACTTTCAATTGATTGGGATACAAAATTTGAAATGCCGCCACTTTCAGATCTGGTAGCCTTTGATAATAAGATATCTGGACTCAGTTATACCACTCACAGACGGATGAGCTAATTTTCCATTCCAAAGTGAGGAGAATTTCAACAGAAAGGGGGGAATCGGCAGGAGTTTTAAGCCGTTTTTTACTTACACCTTATAGAAAAAATTCTACTTTCTGAAACCGTCAAAGAGAGGGTTAATCCACGTTTCCCTCCCCTTCTCCTCCCGCTGGGGATTCCAATGGAAAACTCACAAGGAAGAACAACATTCGCCGAAGAATAAAGGCGCGCGTTTGAAATTTCATCTTCAAATCGATTGAAAGTGCTAAATTTGTGATTTTATTCTCAAGTTTTCTCACCGTTGCTTTTTCACATGTTGCAGGATCTGAGTTTTTTACCTTTATAGCTGTATCTTTTCTCAAAACAAATTGCATTTATTTTCTGCCTTTTTGAGTTTTTCTTACGTATGTTGTATAATCGACCCTTATTTACTGTTTCAAAAAGATGAGTGAAATTTCGATAAACAACCTAATGTTTCTGTCGACTGGGTCAGTAATCAGAAAACATTTTTTTGCTTTTTCTTCTTGGAACAGTATTTCATCAGCGATTATATTTAACAATGCTTTCTCTTAAATTTTCGCATTTATGATATTTTATGCTTGATTTTCTGATTCCCATTTTTAAACTGCCTTGTATTGCTTTCGCCACTCAATCACTGGTGTTTGCCTCTTGTTCATTTCACTTAATGTCTTTTGAAACATTATGTTATCCGATTTTCGATTGTTTATTGATTGTCGAACATTATTTTTTTGGTTGTTTTACTTCAATTTTTTCTATCGTTCACTGTCAAAGTATTTATATACAGGAAAACGAAGCTTTATTATTATATATATAAACAGTTGTTGCTTTATACCATTATGTGATTATTACAAGACAATTGAAAGAATAAAATGTAATGAAACAAGTTCCAGCGGTTATTCGAAACAGTCCGTCAGTCAATCAGTCAGTCAGTCAATCAGTCAGTCAGTCAATCGGTCAGTCAGTCAGTCAGTCAGTCAGTCAGTCAGTCAGTCAGTCATTCAGTCAAACAGTCGTCAGTTAGTCGGTCAATCAGTCAGTCAGTCAGTCGGTCAGTCAGCCGGTCAGTCAAACAGCAGGTCAGTAAAAACAGGACAACGTGAACATCGTATTCAGTTCATTGGCAATAAGTTTTGATTACAAGGTACTTGACCGAGTCAAAAATACACGTGACGCGGTAATTAGAAAGGTGTTGCTACTGAAACATTAATTGTCGCTTGTGTTGAACAGAGAACAACAATCCTTTCTGGTTACTGCGACTTAACACACGACCCACTTTACGAAGTACCCGAAATCTCAAAAATAGGAAATTCAGTTTGTACTGTACCTCCGAAAAATAGTAAAACGTGTCATCTGTTTTGGATGACTAAAAATGCTGATGATAAACGTTTCTGATTCATGAGGTATTTTTATATCGTACTTTTGTTAAGCGTGGCTTCTCAACGTATAGAAAAAGAATGTATACATTCTTCTGTAGTATAACATATGTATCTAATGCTAACAATCCATAAATCTGTTCCGCAACAACAACAACAACAACAACAACAACAACAACAACAACAACAACAACAACAGTTACTTCCCGCTTCACACGAGCACAATAGCCATGTCAAGGTAAACATTCATGAGTGTGGATTCCATGTCTTAACAGTAACACGGATTTGTGACACATTCCCAGAGTCGAGCCATAAGCAAACAGTAGAAATAATTTGTCATCTGGAAAATTTATTCACGCCGTATCCGTTCTTCAAGGAATTAGGTGAATTAGAACTTGTTTCTGAAATGATCTTTTTTAATTTGTGAACTACGCATCTGCAATTTGTATTCACTGAGTTTATAAAGCGGAATAAGTTTATAAACTGAGTTTATAAACGTATTCTGCTCTATGTTGTTTTAGTTCCTAAATATGCAGAGGGAGGTACAGATTAACCTACAGATAACAGATCAAACTACAGATTTTTTTAAACATTTTTATAACCTTAAAAGGTCTGAAAGTTCATTCTCTGAAACAACAAGCAAAGGGGTCTCTCCTTTTTCCATCATCGCCCACTAATAGTACATATGTAGGTGGTTCCCATCATTTTCTTAACTATTGTAGCAACCAGTCAGTCAGTCAGTGACTGGCTGATTCTCGCTCTCAGTGACTCACTGACTATTTCACAGACTCACTGACTCACTGTCACACTCACTCACTGACTCAGTGACTCGTGGGTTGTGGGGGCTCACAGTCAGTCAGTCAGCCAGTCAGTCAGTCAATCAGTCAGTCAGTCAGTCGGTCAGTCAGTCAGTCAGTCGGTCATTCATTTAGTCAGTCAGTTAGTCCGTCAGTCGTCAGTCAGTATGTGGTTCCCTTCCCACTATAGTAAAATAGCAACCAGCCAGTCAGTCATCTGTCCAGCTACATAGCTACTACTACTCTTCACATCATTCACATTCCCAGGCATTGTTTGTCAATTTTATATTTGTAGATTTTACTATAACTACCGTGCATCTCCATCGTCATCATGATTGCCGCCACGGTCGCAATGTCGCTAATTATTTCGGTGTTACTGTCGCAACAGGTGACATGCAACGTGCAACTTTATGTCCGAACCGGTCACGGCATAAGTGGAGAACATGCCTACGTTACGCAACCTGGTGATCCACTGACGTTGCATGCTGCCATGATGCCCGCTTGTTAGTTACATGTCGCTAGATATCGCTAGTTATGTACATATTGATAGATGTCGCTAGTTACATATTGATAGATGTCACTGGTTTCATGTCACTGGTTATATATTGCTAGTAACATGTCGCAAAAGATAGTTAGTGCAACTGCACGTTGGAGCGAGTCACGGCATTAGTCGTGAACATGCCTACGTTACGCAACCCGGCGATCCACTGACGTTGCATGCTGCGATGATGCCTGCATGTTAGTTACATGTCGCTAGATGTCGCTAGTTTAGGTACATACATATTGATAAATGTCATTAGTTACATGTCGCCAGGTACATATTGATAGATGTCACTGGTTATATAATGCTAGTAACATGTCGCTAAAGCTAGTTAGTGCAACTGTACGTTTGAGTGGGTAACGGCATAAGTCGTGAACATGCCTGGTTACGCAACCCGGCGATCCACTGACGTTGCATGCTGCGATGAAGCCCACATGTTAGTTACAAGTCGCTAGATGTCACTAGTTATGTACATATTGATAGATGTCACTAGTTTCATGTCACTGGTTATATATTGCTATTAGCATGTCGCTAAAGCTAGGAAGTGCAACTGTATGTCCGATCCGATTGGGTCACGGCATTAGTGGCGACCATGCCTATGTTAATCAACCCAGCGATCCACTGACGTTACATGTCGCTAGATGTCGCTAGTTACAGTATGTACATATTGATAGATGTCACTAGTTACATGCCGCTAGTTACATTTTGATAGATGTCGCTGGTTATATATTGCTAGGAACATCGTCGCTAAAGCTACATAGTTAGTGCAACTGTACGTTTGAGTGAGTCACGGCATTAGTGATAAACATGCCTACGGTACGCTACACAGCGATGTACTGACGTTGCATGCTGCGATGTTAGTTATGTACATGTTTAATATTTATCCAAATCACTCTTATGTATATTTCGTAAATTTTTTTGCTCATTTTGAAGTTTTTCTAATATTGCTACTTACATGTTGCTTAAATATCGCTTGTTACATGTCGCTATACATGTATAGGTCTCACAATGGGTTATAAGAAAGGATATAAAAGTGGGAAAACCTATGTTAAGAATCAAGATCAGGCCAGCGCGACTCAGATTCTCAAGTTCTGAAATTCGCAAACCACGTTTTGTAAAAGTCGAAACCAGATTCTCAACTTTAATTATTAATTATTAATTATTAATTATTAATTATTAATTATTAATTATTGCTAGATGTCGCACATAAAAAAACTGTTGTTTCAAACACGAATTTCATTACAGCCATCAACGCCGATTTCTACCTGGAAACATGCACGATATCCGACTCAAATCCACCGTTCGGCGACAAGGTGCTGATGCTGATTGATCGTCGAGGGTTGGTTGAATATTTTATAGCTTGATCGGGGTAACATGAAATTTTTTGAAAATTTGAACGCGCGCCAAATTCAGTTTTGAATTCAAATTGTGCTTATTTATTTTTATACTGAAGATTGTTTTGCACTGCTTCCTCCTTAGCAGTTTTACAACAATAATGTTGAGATTTATTTTTAATTTTTCACTTCATACATTTGAGTTTCATTGTTGGATCAAATAAGTAAATATGTAAATATAACCTAAGTATACCTAAGTATGTAAGTATACCTATAAATATGTAAGTATAACTTATGTACCGTCACCTCTCAGCCTGCGTACATAACCTAATGGTCTACGACAAATATCTATAAAACCTGTAACTGATGTTTCATAGTGCGCTTGCGTAAGATTGCAATCTTGCACACGGATTTGAGAATTTGAGAACGTTATTGAAGGGTTTATGTGTACTGTTTCTTTGTTCTGGTTGAAATTTAGATTTTTTATGATATTATTTTAAAGACAACTGTTGGTTTCTACGTTGCTCATGTAAAACCTCAAACACCAGCACCATAGATTTTTCAGGTTCATATCCATAAAATGAAAACGCAATGAACAATAATGACCTACAAAGTCAATTGAAAGCGGAGAATGAAAGGCAAAAAATAGTGCGATCTACAGAGGTAATCGTCTGAGAAAATTTCACTTATCCATTTTATCAATTTACCCTGATAAAAGCTCTATTTTCATACTAATAACTTACTTCCCATAGAGGACAAAGATTCAGAATTTCCTTAAGAGATTATTTGGAAATGAAGTAAGGCTTTTCTTGCACGAAAAAAGTACGAGTTGAAAATGCTTGTTAGGACAGCCATGTTCGAAAGGAAACAGAACGTAAGCGAGGGACCCAATGTATCCAGGGTTTCTTGTTAGCCAAAAACTTTTTGGCGCGCAGTTTGAATTCAAATCTATTTTTGGCGCGGTTTCAAATTTTCGAGAAGGAAGTTCTGTTTCACATAACATTTAGATAACTCACAAAATTGCCCTTGATTTTAGCAAACGTTCGTAACCGGCCCCACAAAATTTATCTCTGATATAACAAGAAACCCTGACCAAGCTATAAGCAGTACAAAAATGGCCGATGTTATGGTGAAATAGAAGAGTTACAACAGTACAAACTATCCGTAGAACCGTTACCAAATACCACCAAAAAGAAGAGCTAATATAAGTAAAGTCCGTATGTTGCTTCTACAAGCAAATATTGCCCAAAGCGTGATAATGAAACATCAGACAGTCAGTGTTAACATCAATCATCATCAACCCATGTTAAACCATGGTGTCAACCGAGTTGAGTTGAGGCTAGTGATGTTTCATTATCAGACGTTTCGGGCAATGTTTTTGCTTGCAGAAACAACATACGGGCTGTACTAAATTTCAACAACTATTGAGTATGTATAGAACAGCCAATAATGTGTTCTGCAGAGTAAATTACTTTTTCGACAAAAATAAAATTATTTTTATAGTTCAGGAAACTCTCATTTTTTGTGAGTTCTAAAGCATTGGTGCATTAAAAACTCATCAAAGAAATTTTTTCTGCAAAAATACATCGTTATTGTAAACGTATAGTCGAATTTTTTGGTTACGACTTTTTTAGGAACTTTCTTGTGTGTAAAGTAAAACCTTTCCCTCAACCCCAAGTTGCTGTTTCCGACCGCGCGATAGGAAACTTGGATCGGCGAAAACTTAACTCCATCGCGTAGAGCGTGTTCGAATTGAATTGTCTTCAAAGTGCCGATCAACCTTTTTAATGGAACATATATGGCGGTTGGAAGCAGCAATTTGGGGTTGAGGGAAAAGTTTTACACAAAAAAGTTCCCAAAAAGTCGTCACCGAAAAATTCGACTATATGTACGACTGATTGACGACAGTTTTGACAACCGAACTTATTTTCCTGTAAATATTCCATACAATCATAGAATTACATGAGGGATTCATCGAAACATCATGTTTACAAGAAAAAAGTTTATTTGTCTTGATATTAGCTTCAACCACCTAAAAATATATCACATTAAGCTGCCAATGCTGAACTTCAATACCCGTTCAAACCAACACAACATTAATCAAACA
>OZ038442.1:7570036-7592536 GCA_964036265.1 Daptonema setosum
CTGCACATACTGCATTATTTTAAGTCTTATGTATCTTGTTTGTCTTTCATAATCGTTCAAATTTTCATCACAAGATGAAAAACGTACATAGTTGATAACAAACTTTCGCTCCTAATCGGAACGGTGGTTGGCTAATAGTAACCGACTCGAAGCTTAATCCCAGCATCATCCTCGTCTTTCAATCTGTGTTAATAAGTGAGGAGGGAATCGGTCAACTACTGCCATAACCAACTACAATTATTGTTTTTGAGTCAACTGCGGCAATAATGATAGATATTTCCTAGCTGCAGTTGTTTCGCGGCAAGTAACATCATTCGCTTGCCACCTACACAATGATGATATAATTACATTACAGACTGCGAATAGCTAATGAATCAATGAAGTTATGAATGAGTTAATGAGAATACAAGTTAGATACATTTATTTTTATATGGGGACATAAGGGCGAGAAGATGACGTACGTGCACTTTGTTGTGTTCTTCCATCACGTGTTCTCCATTCTTTGGTGGTAAAGCTGTGTTTGTGGATTATTTGTTTCTATGTTACTTGCGGGCTAAACCGTGACGAGAAATCAAAACCATGGTCCACATGGCAAGAAGGATGCACGAACATACATAGATTACAATGTACATACATTGGAATTGTAGCGGATGAAAGCCTAAGGGAGGGGGTGTTGAATAAGGTAAAATAGTGGTACAGTAAAATTCGATGAGGTAAAAATAATGGTAAAGTAAGATTCGATGTGGTAAAATAGTGGTAAAGTAAAATTCGATGGGGTAAAATAGTGGTCAAGTAAAATTCGTTGTGGTAAAATAGTGGTAGAGTAAAATTCGATGGGGTAAAATAATGGTACAGTAAAATTCGATGGGGTAAAATAGTGGTACAGTAAAATTCGATGGGGTAAAACAATGGTACAGTAAGATTCGATGTGGTAAAATAGTGGTACAGTAAAATTCGATGGGGTAAAATAGTGGTCCAGTAAAATTCGATGTGATAATAGTGGTACAGTAAAACTCGATGGGGTAAAATAGTGGTATAGTAAAATTCGATGGCGTAAAATAATGGTACAGTAATATTCGTTGTGATAATAGTGGTACGGTATAATAGTGGTATGGTAAAATAGTGGTACAGTAAAATTCGATGTGATAATAGTGGTACGGTATAATAGTGGTACGGTAAAATAGTGGTACAGTAAAATAGTGGTATGGTAAAATCGGGGTAAAATAGTGGTATGGTAAAATAATGGTCCGCACCCTCCGAGTTCGAACAAGTGACCGTGTAATATATAGCTTGTGTCACAGTCCCAACAAGTCCAGTGTGTTGTAGGATAAGAGGTGGATGTGACATTATATATAGTTTTTCTGATGAATATGACTTTTTATACTGGGACTTCTCCATTAATAATGCCAACAAAGTACATACACTAATACCACAGCAGCAAGTTGAACAGTTATTATAGTTAGGAACGAGAACGTTTTGAGCTATAAGAACCGCTAGATATGTAGGCTATACCATATGACTTCGTACCAAGTTAAAATGGACGAACTAAGTTGAGTCAGTAGAATGTAACGGGATCTACATAGAAGGCTTTATAGGGTGGACAATTGGTTATTAGAATGGCCACAAAAAGGTAATCAGTGTTTCCCTATAAATCTGAATCTTGGATTTTGTGCTTAATTTCGGATTTTGACGGAATTGGATGTTTTAGAAAAAAAACAGGAAAATGAATTTCTGTGAACCCAAAATCCAAAATTCAAAATTCAAATTTTGGATTTACAGAAAATATAATTCTCATATTTTTTCTTGTTTTTCACCAAAACGTTGAAACCTAAAATAGACCCCAAAATCCAAGATTCAGTTTTATAGGGGAAACACTGGTTACCTTCTGTGGCCATTCTAATAACCAATTGTCCACCCTATAGCATTCTGAATTGACTAGGACTAGGAGATTGAACTCGAGATCCCACCAGTTTTCTGAACTTGTTAGGCTTTTTTATTGTCGGATAGTATGGATTGACCAAAGTTCTAAGATAAATAAAGATGAGAGTGACAGACCAGTATTTATATTGAAATCGGCTTTTTTATAAAAGTAAATAACGAAATAAAGCACAGGAAGAAGCGCTACACTCAAGGGGTGGGCCAAGTACATCGGTGTGTGGGTGAACGTTTTTGCAACGTTCGGAACAATAAATAGTGATTGTACTTATAATGAAAGATAATTTGGTGGTTTTTCATTAAAAAAATTATAAGAACAAACCATCAACGAACGAACGCACAGGAAACGCATCACTCAAGTATGGGTGGGTGGGTCGGAGGTTTCTGCGACGCTCCATCCAGTTCGGAACAAAAAAGTTTTACCGTAATCCAAGTGAGAGGGCAAATTTCGATGTGACGTTGCGATGCTAGTGAGAAAATAAGCTAATGTTGGAACAAGATTTTGTTACTGGTTTTCTAAAACCTGTAACACATACCGGAAGCGAAAACGCACCCATCACATTCACATCGCTCAAGTATGGGTGGGGTCACAAGCGGACGAGAAGGGGAGGGAAAGTGGAATTCCCCCCTCTTTGGCGATTTCATAAAAGTATAATTTGTTCCCTAAGGTGTAGGTAAAATGACCTATTTTCGGCCACTTCCCCCCTCTTTGGCAAAATTCCCCTCCCTTTAGAGGTTTGGCTCGTCCGCCAGTGGGTGGGGGGTCGGATGTTTTTGCGACGCTCCATCTAGTTTGGAACAATAAAAGAGTTCTACCGTAACCATCTGAAAAGACGAGTTGGCAATGTGACGTTGACATTATTGACTTGTAAAGTAATAAACAGATTGCTTAACAAACTTAGTGAAAGAAAAAGAAAATAACCTAATGGTGAAAAAAATTATTAAGAAATTCATTGACGAAGGAGAAAGCACAGGAAACGCAACACTTGAGTGTGGACTGTGGATGGAAGGCTTTTTCGGACGCTCCATCCAGTTCGGAACAATGAAGAAGCTGTACCGTAACCATATGGAATGGAAATTGATATTGGCATTGCTTGGAATGTACAAAACAGGTTGCTTAATGACGACAGTAAAAGGACTAGTAACATAATCTAATATTTTAGGAAAAAGTGACTTTTCCGTAAAAATTTTCTATAAAATTCGACCACGAAAACAACACTGAAATCACTCAAGTACGGGTGTTTGGAACAATATAAAGACACCCTACCGTAACCACGTAAGAGGGCGAATTCCCATTGCTATATACATGCGTTGACATTATTTGACATTATTCGACATTATTTGACTTGACATTATTGGTTTATCATAATCTCCGAACCAGAGAATGTGCGTCGGATTATTTTGTATTAGTACCACCAACAGAAAAAGGCAAAGGAAATTAATACTCGTGGGCGTACAGTCGATCCGAGGTTTCGTGTTAGCCAAAAACTTTTGGCGCGCAGTTTGAATTCAAATATGCTCTTGGCGCGCTTTCAAGTTTACGAAAAATAAATTCTTTTTCACATAACATTTGGACAACATACCGAAAACTGCGCGAAAGTTGCATACATATAGTCGAATTTTTTGGTTACGCCTTTTTTCGGGAACTTTTTTGTGTAAAACCTTTCCCTCACCCAGAAATTGGCGGTCGAAAGCAGCAGTTTGGGTTGATGAAAAGGTTTTATACACAAAAAAGTTCCTAAAAAGAGTCATAATCATCTTTTTAAGAACTTTTCTGTGTGTAAAACCTTTTCATCAACCCCAAATTGCTGCTTTCGACCACCAATTTCTGGGTGAGGAAAAGGTTTTACACAAAAAAAAGTTCCCAAAAAAAGGCGTAACCAAAAAATTCGACTATACGTGCGTAACCGGTCCAAAAAAGTAATTTTTGAAAACAAGAAACCCTGATCAAGCTATAATTAATTGCATTTCTGCGTAACGGATCCATATAAATAATTTTTTTGAAAACAAGATATAAATAGGACACCAGCTTACGTTTTTCGTCGTCCGTTCTCCACGAGTTCGGAACAATAAAGAAAATCTACCGTAAGCGCCAACTGCAATGTGACGTGGACATTATTTGTGGACATTATTTGTGGACATTATTTGTGGACATTATTTGTGGACATTATTTGTGGAGATTATTTGTGGACACTATTTGTGGACATTATTTGTGGACATCATTTGTGGACATTATTTGTGGAGATTATTTGTGGACATTAATTGTGGACATTATTTGTGGACATTATTTGTGAACATTATTTGTGAACATTATTTGTGGACATTACATTGCCCGCAGAGTTATACGAAAAACAGGTTGCTTAACGACTGCGGGGAAAGGGAAAAGAAAACCGTCGTGGGTGTGAAAGTTGCCCCATCTCGAGTTCGGAACAAAAAAAAACGAAGTAATAATTACAGTAACCACATGGGAGGTAGAACTTCAATATGACGTTGCCATTGTCACGTTGACAATATTTGGTGACAAATTCATTTAAAAACAGGTTGCTTAACGACTGCAGCGAAGGGAACAGAAAACAAGTGAAAATGTAATTTCCCATTGGTGGAAATGGATTGAACTTATTCTATAATCGATTGTGATAAACCTTTCTCAAAAGGTGTATGGCAAAATGCGAAACCGAACATTCAAATGATGATTTACTTTTGCAAAAGTTGGCGAAACGTTATTATAATCGACTTTACAAAAAAATGAGAGATTTTAATTAATTTTTCTATAAAATCGCTAACGATCAAAAAGCCCAGGGAGTTAACACTGGTGGGGTTGGAAGTTTTTCGTTTATTAAATCTGCACTTCAGAACGCCAGCGGACGAGAAGGGGAGGGAAAAGTGGAATTCCCCCCTCTTTGGCGGTTTCAAGAAGTGGAATTTTTCGTTCCCTCAGGTGTAGGTAAAATGACCTGAGAACTGCCGATTCCCCCTCTTTGACGAAATTCCCCTCTTTTTGGAAGGTTAGCTCGTCCGCCAGTGCTTCGGAACAATAAAACATATTACGGTAACCATCTGAGTGGGCGAACTTTGCTGACGCTGACAGCTGTACGCCACTAGCGGACGAGAAGGGGAGGGAAAAGTGGAATTCCCTTTTCTTTGGCAGTTTCAAGAAGTGGAATTTGTTCCCTCAGGTGTAGGTAAAATGGCCTGAAAACTGCCGATTCCGCCCTCTTTGACGAAATTCCCCTCCTTTTGGAAGGTTAGCTCGTCCGCCAGAGGCTGACAGTGTTCGTTAACATTTGCGCTTTTTTGGGAACATTTTATTTTTTGAATATCATTTTATGAATAGGAACTATGGCATCCGCGGGGACGGTGAGCGGAAATTGGGCGTGGTCTAATGATGGGTTTAGCCGCATTTTTAATTGGTTACACTGGCGGACGAAAAGGGGGAGAAAGTGGAATTCCCCCCTTTTTGGCGGTTTCAAAAAGTTGAGTTTGTTCCTCTAGCTGTGGGTAAAATGGCATTAAAACTGCGAATTCACTCCTCTTTGACGAAATTTCCCTCCCTTAGGAGGACTACATATGTAGTTCGTCTGTCAGTAATTGGTTAGGAGATTATTCTAGATTTGAGAACACCGCAATTTTTCATCGAACTATTTTTGGACCTCGTAATTTTTTTCACATTGTAAGTTTTTCAGACCTTAGTATTTTTTCACTTCTTTTATTTTTTCTTCACATGAAGATTCTGCGGAAAACCGCACAAGGAATAGTGAAGAAATCTTTTTAAACGGGGAGCATTCAAACTTAGTCTCTCAATCAGTTGGCAATGCAGAGTTCATTTTAATTCTCGCCGAAAATTATCGTGCTTTAAAAAACTGTTTTATAGTAGTGTTATGTATGTACTGATATATGTATGTATGACAGGTTGACTGACGGACTGACTAACTGACTGACTGACTGATTGACTGACTGACTGACTGACTGACTGACTGACTGACTGACTGACTGACTGACTGACTGACTGACTGACTGACTGACTGACTGACTGACTGACTGACTGACTGACTGACTGGCTGACTGACTGACTGTCAGTCAGTTTTCAACAACAGTCCAAGTACAAGGACATGACCAGAGTGGGCTGATGCTTTCATAGAACAATCGTAGTGGACTATAAACATAACGAACGCATATTTCCAAGACCCAAAAATTTTCCTAGAATTTTTCCCGTACACGAAATTTTATGTTCGCAAACTAATGTGGATAACCACTGAAATACCACCGCTGCGCGGGCCAGACGCGCTTGCCAGACGCGTAAGCCAGCCTTACGATAGGTAATCGGGGGTTAACGGACAGTAAAACTTTATATGTAATTTACTTTTGGTGACAAAAAAATTTGACGTGTAGCAAAAACTCTAGGAAAATTTTTTGGGTTTTGGAATT
This sequence comes from Daptonema setosum, assembly GCA_964036265.1. Lineage (NCBI taxonomy): Eukaryota > Metazoa > Nematoda > Chromadorea > Monhysterida > Xyalidae > Daptonema > Daptonema setosum. Next base: position 7,576,397 of record OZ038442.1, read on the forward strand.
TTGCATAACGACTTTTTACCGTAATCATGTCAAGAAACCCCACCAATACCACCAGATTACTCATCACGTTTGTTGATGAAACATTATGTGGAATTTTATTGATTAAGATTGCACTCATGTAGTTTGATCGAGGTATGTATTTTGTTATTGAAAATGTTCTCTATGGGCTATTTATTAAAATAACCACAATGTTCGTATGTTGTAGAAATCCAAATATCATGTGAAAAGATGAATTTTACTCGAAATATTTTTTCACCAGCAGAACAACTCTGACCGAAAATTTCATACAAAAAACCCCAGTTTGTTCTCTACTAAAAACAAGTTTGGTGGAGACACACCCCCGTCACATTAGGTATAGCTGACCCACAGTTTCTTGCTAGCTGAAAACTTTTTCGCGCGCAGTTTGAATTAAAATCTGCTTGTGGCGCGCTTTTAAAATTACAAAAAATATAATCTTTTTACATAACATTTAGACAACATAGGCAAAGTTCGCTCATTTCATTGCATACGGACGTAACCGGTCAACAAAATTATTTTTTGAATAGCAAGAAACTCTGGCCAAGTTATACGTCAATGCACAAGATACTGAACATACCTCGTGACGTGACTCATTCTCAGCGTGACGGAGTTCTACGCCCGCAGCATACCTACCGTAACTCACAATGTTCTACGAAACACACGTATGTAAAAAAGAGTTTATTATCAAGATAATCTTATTTCCTGCCCCGAACGACAATGATTTTCGATAAGTTTTACATTAAAAAAACAGTATGTTTTATACGAAAACCAAGTTTAGTGGAGACACACCCGGTCACGTCAGGTACGTCAAGATACTGAACAAGATACTGAACAAGATACTGAACAAGATACTGCACAAGATACTGAACATACCTCGTGACGTGACTCATTCTCAGCGTGACGAAGTTCTACGCCCGCAGCATACCTACCGTAACTCATAATGTACTACGAAACATACGTATCTAAAAAAGAGTTTATTATCAAGATAATCTTATTTCCTGCCCCGAACGTCAATTATTTTCGATAATAAAGAGGGAACTGTACAAATCATGCGTTAAAAAATTTATAGGATAGTAGAATTGGAACCAATGTGTTTTGATGGGATTTATGAAAGAACTAGACACATTTTTCCGGGCCTATCGCGCTCGTTCTCGCTCCCGCTCGGACAAGCCAGCCTTACGACAGGTAATCCGGGGTTAACAGACCGTAAAACTTCATATGGAATAAAATTTCGGTGACTGAAAATTTTGGCGTATAGTAAATATTCTAGAAAAATTTCTGGGTTTTGTAATTTTGGTGGCCAGACTCCGTCATCATTCGATAAGTTTCACATGATATTCCGAGCCAGTTCTCTTTAGAATCAGAGATGATGGAAGAAGTTACCACACTTTTATAGGCTATCCAGGGTTTTTCATTACTCAGAAAGCGTTGGCGCATTTTTATATTTTTGGGAAAAAACTCTGTTTTCGATATGACATTTAGACAAAACCTACGAACATCGAACATCGAACATCGAACATTCTGCTTAATTCATTGCGCTTCTGCGTGACGGATCCAGAGAAATAATTTTCGAAAACAAGATATAAATAGGATGCCAGCTGTGTGGGTGAGTGACGTTTGGGTTAGAGCTTGATCAGGGGGTTCTTGTCATCAAAAATTATTTCCGTAAACTTGTAAAGCCCGAATGTTGTTTCTACAAGCAAACATATCGCCTAAAACGTCTGATAATGAAACATCACTAGCCTCAACTCAACTCGGTTGACATCCTGCATACATACTTTAACACAGTATAACATGGGGTGATGATGATTGATGCGCGTGATCCTTTTATGTTTCATCATCAGACGTTTTGCGCAATATTTTGTACGCAGAAACAACATATGGGGTTTAACCAAAAAAATCACAAGTTCTTCATGAAACAAATTTTAACGCCAGCACAAAACCGATAAAATGTGAATTATATAGAACTCAATTTATTTAGCGGTGGGGGGTTAGACATCGAAAGCTCCCTCGCTGAATCCGGAAAAAATACCAAAGTCAATAACGGACGCAGAGATGAGAGAAGTACAGTAATCCAGCTACCACCCCCGATTCACTTTTCAGTGCATTTGTACTCGAGTCCACCTACCGTAACCCACGTGGTGAAAAAACTTTGCTGCGCCGTGGTGTCTTTTTTGCTTCTTTTTTCACTTTTGCGTCTTTGCCGATGTCAGGTGACAAAAACATCAACAAAGAAAAAAGTTTTTGAGGGTGTTGATTGATGTCACGACAAAAGTACACGAAGATCCTTCGATTTGATTTCGGCCGAGTGGCTATTTCTGTGGGTTATTCGCTATCGGCGAGTGACATAATGAAGAACTACGATATTTGTGAACCACATGGGAAACTTCTAAACTGTGCATATAACGAAACGATACAGTTTTTTGGCATTTCTATGAAAGTTTGACTAACAAGCAATTTTTCTTGAGAAAACTGCATTACTGATTGGCACAAAATGGAATTCAAACTGCTAATCAATAGAGAATGCTATACCTACAACTTGCTCTTGTGACAGTTGCATACTTTGTCGTAGTCAAACCTCCAAAAGAAGGGGAACTTTTTCTTTAAAGAAGGGGAATGGACAGTTTTTGGCCCAATTTACCTACACCTTAGGGAACAAATTCTAAATTTTTAAATCGCCAAAGAGGGGGGAATTTCATTTTCCCTCCCCTTCTCATCCGCTTGTGCTTTGCGGTGAACTGAACTGAACGTTCTGACGTTCGGCCAACGTCTTTGAGTGCGTGGGTACAAAAATTGAATTTCCCCCTCTTTGGGGTTTCAATAAAGTAGAGTTCGTTCCTCAATGTGTAGGTAAAATCTACACATTGTCAAAATTACGAATGCTCTTCTCTTTGAAAAAGAATCCCTCTCATTGAATGTTGTCTCGTCCGCCAGATGTTGTCAATGTTCGGATACTGACAACGATAACTGATGATTCATGGATAAGGAATGCTAATACACCATTATTTGGTTAGCCAAGTCTTCCAGAATCAGCGAACACTATCGGAGGAGAAGGGGTGACATTTTGACTTCGTCAACGTACATATGTATCTTGTCATCGGAAATTATTCCAATACCCACATTCAAACATACCCATGTTCAAACATACCCATGTTCAAACATACCCATGTTCAAACATACCCATGTTCAAACATACCCATGTTCAAACATACCCATGTTCAAACATACCCATGTTCAAACATACCATCGGAACGGAAGTATGAAATAGGATGAAAATGACACGAAAAAAACGTTCGCAAAAAACGGTGATCGTTTGTGACAAGGTGAAACCAATTAGAAATTTTTTTGTAATTGAACTCGCGCGCCAAAAGCAGATTTGAATTCAAACTGCACACCGCGAAGTTATTGTGAAACCTATAAATAATGGCGCGCATTCAAATTTAGTCTCCTAATAAATTGATAAAGCTATATACTGCTCGTGTTTCATTATGCAATACGTCGTAAAACTTTCGAACATTGTTGGAGGAGAAAAATGTTACTGGGGAAATTGTCTGCGCTAATCTCTTCGAGGCAAAAGACATGTAATTAGTTCAAAAACATGCATAAAAATATTTTAAATTACGGGGAATTATACTGAAAATTAAAGCACTTCAGAATTGAAATATGTGCTTTACTTTGAGCAATTCTCAGAACTTGAAATCTTGTATGCAACTGACAGTGAAGGAAAAATCTTACGCATGGGGTTTCTTTGATTGTAAACCCGATTCGGATTTTTTGCATAATCAATCATGAGCAGTATACAGGTCATTAAGCCCAATGTGTAGGCGGAGGCCGAAAGACACGAAACGTCCGGGCAACGGGGAAATGTTCATTACGAACAAACACGGGAACCCGAAAAAATGTTTCGGTACACACGAAAGGGCGGACAAAACGGGAAGGGGAAAGTGGAATTCCCCCGCTCTTTGGGAAAAGTACAGTTTTTTCTTCAAGGTGCTGGTGAAATGGCCTCAAAACTGGTCATTCCCTCCTTTTTTGATGAAATTCCCCTGCCTGTGGGAGGTTTTTCTCGTCCGCCGGTGGCAACGTTGAGCAAATAAACAGCTACCCGGGTGGCTAATCATGACTAAATAAAGTCTGCCTAGTGTTTCGTCAAACAACCGTATTTCGTTACGTATATTTCGCGACAAGGCGAAATTATTCTATTTTTGTGGTTTTTCTGTGCCATCAGTGAAGCTTTGGATGGTGTTGGATGACACATGCATGTATAGCTATGTAGCTATGTGACGTATGCACAGTAATAGTGAAATATATGAGTGTAAAAAGGTAAAGTCCGTGTAAGTACAATCATTGAAATCATATGCATACAGTGCTCAAAAAGAATTTTTTTCATTGTGACTTGCTGAAGCTAACAAGGCACACAAAAATACCATATCAGAATAATGTGACCAAAGGCATAAAGCACAGAGTAAAGCGTCAGGTTTCGAACCAGGACCACCAGTTTTCGAGGCTGGCACATTACGCACTTGACTATGTAGACAATCGAACAATGAGACTGAGGCGAAGTGATGTAAAAACTACAACTATAACGAAGCAAACGAATAATATGAATGCAGGTACATAAAGCAGAATTATCTGAATATCCATCTGGACTAGCGGACGAGTCAAACCTCCAAATGGAGTAGAACTTCGTCAAAGAGCGTTGAATTCGGCAGTTTTCAGGTCATTTTACCTACACTTGAGGGAACAAACTCAACTTTTTGAGAAAGCCAAAAAGGGGGGAATTCCACTTTTCCCTCCCCGTCTCGTCCGCTAGTGAATCGATCGACCGAAGGCAATAGTAAAATCGACACGGTTGATGAAATCCCGTTTCGCAATACTGAACGTCAGAACGTGTTCGCGTTGGCGGACCAGCCGAACCTCCAAAGGGAGGGGAATTTCCCCCAAAGATAGGGAATTGATAGGAGTATGCCATGCGACCTACACTTTTTACTCTATGGCTAGTTTATTGTTACCGTGTGTGGCCTTGCTTTGTCCATGCGCGCATGTGAAACATTAGTGAGAATTTTGGCAGCAGTGTTACAACAACTTTGCTGCGATTAATTATTTTATTTTCCGGTTTAGAAACTTTAAGATGCATTGTTGAAACTTATTCTGAAAACTAAATGGGTTAAGTTTTGAAATTGATTGGGAAAAAGGCAACTATAAGATTGGACCTAATGTTTCGCATGCGCGCATGGACAATGCAAGACCACACGCGGTAACAATAGATCAGCTATACTTCTTGAAACCGCAATAGAGGGGAAAATTCCAGTTTTCCCACCTATTCTCGTACACTAGGGACGTGTTCGTATACTGCTGATGATTGATTATGCGAAAACTGAGAATCGGGTTTGCGTAGGATCCGAAAGATTTTTGCTTCAGTGTCAGTTGCATACGAGATTTTCATCTGAAAATGGCCCAAAAGGATGCGGATATTTCAATTTTTGAAGGCTTCAATCGTCAGTGAAATAACTCGAAATTCTAATATTTTTATGCGTGTTTTTGAATCAATTACATGCCTGTTACCTCAAAGGTATGAGCGCAACCAATTTCCCCAGTAAGCTTTTTCACCTTCACCTTTATGTTCGAAAGTCTTACAACGTGTTGCATAATGAAACACGAGCAGTTTATGTGTAGCGTTCCCACGTGATTAGTTGACTGAAATTTGATTGTGCGCCATTGAAAGTGAAAGTTGAAGTTTCATTATAGCGTTTCCAGGGTTTCTGAATCCGCAATTTAAATTCAAATCTGCTTTTGGCGCGTGTTCAAATTTTTAAAAAAGTTTCGTATTTTTCACTCAACATTTGGACAACACTGCACTTGATGCATTGCAATTTTAAGGAACGAGCTTATAGACATAGAGCTTGGTCAAGGTTTCTTGTTATTAAAAATTAGTTTTTTGAGTCGATTACAATTCGTTTGCAATGAATTAAGCGCAGTTTTCATATGTTGTACAAATGTGGAGTGAAAATGATTTCATTTATCGAAAATTTTGAAGTTCGCCAAAATCAGTTTTGAATTCAAATTGCCCGCCAAAACAAGTTTTTGACTAACAAGAAACCCTGGATAGGCTGTAGTTTTCGATAACAAACTATTGACTATACTTGACCAAGATTCATTGATCTCAAATATAGTGCTCGTGTCTCATTATGCAATACGTTGTAAGACTTTCGAACATTGTTGAAGGTGACAAATCTTACTGGGGAAAATGGTTGCGCTCATCTCTTTGAGGTAACAGGCATGTAATTGATTCAAAAACATGCATGAAAACATCAGAATCACGGGTTGAATTAAAATTGAAGCACTTCAGAATGAAAATATTTGCATCATTTTGAACCTTTGTCAGATGTTAAAATCTCGTATGCAACGCACACTGAAGCAAAAATCTTACGGATCCTAAGCAAACCCGATTCTCAGTTTTTGCATAATCAATCATCAGCAGTATAAGTTGTTATATTGTCTTTAAGTCATATTATATTATGAGAACATACAGGGTGGGCAAAAAACGTGTCGCGTTTGAGCGGTTTTTGTGAAAGTTATACAAACACTGTGAGATTGCGGTAAAAAGCGTTCGATTAAACACATTTTGGCCTACAAAATGATGTTCTACTAAAGTTGAATCTCTCATTTCTTAATTGTTACACGCGATTATTGAAAAAACATCGAATTTCACCTCGCGAAGTTCATATTTTGTGGTAAAACTGGATAAATATTCAAAACCATTGCTTGGTCGTCGGTTTCTAAGCTTTGTTGTTTTTTTATTTGGATAAAGTATTTTACTTCTTAAATCCTAAATATTTTTATTTGTTTTGAAAAAAACTTTTTGTTGTTTATAGTCAGCTATCTCACAGCGTTTGTATAACTTTTACAATAACCGCTCAAACGCGACACGTTTTTTTGGCCCACCCTGTACATGTTCAACAAACTGAGAACGTGTTCGCACATGTCCAAAAGTACCGGAACCCTCATGATATGTATGTGCAAAAAAAACTCTTGAAACTTGGTAGAGAGGATTTTTTCTCTACGAACTAAAACATCAAATGTTGAACTATGGGCAATATACTGTATTTCTAAAAGAAGGACAATGGACACGATACTTTTTGTGTGCTCCGATTTACTTAAAAAGTAAAAAGTTTGTGAAATGTTGCCACAGAAACCATATAAACAGAAAATATTATATGACTCATCAAATTGGGTCTCGTGGTACTGGTCACCTGGTCCACTGGGTACCGTATCCCAGTGGCCAGTATTATAGCACTTAGCAGTCACAATTTATGCGGAATGCTTGAACTAAATTTCTTTGCCCCAACTGAAACATCAAAATGAGAGTCATAAAGACAATCATTTCCAATTCATTAGGAGAGCAAAACAGAAAGCCAAACTTTTTCGGAGCTTGGTAAAACATTTTCCATGTACGTATGTATGCGCGAACGGCAGGTCGTCGGTTAGAATCCTAATATATATATTTTTTTACCAGGATACTTGAAATTTCCCAGTTTCTTGGTACATGACTAGAATTTGTTTACTAATTTGCAATAAAATTATCGAGCACTCCTAACCTATGTATATCTAATCTACAAAATAAAAAAAGAAATGCTCCTAAAAGATTTCACTAATAAATGTGTGCGCCTTCAAATTCAGTAGCCAAATAAATTGATAATGATAAACTTCCATGTGTTCCTATTTTTTATAGCTTAATCTGGGTATCTTGTTACAAGTTATTTTCCTGAAAATCTTACACGGGACAACTAATAAGTTGGGCATGTTGAATAATATGTTATACGAATGTAGTGTGAACAACTAAAAATTTTGAATAAGTTTGAATTTGAAAGTTGAAATTTGAATTACGGTAATAATTTCGGAGTAACGAGATACTGTGACCAGACTTCACCTACGTACAGCCGAGAAATATGTTTTCATACTGAAAAAATTTCCACTCATAAACTCCGTTATAAGTACAATCAGAATGACTCATCCTAAATTGGTCCCGTGGTACTGGTCATCTGGTCCGATGCCAACTAGCGGATGAGAAGGGGATGGAAAAGTGGAATTTCCCCCTCATTGGCGATATTGAAAAGTAATGTTTTTGAAGTGTAGGTAAAATTACCTCATGACTGCGTTTTCCCCCTTGTTGAAAAAACCCCCCTTGAAGTATTGACTCGTCCACACGTGCCGTTGCCTACCGTAACCCCGTAAAATGCGCCGTAACCCAGTAAAATGTTTCGCTTCACTCTGGGTTTCGACCATGGCGCTAGCGGACGAGAAGGGGAGGGAAAAGTGGAATTTTCCCCCTCTTTGGCGGTTTCGGAAAGTGAAACTTGTTGAAGTGTAGGTAAAATATCCTGAAAGCAGCTGATTCCCCCTCTTTGAAGAATCCCCCCCCCCCTTTTGAAGTATTGACTCGTCCACCAGTGCCGTTGCCTACCGTAACCCAGTAAAATGCGCCATGTTTCGCTTCAGTCCAGGTTTCGACCATGGAGCTAGCGGACGAGAAGGGGAGGGAAAAGTGGGATTCCCCCTTCTTTGGCGGTTTCAGAAAGTAGAGTTTGTTTCCTAAGGTGTAGGAGAAACGGTCTGAAAACTGCCAATTCCCTCTCTTTGGGAAAATTCCCTCCCTTTGGAGGTTCGGCTCGTCCGTCAGTTGACCATGAATGATTTATTGCATGAGAAGTGGTTTTTTGATACACATCTATATAAACAGAAAAAAATCTTCAATGGCAAAACTTTGTGTCTGTGTACAAATAGAAAAATCAGAAACAGACTTGGGGGAGGTTACCCAAACCGGTACAAAATGTCATTCGCGGTGCGCACCGCAAATGACTCCATTTGCGGTGATCACCGAACATGGACGGATTTCTGAGCACCGTACATGGACGGATTCGTGAACACCGACCATGTGCGGTGTTCGATCAGCACCGCGTAATGAAAACACCTCGGAGGAAAACACCGTGTATGAAGCACCTATCATGTGAGGTGATCACCGGTCATGTCGGGTAATCACCGTTCATGACAGGTGATCACCGCGTATGAGTATCATATGCGGTGATCACCGCGTATGAAACGCAAACAATTTTCGTCAGCGGTGTTCACCGTCTGTGGAACACCGCGTATGATGTAGCACCGCATACATATGGTTCAAACTGAGCACATATCCTGTGCGGTGATCACCGCAAATGAAGAAAACGTGCACCTATCATGTACGGCGTTTTCCCCCCAAAACACCGCCAATGACAATAACACCGCCAATGACAATAACACCTCCAATGACAATAACACCGCCAACGACAATAACACCGCCAACGACAATAACACCGCCAACGAAAATAACACCGCCAACGAAAATAACACCGCCAATGACAATAATAACCCCTTTATGTTCCTGAGCGTATGACAATAGTCGCGTCATTTGCGGTGTTTTTATACAATGAACCAATGGCATATTTGTAAACTGTACTGGGTTTTGTCAGAATTGTTACGCGCCCAAGCCCTTCCCAAACCCTAAGCCAAATCCTAAGCCTAAACTGAAAACTAACTCTTAGCCTCATACTCGGTGATCTCGCTTAGAACGAACAGTCTGTGCTAATGACTAAGCCGATGCCTTATAAACAATGAAATAGGCCTTCCAAATGTTAAAAGCAAAAAAAATTCTTCACTGAGTTCCGCAAAACTAATTTCCGGAAATTAAGGTTTTGCAGTCGTCAGTTCCGCTGAAAATACATCCGCAAAGAACGGTTCCGGAAACAAAATATCCGCAAATAAACTTTCGCTGGCAAGACTTCCGCTTTTAATAAATCCGATTTTAACAGTTCCGATGAAAAAAAAATCCGATCCACACAGTTCCGCTAACAAACAATCCTTACATAACAAATCAGGAGAAAAGACTTCCGCTAATAAACTTCCGCAAACCAATGATCCCTATTATATAGTCCCGTAGATATGGGTACACCGCGTGAGCGACCGAGCCGAGCGTGTACGTGAATGAACATATACTTGTCAAGGTGTTTAGTATTCCAGACAAAAACACCGCAAATTACGCAACTATTCTGCTCAGGAACATAGAAGGGTTTTTATTGTCATTGGCGGTTTTTTTGAAGGAAAACACCGTAAATGACGCGACTATTGTCATACGCGGTGCTCTGGAACTTAGAGCGGTGTTTATTGTCATCGGCGGTGTTATTGTCGTTGGCGGTGTTATTGTCATTGGCGGGTGTTATTGTCATTGGCGGTGTTATTGTCATTGGCTGTGTTATTGTCGTTGGCGGTGTTATTGTCATTGGCGGTGTTTTTTTAAGGAAAACACCGTAAATGACGCGACTATTGTCATTGGCGGTGTTATTGTCATACGCGGTGTTATTGTCATTGGCGGTGTTATTGTCATTGGCGGTGTTATTGTCATTGGCGGTGTTATTGTCATTGGCGGTGTTATTGTCATTGACGGTGTTATTGTCATTGGTGGTGTTTTTGAAAGAAAACACCGTACATGAATGGTGATCACCGCAAATGAAATAATTGAAAACACCGAACATGTACGGTTCAAAACACCGCATATGACGGAAATAACACCGTGGATGACCTCATCATTCACGGTGTTATTTCCGTCATACGCGGTGTTTCGGAGCACCGCGTAGGATGAGCACCGCAAGTGGAAACACCGCATATGATCGGTGTTCCAAAAACACCGCACAGGAAATAACACCGCACATGAACGGTGTTTCTAAGCACCGTCAATGACTCCATAAGCGGTGTTTCATTTGCGGTGTTCAGCACCGTAAATGACATTTTGTACCGGTTTGAGTAACCTCCCCCGGAATTTTAAACGGAAACAATGGCAGTGGGTTTTCATGGCATAAAAAAGTTTTTTTGCGTTTCAGTATAATAATTATTTCGGCGCACAAAAAAATTAACAACTACAACACTTCAAAAACATGAGCGTTTCTGCAACTCAATTGCTGGGTTCACAAAAGAGTTTTCGATGAAGATGTACTCATGACCAAACTAAGGTACAAAGGGTTGCCATGGTACATGTATTGTCGATAATGGAAACAAACTAGACATCATGGGTGATTTTCCGATGATGAAGGCAGGCACTCTAACCTGAACTGGGAATACATAACATGATTTAGAGTTGCTCATGAAGTCAAGCTCTTGAAACGAAAGTTTTCAAGCTAGAGAATCATACAAAAAGGGACATATCTCTAAGAAAACAGCGTTCAGCCCATGTTAGACATTTTCGGTTCATAAACAGTATCCATCTTAAAGCGAGAGAATCATACAAAAAGGAACAAATCTCCTAAGAAAAGAGCTTTCAGCCCATGTTAGACATTTTCGGCTGCCTTCTTTTGAACTGTCAGATACTAGAAGTTTCATTGGAGTCTCGACGTGCTCAGTAAACTAGACAGATCTTTAATCATCGTCTGTAAATTGGACAGGTCTTTAATTCTAGAATCGCCTATCCTCGCTTGGTCGAAGTAACTTATTATCAGAAATGATTCAGATGGACTTGGTACGAACATAGACAATGAATTAAGCGCTATGTTCATATGTTGTCCAAATGTAAGGCATGTTGTCCAAATGTAATGAATGTTGTCTAAATGTAATGCATGTTGTCCAAATGTAATGCATGTTGTCTAAATGTAATGCATGTTGTTCAAATGAAATGCATGTTGTCCAAATGTAATGTATGTTGTCCAAATGTAATGCATGTTCTCCAAATGTAATGCATGTTGTCCAAATGTAATGTATGTTGTCCAAATGTAATGCATGTTGTCCAAATGTAATGCATGTTGTCCAAATGTAATGCACTGGCGGACGAGCCGAACCTCCAAAGGGAGGGAAATTTCCTCAAAGAGGGGCGAATCGGCAGTTATCAGGCCATTTTACCTACACCTTGAGGAACAAATTATAAATTCTGAAACCACCAAAGAGGGGGAATTCCACTTTTCCCACCCATTCTCGTCCGATAGTGATGTAATGTCAAGCATGATTTTCTAATCAAAAATTCAAACGCGCGCCAAAAACAGATTTGAAATCAAACTGTGCGCCGAATAATTTATGCGTAACAAGGAACCCTTGATGAGCTATATCATCGAAGGGAGGAATCGAAAACAATCTACCCTAAAATGACAGTTTTACCCTACCCAATCTACCCTTTTACCGTCACGAAAGTGAAATCGAAGCGTAAACGAACGAGCAAAAACTGACTATAATACTATCGGGTTGGGTCACGGAGCCCACCCAAAGTATCTAGAAACAGGAGGGAATTTTCCCACTTGACAGAAAATGTTACCTACCATTTAAAAACATTTCCCATCAAAACCACCCATGAGGGGGAATTTCCTTATCAACACCACTTCTCGTACGCAAAAGATGGCGAAAGTTCATTTCGGCGAAAACAAGTGTGTGTCGTCAGCAATATTTAGTAGTAGTCGAACCGCTTTTTGCTAATGGTGCGTTCAGAGTGATTTTGAAAATTTTCCTTCATTTTTGTTGTAAAATTTTGGAACGAATCAAAGTGAAAAAGAAAAATTTTCCCAATGGAAATTTAGAAAAAAATTATGTTGGAAAGTTTTTCAAAGTTTTACAAAATATTCATTTCAGAGTGATTTTGAAAAGTGACTCCCATTTTTTCTGTAAAATTTTGAAACGAATCGGATTGAAAATAAAAATTATGCCCAGTAAAAATTTAAAGAAAAAAAATTATTTTGGAAGTTTTTCAAAGTTTTACAAAATGTTTATCAGACTATCTCGCGACGACTCCGAACGTAACTTTGCCTACAACTCAGCTCAACTGGGAGACAAATTACTGTTACAGATCATCCAGGGTTTCAGGGAACTCGGAAAGATTTCGACGCGCAGTTCGAATTCGAATTTGCGCGTTCGAAATTTTCAAGAAAATTAAAACAGTTTTGTTTCACATGTCGCTAAAATGAGATTTGAAAGTTCGTGTAATTTATTGTACTTGTACTTGGGGTTATAATTAAATGATTGAAAAATTTACGAAAACCCTGTCTTTACTCAGCTGAACGACTGGCGGACAAGCAAAAACCTCCAAAGGAAGGGGAATCTTTTCTAAGATGGGGAAATTGGCAGAAATTAGGACATTTTTCCTACATCTTGAGGAACAAAGTCAACTTCTTGAATTTACCAAAGAGGGGGAATTCCACTTTTCCAAACCGTTCTCGTTCGCTAGTGACCTGAACTGAACTGGGAGACAAATTACTGTTATTCGAACCGTTTGGGCCGGGTTTTTCTAACGATAATTACGTATGTGTGTTAATATCCTAGAATAGACGAACTGGGGTGATGATTGGGGGTTGGGTGTGGGGATTTGCTCCTCAAGGCAGAGTTTTCCGTTATTTCATACAATCGGCCTACGACCGATGGATGGTTTCAGGGTTTAATGGAGAGTAAAAAGCTAAGGAAAACAAAATGGAAATGGTCCAAAATGTGAAACTGTTGACCTTTTAATTTTTTTTGGAAAAACGATTTTCAGTCCATTATTCTTTCCTTTTTCATTCCGTTGTTCTTTCCTTCGGACTCCTGGGGGAAAAGGGAAGTGTCATACGAAACTCGTCTGAGGACGAAAAACTGACGGGAAATGCGGAATCAAAAAAGGGGTGATGGTGATTTCATAATATGGATTTTATTCCTCAAGATGTGAGTGAAAAAGAATAAAAAAGATAAGAATAAAAACTTCTCGTATGGGGAAATCCCCTTTTTGAAGATTTTCCTCATCCGCCAGTAAACTAGTCCTTGAATCTAGGATAGCTGAAATGCGGATTCGAATTACTTCGAGCTAACGGACGGAGACCCTAGAACATTTTTCCAACCCTTGCAAAAGTGTCAGTATTTCGTTCAAATATACGTTTTTGCATTTTTGTTCTGTTTTACAAAAATATTCTCGAAAAAATTTAGGTTTGCTCGTTCGCCACTGGCAATGTAGTTAATGTCATACGGACTTACCGTAACCCGATGACGTTAACATTGATAGGTTTTGAGGCGGATGAATAGGTAAACCAAGTGAAGAGTTGACATAGTTAAAGATTTAAAGAGGTGACAATCATATCAAAACATGGTATGCATTCACGATCCAGCGACATACTGGATTACATATGGGAAATTCAAGTATTTAAAAATGACGACATAAATATTATCATACATCATAAAAAATTCAACAACAGTTTTTCCTAAAATTTATCAAAACCTCATCCCATCCTAAGTGACGTTTTGCTCTGTAGAGCCTCCTAAGAATTCCCCGGAGCTCATCAGTTGACAACCGATTCTGTTCTATCATACAGACTTCGGTAATCTGAAACTAAGCTAGCTACAAACACGTTCTTAGAATCGTAAAGCACAACGGGGATATAATACATCGAATAAGAGAGTAAACTTGAATGAAAGCCTGGCATTTTCGGGCAGTGGTCTGGAACTTAATATGTGCTCCAAGGTTATGCTCCTAGTCTATGCTCCTAGTCTATGCTTCTAGTCTATGCTCCTAGTCTATGCTCCTAGTCTATGCTCCTAGTCTATGCTCCTAGTCTATGCTTCTAGTCTATGCTCCTAGTCTATGTTCCTAGTCTATGCTCCTAGTCTATGCTCCTAGTCTATGCTTCTAGTCTATGCTCCTAGTCTATGTTCCTAGTCTATGCTCCTAGTCTATGCTCCTAGTCTATGCTCCTAGTCTATGCTCCTAGTCTATGCTCCTAGTCTATGCTTCTAGTCTATGCTCCTAGTCTATGCTCCTAGTCTATGCTCCTAGTCTATGCTCCTAGTCTATGTTCCTAGTCTATGCTCCTAGTCTATGCTCCTAGTCTATGCTTCTAGTCCATGCTTCTTGTCTATGATCCTAGTCTATGCTTCTAGTCTATGCTCTTAGTCTATGCTTCTAGTCTATGCTCCTAGTCTATGCTCCTAGTCTATGCTCCTAGTCTATGCTCCTAGTCTATGCTCCTAGTCTATGCTCCTATGTAGTCTATGCTCCTAGTCTATGCTCCTAGTCTATGCTCCTAGTCTATGCTCCTAGTCTATGCTCCCAGTCACGATTTGAGCACGGTATAGTATAAAACACATTGGCGGACGCGCCTACCCTCCAAAGGGAGGGGAATTTTAACAAAGAGGGAGGAACTGGCAGTTTTCGGGCCATTTTTTATGCTTGAGACTGGACTTAGGACTGACTATTCGGTGTTGATTCATCAGGTATAGCTTGGTCAGGGTTTCTTATTACCAAAAAGTATTTTTGTGAGCCTGTTATACGCGTATGGAATGAATTAAGCGGAATTTTCGTATATTGTTTAAATGTAATGTAAAAAATATTGTATGTCTCTGAAGTTTGAAAGCGCGCCAAACACAGATTTGAATGCAAACTGCGCGCCAAAAAGTTTTTGACTAACCGAGAAACCCTGAAATATGTAGTCTGTGTTCATGGCTAAGCCGAATCCGTCCAACCAATGAAAGGGGTGTTTGAATTGAAACGGTGGGCTACCAACATAATTTTTTGACACCAACTTTTCTTATAAACTTTTTATTAGCAAAAGGATAATTGAAATTGATTGACTTAATCGTGACACTTCTCTTGTGAAACAACTCCATTCGGACAACTGATAAATGTTTTCAAAACATGTTTTCGGACAGACGTCAAGTCGGACAACTGAATGCATACCATCATTCGGCACCTCTTTGCAGCGGTGATTCATTTTTGACGTGAAAAGCAAAGATGATAATCGTGAGTTGTAGACTAAAGTCAACATGTATGACAACTGGAAAGATGGGGGTATTGTATTTCCGTTCTACATGTTCTGATCAAAACAGAATAATAAAACTGGTTCTCTGTCTGTTTCGCTCAATTTCACACTTTTTTCTTGTTTACTCAACGCGTAGAATTTTTTCCCGCGCGTAGACTTTTTTCCCGCGAATCGCTCATTGTGGAATCTACGCACGCCTACTATAGTAGAATGTCGGAGCGCACTGGCGGACGAGCCAAACCTCTAAAAGAAAGGGAATATTCCCAAAGAGGGGAGAACCAACTGAATTTTGGCCATTTTACCTATACTTTAAAGATCAAACCTTACTTTTTGAAACCGCTAA
>OZ038442.1:7595036-7598154 GCA_964036265.1 Daptonema setosum
CAGTCTCCTCATCCCTTGGCGGACGACCTTATCCTCCAAAGGGAGGGGAATTCCGTCGAAGAGGGGGAAATAGAAGTTTTCAGGTAATTTTACCTACACCTTAGAGAACAAATTCTACGTTTTTGATAACGCCAAAGAGGGGGGAATTCCACTTTTCCCACCCCTTCTCGTCCGCTAGTGTCCTCATCCAATTTGAATATTAGAGAAGCACATACACTATTTACTACTGTATAGCCTGTTCAGGGTTTCTTGTTTGCCAAAAAAACTATTTGGCGCGCAGTTTGAATTCAAATCTGTTTTTGGCGCGCTTTCAAAACTTTGAGAAATGAATACTTCTTCTCGACCTTTTTGTAAAACATACGAAAACTGCGCCTAAGGCATTGCATAGCTGTGAAACTGATTTAACAAAATAGTTTTTGATAACAAGAAACCCTAACCAAGCTATAGGCCTCATAATTGATTATAAGAAATGGTTTAAAACTGCGAGCACCCATAGCATGGTCAGAACCAGATTTTCAAGTCCAGAACCGGATTCTCAAGTAATGAATTTTTTGAGCCATGTTTTCGCCACTCTTTAAAATTTCTTAGAACCAGATTCTCAAGAAAGGAATTTTCTGTGCCTTGTTTTGGAATTTCTTATTACCAATTACGAGGCCCATATGTATATTAGCATTTATATACACCATAATCCACCGTGCCAACAGCTGTTTATCCGTTTCCGGCTTGTCAGTCAGTCAATTGTTGTTGTTTGATTTTTTTTTCAAAAAAATCATTTTCGTGATAAAATTTCATGTGTATTATTTGTTATTCAATAAATGTTATGCGTATCAATTATTATGATTTATTATTAACTTAGTATCCGATCATTTTTTCATTAAAATCGGTTGAAGTATTCATATTTGAGGAAGACACTGAATTTAAGAGAAAGCTGTTCGTCATGACTCCGGTCAATCACCGAGGAAAATGGCGCACCTTTAAATCTGGTCTCCTCATTAATTGATTATCTTTTATCCTGCCATTGTTTTACATTCCTTCATTCTGCCATATCAGACTGTTTGACTAATAAACGATGATAAACTTGGTGAATGATAATAAATTTGGTTTTTGAAACGTTTTTTAGTTTTCAACAACAATGAAATTTGTTATGTATCATTGGTTTTTCACGCTAACCGAAATTCAATACATGCGTATAAAAAATCCGATTTCTGGTGAGAAGTTCTACAAACTTTATATTTCTTTCAAATTTATCTTCCTTTATACTTTCATTCGTAATTTGAAAGCGCCCTCACAAACTCTTTGGCCACGGATATAAGGGAAAAGTCTTACAAAATCATGGACAGAAGCATAAACTATTTTTCAAGCTTGTGGAGTTGTTATTCATGATATTCATGTGGTGATCAAACAAACTGGCTTCGGAAAACGATTCGTTTCTCTATCCAAAGGCGGCTGTAGAATATCAATAATTGAAGCTCAATATAGTCTTGTATCTGCCTTTAAACCACCGTCGGTGCATATAACCCACGAACAAACGCGTGCGTTCAGACAACACATTAAAAGGCCTAAAAATCCACTCTATGGATAAAACGCAACTATACAAGCAAAACAGGCTCAAACACACGTTTTTAACACCCCATGTTAGTTTCAGTGTGATATATGTAACCATTCAAACTCCGTTTTATAAGGAGAAAACTTTCAAATTGATGATGGGCCTAAACTTTTGACTGCCACCGTATGAAAACTCTGATAGTGATAGCTAACTGCTTCGAGATTACATCTTTTTGAAGAGTGTTTTCACCATTTTGGTAAGATTATTTGGAGTTGATTACAGGGCATAAAATATCACTATCCTTATCTGGCCATAAGCGTAAAGGTTTTTCCCATACATAAACACCCAAACATGTTTGTTTACCATTTATGCATCTTGGCTGCCTTCTGACGTACAAAACCTATAAAACCTATATTTTTTGAAGGAAATACAGAAACACATACATGATTGGAACAAACATTTCAAGCCGATTTTTTGTATGGAAGCATTCAGAGTTGTCTTCAGAAAGTTTCAAGAATTTTTTTATTGTGAACCTTTCAGTACACCTTAAAAAAATTTTCCCGATAAAAATTAAAAAAAAGGTTGGGTACACAACGTGTTTTTATGAGTTCCGAACGTTTTACAGATAAAAAATTCTTGCGACGACTCTGAACGCGCCAGTTTTCGGTTGATATTATGCAACAAGCGATGCGCATCCATTCAGGTTTTATGTTTGGTATAAATTGCCCATAACGATGTTCTATTTACAGTCGTTCACAAGCCAGTGTTGTAATTTATTCAAAATTCAGAACCCCGTACACCATTACTATAGCTTGGTCAGGGTTTCTTGTTATCAAAATTCAACTTTGTGGGTCGGTTACGCACGTATGCAATACGTTAAGTGCAATTTTTGTATGTTGTCTGAATTTCATGTGAAAAATATTTTATTTCTCAAACATTTAAAAGCGCGCTGAAAACAGATTTGAATTCAAACTGGGCGCCAATTTTTTGGCTAACAAGAAACCCTGGATAGGCCAGGCCATACGGATCTACAAACTTATACTGATGTTTTTCTAGATTCACATAATTTACCATGAAAGCTTCATCTAGAAGTGATATCAGTCACCCAACCGAACTGGACATTAACTGAGTTACATTGAGTTCCTCTTTTCCAATCAGCCCCACCCGTTTCCTCTCCACCCCTCCCTACCCCCTACCCCCACTCACTACCCCATACCAGTGAAACATCATGTTCCATTAATGTTCCCTTTACTCATATGCATGGTACACATGTGCCATGTACGCTGGCTTATCGATTCCAGAAGGCACTACTGGCGGACGAGAGAAAGTTCCACAGAGTAATTCTGTTTTCCTATAGTGAGGACAAATTCCCTGTTCTATAGTTCGTTGATTTTTTTAATGTTAGATAGAATTTGAGTTTTTGAAATCGCTCCACAGAGGGTGATTAATTTGATTGTCTTACCGAGTCGCTGTGCTTCGCTAAGGATTCCAATGTAGCGGCCTGTGGCCTTCATTATCCGGGGATGACGGAAGGACCGTATCATACATACGCCTACATGATTGTTGTTTCAT
>OZ038442.1:7598354-7635854 GCA_964036265.1 Daptonema setosum
CGGTCAGTCAATATGTCAGTCAGTCAATCAATCTGCTTGTAATTTGTTCAACGATTTATCAGGATTTTAGTGATAACGGCCACCAGGAGCTATCGAGCAGTAGTGTAAAGCTACCGATAACTTAATAGTCAGTCAGTCAATCCGTTCAATCTGTCGAGTGTCAACAGCTCTTATTATAGCATACTCCATTGTTTAGGGCTTAGGCTACTAATTTTGACGGTGACTTCCATTTTCAAGAAAATAAATAAATTTCGTTGTCGAAATTGAAAAAAAATTGCATAAAAAGTCAGTAGAGAACTGTATAGGCCTCAGAACCGTAATCTTTCCAAAGAGGCGGGAATTGACCAAATCAGGCTGTTTTACCTACACATGAGGGAACAAACTCTAATATTTAAAACCGCCAAAGAGGGGGAATTCCATTTTCCCCTCCCCTTCTCGTCCGCTAACAGTATTACCTAAAAAGCCTGAAAATGATCAACCCAACCGCAAGTGTTCCAACTGTGCCAGCTCGCCGGGAATGGCCGCCAGTTGATTGTTGTCCAATCGTAGGTTGGTCAACTGTGTCAGGGCGGCCACGCCCGAAATTAGGCTATTTTACCTACACATGAGGGAACAAACTCTGATATTTCAAACCGTCAAAAAGGGAAAACTGCACTTTTCCCTCCCCTTCTCATCCGCTAAAGGTATTACCTAAAAGCCTGAAAATGATCAACCCCAACCGCAAGTGTTCCAACTGTGCCAGCTCGCCGGGAATGGCCGCCAGTTGATTGTTGTCCAATCGTAGGTTGGTCAACTGTGTCAGGGCGGCCACGCCCGAAATTAGGCTATTTTACCTACACATGAGGGAACAAACTCTGATATTTCAAACCGTCAAAAAGGGAAAACTGCACTTTTCCCTCCCCTTCTCATCCGCTAAAGGTATTACCTAAAAGCCTGAAAATGATCAACCCCAACCGCAAGTGTTCCAACTGTGCCAGCTCGCCGGGAATGGCCGCCAGTTGATTGTTGTCCAATCGCAGGTTGGTCAACTGCGTCAGGGCGGCCACGCCCGAAATTAGGCTGTTTTACCGACACATGAGTGAACAAACTCTACTATTTGAAACCGCCAAAGAGGGGGAAATTCAACTTTTCCCTTCCCTTCTCATCCGCTAGTGGTAGATCCTAAAAACTAAAAATACTCAACCCAACCGCAAGTGTTCCAACTGTGCCAGCTCGCCGGGAATGGCCGCCAGTTGATTGTTGTCCAATCGTAGGTTGGTCAACTGCGTCAGGGCGACCACGCCCGAAATTAGGCTGTTTTACCGACACATGAGTGAACAAACTCTACTCTTTGAAACCGTCAAAGAAGGTGGAATTCCACCTTTCCCTCCCCTTCCCGTCCGCTAGTGGTAGATCCCAAAAAGTCTGAAAATGATCAACCCAACCGCAAGTGTTCCAACTGTGCCAGCTCGCCGGGAATGGCCGCCAGTTGATTGTTGTCCAATCGTAGGTTGGTCAACTGCGTCAGGGCGGCCACGCCCGAAATTGGGCTATTTCACCTACACCTGAGGGAACAAACTCTACTATTTGAAACCGTCAAAGAAGGTGGAATTCCACCTTTCCCTCCCCTTCCCGTCCGCTATTGGTAGATCCTAAAAAGTCTGAAAATGATCAACCCCAACCGCAAGTGTTCCAACTGGGCCAGCTCGCCGGGAATGGCCGCCAGTTGATTGTTGTCCAATCGTAGGTTGGTCAACTGCGTCAGGGCGGCCACGCCCGAAATTAGGCTATTTCACCTACACATGAGGGAACAAACTCTAATATTTCAAACCGTCAAAAAGGGAAAACTGCACTTTTCCCTCCCCTTCTCATCCGCTAGTGGTAGATCCTAAAAACTAAAAAATGATCAACCCAACCGCAAGTGTTCCAACTGTGCCAGCTCGCCGGGAATGGCCGCCAGTTGGTTGTTGTCCAATCGTAGGTTGGTCAACTGCGTCAGGGCGGCCACGCGCGGCGATAATAGGGACAGACGGCTGAAATTGAAAAATGTGATCAGAATCTGACAACTATCTGACTCACTGAACGAAACTTAACACTCACTGACTCTTCATCATAACTTCTATATACTCACTGAACTGAACTACACTCACTCACCTTACAACCACATTAACTCACTGAACCACAACTTCTCTGAATAATGTCTTGTGTGAAACCCCTTATATAATCATCTCACTTCTTTCGTTTTTGTGTTTTTTAGACTATTCAAGCTTCGATCTGCAACTATTAATTAGTTAAAGAAAATGGTTGGAGAGACGATAATAGGGACAGACGGCTGAAATAAAAAAAATCTGATCTGAATCTAACTATCTGACTCACTCACTCATCAAATGTTTACACTTACCGACCGACTGACTTCCATTCACATCCTCTTTCACTCCTTGAATCTGAAAGCTATCTGACTCACTTTCCCTGACTCACCACCTCATTCACTCACTGATCATAAATCACTGGCGGACGAACCGAACCTCTAAAAGGAAGGGAAATCTCTACAAAAAGGAGGAAGTGGCCGAAATCGGGCCTTTTTTGCCTACACGGCTAAACATTAAGGAACGGAACTCTATTTTTTGAAACCGCCAAAGAGGGGGAATTCCACTTTCCCCATGCTCACTACCTCATTCACGCACTGAGTCACTGATCATCAGTACTCTGTATCAGGTCTCGACTGTACCCAAATGGAACTCGAAGTCCTCTGAAGCCCGAAGAAGCAAAACGAAGCTATATGTAAGGCGATGCGATGCTGCTTACATTACTTTTTCACCCGTTTTTTTCTTTCAATCTTTCGAAACACATTCTATATAAAATTCCAAAAAAAACATGAATATTTTTCAAATCGATCATAGCTATAAATCTTCTGAATTTTAAATTTCATACCTGAAGCTGACGGTGAGCGTGTTGAGTGGGCTCAGATCGAACAATTCGTCGGGCAGCGTTTCATCCGATCGCTTATTATCGAAATTGCCATCGGATCCGTCAAACGGACCCTTCAAGACCAGCTCTTTGCGACGGTCTTTCACCGCCGCGTTGATCTGAAAACAATTAGAGATTTTTCGGGTGACCGTTACTTTACTATCATATCACTATAGTTGTAAATTGGTATCCAAGTTTGCTATTATGGCAACTGAATAAATTTGAGCTCTTTTTCAGAAACCACATTTCAAGCTTAATCTTCGTACGGACACACGATCCGTTACCGTTGCATCTAAATTAATGTAAAACAGGACCGAACAACAAAATAAAAACCGGGACTCAAGTTTCTACTTACATCGGTTATGTTCGTTAAGTGCTGGTCCGGTCCAGTCCAAATAATTACAGATTGACAGAACAAAAATAAAGAAACTCCATTAGTCGAGGAAATCAATTAAATTAAAATAACAACCTCCGGCCAGTCGGACATTCGGGGCGATGCCAAGTGTAAATACGTTGAGACGTCGCGACTTCGAGATCGGGATTTGACCTGGATTTATGGGGAATTGAGAATAAAACTCTTCAATATTATTTTACTGGATCAGAACCAACTTCTTCAATTGAATTGAACGATATTCAAAACTCTGCAATTGTGGTTTAGCCGTGTTCATATAACAAGAATGCAGTTTGTTGAGTAAATAAAAGTATGACAACTTAACTTGGGTAAATACAACAAACACCCTGAACAATGTTGGTCTATCATTGCAGCAGCAAAGCTCGGGATTTTTTTCTAGATCCAGAACCCTAACTAACTGCCAATAATATATTTGAAACTTATTCTTGAGAAACAAATTAAAATTGCCGCTTAACATGCATCAACATAAATTAGAAAGCAGCGCACAGCGATTTATAAATGCGGAATATATGCCAGTGCTGTTGCAAACCACAAATGGCGCAACATCATGTCATAAACACGTCTTCCCACGCTATAACATAACACACCAATCACATAGAGAAACCAGTTTTCACTTGTTTTAAAAATAAAGTTTTTTGTCAAGTTTCGGGCTGGCTTAGTGGTTGACAAGATGTTTCATCATATGCACTTCAACGTGAATTTTTTTTTAATGTGAATCAAATATTTTAGTTTGAAAAACTGCATGAACTGAACTGACTAAAACAAGTGTTATAAGTCTGTAAGAGATTCACCGAACCCGAAATGAAAAAAAGAATATGAGAATGGACTATAAAATAACCTGTGTATCAGCCGGGTTCACCCGCTTCATATGTTTCACCACTGTTTCCATGCTGGTTGTTTTAGCGGCCTAAAAAAAAACTTTTATAATGAAGATCAAGAAATAATTTGAAAAACTAAATACGCTTAGTTGTCGTTTAGTGTCGTCCTCACAAAAAATTATGAAAGGAGACGAGCCATGACGTTTGAACGTTTAAAATGAAAATATTAATATTATTTGGTTTAATTCATCGATATCAGGAAGCTACTTATCATACGGTTTCAAGAGGTCAAAAGGACAGCCTTTTTAGTTCATTGGACAAGAGGTAATTCTTCGATTGCCGTAAAAAATCAAACCATCTTCCAAAATAAATCTAAACAAGTAACTCAATGCAGTTTCAAGTTAAAAAAATTAGAATGATGGGATAGCTATGCTGCGCCTGAAGGGAACAGAAGCCGACAAACCCAGGGTACATATACTAAGGATGTATGGCACATGCAATGTGTGCCCAGCCCAGTAGCTGGTTTGCTTATGAGGCACATAACGTTACACATGTGCCACTACCCCAGAGGCAGAATAAGTGAACGCTTGATTGTAAGACAACTCATAACATGTGACATTGTTTAACCATGTTCATTCAGTGAGTTGATTGAATGAGTGTGAGAGTGAGTGAATTAGTGAGTAAATGAGTAAATGATTATTGATTACCAATAAATTGTGTGTGAAGAACTCCAGAACCCAGAACTCCAACCTTCGAATCGAGCGTGAGACATTCGAACGCACCAGTAGCCTGATCGACAATCGCTTCAACCGCTTCGATTTCCGGTGATGCACACTTCGGTGGACGTTTCAAGGCAATGAACTCTTTGTATGAATCCAGTACCTCAGCCCATTGCCTCTCATCGTCACTCGTTTTCGGCCATGCACCCACACTGTCAAAGGCGCTGAAATCAAGTAAACAAGTGAGTGAGTGAGTGAGCGAGTGAGTGAGTGAGTGAGCGAGTGAGTGAGTGAGTGAGTGAGTGAGTGAATCGGTTAGTGAATTGGTGAGTGAATGAGTGGTTTAGTGAGTTGTTGGTGAGTGAGTGAGTGAATGAGTATGTGAGTGAGCGGAGCGAGTGACCGAGTGAGTGAGTGAGTGAGTGGGTGAGTGAGTGAACGAGTGAGTTAAACGGTTACTGAATTACTGAGTGAGTGAGTGAATTGGTGAGTGAGTGAATGAGTATGTGAGTGAGCGGACCGAGTGAGTGAACAAGTGAGTGAATCGGATAGTGTATTACTGAGTGAGTGAGTGTATAAGTGAGTGACTGAGGGGTTTAGTGAGTGACTGAGGGGTTTAGTGAGTGAGCGAGTGAGTGAGTGGATCAGTGTTAATTATTATAATCTCGACGTGGTTCTTATTGACAGACCCAACCGAAAAAAAAACAAAAAAAATAACCGCAGTGTCTTGACTCCGCCGAGCTTGCACGACTCACCAATTTCATAATCAACCACATTCCGCTGGTCCGATTCCAGCTGATTCCAGTCACCCAAATAATCATCGTTGCCACCTGAGTAAACACAAAAAATAGTAAATAATAACAAAGAAAAAAAAACATGAAACTCTTGACAGACTTGACTCTTTCAAAATATATTCATTCTTTATAAATAACTGAATATATATTTTTTATGAAAGATGTGGAAATGTGAACAGGCAGTTTTGTGGTGTGAAAGGTTTGCGAAATCACTCAACAAATATAATATATAACTGAAAACCATGACATGCTTGCTGAAAAAGTTTCACCTTTGGCTGCTTCGACCGGCTGCTTCGTTGTTAAAAGAAAGAAACCGCCTTTACGAGTTCGCTGAGTACGCCATTCCTTTTGCTTCTTTCTGAATAGTATAGAGATTATGATATAAGATTAGAAAAGAGAAACCAACTAACAGAAAAAAACACAGCGACATCAAGACTTATACAAACAACAACAACTACAATAGTTATACGAACAACAACAGCAATAACAATAACAACAACAACCGCAACAACAACAAAAACAACAACAACAACAACAATAATAATAACAAAACAACAACAACAACAACAACAACAACAACAACAACAACAAAAACAACAACAACAATAACAACATATGACACATAGCACACGGGTTCGAATCCCGGGGCCGTCACCAACAAGCCTTATGGCAGTCAAACAGAAGTGTGACCTACTGGCTGATGGTCGTTAAAGAATATGCCTTGAACATCCGATAGAGTGACTTGGAACTTGATTCCATGATATGCCTTATGGCAAGCACCATTCGTGATTGGGACCCAGCGAAGTCTTAATCCGAGTGAGACAACCCAACAAACAAAAAAAAAATATGTAGCCAACGACAACCAACCGACTCTCAACAGAGCCCACCGTTCGCTTACGGCCATCACGATCCTTTATATGAAAGTTACCCCGACTAATAAACCATTTCTTTGTTGTCTGAGGTCGCTCCGCCTTTTCGCCTTCATTGCATTGAACGGTCAGCTTCGGACGTCGTCCCATAGTGCTTCAGTACTCGGATGCTTCAGTAATTGGATGCTTCAGTACTTGGATGCTTCAGTACTTGGATGCTTCCGCTCTCGGCGCTCGGTGTGGAAAACCTCAAAAATACAGCTTGATCAGAGTTTCTTGTTGTTATGAACTATTTTTATGGGACCCGGTAATTGTTTATATACGAACCAGTGATCGAGTTCGAACCGAAATTTTCGAAATTATTCGAACGAACAGCCGTTCGAAAATAATTTTTTCGTTCGGACTTGAACCGGACGAAAATTAAAATGTTCGGTTCGAACCGATTCGAAACGAAAACTTTTCGAAATTTTATTTTTTCGAATGATTTTCGATTTGGATTATGCATTCATCATGCTCACTCACTCACTACAGCACTCACCGCACGTCACTCACTCACCGCACTCACTACCGCACTCTCCGCACTCACCGCACTCACCACCGCACTCGCCGCACTCACTACCGCACTCACCGCACTCCCTGCCGCACTTACTCACTGCACTCACCCTACTCACCGCACTCACTACCGCACTCACCGCACTCACCGCACTCACCGCACTCACTACCGCACTCACCGCACTCACCCCACTCACTACCGCACTCACTCACCGCACTCACTCACTCACCGCACTCACTCACTCACTCACTAACTCACCGACTTTTGTTTTATATATATATTGGGAGTGTGTTTGAAACGTGAGCTATACGTCTCATGTGTCTATGGAGAAATCATTTTCGAAACTGAATCGAAAATAAAAAAAGTTTCGTTCCGGACCGAAACGAAAATTAAAATTTTCGATCGAACGTCAACCGAACGAACATTTGAAATTTTTTGTTCGAAAGATTTTCGGTCCGAGACCAATTTGTCCGTTTCGGTTCGGTTCGTTCGAACTCGATCACTGATACGAACAATGGAATTCGCATGTTGGAGTAATGAAACGTAATTAATGTTTATGAGAATACAGTAACCAAGTTTACGGTAGGTTACTGTAAAATTACGGTAATCAAATTTTTTATAAAAATGTAAATTTTTTATTTGACCCTTCTCAGGGACAAAGCGGAGCGGAATGGGGCGATAAGTCAAATGCCTCAATATTTGAAAATGTATTAAGTCTACACGAGCACTACATGAGGTAGCTTGCTCACTGTATCAAGTCTTAATTTCAGGTCACGGTATCAAAGTCTTCATTTCAGGTTCCAATTGTTCCCACTCTTAATTCGTCAAGTAAGCAAATAAAATTCAAATCCAAGCAAAAAACACTACAAGTGCGTCTTATTGGTTCTTATTTTATCGATTTAAAAATACCCGAAAATAAACTGCGAATAATCATTATTTTTTTTATAATACGAACATTTAAATCTGAAATAATTGAGTATCCGTCCAATTATTATTGCTCATCATGGAACATGCAATCGAGTTAACAGCAGAAGTAATTGCTGATATCACATACAAATAAGCCACGGGCGTTAATCCCGTCTATCGAGATAGTTCTATCCCGTCGCCATTAATTGCGTCATCTATCTGAACACTGTATTTGGACAATATATTCGGATATTAGGTAGAACACAACTAAACCTCAGTATGAAATATATAGTTTACTGAAGCATACTGCCAGAACCTGCATTTAGTTCACCTTTATTACAGCCGAAATGCGTCTTCTATAATCTAGTCTATATAGTTCATATAGTTCGAGCAGTCGTAGTCATCCTTCCACAACTCATAGGCTACACTTACTCACTAACTCACACACTCACTCCCCCTTTTACTCACTCACTCCCCACTCTTCCACTCATTCACCATCTCAACCACTCACTCATCCACTTACTCACTAACTCACTCACTTACTCATCGACTCCTCACTCATTCACTAACTGACACATTCATTCACCCTTTTACTCGCCCACTCCTCACTCACACTCACCCACTCACATTAACTCGCCCACCCACTCACTCACACCTTCTCTCACTCACTAACTCACACACTCACTCATCCACTCACCCTCACCCAGTCACATTCACTCACCCACCCACTCACTCATTCACTCAGTCACGCTTTTACTCACTCACTCACCCTTTTACTCACTCACTCACTCACCCTCTTACTCACTCACTAACTCACACATGCACTCGCCCACCCACTCACTCACGAACTCAATCATTCACTCATTCATTCACTCACTCACGCACTCAATCATTCACTCATTCATTCACTCACTCACGCACTCAATCACTCATTCAGTCAATCATTAACTCACGGTTTTCAGTTGCGCCAGAAGATATAGTGGCGGTTGAATATAATACCTCCTGAGTAAATATTATAAAAATTTACGCACCGCGCCTAACAAATTATCACCTTATACACGTAAAAATAACTACATTACGCAAAAAATCACCGCTGCCTAACAACTACATATATTCTCATATGCTGTCCAGCTAGCATTCAGTTCGTAGTCATCCTTCCACAACTCATAGGCTACACTTACTCACTAACTCACACACTCACTCCCCCTTTTACTCACTCACTCCCCACTCTTCCACTCATTCACCATCTCAACCACTCACTCATCCACTTACTCACTAACTCACTCACTTACTCATCGACTCCTCACTCATTCACTAACTGACACATTCATTCACCCTTTTACTCGCCCACTCCTCACTCACACTCACCCACTCACATTAACTCGCCCACCCACTCACTCACACCTTCTCTCACTCACTAACTCACACACTCACTCATCCACTCACCCTCACCCAGTCACATTCACTCACCCACCCACTCACTCATTCACTCAGTCACGCTTTTACTCACTCACTCACCCTTTTACTCACTCACTCACTCACCCTCTTACTCACTCACTAACTCACACATGCACTCGCCCACCCACTCACTCACGAACTCAATCATTCACTCATTCATTCACTCACTCACGCACTCAATCATTCACTCATTCATTCACTCACTCACGCACTCAATCACTCATTCAGTCAATCATTAACTCACGGTTTTCAGTTGCGCCAGAAGATATAGTGGCGGTTGAATATAATACCTCCTGAGTAAATATTATAAAAATTTACGCACCGCGCCTAACAAATTATCACCTTATACACGTAAAAATAACTACATTACGCAAAAAATCACCGCTGCCTAACAACTACATATATTCTCATATGCTGTCCAGCTAGCATTCAGTTTCAAAAGCTGGCCACTCAGCACAGAGCACAAGCCAATCAGCGCAGAGACAGTTGTACGCTGTTCACTATCCTGATTGGCTGGTTGTGTAACTTAATGCTCGCCAGACGCTGCTTAGGTAATCTTCTACAACATCTACTCCGAAGATATTCAACCGCCACTATACCCGTGCTTGATCATCACAGGCTACCAATTTCTGACGATCGCGGTGCGGCTGACGCTGAAGATAAAATAAAATGTTGAGACACGCAAAAAAACTACATTAAAAACCACATCTTTGCTCTGTGAGTGAAATGAGTGAGTGAGTGAGTGAGAGAATGCGTGAGTGAATAACTGAGTGATCCAGTAAGTGAGTTAGTGAGTGAATGACTGAGTGAGTGTGAGAGATTCAACTGGTGAGAGAATGATGTAATTGTGAGTGAGATGGTGAGCGAGTGAGTGAGTAAGAAGTTGATTGAGGGATTGAGTTGGTGAGTGAATGAGTAAGTGGTTGCGGGTGAGTTGGTGTTTACACACGATAATTACTGGTCAGCAACAACATGATTGAATACGCTGTCTTAACCATTCGAACCTGAACGTGCGGCTCTCGAGGACGGTGCCTCAGTCGGCAGAAACAATTGACTTAATTCAGACTGAGACATCTGACAATCTAACAATGATAAAGCGAAAATAACCTGGTTAAAGACGATTTAACGGCGGTCAACAAACGCAAGCACATTGTCTCCATCTACACGGAACATTGGTCGTTTTTGCGCTGGATACTTTCATCGATAACGTCATCCATCCTTCACAGCCGTTTCAAATAATGAACTGATGGGAATACGTACGAATAACCTATAAAACAGTTATTTTATAACAAATAAATGATTAAAAAGCCATAAATTCAAGAAACACGATGTTACTCATTCCTTCTGTTTTCTGAACACAGAACTGAACTACTCAGAAACTTCTCGAGCTATGATTCCGCAAGCGGATGAGGAAGTGAGAAATTTTATTATTTTTTAATACTTTCCGAACATTGAAATGATTATATTCTTCAAACACAGAATAATTTGAGTTGCATTATCTTTTCTATAAAGATTATCGATTTATATTACTGATTTCAATCGATTTGATCATCCGCCGCTGATGTACCGTGACTAAACCATTCCAAATAGGTTACGGTAGCAATTCTATGTAAAAGAGAATTCTGAATTCTCATAAAAATTAATTAACCTTCTAAGAACCCGCATGTTGACCGCAAATGAAAAAAAAGCATTTTATTCTTTTAAAAAATTTTAACCGCCAAAATTAATTTTAAATTTTAAATTGCGCGCCAATTTTTTTCGCGGTTCGAAGTTTGAATTCGAAGTTGTTCGGTGCGCGCATTCAATTTTTTCGTGAAATAAATCAAAACGCCAAATTGCATAATGTGAACGCATGTAAAAAAATATAAAAGAATGGCATGTTAATAAAAATAGAAGGAATTTCAGGAGGAACTGTTTTGTTTTGATCGACTGTATTTTCTAAAGAAAAGCCTCGTTTTGTTAATACAACTATTGATTACTGTTGTTTCCCAACATACACACGAAAACTGTTGTAATGAAAAAAATCCCGATAGGGTTTATTTCCTTTACAATCATATTGATTCCCATTAACTGGGTTACTACTTTTGAACTGTTATGTGAAAAAATACCACTTTCTCAATGAATGATTGGCGACAACATCACTATCAAACCTGCTATTATTATATTTCTTTTTTTGCGAAATGGTATTATATTTGCTCTCAATCGATGATTTTATTTGAAAGCTTCGAATGACTCAACTAATCACCCGGAAACAATCATCGCAGAAGCTCGTTTCGAAACATCAGTGGGTTGTGTGATTTCAGCTAAAGTTATTTACCCACAAAGAGGGGAAAACTGCGAGCTAAAAAGTTTTTGGCTAACAAGAACCCCGAATTTTGAGTAAAAAAATGACTGTTTATAGTATGTTTCAGAAAATGGTGGTCTTCTAATCAGTTGTGAGTACAAAAATTGTCTCCATCTGGTGGCGCTTTTGAAGGGTCCGGCAGATTCCCCCAAGAAGCGAAATCAATCTAAACTTATTCCGTTGTTATGCCATAAGAGCAAAGTTGAATACAAAATCACAAATATAGTGAAATAACGGTCCCTCTTTATACATACATTTTGGTTTTTTGCTCCCTTGTTGTCAATCTTTTGATACTTGCTTGAAACCAATGTCTGTTTATGACCGAATGAAATACATACAATACATACATACATACATATATGACAATCACCGAACATCAACAAAGCTCTTGAATGCGCTTCGGGGTTTGAACCAGGACCATCGATTTGCGAGGCCGGCACCTTAACCACTAGACCAGGAATGCGACATCGTTTCCCTGAAGCCGCAGATTTCCGAGGGCAAACAAAATTAATCATCGGGAGATAAAAATTTATTGTCTGGGTTTTTCATCCACTTTCGGCAGTCACTTCGTAGCTGTTTATTCACAGGTTTTGAGAAAATTTGAATTTAATCTAACCTAATTATTTGACGATGCTATACTAAAGATAATGATGCGTTCTCACGCGTGGACGAGTTGGTCACATCCCTTGGAACCCTATAATGACATCCGTTACATCGAACCGACGACGATCAGTGACTGACTGACTGACTGACCGGCTCACTCACTCACTCACTCACTCACTCACTCACTCACTCACTCACTCACTCACTCACTCACTCACTAACTCACTCACTCACTCACTCACTCACTCACTCACTCACTCACTCACTAGCTCACTAACTCACTAACTCACTCACTCACTCTACTTGAATTCAAAATATTTATTTTTTGACAACTTTTTTATTCATTTTTTTTATTCATCACGAGTGAAAGTTTCTCAACTTATTTACGAAATCGCTCTGGCTAAACTCCGTATGTACTATTTTCACCAGTAATTACTACGGTACGCGTACATACATACCTCCATTGTACCAGTCACGATTAGCGGACGAGAGATAAATGGAAAAGTGGAATTCCACACTCTTTGGCAATTTCGAAAAGTAGACTTCGTTCATTAACGTGTGGGTAAAATGTCCTCAAAATTGCAATATCCTTTTATTTGAAGTAGGTCTGTTTGGAGTATTGGTTCGTCCGCCTGTACCAGTCACTAAACGTCGGACACCCGAAATTACTTTCTACCACCCCAGCCAAAATGGTGTGAGGGTAAATAATTACTACCAGCGCCTGAAACAATCGCTCATGAACTGTACGATGAATGGTCCAGCATGAAACTATGGTTATTACCAGTATACAATGTATGATTTATGTTGGAGTATTGTATGGTATCAGGCAAAGTTTGTGTTGATAATTATATGCGAATGTAAATATGTAGATTTCCCACACGATAAGTTATGGGAAGACTATAGTCGAATTTTTTGGTTACGCCTTTTTTCGGGAATTTTTTTGTGTGTAAAACCTTTCCCTCACCCAGAAATTTGGGGTCTGAAGCAGCAATTTGGGGTTGATAAAAAGGTTTTTCACACAAAAGTTTCTAAAAAGAGTAGTAATCATCTTCTTTAGGAACTTTTTTGTGTAAACCCTTTTTATCAACCCCAAATTGCTGCTCCCGACCCCAAATTTCTGGGTGAGGGAAAGGTTTTACACACAAAAAAATTTCCGAAAAAAGGCGTAACCAAAAAATTCGACTATACTGTATGAGACTGTAGACTGCAGTACATAATTATAAGATTGAACTTGAATGCTCGCAATTATTATCAGGCTATTTTATTTTTATTTTCCTTGGTCAGGATATCTCGTTATTAAAAACGATTTCCAAATCACGAACTAGTGCAATGATCATAATTATTCTTAACTTATACCCTAGTTGTTGTACTTCTGCGGTTCTATTTTTAAATTTTTTACGTGGTTAAAATTGTGAATACATCACCACGAAGGTTTTTTTGGGTGCCAGCCTGTCTGTTGGACTAAAAACTGACAAATTCCCGGCCATAGTACACTAACTTCCTGCGAACGGCACTACCAACCTAATCAATTAGTCATTTGAAAAAATTTCGTAGTGGCATATGGTTAAAAATTTAACTCTAACAACACTGAAAACTGAAACTGTTTGAGAAGTTTTAGCCAGGGTCTCATTAACTTTTTCTTTTTTCGTGCCAGCATGGAAAGATCCTTCAATGAAAAAAATTAACGCTTTCAAATTCTCCAGTTCAGTTGTTTTCATTTTGCTATTTACATTCATTCCTAGTCATTAGCCTGTCAACCTGTACCACACTCAGTCTATACTTTTTATGGCTATTGTTTTATTTTTACGATCACATCCAAACATGAAGTTACGTACGCATGCCACCGAGTTATTCCATAATCGAGTTAATTCTTTAACAACAATGATGCCTAAGCTTTTCATTATGTATGTATTACATAGCTCGAAAATCAATTGCATAGTCATAGGCCCAAAACGTCTGATAATGAAACATCACTAGCCTCAACTCAACTTGGTTGACACCATAATTTAACACAGTGTAGCATCGGGGTGATGTTTCATTCTCAGAAGTTTTTGGCAATATTTTTGCTTGCTGAAACAACATACGGACTTCACATACCTGTTTAAGATACATAGTTTAATAAGAGGCTAAATTCAAAAACGCGCAATTTTTCTCTGCAACTTATCCTCTTTTCTATACTTACATAAACAAGCAGAGACTTTGGCGCTCATAATCAGTGTTATCAGCAAAAAAGCTCGTGTTTTTGAACGCAGGGAAAAGTCCTGTAAATCGCCAAAAAAGCGCGCATTCAAATTTAGTCATCCATTCAATTGTGACTTCTCTACAAACCAACCCATCACTACGATCCATCGTTGATTCAATTATCCAGATCAGCGTTAACTGATTATCATTTCATGTTTTTGGGGTAATCGGCAATTTCGTTCTGTCCTTCATAGTGAGTTTATTGAGTACTTTTTATAGAAAAGTGTTAGAATTTCCGAGGAAAAGTGTTTAGCACGACACGATTCGACTAGTTTCCGCTAAAATCGTTGTCTTCCTTGCCTCCATAGAACCACTAGCGGACCAGGGAAGAACTGAAAAGTGGAATTCCCCTCTCTTTGGCAGATCCAAAAAGTTGAATTTGTTCCTTTAGGTGTTGTTAAAATGACCTATATTCTGCCGAATCCCCCCCCCCTCTATGGCAAGATTCCCCTCCCTTTAGAAGTTTCACTCGTCCGCATGTGCATAGAACTAAAGGAGGGTCCATAGAAGTTTTTATTGGTCTGTGCATGGATAAAAAAGTCTTATTTGAAGCCCGAAAAAAGGTGGGATTTCAAATTTAATTTTCTCTTTCTTATTGAATCTGCTCTACTTTCATGCCGCAATAGCAATTTTGTTAGGCAAATAAGAAAACTTTTGCAATGAGCTACATTATTATTACAAAATTACAAATAGTATGTAATCAATATAAGTCGCCCCGTTGTAAAATACTATCGTGTAATCGTAATCTGTTTACCTCTAATCCGCATTATATACGGTAATACGACACTAATATGCTTTTTGGTGGGAAGGTTGGTAGTTTCTGGTAGTTTACAGGTATGTTTACTTTCATATATTCAAATCAAATTCAAATTTATTCAGTTGTTATGCCATAATAGCAAAGTAGGATACCAAGTCACAATAGTGAAATAACGGTCATCCGATTTACAATGACAATCACTGATCATCAACAACGTTCTTGAATGCGCTGTGTCTCAACCCGGGGCTTGAGCCAGAAACGTCGGCGAGCGAAGCCGGCGCCTTAACCACTTGACAAGGGAAGCGATATATACAGTAATTCAGCCATTCTCTATTGAAGAGAAGACTGACTATTCATTCGCGCCTTCTCTCTCGGTAATTAAGAAACCCAATAATACAGGCTTCTCGAATTAAAATTAAACGTCAAACTTTCTACACTTTTTATTGTTAATTTTTTCACATGTGGAATTTTCACCGACATAACCAATAAACGAATGCTATTCCAACCAATAAAGTGAAAAGTTCAAAGTTTTGGGTAGTATAAGAAAGCCAGAATGTCTACTAATTTCACTGCAAACGCTCTGATCATGAAATATGTACTGTTCACTAGCAGGCGAGAATGGTTGGGCTTGGGACAAATCGAATTCCCCTCTTTGGCGTTTTCGAAAAGTAAAAAGTTTTCCCTAAGGTGTGTGTAAAACAGCGTGGAAACTACCAGTTCCCCCTCTTTGACAAAATTCCCCTCTCTTTGGAGGATTAGCTCGTCCACCAGTGGTACTGTTGCTTAGTGTTTTTTACTCCACTTGAGAATGCCAGAATACAAATGTATAGCACCCGTATTTCATTATAACAAATGAATAAGATTTTTCCCAGCCATGATGTGTACATGCCTATGACAAAAAAATTTGTCTCAGACTCGGGACAAAATTCGAATTTGATAGTTTTCGACGTCAAACGTGCTAAATTTATTACATACTTCAATTTTATTATTTTTACAATATAATAGAACCGAATTTACTTTTCATAATCACAAAAATTAAACATTTCAATCATAACATTTTCGAAAAAAAATTAAGAAAGTATTCAATGGGCAGGGAATGAAAATAATAAAATTTATGCGTGGTAAAAAATCTTATTTACTGGAAATCCGTCGGTCGTAATCCGGATTTGGTTTTTCTCATAATGAATTACGGAAGCTATATGTACAAACACAAAGGTAAGATGAAATTGCATGAATTCCGAAAATATTTTGTTCCATACCACACTTTCCACTGAAGGTAATTAATTTGATGAAGTTATGAATGACTGATTGATTTCGATCAAATCAGTCGAAAACGACCTCTAAACCACAACAATAGCACTTATTATTGACGCGTGTAGTGTAACAACATTTGTTATTATGGTGAAAATCGTAGCTCATGGTCTATTTACCAGGAAGTCAATTCAGAATGAAACATCATAATTGTCACGAATTGGGAATGGGTGATTTTCTGATACTTTGCATTGAATTTTATTTTGTCGTTCTAAATTTTTAGTTTATAGTTTTCAAGTTTAGCCTTCTAGTCATAATCAATTGAAAATTCTTATGGAGATTTATTGAATCTGACTTTTTCTGGAACGAATCAGAGAAGTCCCCTTTTCCGTCAATGTTCACCACAACTAGAAAACTGTTCCATACATCACCACCACCACCACTCATCAAAACATTCCCATTACAGATATTGACTGTGTGTCATCTTTGCCACCGAGACAAGTTTGCCACTCTAAATCGAGACAAGTTTGCCACTTTTTTGGGGGGGTTTCAGTGGCAAACTTGTCTCACCCAAAAAGTGGCAAACTTGTCTCGGTATTTCACGAGACATGTTTGCCACTCAAAATTCAGGAAATGAGTGGCAAACCTGTCTCAGGATAAAAGTGGCAAACAAGTCCCACATCGCGAACATAATTCCATGAGACAAGTTTGCCACTCTGACTACCGTTATCCAAGGCGGCATCCCTTTGTCAGTGAGTCATAATTATCATCCGATGAGATGACATGGAATATGTACGTTGACAACAGCACCTTATTTGAAGCTCAAATTGATAATCACAAAAATTGACAATTTCAATAATTCTGACATTTTGCAATAAAAACAAAGTAAACAGACTAATTCGAACATGAGGAACGCGATTTTCTCACTTATTCTCCCGTACCATGACTCTTATACTCACTTCACTTACTGAGTGATTATGGTTTATAACTCTTACACTCACTCACCCACCTTCTTGAAATTCACTTCGTCATTCTCTCACTCACTCACTCGCTCACTGTCACTACTCACCCACTCACTCAGTCACTCACTCATTCACTCACTCACTCACTCACTCACTCACTCACTCACTCACTCACTCACTCACTTGCTCACTCAGTCACTCTTTCACTCACTCACTCACTCACTCACTCACTCACTCACTCACTCACTCACTCACTCACTCACTCACTCACTCACTCACTCACTCACTCACTCACTCACTCACTCACTCACTCACTCACTCACTCACTCACTCACTCACTCACTTGCTCACTCACTCATCAGTCACTCACTCACTCACTCTCTCATTCACTCCCATACTCACTCACTCACTCACTCACTCACTCACTCACTCACTCACTCACTCACTCACTCACTCACTCACTCACTCACTCACTCACTCACTCACTCACTCACTCACTCACTCACGGTATGATTAAATTACTCACGGTATGGAAGAATATGTAAGAGAATCGCGTTCTTCATGTTCGAATTAGTCTATCTACTTTGTTTTTATTGTAAAATGTCAGAATTATTGAAATTTTCAATTTTGGTGATTATCAATTTGAGCTTCAAATGAGGTGCTGTTGTCAACGTACATATTCCATGTCATCTCATGGGATGATAATTATGACTCACTGACAAAAGGATGCCGCCTTGGATTACAATAGTCAGAGTGGCAAACTTGTCTCATGGAATTAGGTTCGCGATGTGGGACATGTTTGCCACTTTTATCCTGAGACAGGTTTGCCACTCATTTCCTGAATTTTGAGTGGCAAACATGTCTCGTGAAATACCGAGACAAGTTTGCCACTTTTTGGGTGAGACAAGTTTGCCACTGAAAACCGCCCAAAAAAGTGGCAAACTTGTTTCGATTTAGAGTGGCAAACTTGTCTCGGTGGCAAAGATGACCGATTCCCCAAATATTTATCCCAATATGAAAGCTTGGCTCCATGTGCCAAATTTCCTTTCCTTTCAACAACAACCCAATGGAGGATGTTCATTTAGCTGCCAGCCGGTTCAGGTAGATACATGTAATTGAATGTCAGCTCTTATTGAAGACACCTGCCATTCTCCCACTGGCGGACGAGTCAGTCCTCAAAGAAGAAGAATTCCCCCAAAAAGATGAAATTAGCAGTTTTGAGGCATATATAGCTCCACATTAAAGAACAAATACTACTGTTTGGAACTGCCAAAGAACAGGGAATTCCACTTTCTCATTTTCCCCCCAACCGCTAGTAGTTCATACATATGGAGCTTTCAGCCATAATTCCATGGTATTTATGCTTATTGAATTCTTCATGCATCCGTTCATGACTTGAATACGGATGGCATCCGATAACTGCTCATTTGCTCATTTGTTATTGATAATTGGCAAAAACGAGTTTCAACGCATATGGTATCCTGTTTTGGCCAGTGTGGGCGATTCGTGTGGAAATCAGGTGAAATCAAGAGATTATAGGATTGAAATGTAAATAGGATTTTTGATCGAGAACATAATTCTAAAAAGTTTTCTCCATATATCGACACTATAAAGCACCTTTTGTGTGCCATGGATAACGAATTTGCCTGATTCGTACCGTCGAATCAAGGCGTGACCCTTCGGAAGTGACAATTGTCTGTACATGGCTGCACTTACTTGCGGACGAGCTATTCCCTCAAAGGGAGAGGAATTTCGTCAAAAAGGGGGAGTTCGCAGTTTTCAGACCATTTTACCTACACCTCAGGGAACAAATTCGACATTT
The DNA here is from genome assembly GCA_964036265.1 of Daptonema setosum. NCBI lineage: Eukaryota > Metazoa > Nematoda > Chromadorea > Monhysterida > Xyalidae > Daptonema > Daptonema setosum. The sequence goes on from OZ038442.1 coordinate 7,617,810, forward strand.
TGAAATGCCAAACAGGGAGATTTACACTTTTCCCACCCCTTCTCGTCCGCCCGCAGCTGCTGCACTCATGGTTTCCTGGGGCCTTCTGTGTAAATTGTTTCTTGTCATCTATTCAATAGGATTGTTGGTTACTACGAGTAAGCTTGAGTTCCATCAAGATTTAAGAACCACTCTGGGAACGTTTGTTTCCTTTACTGTACTGAACCGTGACCTGTACAATGGTTGGTTCTACTCTACACTTCTACTCTACACTTCTACTTTATGGGGTCCATTTTTGATACCGTGCCGTACGGCACCCGAAGAAATTCGGGCACTACCAAAATCAGCCGTCAATGGCTACATTTGGCACTTCGTGTTTCCTCTACCGTAGAACCACTCTGGGAACGTTTGTTTCCTTTACTGTACTGAACCGTGACCTGTACAATGGTTGGTTCTACTCTACACACTCTCACGAGGTCCCTTTTTGATATACCCGTGCCGTACGGCACCTAAAGAAATTTCGGGCACTACCAAAATCGGCCGTCAATGGCTACATTTGGCACTTCGTGTTTCCTCTACTGTAGAACCACTCGTGGAACATTTGTTTCCTTCCATGAATCGGGACAGTACAATGGTTGGTTCTACTCTACACTTCTACTCTACACTTCTACTCTACACTTCTACTCTACACTTCTACCCTACACTTCTACCCTACACTTCTACTCTACACTTCTACTCTACACTTCTTTTTCTATACTTCTACTCTACACTTCTACTCTACACTTCTACTCTATACTTCTACTTTACACTTCTACTCTACAATTCTACTCTATAAGGTCCATTTTTGATACCCGTGCCGTACGGCACCCGAAGAAATTCGGGCACTACAAAATCACCCGTCGATGGCTACATTTGGCACTTCGTGTTTCCTCTACTCCAAGTACGCTGAAGTATGGTATCTACACATATGGTACTTGGTCCACTTCATCTGGCTGAAGTGTGTGCCACGATGGCATTTGGTACATACTTCGTGAAGGCAAATATAGAATTCGGGGACATTAGCTTATTGAGACACCAGGACGACTGCCGCCGTCTGCTTCTGATACTTGATTGGAGTTCGAGCATTTCAGCAGTCCTTATAGCATTCTCAATTGTTAAGGAAACTAAATTTGAATGCGCGCCAAAATTTGAAATTAGTAAACGAATTCTAGTCCTACCAAGAAACTGAAAAATTTCAAGTATCCTGGTAGGATTCGAACCCACGACCTTCCGTTCAGAACACGGACGTGCTAACCGTTAGATTTTACCATGTATGCATTGTGGTTAGTGGACGGATGTTCTTCAGTATAGCCTATCCAGGGTTTCTTGTCAGTCCGAAAGTTTTTGGCGCGCAGTTTGAACTCCAATCTGCTTCTGACGCGCTTTCAAATTTTTGAGGAAAATCGTTTCTCACATTATTAAACTCTGATAGCACCTTCAATGAATCATGGAGGAATGGCCACATGCTAATGTTCCAAGGGTGTCAGGTAAGATTTCCTTCTTATGATCGGAAGTTTGGGATTTTCAGCATAACGTCAGGTGAAGGGCCTAACATACTCCACCATAACACCATAATATAACACGTTATGTTACGGAGGCGGAGCCTGTTATGGTAGGTCAACATACTTCCCCATCGTAACATAACGTAACGAAACATTTTCCCGACCAAATTGTGTTATGGTGTGTTATTCCAAAAAATTGGTATAACATTCCATAACATTCTTGAATGAAAAATAATTTTCCGACTTTAAAAAAGTATTTTCACTCAAACATCAGTTCTAAATAGTTCCGGTAAGTATAAACCGATTATTTTCAATATTTCAGAACGATAAATAGCATTACACCTTCACCTTTAGTGGTAAGCCGAGTATAAAAACGAGACTTCCTGTTTCTAAATTTTTTTGCCAAATAAAACTTGAATCTCAATTGGTTGCCTGAGCAGGAAATACAGCTTTCTTGTCCTGACTTGAAAAACTGTCAGACATTGGGCGCATGCAGCACAGCACGCTCCATAGGGGCAGTGAAACATTAGGTTATCCACCGCATGTGACTTGTTTGCTGATTCTGCAGAGCTGTAAAAGATTCTAAAAAACTAAACTACTTACAACCGTTTCAGGATAGAATAACGAATGTTTTGAAGTAAAAAAATCCAAGTTAAACTAGGAAATGAAGGCTAAATAATTTAAAAACATCATTCGTTCAAGAGCCAGTTATGTTATGTTACGGCGGATGTCATGACATACTCCACATGTCGTACCATAACATAGCACGCCCCATCATAACCAGTTATGTTACGATGTTATGTTATGTTACGTGTTATGGTGAAGTATGTTAGGCCCTTGACTGTTTTCCTGAGTTGCCGGAAGATAACGTGTCTAGTTTTTTTCCAAATCAGCCGAGACACCTTACTTCCACCTAATAATTTTTAGAAAATTGGCTCGGTAAGACTGTAATCTCATAGTCTAATTGAAAGAAACCTATCATAGTCCATTCTAGAAGCTTTGCGACTGGCGGGGTACAGTAAAAAATCAGAACACCCCGCTTCTCAATTGGTTGACACAATTTTCCTGATGCACATTAGCGGGTACAACGTGTTCGTCGCTTCTTCTTATTCGTAGTACAACATCCATGGTATACGATGGTGTCGTGAAATCAGAATCAGATCAGTCCGCTATAAATCATGTATAGCTGACGGAAGAAACGTAAATCAACCGCCACTATATCAAAATTCGAGTTTTAACCGTCTCGAAAATTGAAACCCGCCTCAAATCCAGTTTCGAACTCACGTACCCCATCAATAACTTCAAGTACAAGAAATGCGGGAAAATCTATATGTGTCGATGTCTGGACTACTGGAAGAAACGCGAAAGTAAGTAAGTTACCTTCTTTGTCGTAATACAACATCCATGGTATACGATGGTGTCGTGAAATCAGTATCAGATCAGTATAGGATATAGATCATAGATAGCTGACAAAATAAACGTACATCAACCATTACTATATCAGTTGTTTTATGTAGTAAGTAGGATAGCTTACGGAGTCTAGATTACGGTAAGAAACGATTAGAGTAAGTTTACCTAGTTTTAGTTTGTTAGAAGCTTTGTTCCATATATACAGAGGCGTGTTATCCGAGAATTTTGGCGCCCATTCAAATTCAGTCTCCTAGTCAATTGAGAACGCTAAACACATGTACGTTCAATGAACCCAATCCGAAGTCACTAGCCTTCGGCAATGAATTACCATGTTACGTAACGAATTTCCCACTCCAATAATGTTAAGAATGCTTGAATCTGTGGTCCCGTTATAGTGAGATAATATGGTATGTAGTACGCACGCTGTTTGTCTTTGCCTTATGCCTGTCCCCACTAGCGGAGGGGAAAGTGGAATTCCCCCCTCTTTAACATTTTCAAAAAGTAAAGTTTGATTCTTAACGTGTAGATAAAACGGCCTCAAAACTGTCTATTCACTCCTCTTTAGCAAAATTCCCTTCCATTTTGGAGGTTCGGCTCGTCCGCTATTGGCCAGTTTCATATGCTAATGTGCCGTCATTGTGGTGCCCTGGAGGTCGAATTATCAGGGTGTTCCAGAAGTCAGCACCCTTGACCGAATGTTGCTGAAAGTGGCATAATTGTACTTATATTTTAATAAATACTCATAATTGATAGAAAACAGAATTTGTATGCGCGCCATTCTCCTCGGTGATTATCAAACTATAGGTTCTGGAATTGGTTAAGCGAGAAATCAAAATATGAATCACATTCACGACCTCCGATTTGCGGGAAGAACGAAAAAGTGGAATTCCCCTCTCTTTGGTGGTTTTAATCCTCAAGGTGTAAGTCAAATGGCCTCAAATCTGCCGATTCCCCCTCTTCGACAAAATTCCCCTCTCTCTGGAGGTTTAGCTCCGTCCGCCAGTGAGTACGACGATTGCCTGCCATGAGTTCCATGCCTGCAAATTCTGCAGTTTATCCTTCCGTGGTTCTAAAAAACCGACAGAAATGTTTTCCTTCCCCCTTTGGTTACAGTACATATGTAGTTCATTCTTGCAGTACGATAAGTAGCCTTCGCTGAAAAATTTCCCCCTCCCTCTCCCTTCCCGCTCAACCTCCTAACCCCCCCCCCCCCTACTCTTCCCGGTTCCTCAAACTTACAACCCGTTTTCGTCATGCTTACAATTTTCGTTTCGTTTAGTTGTGTTTCGAAACCACGACCACCACTCCTCAATATAATAACCGAAACGAAATTCACTTTGTTGCCCTTCTCCAGTTTGTTTGTCAAAACTGAATTTGCCGATATCGTCCTCAGAGACGGCCGCTTTGGTTACACTTGGTTGCGTTTGCGCCGGAATGAGCCGAAAACGTATCATGTTAGGAGTAGAAGAGCAACTATGGAGCTTCCTGGGGATTCCTAAACGTAAAAATATTAGGAACATAGTCATATCATCAATTAGTCGTTGTATTATAATCAGTGTATTAGTCCTTAATTAAAATCAGATTCCAGTCTTTTTCAACTTTGAAACATCTGCATCAAATCTGAAAGAAGGCTGTGCAAGACAGCCGTCTGTTCAACTCAACTCAGTCGACCAGCTCTATCCCATAACAGGTAATCATCATGTTCAGCTGTTATTTTTTGTGTTGGAAAAGTTAACGTGCTAACCATTTACTAGTATCTTTACAAGCTCTTTGCTGTAACTATAGCTAGGATTAAACAGTCTATTACGATAACAACTTTACAAACTTTGTTGAAACTGCCCAAAAAAGGAGAATTCTATTTCGTCCCCCCCTCTAATGTAGACTAATTGGGCTGAAATTCAAACTCAGGAAGAACAACTTATTTTACTAGATACAAAACTAGACCATAGGATAGGAACTATGTAGTGTATAAAACTGGAACTTGAAGTGTAAGTCTGTACGGTAAGGAGAACAGTTGGTGCGATGTCGTGTCCAATACACATTCATTCCAATTTACCCTTGACGTGAAACTTTTCTAAAACAAGGTATTATTTGTAGAAACCAGATATCACGCTTGCAGAGTTATTGAAGAGCAAAAAAAGCCGCAAAATAACAAAACACATTCCCGTGACAACCTCACTTGATTTAAACTCTAATTTTCTCCTATGAATCACCAAAGCCGGTTTACCAAAACCACATAGGCACATAATCATGCGTGAACGTACTCGAATTACACCTCCCTTTGTTCTTACGGTATTGTAAACTTACCAAGAGAGATTCTTACTATGATGAATCGATAATGGTCACTGAAGTGGTCAGTAGCAGTGGCCGATGACCATGTCACATTACATGTAGGAGTGAATTCAGTCAGGTGTGACAAGTTTGCAGTGTCACACTTGGTCAAGATAATCAGTATAAATAGTCACTGATCAGTCAGTATTTCCTTCGTGTGGAAAACAAAAAAACATGTTACTAAATTTGGTATAAATAAGTCATTCAGGATAACAGAATTATTAAGCAATCAAAGAAGTCTCCGCATTTAATCAGGAGTGTCAAGAATAAAACTTTCCTGTGTTGTTTATGAGTCGGTCAGTCAGTCAGTCGGTCAGTCGGTTAATCAGTCAGTAAAGTCAGTCACTAAAACAATCAAATCATAGTTTCGAAAATATTTTCTAATTTTCAGTACATAAGCAAAGGTTTGCAGTTCATGAAAACATCAAATTTTTTCCCGCACCTAATCAGATAAACAAATTACGTCCATATTTGTGTTGGAGCTTGACATTGATTCCAAGGTTGCTCGCCCCTCAATAAAATCCTGGCTTTGATGACTGCAGATTGCTCCATCTATGCTTTACAATCATTGTTGTTTTAGTTACTGGCGAACGAAACCACTGGCGGACCAACCATATTTCCAAAAAGAAGGGAATTTGCAGAAGTTCGGCCATTTTACCTACACCTTAGAAAACAAACTGCTCTTTTAAAAATCGCCAAAGAGGAGAGGGGGGAATTCCACTTTTCCCTCCTCTTCTCATCCGCTAATGGACGAAACTCATAGGAAACATGGAACTAAAAAAATACCTGCTTTGAAACTGTCAGGATATGAAACTTTCCTCTGATGAGCCGATATGAACTGTATTGCTTCTCGTATTATATGAAGAAATTCTCCCTTTTTAGGTGAACTACACTGTTTTTTTCAACCCTGTATTAGTGATTAGCGAGTGTGAGAGGAAAAACCAATAAACTCTCTCTTCGGTGGTCTCAAGAAGTGGAATATTTTCTCTAATATGTGTTAACAAGGTCTCAACATTATGAATTTCTCTTCTTCGAGGAAAGGAGGAATTATTTGACAGTGGTTTTAGGTGCCCCGTAAAATAATCGTAAGAATTCACTGAGTTTATTGAACCTGAGCCTTGATGACACGAGTTTATGGCCTTCGTATATACATGTTTATGGCTGGTTGATGACCAGGAATAGGGTTCTTACAAAAAAATTCTCTCCCGAGTCATAGTCGAGAAAAACACATACTGTAATTCTTTTATTAGGTATGTATTTTACATATGTAGCTTCCTTTACTGATCGGATGATGGAATTTCATATATAGCAGATTTCATTTTTACTCAAAGTATTTTTGCAATCTTTTTCCTCAACCTGTGATGGTCTGTGAAAGCAATATGCCTGTATGTAGTCTCTACAACTCCTTTCAGAGATTTGGATTTCGGACACTTTCCCCATTAACTTAAATGTGAATGGTTCACAACAAAAATGAAAGTAGGAAATCTCAACGGGACTGCTACTGATTCAGCTCACGGAAGGTTGGCATTGTCATGACATGAATCACTCACTCACTCACTCACTCACTCACTCACTCACTCACTCACTCACTCACTCACTCACTCACTCACTCACTCACTCACTCACTCACTCACTCACTCACTCACTCACTCACTCACTCACTCACTCACTCATTCAATCAATCACTCACTCACTCACTCACTCACTCACTCACTCACTCACTCACTCACTCACTCACTCACTCACTCACTCACTCAATCACTCAATCACTCAATCACTCACTCACTCACTCACTCACTCACTCACTCACTCACTCACTCACTCACTCACTCACTCACTCACTCACTCACTCACTCACTCACTCACTCACAGGCGAGTCAGTCTCAAGCAAAACGGTGACTCGACTTGGGCAGTGGTGGGAACAAAAAGTCCTCAGAAAATCAGGCGTCATCCAAGAGGTTCACGATCTGTTCTGCGACGACCTGGTGAGTTACTTTACGTGTTGCTGTTGTTGTTGTTGTTGTTGTTGTTGTTGTTGTTGTTGTTGTTGTTGTTGTTGTTGTTGTTGTTGTTGTTGTTGTTGTTGTTGTTGTTGTTGTTGTTGTTGTTGTTGTTGTTGTTGTTGTTGTTGTTGTTGTTGTTGTTGTTGTTGTTGTTGTTGTTGTTGTTGTGGTTGTTGTTATTGTTGATGTTGTTGTTGTTGTTGTTGTTGTTGTTGTTGTTGTTGTTGTTGTTGTTGTTGTTGTTGATGTTTTGTTGTTTGTGTTGGTATACATACGATGCCGTTCTCAACATAAAACATATAATGAGATCGATTGACTCCATCATGTACTGTGTAAAGTATCATTTTATGTAAAATTTATCGTAACAAGTATAACATAAAAGTATACATGGTAATTTAGCACTGAGTATAAGACATAAGTATAACATTGATTATCCTGATCTTGCAGTATAAATGCATGAAATTACCCAAAGTATCGAATTCGGTATTACGATACGTGGAACATGTAATATGCGTGGAACATCATATCTGTATGGAACATGGTATGGTAATCCGAGATAATCATATGCAAATGAGCTTCTTAACGTCAATGCAGATTTCATGAACTCGAGGAAAATTCCGTACTTGCTAATGTTCTATAGCCTATACATGGTTACTCTTTTACTCAAGAAAGTTTTTGGCGCGCAATTTGAATTCTAATCTGATTTTGGCGTGCGTTTATTTTTTGGATTACTTTATTTTACGTTTGAGTAACATAACGAATGAAAACTCATCGCATACGAATTCACTGGTTTAGGGAAATAGTTTAGCAATATACATAAACTAACCAAGCTACATATATTAAGGCCAGTCTATTATGCTTTAGTCTATAGTTTTTTTTATCAGTTTTTGTGTAGTAATTCAGTTCCGGAGTTCCACAAGGGGCGATGCTCAAGATACAAATCTGTCAGATTCTGTGGTTCGGCCTTCTATTCAAAATAAATTCATATCTATTCATCTCCTCCCCATGATAAAATTCCCAGAATCACACACTCATAAACAATTCAATTCACATACAGCCAAGTTCGTTATTTTGTGATCAATCAACTCGACGGGACAGCGAGAGTGTGAAAATAACATTAGTGTCGAGTTTGACCGCAATTTATTGTACATGTATGTACGCTCACTATAATGATCTATAGGATGAACGTATGTATGTAGTTTTATACGTTCCATTATCATTACTTTCATTTAATTATTCAAAAAAATATTCACTTTGATTATCAATATCTTATTAACTCTGTAATCTTAACAAACTACTTACTCATAACTCATCAGAATTATTCAGCAGGTGACATTGCGCATGGAAAATAGTCCGGTAAAAATTTCACAGATTCAGTTTATGAATGGCATACATATAACAACAACAACAACTCAACAATATGTTGAATGTTATACTAGTTGATTGGCTATCGTACGATGGTATATATGTAGCTATATTTCATAGTATCTGACACAGTCAATTCTGTACCACTGGTGCAGTACAGATACATGCATCCGTTCAATAATGACCTGGACCTTCCGCAACCGTATAAATAATTATAAAATAAACGATTAATACTGCAACATGAAAAGTTTTAGGACAAGAACAAAAAACTTAAATTTAATGAATTATCCTAACTCATTGGAGTTGAATTATTGAAAAATTTCCTGAAACGCGGGATCAACCATATCATCCGACGCCAAGTCTAACGGATGTACAGTATACCGTATGCACCAGCGGACCAGAAGGGTGAGGAAGTGGAATTCCCCCCTCTTTGGCGTTTTCAAAAAGTAGAATTTGTTGCCTAAGGTGTAGGTGAAATGGCCTAGTTTCTGTAAATTCCCCCCTCTTTGGAAAAATTCCCCTCCCTTTGGAGTTTTAGCTCGTCCGCCAATGACCGTAAACCGTATGTATCATCATAATTCGTGGGGCGCAAAGTGGGCACACTGATTTATGATCGACCGTACATGTCACTATAAAACAGGACGTGTCGTCTCCGTCGTAATAATAATCGTACAAAAGATAGATCACCGATGTATCTTCTTTCCAGATAGCGGGTGGTATGGTAACCCAGATTTTTCTCTTTGCTCATGATCATGTCTTCATGGTTCAAAAACCTTGAAACATGTATAGGCCTCATAATTTATTATAAGAAATGGTTTAAAACTTTGAAAACCCTTGGTATGGCCAGGACCAGATTCTTAAGTCCAGAACCGGATTTTCAAATGATTAATTTTCTGTGCCACGTTTTAGCCTCGTTTTAATTTGTTTTGGAACCAGATTCTCAAGTCCAGAACTGGATTTTCAAGTAAGGGATTTTCTGTGCCACGTTTTGGATTTTCTTATAACCAATCACGAGGCCTATAGTTGGAGAACTTTTCCAGAATAGGTCAGAAACGCAGTCCGACACATGTTATAACGATTTGCACACAGCCGATGACTAAGACTAAGCCTAATACTGAGCATAAGCCCCAACATAAGATAATATTATATGTGATTTGAATCCGTTTTTAAAGTAAAAATGTCATTGAATCCAATTGTAGTTTGTTGGCAAATCGTTCTAGCATTTTTCAGAAAGTGTCTGCAACCCTATTACAACGGTAATTGAGTGTCTCCTGCCAGATGTCAAACCTTAACAAGAAAAACAGATAAATGTATGTAGGCGAAAAACTACGAACATGAAGAAGTCGGGAAGGTAAACTTTTTCGATGATTCATAGTTTTTAACCCAACTGCAATATTTTGCTGATATTAAACTGGTTAATTGGTGGTTTGTTTGCTTTGTTACATATGTACGCACATTTGTGAATGAAATTTCAACTGAAAAATTCAGTATTTTCCTAACCGAAATATACTGACTTTTTTGCAAAAACATATAAAAACATCGAGATTTTCAGATTCACACAGCTGCTCATCCTAATGTTGAGCCAATGTTCCCTCTCTAATCTGATGATGAAGTTTTTTCAACAATCTATTCATTAAGCTGTGCCATATTGCTGCTTCATAACACATGTGTTCTTTGGACTGTTGATCTCACGTCGTCATTATCATATAAAGCACCCGAATTTTTAGCGCGACAACCTTACTGTACTTTTTTCATTATATCACTATAATAAAAAAGAAGGATGCATAGTTGTAAGAATCGTGGATGTTATTGACACAAAATCAACTTCGGTCTCCGAATTATTTGAGAATACCACATATTAATCAGAACTTTTTGTATGAACAACTTTTTTTCAGCGTTTTAGGTGTCAGTTTTAGAAATTTTTCCCAATAATCCCTTCATAAATTTTTGCCACATTGCTGCTTCATAACACATGTGTTCTTTGGACTGTTGATTTCACGTTTTTACACCACACCAGTGGTGTTGGGATTTTTCGATCAACATTACCATATAAAACACCCCAAACGTCATTATGCCCGAATGACTCAAACGCAGATGTGCTCCACCATATGAAGCACCTCATCACTAGCGGACGAGAAGGAGTGGAGAACGTGGAATTCCCCCCTCTTTGGCTTTCTCAAAAAGTAGAATTTGTTTCCGAAGGTGTAGGTAAAATGATATGAAAATTGGTTTTTCCTCCCTTTTTGACAAAATTCCCCTCCCTTTGGAGCAGTAACTCGTCCGCCACTGCACCTCATAATATTGAAACACAAGTGGGAATATTTAGATTCCCCTATTGAAATTTGGAAGTTTCATTTTAAACATTCTAGATAAATGATATCAAACTGCCTACATATTTCAATGTGTGACGAGCCAAACCTTCAAAAGGAGGGGAATCTCTCCAAAGAGGGGGGAATTAGCAGAAATTAGGCCATTTGACCTACACATGAAGAACAAACTGAACTTTTTGGGAATGCCAAAGAAGGGGGAATTCCACTTTTCCCACCCCTTCTCGTCCGCTAGAGTTCCGAAGGGAAGGGAATTTTATCCAGGCCATTTTACGAAAATCTTTAGGAAGGGAAATTAGTTTTTGAAACCACCAAGTGGGGGAAATTCCATTTTTCCCTGCTCTTTTTGTCCGCTAGTGTCGTCCGTCGTATGATACAATTTCACATGCTCATCACAAAAAGGTTCGAATCAACACATCTTCATAAAAATTTAATTATTCATTCAATGATGAGGCAAATGAACACTCGACGTTCATTCAATTATTTCGTTATTTTTGCCCGCGATGTTATTTCGGTCGGCATTTTTTTCAGAACGACTCTTTTAGTTTCAAACTACAACATCATTTCGAACTGCCTAGGTTTGAATTTCATAGTTACTTATGTTGAATGTTTATTTTAAATATTCATTCCGTAATAGAACTTCAATTGCTCCGTTGCTATTTGAACACCTGGTTTATTGTTCATTGGATACAGTCGAAATAAATGAACATTTTATCATAAACAATAATCGTAATATTGTGACAAAATGGTTAGAAATTCAATGAATACGTAATTCCAGATGATAACTATAAAAAGGCGCCAATGGACGTTAACCGAGTTAATTTCGTATTTGAAGGACAAATTCATTTGATTCATTCAATATTTATTCAATGTTTTTCGCCAGATTGTGGGGTGATTTGATTCAATTATTCGAATTTCCCATTATCACATTGTTCGGAGTTATTTTGAACACCTGTGAGTTAGTTAATTTTCATGCGGCCATTGTAGTTCGAAATACCCTAGCCTTTAGAATGCGGCCTTAATCATCTGTTATACTTCATATAATAATCATGCATATTATTTTTGTGATTTCAATTATTGGGCTGAAGAAGTGTTATTAAATTCTCATATACTGTGATTCAATGGTTTTCACTTCTCGGACAATGTTATCTTACTTATCGGATAGCATCCTATTAGCATACAACGACGCAATGATGATTTTTTTGAGCATGCGTTTTTTTACATCACGAAACATTTTTAGTAAAAAAGTTTTCCCACGTATATTCTATAATACTTAAATTATCATAAATGTTCAAACCAAATCCGGTTCTAAACTATTTAACTATTGCGGCTAATTTTCCCAGCGTCTTTTGGCCACTTGATTTTCACTATGGCGTATTAGCTTTTTACGTTTTTTATCGGATCATTGTTTGCCTTTCACATAATCGGCGTTGTTGTTGTTGTTGTTGTTGTTGTTGTTGTTGTTGTTGTTGTTTGTTGTTGTTGTTGTTGTTGTTGTTGTTGTTGTTGTTGTTGTTGTTGTTGTTGTTGTTGTTGTTGTTGTTGTTGTTGTTGTTGTTGTTGTTGTTGTTGTTGTTGTTGTTGTTGTTGTTGTTGTTGTTGTTGTTGTTGTTGTTGTTGTTGTTGTTGTTGTTGTTGTTGTTGTTGTTGTTGTTGTTTTTGGTTGACCCTCAACGCATTTCACAATCGCTAGTGAAACGATTTAGTTTGACAGAATTATGATCCGAATTATAAAATAAAATAAACGCATTGATCTCGTTTTGAATAATAAATTAACAATTATGAATTACCCTTAAAACACGTTGGGTGAACACAGAATTCACCAATTATGCCCCATGATAATAACCCTCAAACCAAAAACGAAAACACTACGACTTAGAAATTCTTAATCCTCCTATAACCTCTCCCTAAAATAACGAAAATAGGAAACTTATTGGATCCCGTATATCAAATGTTACTACTACATTGGAAATAAGAAAATCATATTTTGTCAAGTAATGAATTCGGGAAACTATTTTTTATCATTGATTCGCAATATTTATGTTTGTATGTACCTAAAGATATCGATGTATCAATCATTCGTGATTGATTAAATTGAAAAGCGCGCATTTTTACAGCTGTTAAGACTTTTTCATGATGACTCTACTTGACTGGAATACTTAGGCATAGTACTGTACATGACTGAAAATACCTGACTTCTCAAACTCTGTACTTCTAGTTTCAGCTTGCAAAAGTTACCTTCTACGTATGTACGTGCTAACTGAAATTCAAAATTTTTAAGGTGCTATAAACATCTGATATCAATATATAACTCTTGTAAAACTTTTCTCAAATTCATCAAGCATCTCAAATTCTGAACTCGTAATGTTTCATAAAAATTCTCACTATCGATAATAACTAATATAACTGATATAATAACTAATATAACTCGTAATTACCGTCATAACATTTTAGATTCCCATGATAATCGACAGATATTTTGTACATATTCATGTTAAGCCTGACTTTCATTAAGCAAACAAACCTTGAGATCGTTTTTCTATACCTTTGAACGCGTTTTTGTTATGCGGTTTTATGTGAAGATAGACGGGGACACCTGAAAGAGAGAGCAAAATCAGAGCTCATTTGAATAACAAACAAATCTGTCATTGTAATTCCATTCTTTTTGGGCTATTATGAATGAATGTACATACAAAGGCTTACATCATTTTGGAAATGACAATCTGTGATGAGTCAGTCAGTTATTCAACCAGCCAGACAATCAGTAAGTCAGTCAATCAGTCAGTCAGTCAGTCATTCAATCAGACAGTCAGTCAGTCAGTCAGTCAGTCAGTCAGTTAGTTAGTCAGTCAGTCAGTCAGTCAGTCAGTCAGTCAGTCAGTCAGGCAGAAGAGAGAACGCTTCTATTCTCTAAGGGATCCAACCAATTGATTTACATTCATCGATTGCCGCATTTCACCTTGAATGTCAAATTTGTGTTAATGAATCAATAGTGATACTGATCAGGATGTTTTTTGAATGAATTTGAATGAATGAATGCGTTTTTTCTTTGATTAGGAGACCTGAATTTGAATGCGCGCCACTCTTCCTTGTTTTTCATTTCTGATTCCATGTTTGTTTTTTGCCGACTTCTTAAAAGTTTTCACTGATATGAGAAATTACTGAGGACCAAATCAGTGAGTCAATCAGTTATATAGTCAGGTCAATCAGTCAGTCAGTCAGTCAGTCAGTCAGTCAGTCAGTCAGTATGTTAGTCAGTCAATCAGTCAGTCAGTCAGTCAGTCAGTCAGTCAGTCAGTCAGTCAGTCAGTCAGTCAGTCACTCAGTCAGTCAGTCAGTCAGTCAGTCAGTCAGTTTGTTAGCCAGTCAGTCAGTCAGTCAGTCTGTCAGTCATTCTGTTCGTTCATACTGACTGACTGTCAATCACATGTCATCAAACCATCAAGTGTAAATTATGTATGCCCTACATACTTCTATAATTTATGTTTTTCATAATAGCCTGTTATTATAAACGAGACAAACAACCTTCAGGGAATATGTGTCTTTTGTTGATTCATATCGAAATCGGTAACCGATTCATGTGTTCGTCCTCACACCTGTCCCAGCTGTGGGTTTTTAGCCACAGTCCCGGGGGGGGGGGGGGTAGACTGTGGCTAAAAAACGGACTTATCTTAAATGATACTGTGGTTAAACGGTAATGTGGCTATAGAGGAATCGGTCTGTGCTTGAATGGTACTTTGGCTAAACGGTACTGTGGCTGAAGAAGAATCGGACTGTGCCTGAAAGCACTCACGTCCACAGTCTACCCCCCCCCCCCGGACTGTGGCTAAAAACCCACAGCTGGGACAGGTGTGTTCGTCCTTGAATCAGGAATGTCAGTCAAAATAGTAAATCGAACGCAACTTGGTCAGTAACTCGGTTAGTATGTCAGTCAGTCATTCAGTCAGTACACAAACGTTCACGATGTTCTCAGTCTGTCAAATTATCAGTCAGTCAGGGAATATATGTACATATGAGTCAGTCAGTGAGCAATTCGGTCAGGCTCTCTGTCAGTCAACCAATCCGTGAATGTAATTAAGAGTCAGTCAGTCAGTCAGTCAGTAACTAAATCAACTACATATTTAGGGAGACTATCAGTTATGCATTCTATACTAAATCGGTGGATACACAATATGATTCAATATGAAGTGAAAAAACGTAATAAATTGAACTAGATAACAGTTAGGAAAAAATGCCCAAATGTCCCGCAAAAAGTCCATTAAGTCATACCGTGCTTCACAACAACTCGTGATGCGCATCCGTTCACGTTTCACGGGATTTATAAATACCGAACTTCGTTCATCAATGCAATGTCCAATCGTTCTGCACACTTATATTAATTTTACGCATTATAATAAACACCAACAACCGTTTTTTCGGGCTCAATAAATATCCAACTTCGTTAGTTAATGCAATCGTTTTGGTTTTGCATTTTGCGTTGGGTTGAAACCAAAACTACACAAAATGCATCAATGATTTTCTCGCATAGGATCTTTCCCTTATTTCTATAAGCTTTCTTCACACTTATATTACCCAATATAATTCCCGCCAATTTCCCGTTTTTCTGGGCTCAATAAGTACGAAACTTCGTTAATTAATAATACAATCATTTTGGTTTAGCACTTTACGACCAGTAAACGAAACCAAAATCCACAAAAACTATTTATAATCTTTCCCATTTTTCAAAATCTTTTTTCACACTTCCATTATGCAATATAATAATTCACCAACAATCGTTTTTCCCACCACGTTACAGCACCCCACTAATATAATACTAATATTCATAAAAATCGTAATATGAAAACCGATTGGAGGTGGAGATTGGCGATCACTGGCCATCTAGGAAAAAATCCTCTGGAATTATTACGTCTTCATCGCGATGGTATACTTACTTATACACAAACTACATATTAAGATGTATGAGTTCCAAAAGTGCTCCTAGTCTTCGTCTGACTGATATACATAGTTATAGCATTCTCAAATGATTAAAACATTATCAAATGATTATAGCATTATCAAATGATTATAACATTATCAAATGATTATAGCATTCTCAAATGATTATAGCATTCTCAAATGATTATAGCATTATCAAATGATTATAGCATTCTCAAATGATTATAGCATTATCAAATGATTATAGCATTATCAAATGATTATAGCATTCTCAAATGATTATGATACTGAATTCGAATGTGCGGCTTCTGAGGAATTCTCCGTATTTTTTTAATCAAAAACATTCAAGCTGGCGTTCAAACTCAGTGAAAAAAATCAACTCAAAATGGTATACTCGTTGGGGAAATATATTAATGGACACCGAGTAAACGGCCTGAGGACGTTCCCTTCGGTCTCCGAGGCACCTTTGGTCACCATAAAAGACCACTTCAAGAAAATTACAAATATTCTCCTACTGTTTTTCTTCGGTGCAGTTACATATTTGGCATACGTACCACGTTGTCTGGCACATTCTTTGATTCGAATTTATACGGAACGGATACACCCTTTTGACACTGGTACATACATGGAAGTCGTTGGAACCCTATGGTGGCTGAGGCACGTTTTGTCACCGGTAGAGAACAAATTACTACATACAGTTTTCTTCGACGCAGTTGTTTGGCATACACACCACGTTTTTGGGCTCGTTGATAACAATCTAAAACGAAGCAAGATTTTGGCACTGGCTTCCCAAGCCGTTCTCTTTGTGGTCCGTGGCTCCTATTGGTAAGCATAAAAGAGAAACTCAAGGCGATCACAAATTACTTCATACAGTTTTTTCAACGTTCTTTTTAGGAACATCACGATACCCGTTGATAAGAATCTAAACCGAATTGCCGTGTTTTCTTGGCCCTGCCATACATGTGGAAGTCGTTGGAACCCTTTGGTGTATGTATGTGGCACCTGTGGGCGCCATATTATAGAGACTCAAGTACATATATTACAAAATTACCTTCTATGGTTTTTTGGCAATTGCAGTTGTGACATATATGTTCCACGGTGTTTCGAACGGTGATAGCAATCTAAACCGAAGCAAGATTTTGGCACTGGCTCCCCGAGCCGTTCTCTGTGTGGTACGTGGCTCCTATTAGTAAGCGTAAAAGAGAAACTCAAGGCGATCACAAATTACTTCATACAGTTTTATTCAACGTTCTTTTTTGGCACATCACTTACCCGTTGATTAGAATCTAAACCGAAGCACCGTCTAATCTTGGCACTGGCATACGTATGAAAGTCGGCCGGAATCTTTGGGTGTCTGTGGCACCTGTGGGCATTATAATAGAGAGACTGAAGTAGAATACAAATTACGTTCTACGTTTTTTGTGTACCACCGTGTTTCGAACGGTGATAGCAATCTAAACCGAGGCACCATCTTGTCTTGGCATCCTGAGTCGTTCCTTATGGTGTCTGTGGCACCTGTGATTGGCCACCATAATAGAGGAAGAGTAGAATGTTATAGCATTCTCAATCGATTAAGAGAGTGAACATACTGAACACCAGATTGCTCGGTGATTTTCAAAACTTGATTTTCCTGAAAAAATGGCGCGCATTTGAATTAAGTTTCCTTTTTGACAAAGAATGTTGTACCCGCCCGCCATCTCTATCGAAAATCTGTTCCTCCCTAAGTGAGTCCAGTTCAAATATTCAAATATTTCACAGCACACCCATTGGCAGTGAAATTAGATGATGAATCGTCTTTGTCGTCACGTCACTCCGGTCACCCTGTAGTCAACCCGTAACTGTGCTGTACTATTCACAATTCATCTGGAAACAAATTTTAGTGTTTTGCCCAACTGTTCTGAAAACAACTCCCAGTTTGTGTTCGCAAGAACATTTTCTCAGAAAACTTTTTTCACGGGCCTATTCTAGCACTAACATTTTTACCAACTCTTAAACTTTCAGAAAAAACATTCTACATGACAACTTGAGCAAATATCATACGAATCACTGGGAATCCGGAATTCGACGAAACTAAGTTATCATGATCATTATCGCTTCACTCAATCATATTATTATTATTATATTATTATTATATTATTATTATAATTATAATTA
>OZ038442.1:7638354-7724048 GCA_964036265.1 Daptonema setosum
AAATGTACTTACAATTAACCCAAATTTTCATACTTCCACAATACATTCTGGCATAAGTTTCTACAACTTGACACTAGCGGATACGAGCCTACCCTCCAAAGGGAGGGAATTTTTCCGAAGAGGGGAAATTGGCAGAAATTAGACCATCATTTTACCTACACCTTGAGGAACAAACTCTGCTTTCTGAAATTTCCAAAGAGGGGGAAATTCCACTTTTCCCAACCCTCTCGTCCGCTATAGTGCAACGTGAATGATACATTTCAGTCATCACATCAGATTGATCAACTATCTTCGATCTATACTATAAATTACCATAGATAATAACTTCCAACTATCATAGTATAATAGATCAACATCTCGAAACTTCGATCGACAGCCAGCCACTAAACTAGAATACAAAAATCGTGACCTGACGTATCAATAACTTGGATCAATAACGTGGATCAATAACTTGGATCAATAACTTGGATCAGTAACTTGGATCAATAACGTGGATCAATAACTTGGATCAATAAAGTGGATCAATAACTTGGATCAACCAACCAACTCAGCAACAGAAATCAACAATTACTCTCCGACGCCGGGTTCCGGAATTACCGCGATACGGATTTATACTACTACGACTCTGATATTAAGGTTGGATATCTTGGTCATATGAAAGATATTTTATTCTTGTTAGTGATTTTCTTTGACGTGAGAACTATCTTTTCGATGGTTTTCAGTGTATAAATACAAATCCTCAGTTAGTGAAATTCTCAGACATTTCTACATATGGTCATACCAACATGATCCATAACGGAAACGGGGATTGCATGCGCTAAATTAACCCCCTTCTTTTCAAGAGTAACTACTTTTTGTTAACTCCTACAGATCATTTCAGTTCAGTTGTAGCAGGTTTCATATTTATGTAGTTTGAGGACTGAATTTAAAACCGATTTTTTTATAAGTGCCAATCATAAACATAAGTTGTATTTCTTTTACCAGACCAACTCTAAGTTTTGATGGATTGTGGAGTCATTGTTCAGGCCTAAAGTCTGAGGAACAGAATTTTGCTCAACTGCCAAAGAGGGCGGAATTTCACGGTTTCGTTTATCCCTAGTCCGCTCCTGATACAGGGAAAACATCAAACTGGAAATCGCGCATTCAATCCCCAACCAATTGAGATGAACCATATCCCGCTGATTCACATTTCCGCCCTATTAGGCCGATCCATGCTTGTAGTATCTGTCGTGTCATCATTTGCCCCCGCTTTTTGTTGTACCGACAAATCATTACATGGAAAAACACCGCCGGAGATGGGTTGACTCAATTATGCGTGTGGCCACTAGCGGACGAGAAGGGGTGGGAAAAGTGGATTTCCCCCCTCTTTGGCGGTTTCAAAGAGATGAATTTGTATCTCAAGGTGTAAGTAGAACGGCTTTATTACGGTCGATTATCCCCTCTTTGACGAAATTCCCCTCCCTTTGGGGATTTAGCTCGTCCGCCAGTGATTATGCGTGTGGCTGGTTTTATTTGATGTTTCTGGTCAGTTAATAGGCCAATCATCATGGGTACCCGCGGACGAGAGGAGAAACTCCCCTCTCTTTGGTAGTTTCAAAGAGTTGAATTCGTTCATTCAAGTCGTAGGTGAAAAGCTCCTCAAACTGCGTATTTCCCTTTTTTGGAAAGATTCCCTCCCTTTGGAGAATTGGTTGGTTTTATGCTTCTGGTCAGCTAATAGACCAATCATGGGTACTATGCAACTACAAAGGGAGGGGATCGTTGACCCGGAAAAGAGATTATTTCGGAAAGGCCGACGACGTTGTTAGCCATCATCATTTTCTTTAAACCAATTACAGCATTCATTAGTTTTCAGAAGCATTTATAGATTTATTACTAATAAGTTTCTTAAATGACGCACTCACTCACTCATGCATGGACCATGGTGCACAAGGCCCTGTCAGTCAATAAAAACCTAATTTACAAGAGTTCTATGCTGATTTATCAGAATGTTATCTTCAGTGTAAAACGTATATGACATGTATCTGTATTGATTTTGAAGCTCATAATCTTACTATAGCATTCCAAAACTGCTTACATAATTAGATTTTATTAATTAGTACAATAGAGACTAGACAGTAAACATTTCGCAACAGTATCTTCTTTTATTTAAGCGGTGTTCCACGAAAATCAGAACAATTCCAATCAGCTTTTGACGGTCTCTTTCTGAGGCTTCCCGCCTTCTTTCGGCTTCCGGCTGGCCACTGTTAATTGGATGGGTGCCTTTGCCGGCCTAAAATAGGAGACATGATGATCGAATCTCATGCTAATCATAAGTTAAGTAAAGTTGAGTTGAACAAACTTGTCTCAACCAGACTAAGAAGCCCTTCTGTTTTATTCCCATCTCACTGTTCTGAGAACTGAAAATCCAATATCTGAAAAAGTATGTTCTCCTATGAGTTTTTGCGTCCACAACCTCCTCCGCCACTCCGCCTCAACTGTTATGTTAATACACAGTTAATAGTCTTAAGGAGAAGGGTGATGATGATTGGCTACACACGGGCAGGCGTCATCAAGTGGTGCTTCCGTTGACTTTGGATTAGCGATAAGTACTTGAGGGCTGATTTTCCATGGCGTTTTCGGGGGCCCAAGGCGTT
Organism: Daptonema setosum; assembly: GCA_964036265.1. Lineage (NCBI taxonomy): Eukaryota > Metazoa > Nematoda > Chromadorea > Monhysterida > Xyalidae > Daptonema > Daptonema setosum. The sequence goes on from OZ038442.1 coordinate 7,640,991, forward strand.
TTGTTTACACAAAAGCCCGGTCTAGACTCCGTATTGGGTTAGGGTGGTCAACAAGCTTGATTTGATTGTTGGTAGGTTTTGGTTTGATAGGTTTTACGGCATTTTTGCGACGGTTTTAGAAAAATATTTTCGTTCTTCAATCAAGAAGTTATAGTTCAATAGTTAGCTATACATTGTTTAATTTAGGCACTGAATGTTTGATTATAGTCTAATATAAGAACGCTTATAATATAATACAGAAATCTACATTCTGGATTACCGTGTTGAGACGCCTTCTTTTCGTACAAAAACTGTATTCATCCATAACATAACTTTGGTACGTACTGTATATGTATGGTTTCACGTTTCATCACTTTCCATCATCCCGTCTTCCAGATCCATCCATATAAAAATGTCACTATTTATATCACAGAGTGTCAGAGCTCCTCTATCTAGGGATCATTTCTAGACTGCACGATTTTGGGAAGAAATTTGAAGCTCGCTTATGTACCACAGAGTTTCCAGCTCGTGAAACATCAGCTCAAAGTCATAAAATAAGATAAAATAATAATTCTCTTCGCTCATGTTCGGCCAAAAACTGAATTATCTGTTTTAACCTAAAATTTAAATGATTTTCTTTAACTCCAGACATGATTCCATAAAATAACAAACCGATCACTGCTGAAATCCTGTGATTTACATCAAGGGCCAGTTCATGACTTTATCTCAGCTTACCGTACTGTAAATGACACTGTATTTGTATGTAGTACGTGTCACAAAAGTCATGAGTCCCTGGAGTACCATCTACAATGGGTCCCAAATCGGCTGACAAAAGAAGACACGATGTCTCTCATGTTTGAAAAAGGCGAGATCGGTGATAGATACGTGCTTTGAAACAAACATACCGTCTTGGACTCAAAGTTTCTTCCGTTGAACGGTAGGTCCTTTGAACCCTGACTCTATGAGATGTGCCACCACTGGCGGACGAGAAGGGGTGGGAAAAGTGGAATTCCCCCCTCTTTGGCAATTTCATTAAGTAGAATTTGTTCCCTAAGGTGTAGGTAAAATAACCTAAAAACTGCAAATTCCCCCCTCTTTGACAAAATTCCCCTCCCTTTGGGAATTTAGCTCGTCCGCCAGTGTGTACCACGAAATGACCCTTTGTGTCATGGAACAGATCATTTCACACATGTGATCTATGGTGGACGGTGGTCAAGCTTATCCAGAGTATCTTGTTTTTTTTTCTGAAAGGTTTTGGCGTGTAGTTTGAATTCAAATCAGGTTTTGGCGCGCAGTTTAAATTTTTTGAAAAGATAAATTTTTCCTCCTCCTCACATTCGGATAACATCCTATAGCTTATCTAGGGTTTCTTGTTAGCCAAAAACTTTTTGGGGCGCTGTTGAACCAATTGAACTGGAATCGTTAAGTTCTGTTATCCTCTAGGTTTCGAACCCAGTGCCACTAGCTTACCAGGTCTGTGTCTTACGCACTAAGCTACATACGTAAAGTCGTAAACGAACATAAGATTGCTTCTTCGTCCGATCTCAAATGGCATAAATTTCCCCTCGTAATCGACGAAACACCAGCCACGACCACCTTCCTTAATAGTAATAAACCCATTCACCGCAATCTTACACGAACGTATTTCTTCGCCGCATTAACGGACGAGAAGGGGATGGAAAAGTGGAATTCCCCCCTCTTTGGCGTTTCCAAAAAGTAGAATTGGTTCCTTAAGGTGTAGGTAAAATTGTCTGAAAAATGAAAATTCCCCCCTCTTTGACGAAATTCCCCTCCCTTTGGGAAATTAGCTCGTCCGCCAGTGACCGCAATCTTACACGTACGTATTTCTTCGCCGGCTAATGTGTTTGCCTTTTGATGTCGCGCGCGACCAATCTCTGGTTTATATACCGTCGGCTAACGATACTAAAATCGAGGTGTCACACCGAGTGAGGACCATTGGCCGGTTCCTGATACAAGGACGCCATTACCGTACACTGGCGGACGAGCTAAATTCCCAAAGGGAGGGGAATTTCGTCAAAAAGGGGGGAGTTGGCAAAAATTTTGCCATTTTACCTACACCTTAGGGAACAAATTCAACTTCTTGGAATAGCCAAAGAGGGGGGAATTCCATTTTTCCGTTCTTCCCTTGTCCGCTAGTGTTACCGTAATAATAATTTGTTTAAACAAAAAGTCCTCTGGGATACAATTTTTTATAGGAGGAAAAAGTTATTTGGTTTTTTAGGGACGCACTCATATATCAAGTGTGTGTAAGTTTAGAATGTATGGTTCTGCGAAATTTGCACAGTAATTACCACGATTCAGTGAACACTTTCGCCTGATGCCTCGAAACGCAGAATTTTTTTCGTAACTTTTTTGTAATACGCGCCGAAAGGTCTTAGTCGTTATAAGACTTTCTTATAATGTTATACTTTGGACAGGTTATACACGGTACGCTGCCATCCGAACTCGAGGTGAGCGCACTCATGGCATTCCGATGCGCGCACTCACTCATTTCAATGCACTCGCACTCCATCGCACAAGTGCGGTGCTCATGGGGTTATCGGTGCCACCAAAACACTATTATCCACATTCCACCTTCATAGTCGGGCAAAACCGGTGCAAATTCAAATGACATACATATATTTACTTACAAACCGAGCTGTTTATACTCCGTTTATTTTCTATATATTTGTACACACTCTAGTCTTATACGGTGCCAAACGTGTCACCTCAGACCCATTCGGTCGTATCAATGACATTAGCTCGAGCAAATAAACACCAGAGAGCCCGAGATATATACGAAGAAAAAGGCTATATGGCGTGCGGCCAGTCCATTATTTAAATCGGAGACAAAAATTTTAGATTTGAAAAGCGCGCTCTGATGAAAATGAAGATGATAAAGCTTGATCGAAGTATCTTGTTGTTAAAAAATAAGTTCATGGGCCGGTTACGCATATAAGCAAAGAATTAAAAGCTCTATGTTTGTATGTGGTCCAAATGTTACTGTATGTGAAAAGAAATCTTACGAAAACGTTAGCACAGCTACAAATGCAGATTGGAGTTCAAACTGCCCTAGTCTTATGTACCATACATTTTCTTTAAAAACCTCAATGAAATCAAAATTATCATCCAGTTCCATAAAAAATTCGATGGAACCAAAATTTCCTCCAAAACCCTAAAATTTTTATCACACGTTCTCTCATACTCCGTTCTGTAGTTCGTTGTCCCACATTCAACCGGTACTTTCTTATTCCATGAGAATATCATGAAACAGAAACCCCCGAGTGGTCTATCCCCGGTCCGTTCTCTGGTCGTCTTATATTCCGTTCCTTGGCTTTGTGTACTTAGCAATTAGTACGGGGCTCCGGTACACGGATACACAGGCGGACGAGCAAAACCTCCAAAGGGAGGGGAATTTCCTCAAAGAAGGGGGGAATTTGCAGAATTTAGAACATTTTCCCTACACCTTAGGGAACAAACTATACTTTTTTAAATTGCCATAGAGGGGGGAATTTCACTTTTCCCACCCCTTCTCGTCCGCTAGTGTACACGGATATGACTGGTGTGGTGTTGGTCAAGCACATACTAGGATCACATTTTATGGTCAGTTCACAATGATAACAAGCATGTGGAGAAAACTGGATTTTTCTGTAAAACTTCTTCTCGTGGGCCAAACTGATTTTGTAAGCGGTTCTACATATTTTTTTGGTTAAAAAGGTTTGGCTGTAATATCGCGAGGTTTCTGTTGGAAAAACTATTGGTTCATAACTATTCTTGAGCTATAATATGTAGAATGAAGCGATTTTCTCTCACTCTTACATATGAAAAAACACCACATGGGATGGGACACAATACTTCAGTCAATACAAACCTAGGCCAGTCAAGGAAATTACTTGGCATTAAAATATTTACTTCCATCCTTCTTAACATTGTGAGTAGACCACTGGCGGACGAGCTAATCCTCCAAAGGGAGGGGAATTTTGCCAAAGAGGGGGGAATCAGCAGTTTTCAGGCCATTTTACCTACACCTTAGGGAACAAATTCAACTTTTTGAAAGTGCCAAAGAGGGGGGAATTCCACCTTTCCCTCCCCTTCTCGTCCGCTAGTGGAGTAGACCAAAATATGGAGGCTTGAAGTGGACAAATGGGTTAAGCAAATAGTCCGAGCAACCATATATACCAATACACCCACTCCAAAGATGATGCCGGCGTATCAATCATATCCCTTATTTGTTGGGGGGAGGGTTGTGGGGGACAATAGGCTAATCAATTACTGCCCCCATACCTGAATAGGTAAAAATTTTGTTCCTAGATACCTACAGGTGTTGCTGTCTTTGGCAAACAATGGCGCGGAATCGCTGGGATAAGTGAGTTTTCACTGCACTGGCGGACGAGCTAATCCTCAAAAGGGTGGGGAATTTTGTCAAAGAGGGGGGAATTGGCAGTTCTCCGGGCATTTTACCTACACCTTAGGCAACAAATTCTACTTTTTGAAACCGCTAAAGAGGGGGGAATTCCACTTTCCCACCCCTTCTTGTCCGCTAGTGTTTCACTGTATTGGAAGATTTTTCAAAAACAAATGAGCTCCCAATGAAATGATCCTTCTTAGCACTGAAAATTTCATCTGAAAAATTCTACTCCCTTTCGACAATAGGCTAATCATCATCAAATCTTAAGCCCTAATCAGTGGAATGTTTCATCCCTACAGGTGCTGTAGTAAGTATTTGGCAAATATTGGTTCGAAGATATGTGTTTTGTATTCTGTGGCTGTTATAGAATACATACAGTATGTATGTAGATGTATGTACGTATGTATCGGGAACATTATTTGTTTTGATAGTATGTCTACAATGCATTGATTTTGATACAGATATATCGATACGAAAATTGATGATATCATCAATCCATCAATGATATAATATGCATTGTTGATTGTTTGTTATCGATAGTCCTGTATTTGAACAAGCCAGCTTTTCTGTTTGTTTGAGCTTGTTGCTCTACATATTTTAACATTTATTGGATATCATGGGACAATTGTTTGTAGAACGGCATATCTATTGTTCGGTTATTCTATTCTTAGGTTATATCGAACGGGTGATAAAATGTTGAGTGAGATTAATTTAGACCAACAAATTTTAAGAACGTTTCTTGACCTTCGGTTGAAGATTACTTAGATTACCGATCCACAACATTTTCACTTGATCAGAAGACTAAATTATAAATGCGCGCCATTTTTTAGTGAATTTCCGCTACTAATATTTGAAATAAGGGTGTACAAGTACATGTTATACTATATATTATTATTTTTATATATTATTGTGTATGTCGATAATTTCGAAATCATGGAAATGTCTTAACAAAGTACGAAAATTGTGGGTTCCACATCATTCGTCCACATATTAATCCATTAGACCATAGTCCACACTCCACATTGTGCCATGATTATCACATTATTATTTTTCGAGAGCACCATAGCCTAGTAACCCAACAAGTGGTTGATATTAAAATGCTGGTGCTGGTGATGGTTAATTGCCAATGCACCCCTAAAACACCAACCGGACCCTGTTATTTACCAATTTGTAGGTTCTACAGCCATAATGGGCCCGTTATCTCCTTTATTAAACAGCGTTTCACGTTGCATATTATATCTGAGATCTATCTTCATTATTCCCAATGGCTATAGATTTTTTGCCATTGGACCTGATCTGAGATTTCACTAAATTTGAATTTATTTCAATAATTAATAATAAGCAATAATTTTTTTCATAATTTGAATACCTTCGTTTTTTTAGATTTTTTTTTACTTTTTCAAACTATGATAAAATACCTAATTAGGAATTTCTTCAGTTTTTATTATTTGTCTCAATGATCATGTCTCATATACAATTTCGCCCAAACTCAATGAGTTCTCTGAACTTTCAATTCATCGTTATTCCTAATTTCCTTTGCTTTTTTTCTTCTCTCAACGACAGCCAATGTGTTTTTGCGCGCGAATTCAAATATTTGAAAATTCGCTCCGATGATTTGAATTTCATTTCTAATTCGGAGTTAAATTTTATTAAATTATAAAATTGAGAAACAAGAAGGATCACTCATTATGCAATTCATTCTCTTTATTCTGTTGCCTGGCTCTGATAAATACGAAACATGCAGATTGCCATTAATCCAAATAAAAAATAAAACCCCTAATTTCCCAGTTTCGCGCCTATAATTTAAATTCACATACAGAAGTCCATTAAAAATTCTCCGTTCTCTTAAAGATTCCTATTATTCCTTAATAAAAGCATCCTAACGTGATACATGAACCACAGTTTGTCAATTTCGCTTAGAAGAAATCTTCGAAGGAACTGATCAGATGGTCAAAAAGAGGTCATCCGAGGTCATTCGCAGATTGGACGTACTCCCTCTCCTTACTAGCGGACGAGGGTCGGGCGGTGGAAAAGTGGAATTCCCTCGTCTCCGCCAGTAAAAAAAAGATGATTCCTCCCTTACAGTGTTGGTGAAACGGCTTTAAAACGTTAATTTCTTATCTTTGAGAAAATTTCTCTCCCATTGGAGGATGGGATAATCCGCTTGTATCTTCAGGCCTTTGCGCCTAAAAGCCTAAAAAGCCTGCCCTGAACAGCAACAGACCAGAGACCATAGTATAATTTCACGCCTGAACGCACGCTGTCAATAGGAGGAACCCGACCCGATCGAAAGCTAAATCTGATAAAAAGCCTGATGTTCCCTCTTCCTTTTCGGCCTGATGGGACCACTCATCCCTGGAAATTTCAGTTTCAGTGTGTTGTGTTTTTGTCGGTTTCCTGTGGAGTTAGCTTTTGTTGTTTTTATCAGATCGCGGGGCTTTACATGGCCGGATTTATTAGCATTACAATTTACACTGCGTGTGGTAAGCTGTGCTGCAGTGTACACCATTAACATCAACATGTGTGTGGATTTGATCGGATCAAGAAGATTCAACAACCGCTGAAAAAATCTCCATTCTTCTCTCGCACTGGCGGACCAGTCAAACCTCCGAAGGGAGGGAAATTTATCCAAAGAGGGGGGAATTGACAAAATTTAGGACTTTTTACCTACACCTTAAGGAACAAACTCTACTTTTTGAAACTGCCAAAAAGGGGGGAATTCCACTTTTCCCTCCCCTTCTCGTCCGCTAGTGTTCTCTCGCAAACGAAGATGGAACAGAAACTGGAGATTTCAAAATTCTCAAAATTAGAGTAGATCCGAGAATTTTCGAAATTTTCGAGCCTTTTCCTTGGCAGAATTATTTTACACGGTGTCGATATCTTATAAACTTTGTAACCCCAATTTTAAGGACTATTTCTCTGATATCGCAGATTTGCTCGGTCAGTTCAGTCCCCTTAGATTGTTTGATATTAATTTGATTAAAAATCTGTAAAAATACCAATTATTACATTTTTCGTTAGCTTCTGTTTTTTTTTAAACAAGACCTTTTTCGGATTTCTCTATGTGACAGCGGTCAAGTACAAGTAGTGAAAGTGAATTGATGGTACGTTCTTGGTTAGACAATCGAATTACGCTTACGCCTGAATTGATAGTTCATAGGACTGGCCCGGAGAAGAAAATTTACTTAGTATTGATTCGATGTTCTCTGTTCTGCAAGTTTTACGTTCTCGGTTCTCTTATGGTTATTATACTATTGCATTTTGCCCCAGAAACAGACTGATGCTTTGAATTAAGTGCAACATTAGGATCTAAAAAAACTAGAGTTTGTTTGGATCGATCGAAAATTCTTATGCTATTATCTAGGGGTACTATTTAAAAATTCTACTTTCTTAATTATTAATTTCTTCATCTTCATTGATAAACCAACTTACAAGTTTTTAAAATGTTTTTTGCATCTTAATTTGTGTCCAACTTGTAATAAGCAGAATTTCCGCAATCCATATCACTTGATTTGTAACTCATTTCTCTCTTCTATTTTGCAGTTGTTCTTCACCGGATATTCACAGAAAATATTTATCTATTCACTAATTCACTGGTTAACCACATAGTGCTGGTCACTGTACACAACCCATCATCTTCGAATTGTACAAAGAAGAAAGCTATACGAAAATGGATGCCTAGCTCTGCCCTGCTTGCTTCACACGAATTTGCATAATAAATATTATTATTTCTTCGTCCTCCGTCTCGCACCGATATATTTGAATGTTTGCTACCCATCAACACTTCCGCGAACATTACCATAATAACATCCAGTAAGTGGTATTCCTTCCTGAAACTATACCCAACGGGGTGAATCACCAATCATCGGCCATTCGTAGAATGTCTTCGACGGTATCATTACGTCTGGAAACGGAATACGGTTAGTTGGGTTACGGTAGATGACTGTACATGGTGTTGTCCTGTTGTGGAATCGTGTTTAGGAATCACGTAAGAAACTGAACGGACGTATAAGATGTATCGGTCAAGTCACTTCAATGTTCATGTGTACGTAGGTTCAATGTCATTACCGATACCTACCACCAACCTATCCGTGATAGCAACATACCATACCATAACCAGAACACCATCCATATCATGTATACCATAGGTAGTATCTTTTGCGTGCAAATCAGTTGGGACGTCTGGAAGTGGAAACTGATTGTGTGTACAGTTTGGGTTACGGTAGTAAGTCGTACATGACGGTATGGCAGTTAATTAAGTGAAATGTGCGCTGAGAAAAAACAGAGAAATTCCACTAACCAACAACAACTATAACAGGATCTCAGCGTTCAAATCCTCTATTATAAACTATCAAGTATTGAAATGTTTCAAAGCGGTGTCATCAGCAACAACAATTAGCATAAAAACTAAAACCTTTCAAATTCATACAGTATAAATTTTGATTAATTTTTATTCTACTAATTGTATTTAAATTTTTCCAGACCGAGTGGAACGATCAGTCGTGGATGGCGACGAAAGCGACGAAGTGGATGTGGATGACTTTGACCAGCAGTCGATCAGTCCATTGAGCAAGTACCACAGCGATCACAGTGAGCGAGGTTAATTTTAATTATAAATTATTTATTCATTTTTCGTCATTTAGAATTGTTGAATAAAATCAAGGCCAGATAAAAAAATACTGAATCGAAAATAAAAAACGGTCAATTTCGAACTTTCTGACGTTCTTTGTAAGCTTTTCTACGGTCGACCCGTGCATAGGTTAAAATTCACAACAGTGAGATTAGGCTAGACTATGTAATTCACCAACTTGTACTCAATTTTGGAATCTTCCCAAAGAGGGGGGAATTGGCAGAAATTAGGACATTTTATTTACACCTTAGGGAACAAACTTTACTTTATTAAACCGCCAAAGAGGGAGGAATTCCACTTTTCCCTCCCCTTCTCGTCCGCTAGTGGTCTCAGCAGAATATAAATAGTATCGTTGATAAAAGACAATTATTTCAAACTTCAATCCAAAACCACCGACCAATGTATTCTTTATACGTTCTCTATGTACGGTGAATATATTCCCAATCCCAATTATCCCTTTCTCAAATATTAAATAACGTCAGATCGTTTCGTTACAACATTGACTCGCTTCTTAGCTGAAAATCCCCTGTAATCCTCGATTCACCGACTCGTTTCAACGGACTTGTAATCCCCGGGCCCGATTATTTATACATAACCTTTCGTTTGGGGGAAAGTAAGTACATTTGGCAGGTTCGTATGCTGTCCAAATGTCATATTAAAAAGTTTTTTTTTCTCAAAATTTTTATCATGCAACAAAATTGGTTCAAAATTTCAAACTGCGCGCCAAAACTTTCTGAGTTACAATAATCCCTCGATAGACTATAGTTGAGTTACAGCATAGATACGTTGGAGTTTTCGTTTGTATGTAAACAGTAAACAATACGGGCGGCCCATGTTCTGTATAATTCACTGGCGGACGAGCTAATCCTCCCAAAGGGAGGGGAATTTTGTCAAAGAAGGGGGAATTGGCAGAAATTGGACCATTTTACCTACACCTTAAAGAACAAACTGCACTTTTTGAAACCGCCAAAGAGGGGGAATTCCACTTTTCCCTCCTCTTCTTGTCCGTCATGTTCTGTATAATTCACTGGCGGACGAGCTAATCCTAAAGGGAGGGGAACTTTATCAAAGAAAGGGGAATTGGCAGAAATTGGACCATTTTACCTACACCTTGAAGAACAAACTATACTTTTTGAAACCGCCAAAGAGGGGGAACTCCACTTTTCCCTCTCCTTCTCGTCCGTTTGTGGTATAGTTCAATGGTTGCGTCCGTCCGGTGTAACGGTAAATGGACGAAAAAGGCGACCGTTTTTTGTTGCACTTATTTACGCAATCGACAACCGTCAAAATGTGCTCAATCAATCAATTAGTTCATCAAAATTTACCAAATCAGTCAATCAATCCATTTGAACGTAATCAATCAATCACTCAACATATAAATAATCAATCAGTCATTCAATCAATCAATCAATCAATCTTTCCAACTTAATCGGTCAATCTATCCATCAAAACTTACTCAATCAACCATTAACTCAGAAACTTACACAATTAATCATCCACTCACTCACTCACTCACTCACTCACTCACTCACTCACTCACTCACCCACTCACCAACTAACTCACTCACTCACTCAGTCACTCACTCACTCATTTCACTCACTCACTCACTCACTCACTCACTCACTCACTCACTCCGTTCCTTCATTACAGACACGGAATCAACCCCGATCTCTTCCGCGTCACACAGTCAACAATCACGTCGACGTCAATTGATTGACGAAACGTCAAAATCCCCGTCACATCAACCGTTAACGTCGCGACGTCGAAAGTCGACGAAAACGTCATCGACCACCAATCGGTTAAGAACGTCGTCCAACGCGTCGACATCGGCCAGTTCAGTCGACGGAGTTGTCGTCATGTCCGCCACTCCACCGACGTCTTCACATAGTCAGATGTCCAGTCGTTAGTTTTTTACATGTTTTTTTTCAGTAGCAAATTCGAGAAAAAATTTGAATTGTACAACTTTTTTTGCTCGACCCATAAAGGGAGCAAGAAAGGGAGTCCTTATAAATTTTTGTCGTCCACCCAAGGCTAGGCTGTTCTGGCAAAATTGTTCAACGATAACCAAGTTCATGATATTTGAATGACTTCTGTAATCGATCATGTTTGACAATAGCTTCCTGTTCGAGCAGTTGGAAGCTCATGTTAAAAGTGAACAGTTACTAATGACTAATGAGTACACTGGCGGACGAGTCAAACCTCCAAAGGGAGGGGAATTTTGGTAAAGAAGGGGGAATGGGCAATTTTTAGGTCATTTTACCTACATCATAGGGAAAAGATGATTCTACTTTTTGAAAACGCCAAAGAGGGGGGAATTCCACTTTTTCCACCCCTTCCCGTCCGCTAGTGGATGAGTAATCAGATGTCCAGCCGGCGGGGGCAGTTTGTCCCGTTTGGACGGTCCAGAACAACAGTGGAACACGTAACAAGTACAGTAGGCACATGTTAGACAAGTAATTTAGTTTTAGCTCAACCGAAAATGCCATAGGCTGCACTTACTGTGACCTTTTTCTGGGCTTGTTCGGTGTTGCATTTCCGTTCGCCGGAAAATTACTTTACTGGACTCATAACTGTAATAAAAAATAGATGCCAATCTTGATACAGCCTGTTTTTTTATTATGAAGTTGATTTTTGTGAAGTGATCTGAGTCGAGTTAAAAAGTCACGAAAAATTTGTTTTAACGTAAGCAAGTTCTGGTATATAGTAAGTCTAAGATAAGTTTAGTAATTCTCGGAACATACATATTAGTAAGTAACCTTTACTTGTATAACCTTAACCTTTTGGTATATGTAGGGTATGTGTTTCCCACAACGTATGTGGACCATTTGCAGAACATGTGGTGAACGAGCTGGTTCTGTTATTTGTAACTCAAATGTTCATTCTGTTATTTTTTAACACAAAAATTGGCTTATTTAAAAAAATTGACGATTTTCAGAACATGTGGTCGACTCGAACGAGCTGATCCAGTTTTCACCCGGTCGCAAAACGCCGTCAAAGCAGCCGCCGCAGCCGCAGGGTGCGTTTGACCGTCTTTTTGTTTATTTAAAACTCCAGTTTTGTTTACTTTTTGCGTTTTTTTCTATTTGAAAACATCTCGAACATCTTGTCACTTTCTCGTCCGATCGGGGTAGAGCTTAACGGAACGAAGATTTAGGAGTAGACGTAGGCATTTCTATCACACCCAGACTTGCACTTGTTTTGTTACATGTTGATGTTGTACAATGTTGGTTGGATTTGTTGGTTGCCGTTCGATGGTTTGGTGTCTGTCTCAAGTTCACTAGCGAAAGATAAGGGGAGGGAAAAGTGGAATTCCCCCCTCTTTAGTGGTTTAAAAAATATTGTTCCTTCGGAGGTTGGGTTCGTGTCCGCCAGTGTCACTCGATGGTTTGGTGTTCGTATCGTGTTCAATAAAAAAGTATACACGTATATATGAGATCGTAGATTAAGGTGAACCTTCCTTATATAGCGATGATCTACCCACTGGCGGACGAGCTAAACCTCCAAAGGGAGGGGAATTTCGCCAAAAAGAAGGGGAATTGATCATCTTCAGGCCATAGACGATACCGATACCGAACAATCGAAAAACATTTCGTTACTCTACGTGTCTAAAGATAAATTTCTATTCACCTTTTCAAAGGTTTATCGTAATCGACTATACCAGTGACGGCATATGAAGTTATCTGGCTGGTTTCTGGACTCTCAGTCGCACTTTATTTGGAGCCGAAACTCATTAAGAAAAACCTCAAACAACACACCACATTTAATAATCTCCCTTTCACCACCACTGCGTCGTTAAAATCCGCTAAGCACCGTCGTTTTGAACGGCTCTTCGTGTTCATTGCCTCTTCGCACTGGCGGACCAGCCAAATCTCCAAAGGGAGGGAATTTTTCCAAAGAGGGGGGAACTGGCAGAAATTAGGCCATTTTACCTACACCTTAAGGAACAAACCGCACTTCTTGAGAATGTCAAAGAGGGGGGAATTCCACTTTTCCCTCCCCTTCTCGTCCGCTGGTGCCTTTTCATTATTACTCGCTTTATAGCTGCGGCGGCCACTATAACTCAATCAGAAAATCTTGTCATCGACGTTCATGCTGATGAAAATTTTTGCTGATTTACTCAGTTTCTTCAGTTTGAAACGTGCACACAAATCCACTTTATTCAATACCAATACCCAGGGGTGGGCCGGGTTTTTTGGCACTTTGCAGGGGGTGGGGGGGGGTAGCCGACAGAAAATCCCATTTTACCCGACCTGTCCGAAAAGTGGGGGGGGGTAAGGTCGGGTAGGGGGGGGTAGAAAAAAATTTTTTTCGCATAAAACGCTTGTTTTTTGCTTGTTTTTGCTAAAAAATCTTCTATTATATGGTATAAACATCACATATACCGTTTTTTTCAGGTTTTAACCAAGAAAATTAACCCAGAAAACGTGTTTCTTCGAAAAAAAATTCTTACAGCCAGAAAATTTTGAAAAATGAGCCTCAAAATCGAGGTTTTGAGGCCGATTTTCTCAAAAATTTCGAGTAGGGGGGGGGGGGGGAGGGGGTAGGCGACCTAAATTTTTGTCTAGGGGGGAGGGGTAGGCTACCCGCCGACCCTGAAAAGTGGGGGGGGGGGGGGTAAACCCCCCCTACCCCCCCTGCGGCCCACCTCTGCCAATACCATCATTATACTTTTCTATTTCTACACTACACTACATTATATCTGTATGTTTCTAGTAATTTTTTTCTCACTTTCTCACTGTATGTTGTCAGGGTGGCTTAAAGAAATGAATGTATGCAATTTTCCTGCCAGTCAGAAGGTTTACAGTCATAAAACGCTGAATGGCAATATACGTTGAGTTAACTATAATCGGTTAAAACCAGCCATCTCTATAGTTTTATGGTGAACCGAACCCGATAAGTAAGTGAGTCACCACACTTATGCCATAGCCCATAATAACATCATTGTCTGGTCAGTAATGTGGAATGCCTTTCGCATTACGTGTTGTGTTGTTGATCGAACTACTGTTAGTTGTTGTTGTTATTGTTGTGATTGTTGTTGTTGTGGTTGTTGCTGTTGTTGTTGTTGTTGTTATTCGCCACATGTAAGCCATTATAACATCTTTGTCTGGCATTCTGGCCAATAATGTTGAATGCCTTTCGTATTACGTGTTGTGTTGTGGTTGATCAGATCATTGCTAAATCGAACTAATGTTGTTGTTGTGATTGTTGTTGTTGTTGTTGTTGTTGTTGTTGTTGTTGTTGTTGTTGTTGTTGTTGTTGTTGCTGTTGTGATTGTTGTTGTTGTTGTTGTTGTTGTTAGTAGTGATTTTTTTGCTGTCACTTATCAGTTCTGTGAGTGTGAGCTAAAGCTTTTATTCGGTGGCTTTGCATTAGATAAGCTTCGGCTCCGTTGCCTGTTGGTCTGATAGTTCTAGTTTTCAGTAGAATATTCTGCTGGAGGGTTTTTTTTCATGTTCATACTTCAAACTTTTCACTGCCAAAAAGAGGGAAATTCCACTTTTCCCGCCCTTCTCGTCTTCTAGTAATTCAGCGTTCCATAAGTAATCTAGCCACGTGGTCTATCGGGTGCAGCGTGCAGGTAATTTGCAGGGCGCGCGTGCTACCGGACATTTCCGTCTCTTCACAACTTACTATGTGTCATTCAGGTCAAATGGAGCAGTTGGGTCTGAGCTGAGCAGTCAGCCAGCCAAATACGTAAGCCATTGTTGTGGTTTCGATTAGTGGTGGATGGGGGAGGTGAGTTAGGTAGAATTCCCCTCCTCATGGGAAATCTTTTTCTCGTTCTGTGAGGTGGTTTCTGTTCGGGTTACTTTTAACTTACTTACTATGTGTCATTCAGGTCAAATGGAGCAGTCGGGTCTGAGCTGAGCAGTCAGCCAGCCAAATACGTAAGCCATTGTTGTGGTTTCGATCAGTGGTGGATGAGAAATTAGGAGAAACCTGGAAGGAATTATCCTATCTATGGGGAATAGGTTTCTAGTGGATAATCCTGGTTGATGGACTTTCGATAATACCCCCAAGGTGCTATGTTTTTAGCAATGAGATGTTTTTGGATACTAACTTCTATAAGTCCTTCTGCACTATGGCCCCTTCTGAGAACGTGTGGAAAGTGGAACCTTTCCGCCTTATTGTTGTTGGTGCCAAACACTGGCGTACGAGCGAAACCTCCAAGGGGAGGGGAATTTCTCTAAAAAGGGCGGAATTGGCAGAATTTAGATCATTAAGAGGACAACTCTTCTTTTGAAACCACGAAAGAAGGGGAATTCCACTTTTCCCCCTCCTTCTCGCCCGCTAGTGGTTCCAAACTTGGCATTATTAGGGCACAATTGTGGTTGTAGGCGGTGTTGTAATTGCGATTAAATATTCTGTACTTGCTTTGCTTGGTGTATTATATATAAATGGCCATTTACAATTTTGTTGTGCTTCACACTCTCTTTTTGCTCTAATACACTGTGTGAAGAAATTGGTTTACAGTTGAACGTTTGCGAATAGACTGAAATATCTCCACAACGCAACTCCTACAAATTAATTCTGTGCATGCGCAGTTAGAAAATGTTTTTGCATTGTTAGTCGCTTTCCGGCCATACATGTTCCGGAAGGGCTCTTCCTTTTTTGGCCTCGTTGCCACCACTGTTATGATCATGGCTGATATTTTTTGCTATATATATTTTTATATTTCTTTATGTTTTTATAATTATATTATATTTCTATATTTTTTCTCTCACTGTGTCGTCGTCGTGAGAATCATCATTGCGTTGAAGAGGTCGCGAGCTTCGAATAATCTGCTTATCTACCGTTCGGAAATACCGCCGTGGCATTGAACAATTATAGATTACTCATTTATTGTTTCAAATGTAGTGTAGTTTGATTCGATCATCTTCATCATCCTCATCCCAACACGAAAAAAACCACATTTCTGAAATAAACTGTGAAAATATTTAAAAACTTAGTCTCCGTATGAATGAGTTCAGTTTGCCGTCGAGTCCATTACAGCCTTTTATCGCACTTTATTCCATGTTTGGGTGAAAGTGACCTTGGTTGTTTCGGGTCGGTTCCGGAATCACAGATTCATGATGGTGACATGGATGGTGTGAAACACTCACGGACGAGCTGATCCTCTGAAGCGAGGGGAGTTTCATCAAAGAGGGGGATTAGGCAGTTTTCAGGCCATTTAACTTACATCTTTGTCAATAAATTATACTTTTTGAAAATGCCAAAGAGGGCGGTTTCCACTTTTCCTACCTCTTGCCCGTTAGTGGTGTGAAACGTCCGATTGTTCCGATCCGAGGTCCTAATACCCGACAAATGCAATCAGGATAATTATCGTTATCATATTTATATTCATATATGTGTGAGTGTGTGTAAAAGGTAAATGCGGGTATTCCGGCTGAAATCATAATGAAGTGGTCGTGTTTATAATATCCGACTCTCTGATCAGTGATCATGGAATAGAAGGTCGTTTCCTGTTATTGACACAATTATGTACATAGGTGTGAGTACCCGTTGGTTTCGGAACGTGCAATTTTTTCATGGAGGTGGGAGTTTCCCCGGTCTATAGGAACTGTATAACTGTTTATCCGATAAATCAGATAAACATATTGTTGCCTTCCGTATACCATGTTCGTCATTGATCAGTTAAAGAGTATGTATCTGAATCTGAGTAAATTACTTGATGTGATTGGCACCCTCTCTTCTTGAATTGAATTTAGTTTCCGTTAACGTGTCAAAAACAAACTTTAAAACCTGTTATCCCTCTTTTTGGATACATTTTCACCCCTCTTCTGCTTCTAATTGGCTCTTCCGGCTTGCCGTGTTTGTAACGGAATATCGGTCGGATCGGTCATCGCACGGTCCGACTAATTGGTCAGGGTTGAATAACGCGGCGAGCTCTGTGTTTCGTCTAATTATAATGCTGATTGATTGAATGATTGATTGTTGGTTATGTTTGATTAGTGTCAACAATGGTGTGTTCCGGTGGTATTCGGCATATGAGGTATATTGGACGTTTTTTTGTTTTCGTCTATTTTTTTGTGAAAGTACAGTAAGCGGACTAGACTGATTCACTAGCGGACGAGGGATGAACGGAAAAGTGGACTTCCCCCCTCTTTGGCAGTTCCAAGAAATATAATTAGTTTTTAAGGTGTAGGTAAAATGGCCTGAAAACTACCAATTCCCCCTCTTTGGAGAAATTCCCCTCCCTTTGGAAGATTAGCTCGTCCGCCAGTGGACTGATTAGAAACAAGCATTAAAAGGTAGATGACAAAGGACAGCAAGCAACCCATGATAGGTCTGATCTGATCCATAATGCCACCGTACCGTGGTACCTTCAGATCAGTTCATGTACCGTATTTGTTCCATTCCATTCCATCTCCCTTTTCACACCGATAACATCTTTTGTGCAGTCCGTTTCTATTCAGCAACATGTCACTTCAATGTCACATGTCATGTAATGTCTATTCAATCTTCATGACATGTCATCCGTATCGGACGTTCCTGTTAGCCTAATGGTCATCGTTTTAATGGTTATCACCATAATGATAACATAACGAACATGGTGTCGTGACCACTGGTGAACCTCCAAAAGGAGGGGAAACTCCTCAAAGAGGGGAAATCGGCAGACATTGAGCCAATTTACCTACACCTTAAGGAGTAAGTTATACTCTTTAAAATTACCAAAGAGGGGGAATTCCACTTTTCCCTCCCCTCGTCCGCTAGTGGTGTCGTGACTCGGCGACATTTCCATGTATGCCATCCATTGGCATGTGTTCCATTCATGGTAGTACCCCCACCTATCTATTGGCCATTTGTATGTCTCCCCAGAGGCCCCCCTTGGTCCCCATCAAGACGTTCCTTTCACTTGTGCTGCCAGCTGGCTGCATTATACTAATCATATTGGGAGAAACTGAGTGGTTGACGGGGGGGGGGGGGGGTTTGGTTATGATGTCCATTATCATATTATAATAATATCATGTAGTGAGACAAACCACTATATTCTAGCGTTAGCCACTCTGGCGGGTGGAGAGAAAGGGTGGAAAGTGGAGTTTTTTCTAAAGAGAGGGAGCTAGGTAGCTCAACTACAGACTGAGAAACTAATTTCAGTCTTTTTAGAAAGTTTCAAAGAGTGGGAAATTCTCGAGTTCCAACCCTATATTGTTGGCGGGTGATCTCTTATATTATATCAAGTACCCTAGACCGGCGTAAGGCGTTCTTATGACCCATCTGGGAATTGTCGGGAGTTGGTGAACGATGGCCGCGGAATCATGTGAACATGCCATTGGATTTGGATTGGATTGACTTGACGTACTTTCCACTCAGGTATCCGAGGTAACTGATGGTTGTAATCTTGATTAAAATTCTTCATGTAGCTGTGATACAGGTAGGTATGCGTTCATGACGTCGATTTGACATCTAGAAAACCTACTTCTTCGAGCTTTACTTACTGTACACTAGTGGACGAGAAAAGAAGGAAAAAGTGGAATCACCCCCTCTTTTGGCGGGTACAAAAGGAGAGTTTGTTTTTTAAGGTGTAGGTAAAATGGTTTAATGTCTGCAAATTCCCTCCTCTTTGGAGAGATTCCCCTCCTTTTGGTGGTTTGGCTGGACCGCCAGTGTTATTGTACGACCGTTACCGCATCCAAGTACTGTATGTGGTACAGGCTCCATGTACTGCTTAGAAGTCCCAGACCATCTATAGATCTAAAGACGCGCTCGACTTCTAACTTGGTGTCCCAAGATTTATAGAACACCGCACTCTGTACAACAGTACTACTGTTTCAGAAAAATAGTTCAGGAACACTATATTCTTCCATTACTGCATTCAGTGTCATGTACTGTAAGTATGAATCGGTTGTTCACCAAGACCATGAGCTTATTTATGCCATGCGCCCGTGGCCCGGGTCCTGCACCCGTATTTGTTTATATTTTACCAATCCACTGATCTACCGTAGGCTTGTGACTTTATTATCCATCGGTGTCGGGCACTGGTGGATGAGCCAAACCTCCGAAGGGAGGTAAATTTCCTCAAAGAGGGGAATTTGGCGAATTCAGACATTTTACCTATACAAGTCACAAATTAAACCGTTTTCGAACACCAAAAAGGGTGAATTCCACTTTTCCTCCTCCTTCTTATCTGCTAGTGGTGCCGGCGGGCCGGGGAACAAGTGATTCGAGCGGACGTCATGTCTGAATGCCCGTGGATTCCCGGGAGGAGGTTCGGTCAACTATCGTGGAACCGAATGGAACATGACGTACCAGAACATGATGTACCACTATGACCATGTCGTGTTCGAAGTATTTGGTTTATGGCTCACTGATGGGGTGTGTAAGTAAACGCTTGACTGCGTATGGGAGCGTCAACCATTAGGGGTGCCTTAGTAGAATACAACCAAACCATCACGGCATCTCATGTTCATTGTTGGGTTCGCGACACTTTGACTGAGTCAGAATCATCTTGCCTAAACTAGTGGTTAGGACGCCGGACTCGCAATCTGAAGGTACCAGGATCGACACCTGGCCAATGACAACGACCCAGGCTTCTTGCTCTGCTATTTCGTTTCGTGTTTCTTCTCAGAAGCACGGTTTCTAAAGGTTTGGGTGTTGATGAAATTTCAAGTAAGAAATATGATTGTCGTTTTCAGGTTAGAACCTGGTTTTCATCGCAGAATCTCACATTGTTTCTCAAATTGAATTTGCGTGCTGTTTCATCGAACTTATGATGGCATTACTATTATCACGTGTAGACTCAAGATGATTCGGTAAGCTACTTATGTAGATATTTCACATTAACTTATGTCTGTACATTCATAATACAGGAGCTATGAATCCCGTGAATCAGCACCGTAATTCGTGCCAAGTACGTTACGGCACTCATTGTAACATAAGTTAACTTTTTTTATTACATGCCGATGCCATGATAGGTGGATCGATGGACAAAGTGTTAATTCGCATGTACATATCTCTATAAAAAGTAAGTATCCATCGCTGGCGGACGAGCGAATCCTCCAAAGAGAAAGGGGAATCTTTCCAAAGAGGGGGGAATTGGCAGAAGTTAAGCTATTTTACCTAAACCTTGAGGAACAATTTCGACTTTTTTTGGATCTGCCAAAGAGGGGGGAATATTACTTTTCAGTTCTTTTGTTAGTGATATTCATAGTGGCTGCTGGCCACGTAATTTGATGATTCGATGATATTTTTTACTGCTCCTCCAACGTGTGTACGTAATTTTATTTCACCTGCGCCCTGCGGCCCATGAAAGCCGAGTTTCATCCAGCTCAGTTTAATGTTCAGTACTTCAGTGATTATTGAACGTTAACTCTGACGTGATATAATGTTGTTATAGGATATTAGTGCAGTATTATAGTCGTTAACGACATTCCATTTGGTATGGCATTCTCAATTAATTAGGAGCTTGAATTTGAATGCGCGCCATTTTTCTTGGTGTAATTGAATAGGGGCATAAAGCCATTCGGACAAAACCTGATTGGACCGACGACCATTTGGACTAACGACTGATAGGACAAAATATGACCGTTTGGACAAATGGCTAATAGTGATGTCCCACCGCTTCAATTCAAACACCGATCGCACTGATCTGTGGTATGCACGAGTAGAGAAGTCCTACAATGACCCAAAGTTGGCGCGAATTCGAAATTCGAATTAAGCCTGCTAATCAGTTGTGCATGCTATTACATAATAATGTGACCATTATTAGGCTGTTCATTCATCGGGCATTCAGTATTCAGTATCGTCTCTGTATCTTATCAATATCAACAATCATTCGGCCGTTGTGTTGTTTTCGTAATCGGTCGGCAAATGTATGATGAAGGTTTTAGTCATATTATGTGTTTAGTGTTTATTCTTGTTATTATACGATAGTTGTACAACTTCTAGTAGTTATAGTTGTATACTCGGGATTGTACGTAGTTATAGTTGTACTCTATGAGTATACCAGAATCACAAATGTATGATTATAATGTGTGACCATGCGTTCGGTAAGTCATGCTTCGGTGGTTCTGGGTGGCTGCCGATGGCGGTGGCATTTGAAGGAATCCGCCAATCTTCCACGCTTTCATGTTTTTTTTCTCTTTGTCACAATATTAATGCTATATTTTTATCCGTATCTGAGAAATTTCGGAATGGTGTAATTCTTTTGAATTTTCGCGTTAGAACGGTTTGTTTCGGTTAGACCATTCATATTTATCGGACTTGTTGGCTTGATCTTCAACGTTCATAAACTAGATGGACGGGGGCGACTTCGTCATGAATCATGTTATCTTGACAGATACCGTAATATTGGTATCTTGCAGAGATATGTAGCTTACCCTACTGATCCAAATCATGCTTCTGTTCTGACTAAATAACTAAATAATGTGCTGTAAAACACGGATCATTCAATGACTACTTGGCTTTTATATTTATAATTTTGGATATTTAAAGTTATGTAATGGCAATTGATATATCACGTTTGTTCATAATACGCGTCAGTTTACCGTACAACTCAATGCCCTGATTATCCCACTATAATAATTACGAGCTTCACACATGTATGTACGGTAAGTACAATGCAAATCGTAGATACATTTTGATCCAATCATCGCATCATTGGTCCACTGGTTCACAGTCCACTTGGTAAAGACAAAAACTTTTTGGTCGTACATCGTCTGTTTCGTTGTTGCGCTTTATCGTAGATTATTCGGATAGTATTAGTACCACTAGCGGATGAGAAGGGAGGGAAAATTCCCCCCTCTTTAGCATTTTCAAAAAAGTATAATTTGTTTTGTTCCCAAGGTGTAGGTAAAATGGCTTGAAATTTGTCAATTTCCCCTTCTTTGGGAAATTTTTCCTCTCTTCGGAGGTTTGTGTCGTCCGCCAGTGCAAACACCGTTGGCACCTGTGAACTGACGGTGGATGAAAAACTAAGTAGAAAAAGATAGATACAGTACCCTTCGTCTATCATGAAAGCCATGGTCCTAAGGCATCATCGACGCTGAATGGAAACCTACTTCTTGGGAGATCATACAGATGCAGGGTGTTCATTAATTCACCTCCTTTCAACCGCCACTGGTATAGAAAGCACCATCACTGCGACGATAATAACCATATCATCGCATTAAATGCAGCCATCAAGGCGCCCGGCACATTAGGGTACATCGGGTACAGATACATTGGCATACATACCATAGAGGATTCGTAGGTGTCAAACAAAGGCTGGCACCTTTGGTCATCTAGTCTACTGATACCTTATGTAACCTACTCTAACTAGGTGATGAACAGGGGATGGAATAGTCAAGGAATTCCGTAACCATACACCCCTTTTTGGTTGTAAAAAGGTGAGTTCTTCTCAAAGTGTAGATGAACATTGGAGTGGGCACAGATTTTCCGCTTTTGTACAACACCCTTCGAGTTCCGACAACATGAGGTATTATCCGGTGATAGTACGGAGATATGATAGTGAGGTGGTACAACCTAAATCCGATATCATGCTTTCTGGCTTAGTCCATCAGGATTATGACTTACGTTGGCCCAGGGTTGATTCAGATTATGACGTGAGGCACATGGCGGCATTATGGATATAGACATTTTACATTACTTCTGCTTTTACTTATTGATAAATATTATAGATCTTTCCAACTTGTATCATGTATTTTGCTAGTTTTTAAGTTGTGACGTTTTTTTGGATCAGTAATATTCTAGTTTTTTTCTCTATTTGATTATTGTGGGACTGTGGAAGGAATTCCAAGTCATTCCAAGTCAGAATTGTGTATGTACAGTACTCATGTACTACATACATATGTGTGAAAGTTATCGGATTTCATACATGTACATAAGTTCTTCCTAAGGCTCACACACATTCAAAGAACTGCTTTCTTTCATTTGAACTCTGGTTTCACGAAGTTTTATTACCAGCGTTGCTGCTTTTTGGAGATGAAAGAGGGCTTCTTGACCAACTACATATACTCCCTCGTGGGTCTCCTCCAACATTATTGAATCAAATTAGTACAACTCTCACTCATTCGTTTGTTTGTTTTCTGTGCTAATTCCCAAAGTGGTCACGCAATCCCCCGTGGGTTCGTGTATGTACCTTACTCCATTCTTACGCTGAAGAATAGTACATGTAGTGTTTTAAAAAGAGTAGAGGTGTACTCATTTTCTACTAAATATAGTCCCACTGCTTTGTCCCAAAACCATTTGGTGTGGTGCAAACTCTCACGAACATATTGTAGTCTCGTTTGACATTATTCCTTGAGTTTTTATGGGAGCAAATGAACAGCGATAGAAAGTCAAATCTATAAAAAAATATGAAAAGTTTCTCACCCAAGTTCCTCATCAATAAGTTCCTCACCCATTCTTCGTGTACAATAGACCCATATCATGGCAGAAACGTGTCGGTGCTGCTCTTACCATATTTTCGGGCTGTTTGGCGGACGATCTAAACCTTCAAATGGACAAGAATTTCGTCAAAGAGGGGAGTATTGGCAGTTTTCACGCTATTTTCTATATACCTTAGGGAACAAACTCTACCTTTTTAAAACGCCGAAGAAGGGGAATTCCATTTTTCACCCCTTCTCGTCCGCTAGTGTTTCGGACTCATTGTTCGTCTGGCGGTAATGACTTGACATCCTGGGTAAGACGGGTCATGACATCCGGGTCGGGCCTGTCCGAAATGGTGGCACCTTTGGGCACATTATATTGTAAATAACTACATGTAGGTGGATTTCGTTTTTCGAGAAGTTTTCCTAAAAATAAACCCAAAGTGCTGGTTTTCGTTTCTCGGATGAAAAAAGCGTTTCTCTAATGGTACCGGCACTGGCTTGTACATTGATAAATGGTGGTATCAGAGGCATATACCGTAAGTGAATTAGGCTCGTGTTCTTCTCTCGGTTCGGGCTATTCAGCTTATGAATGTTATGTTGTACGTCTCCTGATACGAAGCTGTTTTTGTGAATCTCTTTGGTTATATTCTCAAGAGGAAGTCCGTAATCATATTTGTTGGAATAGAAGATGTGTTCCAAACAATAGAATGAAAGAATTAATGTGTTTCAACAGATAAAAAAGGGTTAACACAATGTATCGATGGCAAGGTTCCGTGAGTTGTTTGAAAGGGTCTCTGAAAATTATTGGAGAATCACTGCAAATCCGTTATATTATTGGAAATAGAAGACTGCATGTATTGAACAGGGACGGTGATTGCGCTGGTTTACACCCTTCCCTTCGTAATAATCTAATATTATCAGGCCCATTACCAGCGAAGTTAGACCCATTGTAATAGGCCTGGCCTTGTATTATGGCTGTTTCACACTTCTGTATAGCTTGGCATACTTTTGCTGGTGTGAATTAGAGAATGTGTTTAGTTGGATGGATACTGACTTGGTTGGTACTGGTACTGAAATGTAACGAGGAAGTTTTGCGCCATAGTTTAGTTGAACGTATCATGGTTCGAGTTTAACTAGGAGCAAATACAGTAACTACAGTACCAGACCTAGTATCATGGTCGAAGTTATGATGATAGTAGAGTTGCACGATGGAATGATATTTGTTAAAGATTGTTTTCGAACGCGAATTGCAACAAAACAATCTGGGAACTCCGTTAAGAATGAAACTTTTTGGTATTATATTTTTTTATTAAAATCATGTTTCATTATTTTCATGGTGACGTTTTCTGATTATGATATGCTATTGCGGTGGTGTCAGTGGTTCTCACTTTCATTACTTCAGAGAGTGACTCAGACTCAGTGGACTGACCGTATTTAGCATACCATGTCATTGGCTTACCATGTTTTCGCTGACGAACCTAACGCGGTTAATAATTAATGCGGGATTCCTTTCTAACACTCCATTCAATGGTGAATCATCCAGTCAATGATACTCTCTTGACCAGTCAGCCAGAAAACTATTTCATGCTCTGATCAAAAGAGCTGGCTATATAGCAACTAGTTGTAGTAGCCAGTAGTGCATAAATTGTAGTCCTGTTGTTATACGATCTCCCATGAGTCAGTTCTTCAGCGGGCGAATGAGGAGGGAAAGTGGAATTCCACTCTCTTTGGCAGTAGCGAAAAGTGCGCATTTTGTTTTCTTTGAGGCGGGTAAAATGTCTTTATGTCTGTCAATTCATCGCTCTATAGAGAAATTCTCCTACCTTCGAAGAATTGGCTCGTCTCGCTCTTGATTCAGCCGGTCAGATTTGACGGGTGAAATCAGGACTTTTCATTAATTCTTAACAGGAAAATTCTCATACGATACGATAATGGCCACAACCTGGGGAATTTCATTAAAACAAATTATCGACAACTATTATACTACTCATTAATCCACTATTTTGTCAGTCAGTCAGTCAGATATGTATGTTATCTAAATAATGCATGTTGTATCTGTGTTATGTAGTGACTGACTGACTGACTGGTACTCTATCTGTGTAGCATAGACTCCGCCCCGTTTTAATTAGGCCGGGGCCTCCCCCTTGAAGACGACGCCCCCATCTAGTCTTTGTATCGGTCGTAGTTAAGGATGGCTGGATTGGAGCTGTTGGACTTCGCGATGGAACTTGACATGAAATCAGTGACATGCACCATTTCATGAATTCTGGAGTAGGATACTACTTCCGTTGTAGTTCGCCTGTTTTATGAGCTGTGTCATCATTTTAATTGTATGTACTCTACTGGGTACCATAAATAAGATGTCGCTGTAGTTGCTCTTGGTCAAATCTGCAGAAAGAAGCGGAGATCGGCTGACTTGGTTGAAAAGGTGCTTGAATTTCTGCTCGGAATTTTTCTTTTCTTCTTGGTTTGTTTGGCGGAAAAATAGCTTCAAAAATTAAATCAGCTCTCATGCCGAATTGCCGAACTTCGTTTCAATGTTCTCGTTCTGCGTATGATTTTTACATTTCTTCTGCGCCAGACTTCTACATAACAAACTTATTATTAATTCATTTAATTTTCTTGAGTTGGTCGTGTTTTGCATATAAAAATCCGGAAACAGCAAATTTTCTCTGTCTGCTGTTATGAAGAATCTGCTTCCACATGGCTGGACCAACTACAGTACATACAGCAAGCTGCTGTGACGAATCAAAAGTACAATATTACAGTAATACAGTACCTACAACTTCGAATATGAGCCTCTGCCTCTGTATCCCATATGGGATTGTCGGACAACATCACTTGAATCGAACCGTACATAAAACGGGATAGGATACATAGAAAACGGATTGGCCGTTTCCGAGCAATCTTCCAATATTCCAGATGTTTATGGGCGAGACGCCTAATACTTTTTCTCACCAAGTTCCCTTTGAAGTTATGTAGCTAGTCATTCATGATTCATATTACAGATTTGTGATCTGCATTATGGTTTATTAAAAAAAAATTCTCAGATCAACACATTTACAGGGTGTTTCTCTCAAAAGTCCGGTTTTGTTTTCGGCATAACTTTCACAGTGTTTGCTAAAAAACGGAATTGATTTTTCTGGTAGTCACGTCGTTTTTACGAAGACACCTATTTTTTGCCATCGAAAAAAACGATTTCCAATCTCAATATCAATCTCAATTGAATAGTAGACTTAGACTGCATTTGAAGCCCGTTTTTTCGGACCCTGATAAGTCTTCTTCGTTCTTCTTCATGTAAAAAGTTAGCAATATGATCACTGGGCATCTTTGTTCAATTTCTGCAAACGGTTCAGACAACGAATAGTTTTACTCTTTTACAAATCACATAGAAAATGGCGCGTATTCAAAGTTAATCTCCTAATTAATTAAAGGTGTTATAGTAGGGAAACTTTTGGATCTTCTGATTTCCTGGTATCCGGTATCTACTGCCGTGATATCTGATTCCGTATCTACGTACTCAGTCATGTTGTAAATACTACTACAATCGTAACATGTCGTGCATTCCTAGTTTTTCATCCCGGATTTTTCATCTCGGCGATTCGTCCGTGGGGATTCGTGGATGGTGTCAGGTTTGCCACGACCATGTACGATCCCAGGATGGGATGGTGGGGTGGGGGCACCTTGCATTATGATATTCCGATTCCGAATTCCAGGACTGTACGTATGCCATACCATGGGAACCTTGCGTGTCATGTTTGACGTTTTGATTCGTAGTTTTGGAGGGAATGGAAGTATGGATGCCTATATTTAGTATCAAAAACGTTCATTCATTTTCTCTGGTAGACATTTGTGACAGGTCGGTTATTGTTGCATCTTTATGAACGTTTTCTATAACATCTTGTTCTCCAGCCAATATTATGAAGTACAGAAAATATAGCTGAAAAGCTCTCTTTAAGCTCGCTTGTATGCTTTATTATTTCAATTATGTACCTTTCCTGTAGTTCCAAGTTGTAGGCTTTGTTCTGTTTGTGTCAAACTAATGGATTGATCTGTCTATAGGAACACTGATATTCTTCCTGGGTACATATGTGTGGTCCTCATTTGATCGTTTATGACTCCTTATGCAGTCAGACTATGTAGTTTTACAATCATTTTCACTCTTCGGTTTACTCACACTCGCAACATAATTGATTTGTATTTTATTGCATGTTTTACAACCACTAATAACATAATAAAGATTCACTAACACTACTACCATTATTAACAGTCGCATGGCAATATCAACAATGATCTAACAATAACCATTGTCTCGACTCGACTTTATTATTCGCGGATCGTACTTATTAAAATTATCTGACATCAACCATCGACATTACTAACTGCCATTGAAACATCAGGGTTCAACGACATTACTAACTATCTTATGATCCACTAATCCATCGGAATCACTTCGGAATTTACTATATTATCGTATCGGATCCGGATGTGAAAGAAGGAAGCAAGTCATCTTCAAAGATGCACGCTCTGACCGTCGGGAACGTCCAGCTGGTCGAATCTCGACTGGATGACTCCATCGATCGACTGAGTCGGACGGCGGCCATTCACCATCCGGATGACGTGTACTCGCAGGTGTCGAAGACGCTCAACAACAACAACAACAACAACAACAACAACAACAACAACAACAACAACAACAGTGGTCAACGCAACAACAACAACAGTCGCCAACGCAACAACAACAACAACAGTAAGACGAGAAGGAAACACCACCCCGAAGTGCACCAGCATCATGATCATAACTTGAGTTATTCGACGACGGATTCGGACGTGAGTTCATCCGAGTTGGACGTGGGTGGTCATGGGGTGATGATGACAACGTCGACGATCAGTACGATGAATCGGCATTCCGCGGATGCCAGTACCTGTTTATTGGGTGGGTTGACTGACTGATAATTAACAAACCGTTGACGGTACTTTTCAACCCATGAAACATCAGCTTATACGATATTAAAGATAGGTGGTGACTGTGATATGTTACAGCATAGAGATAGAGCTGTTCGATTGAGTTTGGACATGGCTTTCGAAGTATGCACATACTGTATGTACATATCTATTTATAAGCATGATGGATCATGAATTGAAGTTGAGACTGCATGGCTTCATTTCGGCATGGTCAGGCACTTTATGCAAAGGCATTTTATTTTTGCTGTTCAGTTTTTATTTTCTGTGGAACGAGCTGTGTTTTTAGTTTTGCCTGCTATCCGTTTTTTGTGTCATTTTTGCTGTTTTGATGTAATGATGTATTTGTTAGCTTAGTTGTATGGTAACCCACGATCCGTTTAGAATTTGGATTTACGGTTCTGTGTCTGTCTGTCTTAACAATTTTTCATTCTACTCCTACTCCAAGCCGTTCAGACAGACATGTACCTGGTAGCATCTGGTAGAAATTGCATTGATTTTATCGGTTTTCACTGCTCATTTAGGTGCCAAACGATTGGTGGTATTTATGTCGTTGTGATGTCGGTTGTTGTTGTTGTTGCTGTTGTTGTTGTTGTTGTTGTTGTTGTTGTTGTTGTTGTTGTTGTTGTTGTTGTTGTTGTTGTTGTTGTTGTTGCTGTTGTTGTTGTTGTGGCTTACTGTGCTGTTGTGAAACACGTCTTATTTAAAATGCATGGATCCCTTACTATACGCCCTTACTACAACCATTATCAATTACTACATCTCTATCTAAGTGTTCCATCCATCCTCGTAGTAAGACTCAACTCAACTTGTCAATCATAATGAACTGCTTATTATGGACGATTATGCCATGATTTGTCTCTCTGGAACAACTTAATAGATGGTGTCATCTGATAAAGCCATAAGGGATCAACCAATCATGACTGAGGACTGACTGTCTGTCAGCTGTCTGTCTGTCAGTCAGCCAGTCAGTCAGTCAGCCAGTCAGTCAGTCAGCCAGTCAGTCTGTCACCAAGTGGTTGGTTGGTACATCTCCTTCTCATAATGGACAAACAATGGCGTCAATGGGACCATTATTGCATAGGACAAGCACTTTTCAGGAGGGGTCATGATGACTGGAGCGTGGATGAGGTAATTTGAGGAACCAATATTAACGGAGATTTTTAAACAAATTTTGTGTTTAGGATGAATTTTTGCGATAAATTGTAAACTAGTTTGTGAAGTGCAATGATGAATTTACGGTCTCCATGGAAAAATTTGAGCTTTGAGATCCACTTTATTGGGGGTCATGATGATCAATATCAAATAGTCAAGTGGCCATTACTCATGATACTCGTATGTTTCCTGTTATTGGAGTGGTTGTGATTGTTCACGGTGGTTGGGGATATTGAGCCATTCCGTTGTCATGCCTCAATCGATGAGCTGAACGCGTCTAATGTAAAAATACCAAGATTCAGATTATGTTTTCATTAAAAAATAATCAAAATAAACGTTCTTTGATATGTGATGAAGGCGATCTCAGTTGCTTTTGCTTAGGGAAGAATTCAAACTATTAGTAAGACTTTGTCAGATGTCAGGTATGCAAAATTTGTAAAAAATTGTAACGGCCCATTTTATCACTCATCTAAAAACTACTAATTTATCAGAATCTTAGCAAATTATCGGCCAAGGCAATCGTTTAGCGGCCCATCAATCGTAATATCGTTGTAAATAGTCGTAAAATACCCCTATAAGTGGTCATTCAGCAACACCACCACCAGTTACCACCACTGACCACTTGACGAGTTGGTTGGTGTGGTGTTTTATTTCGTTTCACCGTTTTATGTAATTGATACAACGCCGCCTCTCCTGGGTTTATACCTGGATCGGATAGACATAGAATAGTATAATAATAGAAGAACAAATGGAATATCCTGTATTGGATAATATATCGTCATCACACCACACCACCATTAGACACCTATTAGTATAGGTGACAAATAGCGTATAATGTATTTTCTCTATCATTTCGTTTCGTGTTTGATGACGAGACGACAATTCGTGGTTTCGTTTGGTGCGCCGCACCGCTAAGAAGTGTTTTTTTCTCAATGACATATCTCTTTTCAATTGAATGTATGCCCATCGTAATGGTCTACCTTCTTCTTCTATGCATATGATGTTTGTCTGTGGTTATGGTTTTGTGCCAAGGTGTCCGATCGTTTTTATGTAGGCCACTTTTTTTGTTTCATTTATGTAGGTTTGTATTCTGTTATTTGTATATACCACTTTCTGTTTGTGTGTGATGTTGTGCGTATGTAACTGTAATGTGAAATTAAATTAGCTAAATTTGAATGAAGATGAAGTTTGTTTTCAAAAATGAGTTGCGTTCAGTTGTTGTTTTGTTTGTATCATAAAATAAATTGCAGATCGTGATTTCTATTGGCTTAGGCTTAGGGTATTCCTTGACATTGCTGTTGTGCTGTTGTCTCATGGTGCGACTTTTCTGTTAACGTTCAGCTTCTATACTTGATTAGGGTAGTCGAGTGTCAAATTTGGCAGTCGATCGATACTAATCTATGTACATATGTACACTGAATCGCCAAGTAAGACCGTGGCGAAGACGAGGTGTTCGAAATGTTTCTGTACTGCCGGTTATATAAAAAAATTATATATAATAAAAAAAATTAATTCAATTAATTACCAATTTCTATTCCAGAATTCCTCAACATTCCGCCGCCGCCCAACCCTCCACCGCCGGATGATGATTCGGGTGTGACGTCGAACTCGCCCAATACCACCGAGTCGGCTAGTAGTTCGTCCGGTTGGTCACTCATTCACTCACTCACCTCACTCACGCACTCACTCACTCACTCACTCACTCACTCACTCACTCACTCACTCACTCACTCAATCACTCACTCACTCACCTCATCTCATCTCCAGCTCATCATCAACGACAACCACCGGCACCGGCGCGACGACCTCCCGTGCCTCCTAATCCCAATAACAACATGCATCACAATCCTGATTATCAACAGGAATCGCATTATGAGGAGGCCCGACTGCCGCAGATCGGCGGGCCCGCCATGGGTGAGTCGGATAGACAGACTGACAGACAGACTGACTGACTGACTTACTAACTGACTGACTGTCGAACTGACAGCCTGACTGACTGACTGACTGACTGACAGACTGACTGACTGACTGACTGACTGACTGGCTGGCTGACTAACTGACTGACTGTCGGACTGACTGCCTGACTGACTGACTCACTCACTCACTTCATAACTTGCTCACTCACTCACTCACCCACTCATTCTCTCTTTCTCTCACTTACTTTCTCACTCACTCACTCACTCATTCACTCACTGCACTCAGACACGACCGGCGCGCACATGCCCAGCCACGACATTCACGGCCTACCGTACAACATGTCGGATCGTGGCCGATTCATGCCGCCACGGCAGTCCTCCCAAGATCAATACCACAACCACTCACCCTCAACGACGAACAGTCGTGCCGTCAGTCAGCAACCGGTCAGTCATTCGGACAGTCAACTACTCAATGACTATCGTCAGCATCAGATTCTGGCTAAGAATGCGGAGCTGGGCACGTACTTCGTGCCGCCGGACATCGCCAGTGGTCAGTTTTTTTACTCTTTCTTTGTTGTTATGGTTTTTTGTTGTTTTTTTGTTATCATTTTTGGTAAATTCCGTGTTATTGTTTGGTCTTGGGATAGTTATACGGAAACTTTTAAAGTGATGGTTCTCTGTTATTTTGGGGTGAAATTAGGTAGATAAACTGTTTCATTGAGAAGTTCGTTTTCACTTTGAGCCATTCTTCATTGGTTGTCGTTTACGTTCCTGTTCTGGCTGGTTGGAGCCTTGGAGGTATCGACTTCAGAATGACTGGTTTCAGTTAATACAACTGTACTCAACACTTACTTGTTAGGCTTTGTAGAATGCTTACTTCATCAGTGATTCATGGGCTCTTCATGATTCTGTACCACAGTATGAACCCCAACCAGTTATTACAGCAAAGTGAATCCCTACAATCATGGCAGTCATATTTCAAGCCCCCGATGGCTCTCTAAACAAGTACCCTCCCTCCTCATGTATCATAATAGACAACACCATCCCATTTTATTAGCCCTCTATTCAATAATTAACCATGTTTACACATTCCATTTACATGACACTTGCCTGCGTCGTCGTGGATGGTATTCTATCTGGATTCTGAACTGCCAGTACCGAACGCACTAGCGGATGAGAAGTGGTGGGAAAAGTGGAATTCCCCCTCTTTGGGAATTTCAGAAAATAGAATATGTTCCCTTAGGATGTAGGTAAAATGACCTGAAAACTGCCAATTCCCCCTCTCTTTGACGAAATTTCCCTCCCTTTCGAGGATTGACTCGTTCGCCAGTAGCGAACGTGAGACGATGAAAATTATTTCAAAGTTGATTCTTTACTCGAAGTGTTATGTGATTGAGGCTGTTGCTGGATAAATTTTGTATTAACTGGGTTTTTTTAAAGAAGTTATCGGCTTGACTGGTTATTCAAAGTGATTATGATGGAACAGACAGTGAGTATGGTGGAGATTGAAATGCTCATCTTTCGGTCAACAAGTATGACTGGTAGCGACGGTCTTCGACTTTGAAGTGGAAAACACGATCTTTCCACAATGTTTGGTTTGGTTAAGTCACTCTTGGTAAAACAATTTACGCATATTTTTATCAAGTCAGTTTAATTTTTCGCCATTAACAGCCATCCGCTATTTTGCTGTGTTCCGCTGGTTCCGTCCGGGTTCGACCATATTGACATAAACGGATGGGGAATCTCGGAGTACCAGCCAGCTCTATATAACAAAGGGACTTTAATTGAGGGCACACGGCACATACAAATATCATTTATGGGTGCCGGAGTTCGGGAACACATGTGGTTTGGTTTGGTGGTACATGTAATTCGGGTGGCATGGAATGGGATGAAAGATTGGACATCGTCCGAAAGAACATGAAATTTATTGGGCGGTCAGCCGTTTAGAGATATTTTACCTATTCTTTGGGAAACTAAATTTTCTTCATTGTTGGCTAGTGCTTGGAATCTGTGTTGCTTTTTGTACTTGAAGTTCGGGTGGAATGAAATTGAAGTACATGGACTTTATCATTGTTATTTCATAATTATTGTAAATCTTTTGTGAAAGCCACTGTAGTCAAGCTTCAATTTTGGTTCTGTTTTACCGCAATAGTCATGAATTATTCAACAATTATGCACATGAACTACTCAACCAAACTCTTGTAGTAGTAATAGTGTATTAGTGTAAAAGACGACAACGAATGAGTGCACAACAACAATAACCAACCATTATATTTATAACATACCAGATACAGCCTTAATCACTAGCGGACGAGGGAAGAACGAAAAAAGTCAAATTCCCCCTCTTTGGTTGTTCTAGAAAGTAGATTTTATTTGCTGAGGTGTAGGTAAAATGGGCTGAAAACTTTCAATTCCCCCCTTTTTTGACGAAATTCCCCTCCCTTTGGAGTATTGGCTCGTCCGCCAATGGCCGTAATGTGAATGTTGTGATTGAGGATTGGGTAATGGGGGACAAGTGACTAATCGACTCAGTGCAGATGGCTCCCATCCCATTCATCGATTCATCACTTATTCATTATGATTCCTCTGTAGATTCACTCACTGCCAATTGTGGAAATCGGACTCAATTGAAGGCGGGGGATTTCTCTTAGTGGAAGGGAATCTCACATCGTCACAAGTACGGTGTGGTGGATGAAGTTGTGTTTTGTGGTACAGTAAGTTATTGACTTGGTGGGGATAATGGGAATGGGTTTCATGTACATAGGTGACTCAGTTGGCTACCGATTGGCTCATTGGCGTGATCAGGAACGACCTGTATTATTTTTGCTCGTGGGAAAGTTCATTGACTTCATCGTGTGGTTGTTTTGGGATGTTGTTGTGTGTTATGTTAGTTGATTGAAATGTAATTGAAAGGACGTTGAATGGTTGTGGTTATTTCGATACCCCGAGTTAGTTTGAGTGATGGATGAGATAAAGCTCTCATACAAACATTTGTATTGTATCTACGTGCGTACAAACGAAGTTATCCTTATCTTCCGTTCGGACGTGAGAACGACGAATTTCGTTGTCTATCTTGAAAGTTGTCATGGGTTGGTCAATACACATTAGTAGCTTAGCAGAATAAAATCAATTGATTGATAGAGTGCGATTGACTGATTCTTTCTGTCGGATGTGTCAGATTTTACAATCTCACTCCAATTGAACACACTATGGCCATTTATCATCCCATTGTGCCTTGGCTTCCTGCCTGCTCCCGGGGTTCACGGCACCAAAATACGCCTCAAGGCACTAGCGGACCAGAAGGGGAGGGAAAAGTGGAATTCCCCCCTCTTTGGCGGTTTCAAGAAGTGGAATTTGTTCCCTAAGGTGTAGGTAAAATGACCTGAAAACCGTTAGTTCCTCCTCTTTCACGAAATTCTAATCCCTTTGGAGGATTGACTCGTCCGCCAATGCCTCATGGCGACTTTGTCAGAAAAAAACAGACCCAGTGAGTCTTCGTTCTTTTTACAGCCGTTTGATTAATTGGACACCGTAAATGATGCCAACAAAACAAAAGAAGCTTGAACTGGGAGTTAGTGTTTTAGGGTTATGGCAGTTTTTATGCGTGTTTGTGTCAATATTGAATGGTTTTTATGAGGTGTTTGCTTTTTTCCTTCCAGGAGTGGGGTGAGTTGGAATGGGAGAGAAATTTGTTTCGTAAGGAAGCGTTGGGAAGTTCTATGAACATATCGATGGATAAAGCCCGAATGGTAACCATAGAGTGTTGTGGTAAAACTCTATACTTGATCTTAGCGTTACAGATCACAACGCCTAAGTATCTGGTGATTATTTATAATCAGTATCACCAGTCTTCTCATACATCGATTAGTCGATAATCCAACCATCAAATCAATCAATAACTCATATCTTATCAGTCATTTACTCAGCTGCTGGTTGGCGGGTAAAAACTTACCGAAACACGAAATCAAAGACGACGTACCGACCGGTTTGCTGTCAGGTACATGACAGATTACCAGACAGATTTACAGGGTGCGGGAAGACCTGTTTACTTAAGTGGTCCTTATCAGTTCGTCTCGACGGGTTCTGCCATCGAGGTCACTACTCCGCACTGGCGGACGACCCAAACCTCCAAAGGGAGGGTAATTTTTTCAAAGAGGCAGGAATTGGCTAAAATTAGGTCATTTCATCAACACCTTAGGGAACAAACTCTACTTTTTGAAAATTCCAAAGAGGGGGGAATTCCACTTTTCGTTCGCTAGTGTGCCATGGAGTTCGAGGTCACTACCCCGTTCCCGTACCGTGTGCTGAGTTACCGGTAGAGGGTGGATGAAAAAAAAAGTTGACAACAATCTATGATTACTTAAAGGGATGGTTTCGACTTTTCTAGACGACATGGAGATGGAATGCCTAATTAGTTTTGAACACTGATATTCTAGAAAGGTGATTTTTCTATTCTGGGTTTATTTTCGTACGAGGAGGATAAGACAGGGACTTTTAGTCTATGAATGAGGTTGTGGTCGGGGTTGGTTGATTGATGAGTTTGCGATTGATTATACGGGATTGATTGTTGATTGATTATTATCACACAGAATAGGGGGTGTGTTGTCTCGGCAGTTTTTGCGGATGAGACTGGGCTGGTGAAGTGAATTTATTTGACCTCGAGAAGTTTTACTTTTCTTGACTACGATATGTTGAGTAAATTTCCCGGACAAAAAATGTACAGAATAAAAAGCTGACTGTTTCAGTTGATAAACTTTTCATCACGTCTAGGAGTAGGATAGTCTGTTGAGAGTGAAGACAGAGTACAGGGGAAGTGGAGGGATCTGATGCACTGGCGGACGAGAAGGGGTGGGAAAAGTGGAATTCCCCCCTCTTTGGTGTTTCCAAAAAGTAGAATTTGTTCCCTAAGGTGTAGGTAAAAGGACCTATTTTCGGCCAATTCCCCCCTCTTTGGCAAAATTCTCCTCCCTTTGGAAGTTTAGCTCGTCCGTCAGTGATCTGATGTTACGAGAGAGACGTGGCCGAACATGATACGCGATGATTAATTGATGGCGCGTGCCGCCTATTCTTTCTTGTCGAATACCGAGGACAAGCGCACCGGGCGGTCTATCTCAGATTGACCGGGGTTAGATCATCATGACTGTTATCAAGAGATTGTTATCTTGGATTTGGCACACTTTCTCCTTTGTATCCTACTACTCCTTAGCTAGCCATTTTTTGGGACTTGAATTCGTCTGGGTTTTCCGCCGTTTGGTCCGAAAAATTGTCTTTTTGTTATTGAGAAGAATTCTGTGGTTTTCAGCGTGGGATTGTTTTTTTATATCAGAGTGAAAGATTGTTAGTGGCTAGTGCCCTTGCGATCGTGAGTTGGGTCACAGATTGGCGATGATTCATTACCGTGGTGGTTCGTGTGACGTGACGGTCGGGGCTTTTGTTTTCATTAGAAGATGGGGTCGAGGATGGGAATGGTTTAGATCACAGATAAAAACTGAGGGACTGAGAATTTATATTTGAAAAAAAGTTTGAAAATACCTTACGCAACACAGAGACATATCAATAAAGTTATGGCAACTTTATTGGATAGGTCAGGTAGAATAGCGCTGTGCCCACGTGATATTTGATTGCTGAATGAAAATGTTGATGGATAAATCGCGATGATTGTTATGTTTCACAAATGAACCGGCGACTGTCCGTCCCTCCGTCTGTCAGTCTGTCATTTAGACAGTCTGTCATTTGTTTGTACAGCCGTACGTTCTAGCATATGGACGGGACGATCAGCACTCGGGCATGACGGCGTTGATCCGATCACCGGATGGGATGAGTGACTGACTGACTGACTGACTGACTGACTGACTGACTGATTGACTGACTGACTGACCTGACTGACTGACTGACCTGACTGACTGACCAACAGAATAACGACAAGCATACCGAATATATCACATGGTTATGATCATTAATACAATAAACCTGCAAGTAATACTCTAAATCGTCGAATGCATGAGTTTTGGCTCAGGTGGCAAACCGTACAAAATCTTAAAATCTGAACCATTGTTTGCTTCTGCCTATTTACAGCTGTTTCGTAGATATTGATTGGGTTTACCGGGTTCTTACATGGGTATGGGTTCCGGGACAGTAATGTTGGTATATGTAGGTTCCAGCATCCGTCATATTTTGTATTGATAATATCTATATTTCGAGTACATTCGTAGAATAGCTCAGTGACCTGAAATTGAGGCCATTTAATGACTTGTCTTGTGCTTGACAAAATATTCTACCTTAGTATTTTCTGTAGTTAGTCATGTAACCTCAATTCCCAATCCAGTTTTATTGTGTCTTCGACTGTCCTGAGAGCTGACTCACTGAGTGCTTCGACAATTTACGATGGAACTGATATCTTGCGGTCAGGCCGATATCCTCCAAAGGGAGGGAATTTCACCAAAGAGGGGAAATTTCAATTTTAGGCCGTTTTACATACACTTTAAGGAATAAACTCCACGTTTTTAAATCGCCAGAGAGGGGGAATTCAATTTTTCCCACCCCTTCTCGTCCGCTAGTGGTACTGATATCTTGCGGTCAGGCCGAGATCCCTGGCACGCCATTATGGCCTATATTGAGTACTGAATTATACCAGGAACACTGAGTCACAAATTATGCTAGGAACATACATAAATTGTTACGACATTATTAGCATCCATAATGGATGAGCAGACTGAATTTGAAAGCGCGCCTATTTTCTCTGTGTTCTTCACGACTCCTGCTGCCAAGAACGGACTATGAGTTTGGTGATACATACTGTATGCGCAAGAAAATTATCTAAAAAGCACCGAAAGTTGCCGAGAATTTAAAATTAGTCTCATTTGTCTCATAATCAATGACGAACACCTATAAAATGTTACGACATTAGGGTTCGTTCGATGACATGAGCCATCCATATCTGCGGTATTGGCATACATGCCAAAGTCGTTAAATCGGCGATCACATCGTAAACTGATTATGGGCTAGCATCAGGTGCCATGGGGTATATGGAGGAGGAATTAATGCAGAGCTCGGATTATTAGGTCTATAGTATCTCGGTTGAGAAGCTGTAGTTGTTGATGTTATTGTTGTTGTTGTTGTTGTTGTTGTTGTTGTTGTTGTTGTTGTTGTTGTTGTTGTTGATGATGTTGTTGTTGTTGTTGTTCTTATTAACTTCTTTCCAATTGCAGGTCACACGACAATGAGCAGCCTGTCGCCGCGCTCGGGCACCGGCAAAGCGGATATGATCGCCTATCAGAATCGGTGAGTTGATTTTTATATTATTTTATCGAGTTTTTTGTGGACAAACTCTTTTTAATTTGACTGAATTTCACATCCACTTGATGGCTGAAGGGCACTGTCTTGATGCGCTTACTTTAATTTATTCACTTCATTAATCTGTTCTACACTAATGTTATCGTAATCACATAACTCACTCAACTCAACTCAATAAATTGTCATGTCATCCAACTAGAGAAGTCATGAACTGTTTGCGATCGGGTTTTCATTGCTCCATCTATCCCACTAGCGGACGAGGGAACAACAGAAAAGTGTAATTTCCCCCCACTTTGGCAGATTCAAAAAGTAGAGTTTCTCCCCTAAGGTGTAGATAAAATGGTATATTCTTTGCCGATTACCCTTCTTTGGTGAAATTCCCTCCCTTTGGAAGATTCACTCGTCCGCCAGTGATCTATCCGAATCGGTAATTTATTCATTCATGGATTCATCCACCAATTGAAGTTCAATAATGAGCTTCGTAAATTAATCATTTGAAAATACGCCATCATATGATCCGTTTATGAAAATAATAATTCATTTCTGAATTTCTATCGAATGAAATTTTATTGTAATTTTTTTTTGAAAAAAGCGTTTTTAGTCACTTGAATGACTTGAAAAATGATGATATATATGTGATCGACAAGCTGTTTGAAATTGAGTAGAAAGCGTTTCTTCAGAATTCTGGACGTGTCAATCGCCTTAATGGTGTTTGTCACTATGTCAGTCAGCCATATTTGCTATGTGGCACTGTGACATATTTCCATGTCATTATTTCATGTCCATATATCAGCGGAATGTCTTGTTTCTATGTTATTGCGTATGGCAGTATTTGAATTATATTATCAGCCTCTATGGTTATGGGTGGGGCAACATCAAAATATGGTAATTTGTTAATGGCTTCTGCATACGTAATTTCTTGATGGCTCGTTCAATCACTTTGTTTATAAACATAAGATCGATACCGTCTACATTTGAAAAGCGTGGTTTAGATGGGTCGAGAACTTTGCACTAATTATACTATAATTAGATTGTCAAAAAATCTGTCATTCAGTCATTCGATGTTGTGGAGTCAGCCAGTCTGTTCTTTCGGTTGTCCGTCAAACACAGTCAGTGATGTGGTATGCAGTAGAGTAGACTTTCAGTTCACACCTTTATAACTTACCTTTATTTTTTTATTTCGATATTGTACTTGTACAGTAAAAAAGCTTCAGTTTCCGTTTTACACATTCCCTAAATCTCAATCCTATGCAAATATAGCACCACTCGGCCACTAGCGTAGGTTCAATCGGAACATTAGCCACACGATACAACATAACTTACCCTAGTAGGAATAGAACATGAACATAAAGTGACGACCGGGCCCCCAAGGTTATAGTCTCCTCAATTAATTACGAGACTAAATTTGAAAGCCCACCGATATATATTTTCCTTAGTAAGACTTCTCCAATTTCCATCATATGCAGTGAGCTCAGTCAGTGCTATTTCCTCCTGTTAAAGATCTGCCGAGTCTTAATTAATCATAGAAACAACCAAGAGAAATCGGTGCGCATTCAAATTCAATGTCTCCTAGTCCTAACTCCTAATCAATTGCGAATGCTATACAGAAATGGGATATAGAGACACTGGAACATCGTCGGGTGACGACAAATCGTTATGCGTCCATTTCCAGTCGGTCGAGTACCCGGTCGTTATGGTTTTGTGGCCATTACGACGAACCGTTGTAGATTTGCCATTATGGGCGGATGGGAGCCATAAGTACCACTAGTGGTGGTGCCCTTCCCCTTCTAATGGCACATATTCCCCTTCATGAGGCCTTGTTCTGCAAGTGAGATGTAAATATATTTAAGGTAGGAAAATGAGAGATTTCTGTATTTTATACTGTTTAATGTGAATGGATTTGTAGTGGTTATCCGCGGAAAGTGAAACTGGGATGGGCTTTGGCACACTCGTAAGTGCCAAATGGCCCATGTACCACTCAACTCAACAGTACACGGAGTGTCGGCGGGTGTACTAACATGGTCGATGATTCGTTCGGACGTGCCGTGGATGAATCTGGATCTGGATGTCACCACTCGTGGTACTTGATGGAAGTTCCAACGAGTTAGTGGAGTGATCACTAGCGGACGAGAAGGGGTGGGAAAAGTGGAATTTCCCCTCTTTGGTGTTTTCAGAACGTAGAATGTGTTCTTTAAGGTGTAGATAAAATGACCTAATTTATGCAGATTCCCCCTCTTTGGAAAAATTCCCCTCCCTTTGAAGGTTTGGCTCGTCCGCCAGTGAGCGCAGTCTGTGATTGCTACATACAGTATGTACATTTTTGTAGGTTAAAATTATGGGAGCTGTTGCTGTTGTTACTGTGAGAGGAGAGTTCGGCAAAGTTCTTCAGTTTGTGTTTCTGTGGAAAAGGTTATTATTATTGTTTCGTCATTTCACCCTGTGACTTGGGGATTTCCCGTTTTCATCATGGCGATGGCCGATGAACCTGAGTACTCTGATGGATCTCAGAACCTGTAAAATGGTTGTGATAACGTTATGTAAGTAAGAAAGTAATTACCGTAATCAATTTATTTATTTTAGATGCACTCAGGTTCCGGTGAAATATCAATATCATGAGCTCCATACCATAATAAATAAAAACTACAGTATGTCTGTGTCAGGTGGCTCATGGCACAACTTCATAGTCATGGAGTAAATGTGACTTTAATTAGTGTTTGACGTACATAACAACTCTGTGGTATCGACATTCAGAACAGACTCGTTGGCCGTGAAGTAATCTCCAACGTTCCATGTATGGGACTTGACTCGACGTGTTCCACTGTTACTGACACCACTAGCGGACGAGAAGGGAAGAAGCGGAATCCCCCTCTTTGGCTTTTTTGAAAAACTAGAATTTTTTCCCTTAATTG
The DNA here is from genome assembly GCA_964036265.1 of Daptonema setosum. Lineage (NCBI taxonomy): Eukaryota > Metazoa > Nematoda > Chromadorea > Monhysterida > Xyalidae > Daptonema > Daptonema setosum. Next base: position 7,682,556 of record OZ038442.1, read on the forward strand.
TAGGTAAAATGATCTGATTACTGCCAATTTCCCCTCTTTGACGAAAATCCCCTCCCTTTAGAAAAATGTGCTAGTCCGCCAGTGACTGACACTGACACTTCGGCGCTTCCCTTCTTTTATGTACGTTTATGAGGATTATTTTACAGGTTACTTTACCTTTGAACCCGTAAATTGAATTGTTATTAATGTACATAATCGTGGAAGCGGAAATGATGTGTTTTGTTATGCATGTACATACATATGTATATGTAACTGTGTTTTGTTTTTACTCGACTCAATTAGGCCTTTGAGCTGCCTGCGGCTTTTACCCAGTACGGTGATATGGTATGGTATGTACCTCCTCCGTAATTTAGGTACTTAGGAACCCCGTTAGTCAGTACCCTGTACCAGTGGTACATGGTAAAGAATCCGTTGGTTGGTTCGTTTGTGTTAGCAGCTACATGTGTTAGGTTATCGGAAGCAGCTGTTATTGTTGCAGCACATGCAATTCTGCTCACAACATGTGGTTGTGTGTTTCCGCTTAACTGCATTTTCTTTTCCTCTATATTGTGGAACATGTATGTATGCCCAAACGAGCTAACGGTTGCCTTTGCCCTCCAATTACCCAACTGTTGTTCGGTTGCTGCTGTTCCGCGGGACGTGACTGGCGATCAGCGGATGTGGGTGTTTTTGTAACACAGCGAATTCAGGAACGTTGTTGATGATCAGTGATTGTCATTTGTAAATCGGATGACCGTTATTTCACTATTTGTGACTTGGCATCCTACTTTGCTATTATGGCATAGCAACTGGAAAACATTCTGTTGGTACATGTTTTTTATCTAGTAGAAGCCATGATTCGCTGGTGAACGAGATAATATTATATTGTGAATTGTTCTCGAGAGTTATTGAGGATTGAGATTATCGAGAAAAAGTATAATCGGACTATATGAGGTGATTTGTTCACACCTCATGAAACAAAATAGTCGTTGTGGAATTAATTGAGAGAGCGGAGGGAATTTAATTCGAATTTTCTTCCCACTCTTCCGCTACCATGGGTTTGAAGACCCGACCCTCGTGTTAATGAAACATCACATCATTACATTACGGGTGTTTAGCGGTGAATTATTCATCGGATAACGGGCTATTTGGTGTTTGTTCTTCGGGTTTTATTGTTTTATGGTGTGTTGAATGGCTTAGTTTTCCAGGACATTAAGTCTCATTTATTATGCTTCTTCTAACTCAAGGTCCGTTTAGATGCGACATTCATCTGATGGAACACTCAATACCCGAACACTTGACTTAATTATTCATGGATTTGCCAGCAAGCTTCTAAGCTGCTTTTTTGGTGGCAGGCAATACCATCTCATTCTTCGTTGCCTCTGTTTTTCTTCCTTCGTTCCATCAGGGACTCATGGTTGTGAGTGAGAGCAATAGCGAACGAGCTATTCCTCAAAGGGAGGGAATTTCTCCAAAGAGGGGAAAATATGCTTTTTTGACGCCATTTTACTTTTACATTTTCAGGAACAAATTCAACTTTTTATAATTACCAAAGAGGGTGGAATTCCACTTTTCCGTTCTAAACTCACCCGCTAATGAGTGAGAGTGCCATCCAATACTGTTGTTAATCAATTTTATAGTAGCAAGTAGCCAGTACGGTGGTGCCTTCAATGTCTAGTCACCATTCTCAACGAACTCTTACGGCACGGCAAGGTACTGTTTCTTTAGTCCTTAGTTTTCTGGTGTCTGGGTAGAACATGATGTATCCAACATAGCCTACAGGTACAGTACAGTAATGTCAAGGTACTTATGCTCTGTAGGCCTACGTATAATATGATGTAGATTTTATATACTGAAGTACATAATATCCTATATACATATAGTATGTTGTGTGGTAGGAAACTATGAAGTTATCTAAGTATGTATTTATTTACACTACATACATACATTCGTACAATACATACATACATGGGGTAGATACATTTGTATCTACATATCTAGAGTCATTTGTCTTCCACCAGACTATTTTCGTGACCAACCGTCTATGGAGTTGAATTGAGTCTGTAGACATAATGTAAGTTTTTTTGGCTCTGCCCTTGTGTTTTTCCCATAGAATTCCCCATGGACATGGCACTTTTTTTGTGCCACTGTTTCGTAGCAGGGTTCTGTTGTTCTGGTCGTATTTCTATGTCGTCACTCAGTTGTTCTGGGTCTTCAGTAATTATTCTCCTGATTACGTCTTCACAGCTCAATTCAGTCAGTCGGTCATACAGTCAGTAAGACAGTCAATCAGACAGTCAGTCAGACAGTCAGTCAGTCGGCCATACAGTCAGTCTGTCAGTCAGACAGTCAATCAGACAGTCAGTCAGACGGCCATACAGTCAGTCAGACTCTGCGTACATTGTTTTACTGAAGTTACTATAATTCTACTACAATTTGATTCTCATGTCATTTGCGATTCTCAGAGTAAGTCTTGTCATTCAGTACTATACTAATATCATCTGTTTACTGGTTTTGAACAGTACAAAATCTGCTGTACAAAGGTGTCAAGTTGCTGACTCTAGGGGGCTACCGCGGCAGGGATTTCCCGTACTACGGTACATATTCTGTTGTCATATAAAAGTTTGTCGGATTGCGGTGAAGATTAATTCACATATAGAGGAATATGAAGTATGTAAGATACAATGTAGTGTGCCATGAATATAGATGTGCCACTATAGTGCTAAGACAATAGGCCATTTATTCGTGTCATCCAGTTGTGATAAATGCACATGCAATGTTTGTATGTACATGTAAGAGTGTGTGACATGTACATGTGTACAAACGTTTACTACGATACATGTAACATGCACTCGGCTACCGTAACCCGATGTGCATGTGCGTATTACGACGGTGATTCGAGGGCGAAAAAGCGTGAAAAGACCTGTTGAAATGGGAATCGTTGCTTCCAAGCTTAGTCAGAGATACAGTTTAGATTCCTTTTTTATGTACTTACGGCTTGTTTGCTTTGATAACGAACTTGGTGATCCGATCATTTTGATCGCAGTCTCACTCGGATTTCAATTTGCCGATTTTGAGACTCACTGGCATGGGCGCTTAACATTTGCAAAGCATGTACATGCAATGCAGAATGCAGATATGTAAGCAAAGACCAAAGCAAACAACGGGCAAAGTGTTCTATTCTATATGGATGTTCAAGCTGGATGGGTTCAGGCATAAATCTGGTTAGAGATGTGTTGGTCAGACCCTTCTAACTACAATTAATCGCCGGAATAATCCGGCTTTCTTCTCGAATTCGAGCAGTATTTCACTGAACCAATCTGAAATAAATGGGCGTTTCCAAAGTTAACAGTAGTGGAACCCTTATCACTGGAAAACAGGCTTCGATGCGGTACTTGTGATTTACATTTTATGCATTTATTCTGTGTTGAGTCTTGCGTAGTATTCCGCTTTTGTAAGGAAAAATCATGTACAGGGTGTCCCACTTAAAAGTTTCAATGAGAATTTGCTTTAATTTCCGACAGAAAATACCGATTTCAAAATTTTTTGCGCTGATTTGTAGACAATTTTTGGCAATTTTGTTTGACGCTTAAATTTTTGAAAAAGCTGTTAGACAGCAGTTTTTAGGCCAAAACCCCCAAACCCCTTCATTTGCGCCTTTTTCACGTGGTTTGAAATCGGTTCATTCTATCAAAAATTGAAGCAAATTCTCATTGAAACTTTTAAGTGGGACACCCTGTACATTCAATGATATAATGATGGTGATGTATGTACATAAGTTATAGCTTGTACCTGTGGTCATTAATGCTGAACGAACGCAATTAACTTGACTGAAAACGTAATCGTGCTAATTCGCGTAGAACATTACTTTCATAAAATAGTTTACACGTAGTAATTCCATGCCGCATTACCGTATAAATTGCATTGTTCTGCCCTGCCTGTCCTGTTTATTAGTGACAGTCGGTTGGGTCGCACTCACATTATTACGATCACTCGCAGTTCTCCAACGTACCATTGTTTTATCGGGTTATGATACCCTCGTCGTATGTGCCACTGTGTGCCACGACACAGGCCACACTTTTAACGACTGTCACACCATCGTGACAGACTGACTGACTGAGTGAGTGGAGTGACTGATGATATTTCACAGTTTTTTTATTGTGATGTTTGAGATACTGGAAGCAAGTTATTCGATGTCTCCAATGTGCCATTGTTTTATCGGGTTATGATACCCTCGTCATGTGTGCCACGTCACGTGCCACACTTTTAACGACTGTCACACCATTGTGACAGACTGACTGACTGACTGACTGACAGACCTGAACGATCATGGTAACGGAAGACTGCTCACGTTTCAACGTTTTTGTTCCTCAATAAGTTTTGAGGGACACCAACCTGTTGTATGTATATATTTGTCTTATTTATATAAAAATAATGTACATATAGTGATTTTTCCCTCGAGTCCGTTATAAAGCTGGCACATGGTTCTGGTTTGAATCAGAATCACTATCCAGTCCCATTCATTCATTCCGTATTATCTGCTTGTGGCGCATGAATCGCAGCTGGCCTAGTTTCTCACAGATGCCGTGGCAGGCTTTTTCTCAATGGCACCGACACTCGTCCTGAAGTGCGAATTCTTTGGTATGGGGTGTTGGTGTCCTAAATTCGTTTGGCATGGCTCCCATGCATGTGCATGCGTACCTACCTTCAATGGTACATGGTGATGCTTAACTTCATTTATAGGTGATTCAGTTTTTATCATGACTTGGTCTTTCTACTCTAAATGTTTTGGTTTCTCGAAACTTTTATGGGACGGGCAAAGTGAAATCGTTTTGACCCGATTCGAATTTATGTATCATACAGTATGCTTGAAAAAAGTAGAAAAAGCTGGAACACATTATGTCACACCGAGCCGTGCTGCATATATCTTATTTCGGCTGTTTTTGTGTCCGACCGAAAAAAACTGATTCTTTTGTAAGACTTATTCCCCTACGTGCTATTTATTGCCTGACAATCCAAGAAAAATTTACGTTGTTTTCAAAGCCATGTATCTTTCTGAAATGTGAACGGATTTCAGAAATTAAAAATCGTTCTGTTTCCTAATATGTTTGTCATGTTTGTTTGACCGTTTTTGTTTCCGGTCGAAACAACTGATTCTTTTGTGAGACTTATTCCCCAACGTGCCATTCCACGCTTGGCTGAACAAAATCTTTGTGCATGTTCCACGACAAACATAACTCGTATCACTGCAGTTACTGGAACTGCGAACCTTTGTGTCGCATTATTTCAGTTAAGATTACTGTGAAATCTCATCACGGGCGGGGAATAGAAACTCGCCTTGGGTGAGAGGTTTTCTTAAGCGGGGTTGAATTGATACTTTGGGGCAGTTGAATCTGTCTCTTTAGTGCAGATTTCAACTTTTCGAGACTAGGATACGTACCAAAAGGGGTGATCACACTTCTTCCCTAATCTCATTGTGTGTTCAGGACATCTTATCTTGCCAATGTCACCATCGATGGTATGGTAGTACTTTTGTTCATCATATGGGCTTATCGATGTCTCGATTCTGGATGCATGTATGTACACCATTGCCATTATAATAATTTGATGATCTCTCGTTCCCAGATGACGATACACATGTTTCTGGACGACCACTAGCTGACGAGAAGGGAAGGGGGGAGTTGAATTCCCCCTCTTGGCGTTTTCAAAAAGTAGAATCTGGTTTCTAACATGTAGGTAAAGAGGCCTGCAAATCGCGTATTCCCCCTCTTTGGCAAAATTCCCCTCCCTTTGGAGTTTTGGCTCGTCCGCCAGCGACGATACACATGTTTCTGGACGACCATGACGTTCACTGACATGTGGTTCGGAATATGGATGCTACGAGAATGAGATTACGAGATGGCATCTGATGTGATTAGGCGATGATTTTTGTTGTAATCGAATGTGATGGCATGGAGTATGGTTAAATGGATCTACACTAGTCGATTCGACGAGGAAACAAAGATGGAACCGTAGAATTTCTATCGCTTTCCGTGATTTTACACGGAGAACGTGTCCGTCTGAAGTGTTTGTTGAATGATCTAAAACTGACAATTGATTTCGTTGTGGATGTTTCGTTGTTTTGGGGAATTAGTTCGTCCACCAGTCCTGTCCATCTTGTCCATAGCATTGAAGATGTGAAGTGTAGTGAGTATTTGAAGGGGAATTCAAGTGAATTTCATTTATTTGATATAGTTCGGGTTTTGAAGTATCATCTTCTTTTACGTGATATACTAAAAGATTCACGGTTCTATGATTCGAGCCAGATCTTGGATTCGTGTAAACTATGATTATTTGTACGAAATCATTGGTTACTTTCTGGAAGTTCCGGAAAAAGACTGGACCACCAAGCCACCCAATACGCCCAGGTTTCCAATGAAATTACCGGACGCGCGAAATTCGCCGATTGGCCATATGTAACGTAACGTAACATAACATAACTGTAACATTTTGATTGAGTTTACGACATCTTAGTCACTTCCGACTCGGGGACCGCTACTGTGATAATTGGGTCGTTCATATTCATAGTGCCATACCGATCAAGCTTATTAGATGGCGTAACACCGCTTGCTGTTACGACTGCAACACGTGTGCAACTGTGCAATGCACCGTAACGTGTAATCAGGCGTAACATTATTAGGTGTTACATGCTGCATGGTGTAACAGGCGGATGAGCAATGAAGCGAAAATCCGTTAGCCATGGATGCTTATTTACGTTAGGATACGACATATTTTCTGTCGTTGGCTTGAAAAAAGTTACGGGGCCAATTCCCTGAGAACGGGATTTTCCCATTTTCACCTTTTTTCTTCCGCACTATAAAAAAGGTGAGCTGACCGCACCAACCATGACCTCAGGCTTTGCCCCCCCTCTCCTTCCTGGAGCTGTGCCCTTTGTTCTGCTCCGCTAACTACAGGTAAACATTCGTAGACAGTGGGGTTCCTTCCGATAGGTCGGTAGGAGGAAGATGATTGCATGACCTCTGCCGTCCCCACAGATCCGTTTAACAGGGCCAGATGTGTTGTTCTCGTTGTTCAGCTAACAAACACTCTGATGAGCAGCTGTGGTAATGTACTCATGTTCATGTGTGGTAATCAGTAAAGTGAAAAGTGTAATTTCGCCCTCTTTGGCTTTTCTGAACAGTTGAATTCGTTCCTATAGGTGTAGGTAACAAGGCCTGAAAACTGCTTTTTCCCTCCTCTTTGGGAAAACTTTCCATCACTGGTCCGTCCGCTAATGAATGTGCTCATGATGTGGCAGATGTATGTATGGTATGGCACCGACACTTCTGCGCGCAATGGAGCGGAACTTGTTGTTTGCCATTTGGTGTTGTGGTTGGATGATGTTCATTTTGGACCAGGTGGTCAGGTCGGCCCGGGTCCGTTCTGCATGCCAGGTTATTGTTGAATAATTGTGTTCGTATCTAATTGTTAGTGTGGTTAGGCATAGACATTCTTTCGGATTATTATCAGATTGGTTTATTGGATTTTTATGTGAGTTAAATTTAAGATGTGGAAAAAATAACCCATTTATGTAAGCATGTGGGCAGACATAAACAACGATAGGGTTTTCTTTTTCTGTCTCTAAGTTAATCCCCCTTTTAATCTCTTAGGTTTATTTTTTTAGCTTTTCTAATTCTGCTCTGCGTGCCGTGTATTCAACGTCATGTGGCCACACGTTCCCATGAATGTGGTATGGCGTACGATTCAATTACTGTATGGTACATGTACATATGTACCCGACACGTTTTTTTCATCCAGTCATCTGGAACTAACTACTGCACTGCCGCTGATCGCTAGCGGACGAGAAGAGTAAGGGAATCGGCAAATTCCCTCTTTTTGATAATTTTTGGAAAGCTATTTTCTAAACATCACGATATGGCTACAAAGTGTGAAACATGATCTTCTCGTTTTCAGAAAGAAATTCATTGTTTTAGTCGTTTTGATCCTCGGTTAGCCGATGGACCTAGTGAACGTTTCGTTTCTTTTCTGTACAGCGAATGTGTTGTCGAGTTCTTGCAATGTGTGAATGTGGTTTTCTTCCTTTTCCTTCCTTCACTTTTTCATTGTAATGAGCTTCGATGTGATTGGAACTTGATATGAATTTCATTTCCCATTTTTTACTGATGAATTCCATTCGTCTTATATTTTCACGCATGTTTCTAGATGATGGATGTTGCTGACAGTTTCTGTATGTTTGCACTTGCATTTATCATAAGCGCAACAAAACGTAATCAATTTAATTATTAATAAGACGCGACAGTGCGTGCGCATTAATCGTGTTGCATGCGTATTAATATTAAATTGACTGATTGCAACTGCAACGGAAACTGGCGAAAAAATAAATTTCCCCCACACTTTGAATGTTCTAAAAATATTTTGTTCCTTGTTGTATAGGTTGAATGGGATCAAAACTGCTAATAATTTTTTTGGTAAAGTTTCCCCTCCATTTAAAGTATCGGCTGATCCGCCAGTGTATTGGATTGACCGATCGCAACTGCAACGATGTAGAGAAATAACAATAAGTGATTAAATGATTGACATTCGCGATGAATTAAGACGTCAGGGATTGACTGACTGACTGACTGACTGACTGAATGTCTAACCAGTCGGTCATGTCAGTAAGTCGAACTCGAAACATTCGTTTAACAGCGTTGGTTTTTTGTTGTTGGTTTGAAAAAATGTGAATTTTGTATAGCTACTCAACAGGACCAATGGAGAATCAAGTATCATAATCCAGTTCTAAACTGTTGCCGACTGTTTGCTCCGCCTATCGATTGGACGTCCAGTCAGTCATTCAGTCAGTCAATCCAATCACCAAAGTACATCAATCACTGCCAATCACACGTACTTAGTATGATTGAATGTGACAGTATTCTTAGCGCGTAGTTACGGTGTGTTTCGGCGAAAAAATGACTACGTTCTTCTTTGAGACTAGCGGACGAGAAGGGAGGAAAAGTGGACTTTCCCCCCTTTAGGCGACTTCGAAACGTAGAGTTTGTTCATTAAGATGTAGATAAAATGACCTATTGTCTGGCAATTCCCTGTCATTGACGAAATTCTCCTCCCTTTGGAGGATTAGCTCTTCCGCCAGTGTTCTTGAGTTCGTTGTTGAATGGTTTGGACAAAAGTGAGAATTCATAGCGGATATCCCTATTCTTTTGAGAAAAATATATTCGCTTTTGAGTTCAAACTGAGTTAAACTAGAAATTTCGGTTTATTGATAGTAATAATTATTGCCTACTCTTTGGCCGGTTTCGATCGTCCGCTGCTGGTTGGTAGAATCTGTTCGTAATACGTAAATGATAGTGAGTAGAAGGTAATGGATGACCTTTTCGTTGACGATTCATGTCATGGTGGAATAGTTTGTGAGTAGAGTCTGAACTTGTTGGGAACTGGAAATGTTTTTTTCATATAGTACTTTTCATGTAGTGTTTAGAAAAATTCAAAAATGAAACTGAAGCTATTTGAGTTTCTTGCTTATATTTAGTTTTCTTAATCTGTATTGCTGATCTTCCATCATGATCTCTTTTATCATACATACCTTAATTATTATTTTTACATAATTTTAATTATTCGTCATTACTTGGTATCCCCTGCGTAATATGCCTTTTCATGGTTAGAGCCCCACCCGACTAGCAGCGGTGGTTAAATGTAATGGTTGGTACGGTAATAAAATGTTCGACGACCACTAGTTATTAATTTCTGACATGCCTTGGTCAGTGCGTACCAATAAGGGTATATGTTCATGTTCGTTCGATATTTTGGTCAGCGGATTAAACGGAAATTCTCTCTATTTACGATTTTTAGCCTGATTTTAGATTGACTGTAGTTTTCACAGTTTTTTCTATTATACTCCTTTTCCAGCCTTAAAGCTACCGGATATGCTTCATCCGAGATTTCGAAGGGTAATTTGAAATCGTGTCTACAAACACAAATTGAGAAAATTTCAGAAATCGGTAAATTCTTTTTATTAGTGTTTCCGTCCGCGTAAAGCTTTTGTTCCTTGAGGTGTCATGGTGTCGGTATCTGATAACGAACGTCTTGGTGTTCCATTTCTCATGGTGTCGTAAATGTGTTCGTTCGTGTGTGTGTCGTTGTGCCTTGGCATTTTGATGGTTGATCTGGGACATCGAGGTGGTCTCAATGGCACACATGACATGCCAGTACCACCACAACACGTCGTTTTCTATTTGGGTCAGGAACTCGACCAAAGAAACTATATCTGAGTGAAATTTTCGCGTCAGACTGTTGATGAGAGAGTTCGTTTTCGCCTTTTGCTGTCATTTTCTTTGCTTTGCTGAAGCAACTCATTGCTCGGGATTAGAAAACATGTTTTCTATACTATTTGGGTCAAGAACTCGACCAAAGTAGCTAAATCTGAATGAAGTACATACTTGTTAGAGACATGATGGTAAATTAGAGTAGTTTTCACATTTTGTTTTTAGATTATCTGTGGAATAGCTCATCGATATAGTTTTGAAAACATGTAATTCAATTTGGTTCAAGCCATCGGTAACACAAGCAACTAAAAATGCCCTGAAGGCATGGGGAGTAACGAATATGGTTCGATCCTGGCAAGTCCAATCGTGAAAAAGTATGAGACTAAAAATTTTTAGTCTCATACTTTTTCACGATTGGACTTGCCAGGATCGAACCATATTCGTTACTCCCCATGCCTTCAGGGCATTTTTAGTTGCTTGTCTATAACTTTTTCATGTGTGAACAAATCACATTTAGATTATGTGAAAAGGTCACAAATGCTTAATGAACTTAAAAAACTCATATAATTTATGAACTTCAGCCCTGCAATAACTTAGCCCTTCATTAAGTATTGAAGTAGAGAAAAAATCGTGAGCACCTTTAATTTTTTCTTACATATGCTGACGTCATTACATAGTTGACAGAATGATGTAAAAAAAGTCCTAAAATTAGTAATATAGGTAATTAAAAGCTGCCTTATGTTATCTAAAATAGACCGTTTTAATTCGAGAGCAGTGTATAATATCAAAAATAAAACAATTTACCATTTTCGATATTTTTGTTTTGTAGGGGTATTGAACCCAGAACCACTTGTTTAACATGCAAACCCACTATCCACTTGACTACCTTGACCAAAAATATTAAATAAATTGGTTCACATCATCAAACCTAGTTTCCAATCATAAATTTATCATACATCTAGTGTGAAAGTGACTTTAAAACCTGGCTATTATTAGGTCAGCGCCGAGGTGTACATATCAGCGGACGCTTTGTACCATGTGACTCTCGAAATTTTTTTCCTCACTTCCAGACCACTTATAATACGGTTTTGAGGTGTTTTAATAATATTGGTACATGTCTACAAACAAAGAAAAAAAATTCCTCTGAAAAATTTTTTTTACACAATTTTTTTCATCCTTGTACTTTTTGACGGATCATAAAATCTTTTTTAAAGGTACTGATCAAGTTTAAAAATTTATTTTGTTAGAAGTGTTCTCCCTCTAGACACCCTGTTAAAATCAAATTTGTCATGTTTCTGTATAAATGAAAAGTTTGGAATCCAATGTGGCTGAAACAGCGTGAATGAGGGAACTTGAATTTTTACCGTTTTTGACGGCTAATAAATAATTTTTTGAAAAAACGGCAGGGATCATCTTTTCTGTTTTGGATAGAGCTTCAGTCACTCTAAACATTCTATCAATACAGAGGACTTCAATATTTTAAACCTGACAATAATCGAGTTTTAAATGGGCAAAAATCGTCAACAAGTTAGAAATTTTAAAATATCTGTTTTTCGGATTTTTTAGAAAGTCCAAGGGGTTTATAAAAAAATAGGTCGAAATAAGGTCATAATGAAATTTGATTCCGCGTCGAATAGACACAATTTGAGAATCATTCGAACTTTGGTTATATCTTTAATTTAGCTTTTCTGAAAAATGTCCATAACTTTTTCCTCTATGTACCCCCTTGCCGTTTTTGTGTGTTACTTGACAATGAAAAGTTAAATAGCGGAACAGACTATGACATGTGTAATACACATTCTGTTAAAATTTCAGCTTGATCGGTCCGTGCTATCGCTGATACAACGATTCTTTCTCCATTTAGCCTGCGATTTTTGACATTTTTTTCATAAAATCCCATAAAAATAGTGCAAATAATAATCCGATCTCCGTGACACTTAGGAAATCGTGTTCTGGGCCTAAAATTGACCTATGTACCAATTTTCAGCTTTACTGGTCTCACCCAATTCCCATACAGCGTTTTTGATGAGAAAAAAAAAACGGAAAATCGCATTTTCATCATTTTTGGACCTGAAAAATGAAAATTCATCCCTACCGGGTTAAAAATAGCCAAAACGATGTAGAATCGCACGAGAAAACCGATGAAACAGACTAGAAGTTAATACGATGAGGCTAGATCGAGATAATCGCAAAAAAGCTTATCTTAATCGAACCATATTAAGGGAACGGCCTAACGGCCGTCCCTTGATCTGTACTAGACAATACCCAGAGTCAGACGTCATGTGCCCTCAGATATTATATGGCATCTATGGAACTCATAGGAGGGTTCTTCATGTGCCGTATGACATGATGATATCTTGTGCCCATGTACTGATGGAGGTGTTCGCCGTTCTCGTGTTGCATACTAATGACTGTGGCTTGTAACGTGGAATTAGTAGGGTTATGGTCATATTGCAATACATTTATGAGGCTAGAATTCACCGCAAAAAGTTCAGATATAGACTAAAAACTTTCTGTTAAACCGTACTTTGTGTTTATGACATGATAATATCTTGTGCCCTTTTTTCTGAGGTGTTCGCCGTTCTCGTGTTGCATACTAATGATTGGGGCTTGTAAAATGGAATTATCAGGGTTATGGTGCAATACATTGAACATCCATGAGTCTGAATTTATAATAAAATTCACCGCCAATAAATACGTATTGATGTTTAGATACAGTTCGACGGAAAACTTTTACACTGATTTAGTTTTGTGTTTATAACTTCTTGTTATTGTTGCTGTTGTTAGAAAAGTTGGAAGTTTGAGTTCCACTGGTTCTCAAATTACATCTACATACGTACATATGTAAGTGATAAGTTCCACGCTAATATTGTGTTTCAGCTTTTCATGCTGTACCAATTTCGGTATGAGTTTCCGATTCTACTAATGCAGTATACTATTTGATGGATTTGTGACTGAACTGCAGCTGTAAAACAGATTTTGTGTCTAGAAAACGGTAGTCGACCGAACGAACGAACGATAAGATTGGTGGGTATTGCTTACCCGTTTATCATGTCTCGTATGTATGCTAATGGACTCGGGGATACTGTTTTATTGTCTCAGTTCATGTGAGCTTGCGAGGGTGTTGATGATTTACAGTATGTACAATAGCCTTTCTGGTCATGGGATATCGTACTTCAATGCTGGTTTATCTACATACCAAGTTAATGGGCGAAACTCTGATTTGCTATTGTACTGACTGGATTTGATTGCGAAACTTCATGACTGAATGAAGAGTACTTTATTTCGTAGCTATTTTATGTAAATATGTGACTTCTGCATTTGACGTTTTCTACAGACCTAACATGTACATACTGTATTACGTCGAATCTGTACTCAGACTTTTCATTACTACAAAAACTACAATGTTAGTCTCCAAAACACATGTTATTTCGACCAGTGCACATGCACCAGCAGGAAACAATAAGCGTAAATCTTGGTAGTGGTCTTGGCTAGGGTTCTGCTCTGCTGGTGCTGGACAGGTCATTTGGACAGATTGGTCGTCCGTCTGTGTTATGACGGTCGTAATTCACGGACTGACTGACTGACAGATACATGTATGATTACTTGGACCGGACAGTCAGCAAGTCAGTTATTCATCCATTATGCCATGCTGGAGCTGGAGGGGTTCCATTATACAGATTATCCACGTTCAAACAATCCACTATCAAATCAAACGTATCCAGTTCCAGTTCACAATAATCACTTTTTATTAGTGAATGTGAGGAATGATCCGCCCTAATAGTCACTATGTGGTTGGATTCATTCGACTCAATATTAGTCAAAGTGTTTCTCTACTTTATGAGGATATTTCATGATTACGTTCGGTATATCAGTGACATGAACTGAGGTTCCGACACTCACTCATGGACTGTATGGAGTTTGCCATGTCCATGTCATTTCTGCAGCCGGAATGTCATGTCACAAGATCATTGAATGACATGACATGACCGGTGACATGCGCTGCCCAATTAGCCGTGTGTGGCATGGCGTGACAGTGCGCGTGCTCCGGCTTCCGGTCTGAGGAGTGGATGAAATTCAGTTCCTCAAGGAGGGGAGTTTTCCCCCACAGAAATGGAATATTTTATCTTTTCCCCGGAGAAGCAAACTCACAGATCCGTCGCTTTTTGAGTTTCCATCCATGAAATGACATGACATGACCGGTGACATGCGCTGCCCAATTAGCCGTGTGTGGCCATTGCGTGACAGTGCGCGTGCTCCGGCTTCCGCTCTGAGGATTGGATGAAATTCAGTTTCTAAAGGAGGGATTTTTCCCAACCCATGAGAATAGAACTGATTCATTTCAACCACTAAGAAAGAAAGCTCACGGATACATTCTTCAAAGAGTTTTTAATGGGGCACTATATAAATTTCATGATCTCACTCTACTACGTTTTTAATCCACTACAGTGTCCGGTCTGAGACTGAGATTGGCTATGGTGGTGGGTCTGTGGCTTGTTGTTCATATTGTCTCGGCTTGGCTTTGATTGTGGCTGAAGTTATGCCGTATACCATATTGTGGTTGTGGTCAATTATATCCACTCATTCATTAGCAGCTGAACAAAAGGCGAGGAAGTCCTTTCCCTGTTTGGTGATTGGTTTTGGGAATATATGCCTCATCATAAAGTGATCGTGAAATCTGCCAGTTTTCCATTTTCTCGGGGTACAACCAGCCCTTGTTTTCCACTGGCGGACGAGCAAAACCTCCAAAGGGAGGGGAATCTTTCCAAAGAGGGATGAATTGGCAGTTTTCAGGCCATTTTACCTACACCTAAGAGAACAAATTTAACTTTTTGAAAAGGCCAAAGAGGGGGAATTTCCCCTTTTCCCAGACACCCCTTCTCGTCGGCCAGTGTCTCATCCACTTCATTAGTTGTAGTACGACGCGACATTTCCTGTAATGTTATGCCACTTGATTCCTCTGTTCATTAAAATATTGGTGCTAATTGAAACGAGAAGGAAAGTAGGTCTTACTGAGCAATGTCATCTTGCTCTAGCGGACGAGAAGGGTGGGAAAAAAGGGATTCCCCCCTCTTTGGCGTTTCCAAAAAGTTTAATTTGTTCTCTAAGGCCAATTCTCCCACTCTTTGGTAGAATTCCCCTCCCTTCGGGCGATTGGCTCGTCCGCCAGTGCCATCTTGAGCGAAAACGAAACGGTCTCACAACTTTTTACCGCAAACTGTTCAATCATCGTTTAGTGTTCATGATTTATTGTTTCGGCAGAACTTGACGTTCGGTTTTTTTCATTCCACCGATGTTTTCACTGCTCGTGCCGTACGGCCCGCGGGTGGCAATTTATTCCGAGTCATAGTCACTGGCGGACGAGCCAACCCTCCGGATTGGGGTGAATTTCGTCGAAGAGGGAGGAATCGGCAGTTTTATGCCATTTACCTACGGATTAAATTTTTTTTTAATTACCAAAGACAGGGGATTCCACTCACCCTCCTCTTCTTGTTCGCTAGTGGGTATAGTCATGGTTACTGCCGTCGCGATGTAGTATTTCATTTATGTATGTCTTGTGTTGAGTTAGTAAGAATGACCGCAACAACAACAACAACAACAACTGAGATTGCTAATGAACCCACCAATTACTCATCTCTCTCTGAGTTTTTGTTATTGTTGCGCATAAATATGTGCAGTGCAACGACTATTTCATGATATCAGAATAGAGCTATTTTATGAGTTTATTAAGGGGCGGTCATATAACATCATCTAAGATATCGGGGCAAGTTTATGACGAGTTTATTGGTCGGTCGCGTGGAGCTAAGTCATCCTTGAGTTCTAGTGTTGTTTGTTGTTGTTGTTGTTTGTTATTGCTGTTGTTGTTGTTGTTGTTGTTGTTTTCGTTGTTGTTGTTGTTTTCGCTGTTGTTGTTGTTGTTGTTGTTGTTGATGTGGTTGTTGCTGTGGATGTTTTCGTTGTTGTTGCTGTTGTTTTTGTTGTTGTTGTTGTTGTTGTTCTGGGATATATTACTTTTGCGACTTGCGATCCTAATATTTACTATGGGAATTTCCTGCTTAGCATATGTTTTTTGTATATCGGTCCACGAGCAGATACATGTATATCTCATTTATAATTAAGCCTAATTGATTCAACCTTGATCGGGGCTTGATCGTTTAGTCCGTTGCTCTATAATGGCTCGTAAATCGTGACTGTTTAACGGTATTGTGATTATCGTTTGGTTTTGACATGACATGACAATCATAATATTAATGTTATTGGCCACTAAACGCCCGCCTTGTTTGAACAGTGACTTGTGGACTAATTTGATAATTGTCAGTGCAATTACTCGTGGAATCATGAAATTTTTATATCCTGAGTCATGAGTGACCTCAGGTCTGACAAATTTTTTACTGTTGTACTGTAGTTTTTACTCGTTAGCTTCTTTAATCAGTCAGTCATATTTTCATTTAATAACTCATTCGCATTCGCTTATTAATGCATTCGACTCACTACTGTATGTCACTGGCAACGTAACTATGTACATACTTACCTTCCATATTAATACTCAATCACTATTTCAATTATCTCAGCAACCCAGCCTCCCACTCAGTCACTGGCTCACTGACTCATCTCACTCACTCACTCACTCACTCACTCACTCACTCACCTCACTCACTCACTCCACTCACTCACTCACTCACTCACTCACTCACTCACTGCACTCATTGCAGACATGGCAACACGCAATACTCCCTACTACCGGCCGCCGGCACCACCGTCCCGATCAATGTGATGCCCCTACGACCGGAGTATACCGGCTCCACGACCAACGGCTCCGGAGTGGTCCTGCCTCCCGGAGCGATACACCACAACAATCATGCCAGCCTTACCAAGCTCAACCAGCAGAATCTCGATCTCCAGAAAACCCTCATGGGACACGGACTAAAAACAATGAACACCTCCGGCAAGCACCGATCGGACTACATTAAACGAGGTCATGACGACGACGAGTCGTGGCCGTGGAAACGGGCTACCGTATTGCTGGCCTTGTTTCTGACCATCGCTGTGGTGGTCATCATTGTGCTCATTGGTTGGTTGTCGTTCGAAGTTGAATTTGTTGAGTTATTATGCCACCAGGTGATACCAGGTCACTAATTAATGAAATAAGGCCTACCAACTAAATGTGAGAATATTCGCTGATGCAGCAACATAGTATACTGAATAGGGTGTCTGTATGACGATAACGTGGCTACTACATGTCAACAAATAATGGCCATAACTCCCAGTTTTTTACTATTTATTTGGTTAAAAGCATGATCTTTAGTTTTACTTCTACTCGAGGTCAAGCTTCCTGGTTTCACTTTCATTTTCACAATATCACCATATTTATAATATCTATTGTAGTCGCCTTGCTCAACCGTTCCTCCGCCAACTCCGGCGAAGGTTCGTACTATCCGGGTCAGCTCGGACCGTCATTAACATCAGATCCATCCAGCTCAACGTCACCACCGATTCGGTTACGACCGCTGCCCGATGTGTTCTCACTCGGCGATCCGGTCGTGGCCGACCTGCCGCCGGCCCGACTCGTCTATACGTTGGTCAAGGATTTCGTTTTTTTCTCAAAAAATCGCAAAAAGTTATTTATATTGATAACAAAATTCATGTATACCTAGCACTAGCGGACGAGAAGGGGCAGGGAAAAGTGAAATTCCCCCGCTTTGGTGTTTTCAAACAGTAGAATTTGTTCCTTAAGGTGTAGGTAAATGGCCTGAAAACTGCCGATTCCCCCTCTTTGACGACATTCATCTCCCTTTGGAGGGTTAGCTCGTCCGACAGTGATCGATATAACCACGATCCAATGAAATGAAGATATACATATTTGCAGCTCATTTTCGCTCAACTCGGCCCGGATGGTCCGACTGAACATGTCGATACCATCGTCGGGTAGTGTGGCCATCTACGGCCGACACATCCTGGCGCCGACGCCCACGCAGTACGATTTCGTCCGGATCGTGCACGGCCAACGACTGCATCAGTACTATGTACATGAAACGACGCTGAGGAAACGACGACAGGCTAACGACGGCGATCAATTGCTCAAAGTTGGTGTTGTTTGTTGATGTGATTTGATGATGATGATGATAATGATGATTACAATGATGTTGATGGTGATGATGATGGTAATAATTATGATGATGATGATGGTGACGAAGATGATGAAGATGATGGTGGTGGTGATGTGATGATGATGATGATGATGATGATGATGATGATGATGATGATGATGATGATGTTAATGGTGGTGATTATGATGATGATGATGATGATGTCAATGAAGATGACAGTGCTAATGATGATTATGATGATGATCACCCTGTTTCTGCAGACCCTCCGCACGACCACCTTCGAGGAGTTCCTCAAGGCCGGCCGATGGCATCTCGGCTTCCTCAACGACGACCAACAGCCGATGAAGAATCTCCGATTCGTGGCCACGTTGGCGCCGGAATCAGGTCCCGCCTCAGCCACCGACTGCCCGTTCAACTGCTACGGCAAGGGCCAGTGCGTCAACGGCAAGTGCGCCTGCGAGTCGGGCTATACGGGCGATAGCTGTGAAGAAAGTTGGTTTGAAAGTAAAAATTTCTTTTAATTGAATTATTGCTTTTTTCTGTTGAATTTTTTACCACTGAGTTGTGAAAAAAGTTGGTGGAAAACAGATGTTTTTTTGTGATATGGTTTATTTGGTATGTTTTTCACTGAGTTGTGAAGAAAGTTGGTTTGAAAGCAAAAAAATTTTAATTTAATTTTTCTGTTGAATTTTTCACCATTGAGTTGTGAAGAAAGTTGGTGGAAACTGATTTTTTTTTGTTGTTATTTTGTGATATGGTCTATTTGTTGCCCGTCAACGGCAAGTGCGCCTGCGAGTCGGGCGATAGTTGTGAAGAAAGTTGGTGGAAATAATAAAATCGTATTCATGTTTTTTGGTGTTATTTTGTGATATGATCTATTTGTTATGTTTTTCAACACTGATTTAAAAAATGAAAAAATGCCTTTTCGATTAGAAAAATAATTTTGCTTCGTTCCGCTTAGCTCAGGTAAAATTCTGTCGTTTCAATTCATTATTCCCCGATTCTCTCCAGGCATATGCCCGGTGCTGTGCAGTGGCAATGGTCTGTTCTCCGGCGGCAAGTGCCATTGTGAACAGGGATGGAAGGGCGCCGACTGTGATGTGCCGTCGTCGGTGTGCCTGGTGCCGCATTGTAATAACCATGGACGATGTGCCGCGGATGGCACTTGTCATTGCGATAGTGGTGAGTGACTGGCTTATGGACTGTCTGAGTGAATGACTGACTGACTGACTGACTGACTGACTGACTGACTTATTGACTGACTGACTGACGGACTTATTGACTGACTGACTGACTGACTGGTTGATTGACTGATTGACTGACACGACATGTACACTGGGAGAATCTGACGTATCTGAATAACTGTTGACTCTTTCACATTCACTCACCAACTAGCCGTTAACTAAGTGAATCACTTATTCATTCACTCACTGCTCTCACTCACTCACTGCACTCACTCCCTCACTCACTGCACTCACTCCCTCACTCACTGCACTCACTCCCTCACTCACTGCACTCACTCACTCACTCACTCACTCACTCACTCACTCACTCACTCACTCACTCACTTCAGGATGGCGAGGCATCGGCTGCGCGGAGCAGACCTGCGGCCAATTAGACTGTTCGGGTCATGGCGCCTGTGTATCGGGGAAGTGTTACTGCGATTTCGGCTGGAAGGGCGAACACTGCCAGTTGGCCTATACCAGCGAACAGATGTGCCCGACGTCGGATGGTGCTGATCCGATGGATGAAAGATGCTCGTACCATGGATCGTGGAATGGCAAGAAGTGTAGCTGTGCCCGCGGATGGACCGGACTCGTGTGCGCTGAAGGTGAGCATGGTTGGATGGCACGAGCGGACGAGAAGGGGAGGGAAAAGTGAAATTCCCCCCTCTTTGGCGTTTTCAAAAAGTAGAATTTGTTCCCTAAGGTGTAGGTAAAATGACCTGAAAACTGGCGATTCCCCCCTCTTTGATGAAATTCCCCTCCCTTTGGGAATTTAGCTCGTCCGCCAGTGGTTTGATGGTACCAAAGATGTTCTCACTATGGTGTGAACTGAATCATTCTTATGAAAGAATTATGAAACCTCTTGTTCAGAAGTGTCTAGAAATTTATAAAAATAGAAACACCTAATATTTTTTCATCAATGGTTGTATGTGCAATTTATACCTAGTTTGATGGTACTAAAGATGTCCTCCCTTACGGTTAACTGAATCATTCTTGCCAAAAAATATATGATCCCTTTTTTCATACGTGTCTAGAAGTTCATGAAACTAGAATATCTTTTTTCACGGTTATATATGCATTGATTTGGAACTAGGAAACGCGTTTAAAAATAGTTTCAAATTCGTAATTATTAAGGTCATTTACAGGACTTTACTGATGACTGTACTCTCGGTCCTAATACCTGATAGGTCACAGTGTTTTCTAGTTTCTCAGAGTTACGTAAATTAAAAACAAACAAAAACCGATCTTTTACCTGCAGAACAATGCACCAAACCGTGCGGCAAGCATGGCAAGTGTGTGGGCGGTGCGTGTGAGTGCAATTACGGGTACACGGGTGCGGAATGCCAGCTGCTGGCGTGCGCGCCAGGGTGCGAGGACAACGGTCAATGCGTGGATGGTATCTGTCGTTGTAATCAGGGATGGAATGGCCGCAACTGTCAGCTCGGTTAGTGCGTAAGGTGAAGTTAGAAGAATTTTTTTTCAATAATACGGGTATTTCGAAATGAAAACGCAATTGTTTTTTTTCTTAGTCGTTCCACATGTAAAGTTTACTGTATTTATTGCAGTAAAGTTGGCTGTATTCTATATATTGAACTAAAATAGATGATTATGGTGTAGCTTTATCGGATCACCGTTATTTCACTAATTGTGACTTGTTATCCTACTTTGCTATTATGACATAACAACTGATTTTTTTATCTTTAGTGGAATTTTCATATAACAAATGAAAATGATATTTATTAAACTAATTTTTTTGCAGACGGCTGCTCAAGTGACTGTAATCGTCAGGGCGACTGTCAGAAGGTGAATCATGAATGGCAATGTGCCTGTCAGACGGGATATGCGGGACAATATTGCCAGATTGCCGTAGAGACCAGCTGTACTGATGCCCGGGATAATGATAATGGTAGGTAGATTCATACTCATATTCATGCATTCAATCCAATTCTATTCAAATCTGCGTTCAAATTTTCGAAAAAAAATCCTTCCTTTCACATGTTACTTGAACATCACGTTGTGCCTATTTAATTACTCATGTATAACTCATTATGAGTGTACTGCTCATTTAATACACAATTACATACTGTACCGTTGCATACAGTGAAGTGACATACAATGACGTACGGTAGATACAGTTACATACAGGGACGGTAAACACACCTAGTTGATGATAACGGGTCCAAAGATTTTTGTTAATGATATACCTCGATCAAGCAATGCAGGCTTCATTGTAACCAAGGAAAAAGAAATAAATGAAAAAATCTGTCCATTGCAGACGGCCTCAAGGACTGCGATGATAGTGACTGTTGCGCGCAACCAGCCTGTCGCAATGCGCCGACCTGCGTCACCGCACCCGAGCCCGCACTCGTGCTCCTCTCCCAGCAGGCCATCGCACCCGACAAGAGCTTCTTCGAACGCATGCGCTTCCTGATCGCTCCGGACAGCGTGCAGAAGTTCGGTGATATCTCGCTGTTCAATGTCAGGTTCGGTGGTGAGGTCTACATTACTTGAATTTATCGCAATTTAGTCTCTTATTTCATTTTTTTAATCTGTCATTCTACAATATTTTCTCTTCTTTTCCTCTACATACTTAGTTACGGCTAAGTTGTTCGTCATTTTGTCTAAATTAGGAATTATGCTTGACTTGACGCTTGTAACATCTGAGATAAATTATATCCGTTACCGTGATCCACGCACTTTCAGTCGTGTATCGGTGGTACGTGGCCGACTGCTTGATGAATCTGGCGGAGTCTTCCAGGGTGTTCGGGTATCCGACCATTCGCATCCACTACTTGGCTTCACTATCACCCGACCAGATGGCTACTTTGACATGATGGTCAATGGTGGGCAGAGTATCAGGTTTGTTGGCACTAGCGAACGAGAAGGGGTGGGAAAATTGGAATTTCTCCCTCTTTGGCGTTTTCAAAAATTCGAGTTTGTTCCCTGAGGTGTAGGTAAAACAACCAAATTGCAGCCAATTCCCTCCTATCTGGAGAGATTTCCCTCCCTTTGGAGATCTGGCTCGTCCGCCAGTGGGATGGCTTATCAGTTTATTAGGAACCAAAGTTAGAAAGACCGCCATTTTTTGGGCTGCAGTGAGATCAGTGCGACTTCCCTTGCGATCTTTTATGTCCGACAGTTTATTAGGGGAAGACTGGCTCACTGAATGACTGGCTGACTGACTGACTGACCATTGACTGACCATTGACTGATTACACGTTTTACCTCGTATTTGAAAGTTATGATATGTAGTTCCAATTGAATAAAACTATAGAATAAAATAATTTTTTGACTTTGAATTGACTTTTTGAATGAATTATGGTGGTTTTTCTTGCAGACTTCTGTTCATGCGCTCCAAGATGTCCGTCTACCGTACGGTGTATATCGCCGCCAATCAGATCGTCCACATCGGTGATATCGTCATGTCCGTTAACCCGGAGCCGACGCCAACTTGGTCCGATGAATGTCAGAATGTCTGGTTGAACCATCAGCTGTTCCCCACCGCCTTACCGTCTTGGAAATTCGTCCAGCACGCCAGGTCGGTGAAGTTTTTTTATTTTTATACTGATAATAATATTAAAATGCTACATACAGGTTGATTAATATTTTTTTATATTGAAAATAATATTTATAATGCTATATTTAGGTTGATTTATAAATACTTTATATTGATAATTATATTTATAATGCTATATTTAGGTTGGTTATATACATTTTACATTGATAATTATAATTATAATGCTATATATAGGTTG
The DNA here is from genome assembly GCA_964036265.1 of Daptonema setosum. Taxonomy (NCBI): domain Eukaryota; kingdom Metazoa; phylum Nematoda; class Chromadorea; order Monhysterida; family Xyalidae; genus Daptonema; species Daptonema setosum. The sequence goes on from OZ038442.1 coordinate 7,705,883, forward strand.
ATTAAGTATCATGTTCACTCGATCATGGGATTGATTGTAAATGAACTGAGAGTGCAACAGTATCATCTTTGTTACTGTTCGTGTGTAACCACTTTCATGATTGTAACACTGACGACGGGTGAGCCAACTTTTCAGAAAGACGTTTTTTCCCAGAAGTGGAATTTAGAGTTGATTATTAGGCAGCTGTTTTACTTTCATTCAACAGGCCGTTTACCTACATGTTAAAGTAGGAAAACATTTCACTATTGGAAACCTCACTGGGGAATTAAAGGATGGGAATTCCACTTTTCCGGATTATAAGATGTTAAAGAAGGAAAACATTTCCCTATTAGGAATCTCCAAAGATGGGGAATTCCACTTTTTTTGAATTAGAAGATTTGATTGATTACAGAATGGACGAACGGTCACCGGTGGCCGTGTTCGGCGATAGTGGAGCGGTGATGCACTCGATTCGGCTGGATGGCGAACTCCATCTGACCCACTCCAGCTCCAAGGCCAATGGATACATGAGCACGTTGACGGTCCGTTTTATTTAGTTTCTCTATGTTCACCCCACCGTATATTTTTGTCATCTGTCTATTCTAGTGCGTAGGACGGCGGCCTCGAAAACCGGCGGTCCTAAGTCCGAAACCTGACTTGAGACACAGATCCTGACACGTTGCTCTGGGGTTTCTGCCATTGCCAAGTTTATTCAACTCTCCGGCCACTATGAAAACACCACTCTGATATTGTATTAGTGTGCCTTGTGGCTTCAGTTAATGAAGAAGTCCAGATTAAAAAAATTTCCAGTTTATATTGCTTCTCAAAATAGCATAAATAAACTAGTTTTGGACGTATTTTCAATGCCTCTATTTTTTCAGTTATCATTGCTCGGTGATCGTGTACCGACGGCGCTACGATTGATCCGCGTATCGGTGGATGTCGCCGGTAACCACGACGAACAGACGCTGGAGGCCATGGCCAATCTCACCTACACGTACCACTGGGACCGACGGGACGCCTACGCCAAGCGCAAGGTCTTCGGACTCACCATGGCCAAAGGTGATTAACTTGGGTTTTTTGTATAAGTCAGTTATTTGTCAATCAAACAGGATTTTGTCCGAGCTCACCAACTTTGTTTCTGATACACTGTATTGCACTAGAATACTAATACATATTTCACTGGCGGACGAGCTGAACCTCTAGAGAGGGGAATCTTCCCAAAGAAAGAGGAATTAGCAGAAATTGCTTCATTTTATCTACACCTTAAAGAACAAACTGGACTTTTTGAAAACGCCGAAGAGGGGGCGATTCCACTTTTCCCTCCCTTTCTCGTCCGCTAGTGGTAAATTTATTTTCACAACGTTTACCATAACCACTTTTACAGTAACCGTCGCGTACAAGTACGCCAACTGCGACCGATGGCTGTCGGACGTGCAGTTCGCCGAAATGGATGGATTCGTGGCGGGTGCCGACGTGATCGGTGGATGGCGTCTCAACGTCCAACACCATTTCGATGTGATGGGCAACGTGCTGGAGAAGGGCGATGGCAGCATGACATATCTGCAGGTTGGTTGTCGTTGGGCTTATCGGATTAGCAATTATGTATTTGATTTCGTGGATTACAAAAAGGGAGCCTTCTCACCGATGATAATGGGACGGTAGTTTCTCGTTCCCTATTGGTTAGGTATCATGTGATTATGTCCATTAGTCAAAAACAAAATATCGCTTTCGTTTCTTATGTCAAGTAGTCCCGTTTGGTCAACATTTCATACCAACTGAGTTGGCCAGAATTTCATGTAAAACTAACGATGATATTATGAAAGATGATGATGAATCATCAGTATCATCATCAATCATGAGCTTTTTTAGGGATTCTTTTAAGAGTCGTCTCGACGATTAGAGCGAAATGCCACTTAGCATAAGATAAGATTTCAATAATTTTAAGAAAAATTGTTGTTGATTTTGTTAATTTGTATGATAATATGTATGTTGTTATTTTAAATAACTGGAATATTTCCAGCACCAATGGCCGATCATCCGCTCGACGGTGGGCACCTCCTCCCAGCGTGCCCTGACGTGTGCCGCCTCGTGTGATACCAATACCTTGAATACACCGTTGTTCCTCCCGATGGCACTGGCAGTCACGGCTGACGATTCGTTATACCTGGGCGACTACAATCTGATCCGACTCGTCAACTCGCTGAACCATACCGTCCGTACCGTGCTCAAGTTGAGGTTGGTTGTCGGTGGGCAATCGTGATTTGACTCCGCTATGATTGTACAAGGTGGACGAAAAATATTGCAAAAAATTTAGACCTTAGTTACAAATTAGAATATCAGAATCAGAAAACATCATTTTACCACGATCTAATGAGACATCTCCGATTCCGATTCTAGTACTGCCGACACGGGTCATCCATACCATCTGGCCGTGCATCCAGTCACCAACGAGCTCTATATTTCTCTGCCACTTCGTCGTCAGATCTGGAAGCTTTCATCCACGACCAGCGAGCAGAAGTCGAACAGTGGTGGCCTGAATTCGTTGGACTCGATCAGCTTGCAACAACAGGTGGACCTCATTTTTCTTTATCAAGCTTTGTACTAAAAACATATACATTTTCATCGATTTCTGCCTTTTGACGGGAAAAAAAGAAGTAGTTTCGTATAGGTATATTGAGTTGTCAAATACTGCATCTTACTAATTTTCCGCTCAAAACATTCTACTTTCACAGTCAAACTGACATTTTACTCGAATTTGTTTACCTGATTGGTACTATTCCATAAACATATGATTAATATAAGCAAAGAATAAGGCTACATGTATTCCTTCTTCAGATTTACTTCTTCTAAATGTTGATTTGTTCCAGACTGTGTCGTCAGACTACACGATTGTGGCGGGCAACGGCCAGCCGTGTCTGCTTGGGGACGCCTGTGGCGATGGCGGACCAGCTCAGATGGCTTCGTTCACCTTTCCCAAAGGTGGGTTTTTGAAAAGTCTTAACGAAACTTTGTACATATCTCAAATCAGACAGGCTCACTCTTTCGTGTGCAAATGACTTGGTGTGCAAAATAAATGGCCAGCCAGCTTTTCCGTAGAGTGATGAACTTAGTTTTTTTCTTGCGATCTTCATTTTCGGTGCGACTTTTTACAGTCACACGTACATAAGTATTGAAACGATCAACCAATAACTTAATCTGTTTTTTATGTTTCTATTATTTGACTGGTTTGAAATCTGCGGTTCCTCCGAGTCATCTACTTATTAGGATATATGAATTTGAAGTAGACAAACGAAAATTCAATTACAATTAGTATTAGTTCACGAAAAATCTGTCTCAACTTGATAATGTGTTGGCAGGCATCGCGTTTGACGCACTCGGCAACATGTACGTACTGGATGAGAGGAAAGTGCGAACGATCGGTGTCGTCAACGGTGTCGTCCGAACGCTGATCGGCGCCGATCCGAACGCGGCACCGTTGGCGTCGTGTCAGCGGATTATCCCCCTAGACGAAGTGGTGCTGCGATGGCCGACCGCGCTGACGTACGATCCGTATAATGACCGCCTGTATGTATTGGACAGCGATATGGTGATCAGGTTGGGAAGATTGATTGATTTTTTTATAGATTCATGATTGATTTCAAAATTGGTGTTTTTTGTTGAGTGGTTTCATGATTGATCCCATGATTCCATGATTGATTTCTTATGATTGATTTCGAAATTCATGTAATGACTTTTTTTATGATTGTTTTCAAATTGTTTTCATGGTTGATTTTTTCTCATGTTGTTCGTTTCCTCTTAACCATGGCCTTGATTTGATATCGGTTCCCTTTGCAGAATCGACGAGCAGGCCAACAGTGCGCGTGTGGTGCTCGGTGCTCCCTCACATTGTCAGACGCTGGTTGATCCCGACGGTGGGAAGATCCGTATCAATCCGCTGCAAGGTTGGCCAGGGTGGAATTGATTTTGTTTCACGATTATAGTAAGTAATTACCGAAAAATTTATGGTATATTTTCAAGTGTCTTAAACGTCATAAAACGTTGAAAACACACATAATATTCTATGACACAACACAAACATAACAGATAAGCCACCGGCGGACGAGCCAAAAAAGGGAGGGGAATCTCTCCAAAGAGGTGGGAAATTGGCAAAGTTAGGCAATCCTATACCTTGAGGAACAAACTCTACTTTTTGAAGCCGCCAAAGAGGGGGGAATCCCACTTTTCTCTCCCCTTCTCGTCCGTTAGTGAGATGAACCATATCATGTTTCTCAGGAGCGTCCTCACTGGTCTGGCACACCCAACACGGTCTGCTGGTCACCGAATCCGATGGTCGTCAGATGCATCGGGTCAGGGCGTTCGACGTCAATACGGGAACGGCGACCGCCGTTTATGGCAAAGACAGCAAGTGCAACTGCGATCGACATAACTGTCCGTGTGATGATGAGGGCAAAGATACTTTGGCCGCGCATGCTCAACTGCATAATCCGACCGCGCTGGCTGTGGATAATAGAGGTACGAACTTGACTCACTGACTCAGTTATTCACTCACTCACTTACTCAGTTATTCTTTCTTACACTCACTCCGGTCACTCATACATTCATTCACTCACTTATGTCTAGACCTATCTATCACACGCCACTCTTATCACTTTTTCACTACTCAATCACTCACTGACCCGCTCACTTTACCACTACTGACTCAGGAGTCACACTCACTCACTCCTACACTCATGTATTCATTCATTCGCTCACCCACTCACTCATTCATTCACTCACCTACTCCAGGCGTAATACACATCGCCGATCAGGGCAATCTCCGTGTTCGCTCCATCGCTCCGGCGGCTCCGGAGTTCGACTCCGCCAACCAGCAGTACTCGCTCTACTCGGCCGACGCCAATCACAAGTACATCTTCAATCGGGCCGGACTCCATTTGAGTACGGTGAATTTGCTCACGGATCGCCCGGAGTACACTTTTACTTATACGACTAATAACATCTTCGGCAAGCTGACGAGTGTGACGGGTTGGTGTGGAGTGAGTGAGTGAGTGAGTGAGGAAGGGAGTGAGTGAGTGAGTGAGTGAGTGAGTGAGTGAGTGAGTGAGTGAGTGAGTGAGTGAGTGAGTGAGTGAGTGAGGTGGGGTGAGTGAGTGAGTGAGTGAGTGAGTGAGTGAGTGAGTGAGTGAGTGAGTGAGTGAGTGAGCGAGTGAGTGAGTGAGTGGAGTGAGTAAGTAAGTGAGTGAGTGAGTGAGTGAGTGAGTGAGTGAGTGAGTGAGTGAGTGAGCGGAATGAGTGAGATGAGTGAGTGAGCTGAGTGAGTGAGTGAGTGAGTGAGTGAGTGAGTGAGTGAGTGAGTGAGTGAGTGAGTGAGTGAGTGAGTGAGTGAGGGAGTTTGGTGAGGGAGTAAGTGAGTGAGTGAGTGAGTGAAAATGATTCCAGCGCCCAACGGCCGCCGGCTCGAGTTCATCAAACAGACGGGCGACGGCGAAGTGCATGTGATCGACGCCAGATCGCGTCGTTCGGTGGCACATCTGTCCAAATTCGACAAGTTGCTGACGAAATTCGTCCACTCCGATGGTCGTCAGACGCTGGTGGAGTACGTGCCCGATACACAGCTGGTCAGGGGTCGCGTTATGCCTGATCGAGGTGAGTATATCTTGATAGTAAAAAACTATCAAAAATATTTGTTTCTGGGTTCGGTGGATCGAACATGATTAGTCAAGTGCCTTGAGCTTGAGCGCATGCATAATTTTAGGTACGGTACATAAACAGAATTCAATATTTTCCGCGGCCTAAGCTTTTTAACTGCACCTGGTCTTATGTTTTTTCTCATCAAATTTTCCGCATCTTTCCAGGTACCTGGATGCACGTCTATGATGAATCGTCTGGTCGTGTCAACGCTACCGTAACCCCGATGGGTACGATGTATACCAGCAATCGAACGGTCGATCAGAGCAAGGCACAGCTGGTCAACGTCTACTACGAGGATCGACTCATCCAGACGTACAGCTCGTCGCAGAAGACACTCGCTTCCAAGGGTACGTTTCGTTGTTGCATTACCATTACCAGATCACTTCGTTATAATTTAATTGGAAACGCAAAAATTGTTCATGCACGTTAACCAACCATTAACATTCTTCAGCCGTTTCGGCAGTGGATGGATCGTCAGGTGCCGTGACGTCCGTCTACGTCAGTGCCGACTCGACGTCGATTCAGATGAACGCCGGTGGTTACGATACGCAGCTGGCCGTCAGGAATCACGCCCTACTGCCGCCGGGTGAACCGGCCACGCTGAGACACAAGGTGTCACTGCCACCGCCGACTAATCATGGTGAGTGACGTGGGTGGATGAGTGACGTGCCATGAGATAGTGAATGACGTGATGTAACGCGGCGTGACGTCAGTGAGTGAGTGACGTGAGATGAGATTAGATAGTGAGTGACCGAAAGTGACGTGATGTAAGTGAGTGAGTGAATGAATGAATGAGTGAATGAATGAATGAGTGAGTGAGTGAGTGAGAGAGTTGGTGAGTGAGTGAGTGAGTTAGAAAAAAAGTGGGTAGTCAAGCCAATTACTGAAGAAGAAAAAAAATCAAAAGACCTGACGTGACATAACCTGCAGACCCATCACGTCCCGAGCTGTCCGTGCGCGTCGACTGGAAGGTCTACCTGCGCAACGAACGCGATTCCGCCGACGACACGGGCCGACGGGTGGCCAAGGTTGGACGGCGCCTCAAGGTACGTCAATCGGAATACGGATTCGGATCGATACACGCGTGGTGTCCTTAAATAATAATAACATAGCAGGAAGCATTCTCAATCGATTAGGAGACGGTGACTTGAAGTTTGAAAAGAATGAGTTGAGGAGAATTTGAATGCGCGCCATTGTTCTTCCAACTTTTTGTCTTGCCAAAGACCGTAAATTGTTTCTGCAAGCAAAACTATCGCCCAAAACGACTGATAATGAATTACCACTAGCCTCAACTCAACTCGGTTGACACCGTAGTTTAACACAGTATAGTATAGGGTGATGGTATGTGATGTTTCGCTTTGGGCAATATTTTTGCATGCAGAAACAACATACTTGCTCTATTAGTTGTGAAAATACCGATTGAAAGCGGGCAATTAGTTGAAAAAAAACAGAAATGTTAGCAAAATTTTTGAATGTTATCGGTGATTTTGAGGATTATTCCATTGGTCGCAATGTGGCATTGAATGAAAAAAATAAAAAAATTCTAGGATGCATATGTCAGTGAATGCATGGAAAAGTCCTAATAGGAAAAACAATGGCGGGCATTCAAATCCAGTCTCCTTATTAATTGAGAATGCTTTACAAACACACAGCAACCAACAAACGCATGCACAATCCAGTGCTATTAACCATTTGTCCTACTTCTCCGGGTCCTCCTACTAACGGAACTGTCTTTACTACTAACCCCGATTCTTTGTCTGCCTGGTACTAGTTTTTCGCTGGAGGTGAAACTATTAGCTGGGTTCTTTCTCGGCTGTTCCTGTGTCTCTATTTCTATCGATTGCGAACCATATTTGTCGTTCTTTCTCTATTTCGGGTGCTGAGTGCTGTATCTCTGAAGCTGTTAGGTAACGCTCTTATTAATCAGGCCAGGGCAATGTTTTACTTGCTACTCAATGTTGTTTCGATAAACATCGAATACCGGTTCGCTCAATGACATGATTTCTGCTTTTTAGTTTAACAAAAACTGTCTTTCCAATTCAACATGTTCAACTTTCTTTAAACAGTAAGATGATTCAACTTTCAGTAAGTATGACAACTGACTAATTATATTCTGTTCTGTTTTTATGGCGAGTCGAGAAAAGTCTACTACATCAGAATCAACCTCCCACTCCCAATAATGTCTCTACTCTGTGTATGCGTTTGCGTGTGTGTATAATATAAATAATGACCGCGTTGTGAAATCCTGTATTCGGTTGGCGTGCCTTACAACCATTAACTATTGTGGTTTGCTTTATTATTTTCGATTTTAGTTTTGGTATTTCCAGCCACTCCTGTACCCATTTTAGAAATGTTTCAGGGAAAATGGAACTTTGCTACTAGGAAACGAAGTACTATGCTCAGGTGTCTTCAAAAACCATATTTGAAAAGCTGTATTTGAAAAAAGACTTTAAAACTGCTAAAATGCATGAAAGTACTATAGTCAAGTAAATGTCAGCTAATATATTGTACAGTAAGCGCTTCAGCGTGTATTAAAGATGGTAGATTGTGAACAAATTATTAAAATTATAACCAAGTAAGGGTTCTCAGGTGGATGGTGTCAACGCGTTGACGATCGTGAATTCGCGGGACGAGCACATGGACACACTGCTGGACAGGAATGATGATCGACTGATGATCGTGAGATATGATCAGAGAGGTTGGTAAAAAAACTCAAAATTTAGTCATCCACTCACTGCCTCACCTATCTTCAATACCACTTACTCACTCATACACTACCTCACCTATCAACACAGCGACTCTCTCACTCCACGCACTCACTCACTCATATATCTTCACCACCACTCAATCACTCACTCACTCACTACCTCATCACCTCACCTATTTACACAACTACTCCCGCACTCACCCGCTCCCTTATCTATCTAATTAACTACTCCATCACTCACCCACTCACTCATTTCCTCACTCACTCACTCACTCACTCACTCACTCACTCACTCACTCACTCACTCACTCTCTTCTTCACTCACTCTCTCACTCACTCACTCACTTCGTCACTCACTCACTCACCCATTCACTGACTCACTCACTCACTCACTCACTTCCTCACTCACTCACCCACTCACTCACTCACTCACTCACTCACCCACTCACTCACTCCTGCTACACCAGACTCGATCCAACAATGGCAGCCGTCCAACCTCGACCTGGCCGCACTGAATCTGACGTACACGATGGTCGGTGACCTGCAGTCGTACACGTGGGGCAGCGTTCATGTGACCGTCGAGTACGATAAGTCGCATCGACTCGTCAAACAGTCGGCCGGCGTCAGCCAGCTGTTGCTCGTCAGGAACTACAACTATGACGGCGAGCGTGTGATGGTTGGTTACTTGTTTATTTACTCACTTACTCATTCAGTCACTTACTCAGTCACTCATCCACTTTGTTTACTCAATTTTTCGATCATCCACCCACAACCCACTCATTCGCTTACTCATCCACTCACTCTCTAATCCACTCATTTTCTTACTTATCCACTCACTCACTCACTCACTCACTGACTCGACAATTCACTCATCCACTCACTCACTCATCCACTCTCTCACTCATCCACTCACTTACTCAGTCAGTCACTCACTCACTCACTTACTCACTCATCCACTCACTCACTCATTTAGTCACTCACTTAATCACTCACTCACTCACTCACTCACTCATCCACTCACTCACTCAATCACTCACTCATCCACTCACTCACTCACTCATCCACTCACTCACTCACTCACTCACTCACTCATCCACTCACTCACTCATCCATTCACTCACTCATCTACTCACTCACTCATTCACTCACTCACCCACTCACTCACTCACTCACTCACTCATCCACTCACTCACTCACTCACTCACTCACTCACTCATCCACTCACTCACTCATCCATTCACTCACTCATCCACTCACTCACTCATTCACTCACTCACCCACTCACTCACTCACTCACTCATTCAGCCCTCCTCCGTGCTGACACCGTCCGGCGTGGCGTACACGATCGAATATTCCAAGTCCCGTCAACTATCGGCCATCAAAACGCCATCGGACGAACGCCATCGATTCGGCACCGTCCTGTCGTTCAAGTCGAGCGTGTCCTTCCGAGAGGTTGTTTTTCATTATTTTTTTCAAACTCCCCAATAAATTCTACATAATGTTGGAAAATTTCTTTCCTATTTGAGTTTATAATGTAGGTTTGAATTTCATTTTTTTGGCACTTTTACTTTACCACCCGTTGATCTCTACATTATTAGTTTCATGCCAAAACCACTGGCGGAAGAGCCAATCGCCAGAAAGGAATCACCAGTTTTCAAGCCATTTCACCTACACCTTGGGGAACCAATTCTACTTTTTGAAAACGCCAAAGAGGGTGGAATTTCGTTTATCCCACCCCAACTCATCTCGTCCGCTATTGATGCGATGCGAACCAAAATCGAACTAATTTATCATTAACCCGCAGGTGCCCGGGTGCGCGCAGGCCTTCATCGCCGTCCACGACCATCTCGGCAACGTCGTCCAGTACGTGTCGGCATCATCGAGGCATCGTACCTGGTTCGTCTATGATGCCGGCATCCTGCAGACGGTCGTGGATGACTCGTTGATGTCGGCCATCCATCGGCATGCCAATACCAATGCCGTACGCAGTGTCATCTCCAAGCTGCATATCAGACGGTTAGTTGTTGTTGTTGTTGTTGTTGTGGTTGTGGTGGTTGTTGTTGTTGTTGTTGGTGTTGTTGTCGTTGTCGTTGTTTGTTGTGATTGTGGTGGTGTTTGTTGTTGTTGTTGTTGATGTCGGCCATCCATCGGCATGCCAATACCAATGCCGTACGCAGTGTCATCTCGAAGCTGCATATTAAACGGTTGGGTGTTGTTGTTGTTGTTGTTGTTTGTTGTCGGTGTTGTTGTTGTCGGCCATCCATCGGCATGCCAATACCAATGCCGTACGCAGTGTCATATCCAAACTTCATATTCGACAGTTAGCTGTTGTTGTTGTTTGTTGTTGTTATTATTGTTGGTGTTGTTGTTGTTTGTTGTTGTTGTTGTTGTTGTTGTGGTTGTGGTGGTTGTTGTTGTTGTTGTTGTTGTTGGTGTTGTTGTCGTTGTTTGTTGTGATTGTGGTGGTGTTTGTTGTTGTTGTTGTTGATGTCGGCCATCCATCGGCATGCCAATACCAATGCCGTACGCAGTGTCATCTCGAAGCTGCATATTAAACGGTTGGGTGTTGTTGTTGTTGTTGTTGTTTGTTGTCGGTGTTGTTGTTGTCGGCCATCCATCGGCATGCCAATACCAATGCCGTACGCAGTGTCATATCCAAACTTCATATTCGACAGTTAGCTGTTGTTGTTGTTGTTGTTTGTTGTTGTTATTATTGTTGGTGTTGTTGTTGTTTGTTGTTGTTGTTGATGTTGATGTTGAGTGGGGCGAAAGTGGGAACTTTGAACCAACTCAATTCTAACGTGAGTGAAAAATTTGTCAAGCTGAATATCATATTGGTTGTCGCAGATTTCTATCACCATTTTATATCACCACTTTTTTACCTCACCATTTTAATGAACGGGCTGAATATACTGAAATTGTTATAATATTTTTCAGCTGGCAACGTCAGGGTCCGTTGACCACCGAGCTCTACGATCGGCACATTCCGTCGGGCATCACCGGTGCCGGCGTGTCGATCGATCAGGACAAACAGCTGGCCTCCAGTGCTCACTTCCAGTACAAATATGATGAGCTGATGCGATTGACCAGCATTCAACTGTCCGTGAACGATGGTTGGTTGTCCCAAAATGATGTTTTTAATAATATTGATTTATTATAAAATATCATATAAATCATATATTCAATAACAATTTCAAATGTTTCAAGCGTTTTTATTGCAGGTGAAACATCGATGGAACAAATGCAGCTGGCATATGACAAGACGACGGGCCGACTGCTCTCGATCGGTGATTACGATGTGCAATATGGTCAGTGGGAATTGTGATTCATAACAATACAATATACGTTAACGAATGAGTATAACTCAGTTATCAGTTGAGAGATGAGCTGAGTAACTTCAAAGTTAATGAACAAAATGGTTAATGTCCCAGAATATTTCCGAAAAAATTCCATTTTCAATCTGTTATTTTTTCACTGAAAAAAGAACTCACTTTTGGTTAAAATATTTCCTATCATTTTCCAGCCAGTGGCAGTCAGGCCCAAACGCGAATGATCGGCGCGCAAGCCACGATCGACGTTCTGCGCGGTGTTCACCGCGAGCTACACCAGTTCAGACTGTCGTTGAGGGGCAGCTCCATCTGCCAGCAGCTGTTCGAGTACGATCAGATGCTGCGTGTCAGCGCCATGACGCTCACATTCGCCGATGAGACCAAACTGAAAATGGTTGGTGTTGCTCGTGGTCGGCTGTCTAGTCTCTATCGCCTGTCTTCTCGTCTAGCGCGTGGGGGGCGTCAGCCTGAAAACTGGTGGTCTTGAAGTTCGGAACCTGACTTTCGAGACACATATACACAGTTTATTTAACCTCTATGGTTACTACGAAAACGCGCATATGGTATTAGTGCATGATGACGAGAGTAATGAAGGAGTTCCAATAAAAGTTCATGTGCGATGAATAAGTCCCAGAAAACAGTATGGTCAATTGGCTAAGTCCCAGCAAAAAGTGTGAAGTCACAGCAGTAAGTAAAAAGTGGAACATTCCTTCAGATCTATGCCTACAACATGGACGGTCTGATGTCGCAGCTGGACGTCAAGGGCACCGCCGTGTCGTCCGAGCACAGTTGGCTGATCCACTACGATCTGGACGCGCGTCCACGTCAGCTCGGCACCACCAACATTCACATCGAACAGGCCCGAGTGAAGAATGTCGCTAATGTTGGTGTTTTTTTCTTCATTATTTTTTGTTATTTTTGTAGGTCAGAGTGAAAAATGTCGCTAATTTTGGTGACTTACAAATTTTATTGTTAAATCGAGTTGACGTTTTTATGTGTCAGAGTTCGTGAAAAATCACCTTATCAAATTTTTTTTATATTATTTTGTGAGCAACTCCTCCGATTTCGTTTTTTAACATTAGGAATAAGAACAGATTGACTTCGGGTCGGGGAATATGTTTGATACCGATATGATTGTTTTGTTATTATGATGCGCTGTGCCGTGAGTTCTTATTTTATAGTACGTATTATTATTATTATTATTATTATTATTATTATTATTTCACAGATTGAGTACGAGTACGACCCGGACGGCAACGTAGTGCGACGTGGCGATGAGCACTTTGCCTACGATTCGTTCGGACGCATGACGCAGGCCTGGCAGACTGGTTGGTTGTCGTTTGTTTTTTATTGTCAAGGAAGTATGAGCAAGCTTTTGCTTTGCGAATTAGGCTCTATCGAGCATATTTTGCGGTGATCATTTAAAAAATTGCTTATCCGCCTAATATTTCGAGCTCCTAGGATGCTCTACACTAGGATAGTCATCATTTCGAGATGTGTACTTTCTTTGAAAAACGACAGCCACGATGTAATAATAAATTTGTTTTTTCAAGTTTTTCCATTTTCTCTCTAAGTTTGAAAGCTCACCCCATTTATACTCTTGTGTTATTTTCTCAGCTTGTCTAAGTGTTTTTTCATTCCCAATTCCATTGCAGGTGTCTACGACATTGCCTACGCGTACGATACGGAGCATCGACTGATCATGCGCGTGTCGAACGGCGGGCAGCGCGTGCAGCATCTTTATTACGCACTGCCGCACAAACCGAATTTATTGACTCATGTTTATGATACGAGTACCTCCGAGCTGATGCAGTACATTTATGATACGGCTGATCGACTGATTGCTGTTCAAGTCGCTGCCACCAGGTGGGAGTTTGTTGTTGTTGTTGATGAGGATGTTGTTGTGGTGGGGTGGTGGTGGAAGATGTTGTTGTTGTTGTTGTTGTTGATGATGTTGTTGTTGTTGTGGCGATTACACACGCACCTAAGTGCATTGATGCTACTTTTTTAAGTTACACATTACGACTTTAAAATTTGTTTTCGTTTTCAATGTATTTAATAATAATAAAATAACATTCAATGATGTAAAAAAATATTTCCAGATACTACGTGATTCTGGATGTGCATGAGACGCCGTTGCTCGTTTACACGCAGGATGGCTCGATGCACAAGCAGATCATCACCGACCCGTTTGGCCATGTCGTTCGGGTGAGTTTTACACGGAACCCGTTTGAAAATTTGAATTTGCCGCCAAAGTGTTAAAATGTTTCCATCTCTGACAGCTGCTACTGAATGGGGTGATTCAAATAAACATACATACATATTTCGCGTCATCATACAATGAATCACAGTCAGTGATTATGAACATGCATAATGAAAATAGTATTTAGTATTTTTATAGAGATTTTCTATTGAATCTGAAATCATGTAATCACGATTGCAGGACACGAACCCGGCGTTCACGCTGATGCTTGGCTGTCGTTCACAGGTGCAGGACCCCGACACGCAGGTGATCCTACGGCACACGACACGACACGGCAGTCGACCAGTGGATACGTTATCTGGCCGATTCATGTCCATCAGTCCGATGGCATTGTTCGACGAATCGACGATCAACCCGTACATGCCGGAGATGGTCGATGTCTATGCCGCCGAGTTCAGCCATTTGACGATGATCGCCAGACCATTGGAATTCGGTGAGTTGAGTGAGTGGATGAGTGAGTGAGTGAGTGAGTGAGTGAGTGGGTGGGTGGGTGGGTGGGTGGGTTGGTTGGTTGGTTGGTTGGGTGAGTGAGTGAGTGAAAGAGTGAGTGAGTGAGTGAGCAAGTGAGTGACTAAGTGAGTGAGTGAGTGACTAAACATCTTGACTCACAGACGTCACGGACTGGCTCTCAATGTGCGGCGTGCATCTCCGACATCTGGTGCCGCTCTTCGGCTTTGCCAGTAAGGCCGAATCGTCGCTGTGTCCGGTATCCTCGAATCTGGTACAGTCGGGTGCCCTCTGCACCATCCACGATCAGCTGCGACGTCAGTTCGACTACATCCTGTCGACAAAACAATCGGGAAGTCTGCCATCCGTGCCGTGGCATGCTACCGTAACCTGGCGCACGTCACCGAGTCCCGTCGGTCAGGGATTCGTCTTCACCAATCGCACCAATATGGTGTGTTGAGTTTCTGCTTTTTTTGGATTTTACTTTGCTGTTTGGCAGAGAGATTGTTGTTGTTGTTTTCGAAATTATTTTCTCCCAGAAATTCAACCATGTAAAAACAGGCGTAAAAATTCAAAACATATTCAAAATTGCTGTAGATTTGCCGTAGAGCCATTTATCAAAACATATTTATGATATTCATATGTTGTTTAATTTATTTTGAATAAAAATACTCAATTAAAAAAACATTATCTTCAGCTGACACCCTACGCATTCGACTCGATCGATTCGGCGCGCGCTCTATCGACGTGGCTGCATCACGACCTGCGCATCAGTCGGCCGCTGCAATTCCCGGTGCGCGACGCACCCGGACTGATTGATCGATGGGAGCTCGTGCGACTCGTGTCCGGTGATGCCGTCAAGACACTGGACGAGGACAAGAAGGTTTGTTTTGTAGTATATCTAGAATTTCTTATTACTGTTTTATTTTCTCAATCAAGAATATAAATATTATATTCTCTATCAAGTTTTTGACTGCAATTTTATTCAATCTTTTTTTGGCGCGCGTTCCAAAAAATTACTGTCTCCATCTCAGCGTAACCTATCCAGAGTTGCTTATTACTATCTTAATTTTATATTATTTTATGTTATTGATTAAGTTTTCGATAGTGGTTTCCTTCAAACCTTGTTTTTTGGCGCGTATTCAAATTTTCTAATTGAAAAGTCTTTCTCTCACTTTACACACTAAATAAAAATTTGTTTCCAGACGCTGACATCAACGATGAAATTGGCCAATCTCACGCTGACGACGGATGTCGCCGGTCGACAGCTCATCATCGGCAGTCAACAGGTGAGCAGACTCACTCCACTCACTCATTGCTCTCACTCCACTCAGTCAACGACTCACTCCACTCACTCATTGATCTCGCTCCACTCAGTCAACGACTCACTCCACTCCACTAAACTCCCTGACTGACTCCACTTCACTCTCACTTAACTCACTCCACTCAGTCACCCACTTACTCCACTCCACTAAACTCCTTCACTCACTCACTCACTCCTCTCACTCACTCATTCCACTCACTCTTCCCACTCCACGCATTTCACTCATTCCACTCACTCACTTCACTCACCTCACTCACCTCACTCACTCCCTCCACTCACTCAAATCTCTCCACTCACTCCAGGTGCTACTCGTCGTGCACTACGTCGGCGCGGACACGGCCAGCCGACCCGAGGCCGTCCAGTGGGCCGATATCCACGCCCAAATGCAACGAACGCTGTGGGCCATCGAACTCGATCGGGCCAAACATCGCCAGCCGCGACTCGGTTGGACGTCGGAGCAGTTGGGCCAACTGCAGCAGACCGGGTCGATTGTGGGCTATACGGCCGAGATGCGACCCATACCGCATGATGTGCTGGCGCCGATGCAGCATGATGTCAACTTCTGGGCACTGGTGCCCGAGAAACGGTGATCGGCGCCGAAAATGGTGATTCATTTTGTGCTGTATCACCAGTCTCTAGGTCGATGAAACATTAGATAATCAGAAGTTGACCACCATATTGAAAATATGGTGAAAAATGGTGTTTGCCACTTTTTGACTAGTGATGTTTCATTACCCAAATACCCAGTTCAATCATCATGTACTCCTAGTCTATCCGAGCTGTCTGTTTATGCACCGTCGGCCATGAAACATCCACCGCCCGCGTGCATTACATAGAGGGTATACATCCCGAATGCAACATAATGTTTTATAGCCGACTAACGCATAACAGATAGTTCGCGTAGTCTTATAACCCGCATACCTGTGATCCTCAAACACACTCAACTACTGATCTTGAATCGGTAGCCACTCTGATTTCGATTGATGCCTCTGCCTTGTTCTTATTTGATTACCAGTGTACAGGGTTGCTGAAAATGGTCATTCGTCGGTAATGTGTTTTGGTCAAAAACTCGTATTTTACACAGCGTTGATTATGAGACAGCAATTTGAACTTGCGCCAAAATTTCGAAATAAAAATGTTTTGACATACAATTTCGAAAAAATGGAAAAGTATCGTGAAATCGGCGCGCATTAAAATTCTGTTTTTTTCCATCAGCCACGGAGGTCTTAACTTTAAGCGATGAAAACGGAAATTTTCAGCAACCCTGATGTCAAAATGAAACATTATTAAAAATTGCTTCGTGATCACAATCACAAATTCGGTGCTCAACCACTCAAAAATTGTTATATACACTATATTCTGTTATTTTATTGAATTTGTCGCATTACTTTCTCGTCGAAGAATTCTTTTATGTAATGTTGAAAAAACACGAAATTCGATTTGTGAGCCAAATAGCCGATTCAGCGTTTCTTGTCACTCGTTAGCTTTTTGGAATTTCTGAGAAGAATTCCGGTTCTCCACTGCAAGATATTTG
The DNA here is from genome assembly GCA_964036265.1 of Daptonema setosum. Lineage (NCBI taxonomy): Eukaryota > Metazoa > Nematoda > Chromadorea > Monhysterida > Xyalidae > Daptonema > Daptonema setosum. The sequence goes on from OZ038442.1 coordinate 7,723,157, forward strand.
GACAAAATACGGTTACTGTGTATGAACGTCTTACTCAATTCGTGAACGGTAATGGTTCTAATTGAGCGTTAGTAACAAGATTCGCTTAGGGTACGTTTATAGTTTTCCCTGGACTTTCCCGGGAAACGTGATGTTTCACAATTTAACACGCTTTACTATAGCAGCCACATTGGTCGCTGCTTATGACAAAAGTTTCCCGGGAAAGTCCAGGGAAGACTATAAACGTTCCCTTATCGTCTATCGAGCTATAGCAAAAATACATCCACCCCCCATCTGCTGGTTGCCAAAGGTTGTCTTGTCTCTGATTCTTTCCTTCTTTTCTTTGATTCTCGTTTGTGTCCGGTCGTCTAAAAAGTTGGCGACGTTTCTAGAACATTTTGGAAAATTGGTACTCAATATTTGTCATTGAGACTGTGTACTAGGTTTGCTGGTTCATTTTCCGAAAAATTTTGGCGAACTTACTATACAGCCGGATATCAATAACGATCGTATACATATACTAGATTTTTATTGTTGGTCAGTTTTGTTACGTTTGGATTTATAAATAGAATTTGTATTTTCTCTATAACATTTCCCCCCATCATCGATATGCTCGCTAGTCAACTCGCCATCTACATAATAAAATATGTTACTAGATTTTATGTGCACTGGCAAACTTTTACTGTTGCATTTTTTCTGCTGTGGAGGGATTTTCTATGTTTCTAATAATCTAAAGCTTTGTTACTAGTACTCAGACCAGCTACTAGTTGTATAAAACTAGAACCGATCTTTTCGCAGCATTTATTGTTTCCCCCATTGTGTTCGGGTTCCAGTGAAAGAGCTCGACATATTATATTCCTATATTCGTATATATTATATTCAAGTTTGATTCCTGTATTATAAACCCATTGCA
>OZ038442.1:7724248-7899248 GCA_964036265.1 Daptonema setosum
GGTTAAAAGTGTGGCAAACGTGTTTGAGTATATTTTTTTCCAAGAAAACTGCAAAAACCTCAGATTTCTAATTTTTGAAAAATTTCGGGAAAACGGTTTTTAAAGTTTTTATTTTTGAAAATTATCAAATTACCTTCTGTTAGGACTCAATAAACGTGAAATGAGATGCTACATTTGATAGGCAACGTCTCATTTTTATAATTCGAAGAAAAAAAATTTTTCGCTCAAAAACAAATAATTTTTTCAAAAATAAATTTCAGTTTTGACGCATAATTACACATCTTGCCTTCTAACCGATATTATTCAAAATTGGTTGTTTCTTAGTTTATTGTGTTTCCAACCTTGGACTGTTTAGTAAAATCGTGGCAAACGAGGTTGATAATATTTTTTTCCAAGCAAACTGAAAAAAACCTTCGATTTTCATTTTTCAAAAAAACGGTTTTTTTGAGTTTTGGTTTTTGAAAAACCGTCAAATCACCGTCTGTTAAAGCTCAAAAGAACCGCAATTACACTAGAAATAACATGTTCTTTTCGAAAAGTGAATAGCATACAAAGAGAAAAAGTTATGGACGAAAAAGGAAAAACACGATTTTTCCACTTTTTTGCACGATTCAGACACTTCAACACAGTGCCATAGAAGATACAGACGAGATATAGAGCTAAAATTTTGCATAGGATTATCAAACATATGTAGTTACATGATGGTATACTTGGTTAGGTCCAGTTTTTACATCGTGCATTTCGTGATCCAGAATGGCCGCCGCTTACACGGAATGGCTCTTAAATGTTTTTAATTTGAGTTTTTCGTGATTGCATTATGAGCAGAAATACGAACTTTCATATAAACAAAAGTTTTTTATTTTTAACCGATTATATCGTGAGTTATAGAACTTTTTGTTTTTTGCATAAAGATGCACCAATTTAGGCACCCAATGCCAAAAGTTTCTGTGATATGGGGGTGAGCCTAAGCCTACACTGAAACCTAAGTTTTATGCCCCCGCCTTGGACCGTTAGCACCGCGAAGCGGAGGTGTCCAGCGTGGTTTTTCATGTCACCACAAGCCGAACCGTTAGCCATAACCTAAGAGGTAAAACACTCATGTTATAATAACATGTATTTTTCATTGAAATACATTGATTATCGAAAAGTTGAAATAATTTTTTGAAATTTAATTCTAACTTTGAACGTTATTTTAATCATTCAATAATCAACGTATTTCCATGAAAAATACATGAAAAAAATCACCAAAGCAAGCTTAATTTTATGACAATAAAAATTCCAACAAAGAAATTATTTTTTTTAATTATTTTCGAGAAAAAAATTTTGTTTGTTCATTTGTTCGAAACCATCCATCCATTCAGGGAAAAGTTTTACTGGTGACAATTTTTTTTGTAGTTTCTGGAAATATGCGCCCGGTTGAGTTGTGACCCAATCACCAATACGCACGTTAGCTAAGTGTGTGGACCAAAAGTTAGTTTGATTTTTCATCAATCTTTTCTTTAATCTGAGCAAAAATTGTACTTCATATTTCACTAGAATTTCGAAAGCGTCTTTAGTGATGATTCATCATCAGACGTTTTGGGGAAAATCTTTTGCTTGCGGAAGCAACATGCGGGCTTTACTCATTCACACAAAGTTTGTTCATTGCAGCTTGCCGTCCAGAAAAAATAACTGGTATGTCGTTCATGCCGTTTAGTATTGTTCGTTTGTATTATCTTCCTCGTTCGATGCCGTTCCTCATTCGAAAGATCGATGACTGCGGAACTTTGCTGCCTGATGGTACAGATAATTTTTGCGATTGTTGCTCTACTCGACATTACGTGTGCGAACTGGAGATCAATCTTGGAAAAAACGTCAACAATGATAAAGCAATTAGGAAATATAATTCTTGGTAAAGAGCTTCTTGAGATTCAAGTGAGCAAATGACACGTTAACGTGTCCAACCCAGTGTAACACCTACTGAACATGATGATTGCATGTTATAGGCTATAGCGTACAGCTGTTGGGTTGAGTTGAGTCGAACAGCCCACTGTTATGCATCACCTTCTCTTATTAGAAATATATTTGATGCAGCTAAAGATTCAAAGTTGTATTAGTTAACACTGCAACATTTTACTTGAATCCCAGGTAGCCCTATATAATAAATGACCAAAATCCGGTTTTGTTCATTTTTACCTGTAAACGCATTCAGCGTATAGAAACCCGAAAAGAAGGAGAAATGAAAACCGGATGGTTTTGTTTCAATGGGTGAAAATTTTCATTTTTCAGGATTTTTCAGTTTCGGCATATTATTCGTGGGGGTTTTCATGGGTTTTTCATTTGTCAACATATACCAGGGCACCTAATACAACAACTGATTTGATAACGAATTTGTATTTTGAATGCGCGCCAAATCCCATTTCTGAGTAACAAGAAACCCTGGATAGGCTGTAGAAGACTGATATTTAATGTCAGTAATTTATCTCACTGATTTTTGCACTATTTCATACCTATCCGGGATTTATTGTTACTAGAAAATATTTTTGACGCGCAGTTTAAATTCAAACTCGTTTTGTCATTTCAAACCCGTTTTGGCGTGTTCAAAATTGTTACATATAAAGTTTGGTCATCATATAGCTTGTCTCAAGATATCTTGTTATTATACCAAAATTTATTCCTATGAACCTGTTACGCAAAACTCCATTGAATTTTAAGCGGAATGTTCGTACGGTGTGCGAGTGTCATGTCAAAGAGGGAATTTTTCTCGAAAACTTGAAAGCGTGCCAAAAGCAAATTCGAATTTTAAATTGCGCGCCAAAATATTTTTTTTACTAAAAAGAAACCCTGGATAGGCTATACGAACGTGGCGCCCATTATAAAGCCCGTATGTTGTTTCTGCGAAAAAAATTGTGCCCAAAACTTCTGATCATGAAACATCAGACAATCAGTGTTAACACGCACATCAATCATCATCACCCCATGCTCTGGTATTAAACTATGGTGTCAACCGAGTTGAGTTGAGGCTACTGATGTTTCGTTATCAGATGTTTGGGCAGTACATTTGATTGCAGAAATAACATACGGGCTTTATTGCATATGTCCATGTTTGTATAGTCCGTGACCTATTACTGCAGAGTAAAATACCACTAAACAAAATTGGCCGTTGACCACGAACAAACATTGGCGGGAATTAAAATTTTTGAAAAACTTCCAAAAAAGTTGTTGAAATTTTTTTCCAGGAATTTTTATTTTCATTGTATAGATATTGTTTCGCTGATTTTTTCATGTATTTTTCATTAAAACATTTTAATATGTTGATTTTTGAAAAGTTAAAATAATTTTCAAAGTTTAATAAAATCATTAAAAATATAATTCAACCTATCATAAATCAACGTATTTCCATGAAATCAACGTATTTCACATTGCGCATGTGGTAAATTATCATTAGAAAAGTCTTAAAAAGTACACTCCACTGGTGGACGAGCTAACCTACCAAAGGGAGGGATTTTTCCACCAAATAGGGGGAATTGGCTGACATCACAAGGAGTTCTTATAAGACCATTTTGTTTTCTACCTACAAATTACCGAAGAAAACACGATTCAGGGAGACTTCATTTACATGTGAATAAAAAAGCCCAGAATGTGATTTTAAATTTGAATTTGAAAAGTGTAAATATTGTTAAATAATAATCACCTTGTAGAACTTGTACATAGTAAAACGATTTTGTAATATAAATCATCAATTATTGCAGCAACTCAGAAAGTAGTATTATAAACATCTGCGTAACAAAACCATTCAATCACATATTTCTAAATCGGAAAGATTTTTTGTATATTTGTCAAATTCGTCCGCTTTTTTCTGTCGTCTGATTGTCAGTACCGCACCAACAACTTCGAGGATCTGTGCTACAGCTCAATCAGGGTATAGCTTGGTTTGGTCCGAGTTTCTTGTTATAATACTCAAAGATAAATACCGTAATAATTTTAGCGCGCATTCAAATTTAGGCGCGCGTTCAAACTTGAGAAATATTTAAACTTTTCACATACCCATGTGGTCAACATACTAATTATTGTGCCCAATTAATAAATTGCTTTGTAAAAAGTTTTCAGAGCAACATTTAGTAAGATGATATCTTGACCGAAACATATCTTGTAAAAAAAAATTCCCGAAAAACTTTTCACCATGCGATTAGTGCGTTGGGTTTGTTTAAAAATACATATGTGGTCCACATATGGTGTGTGAACAGTTGAAAATTCCGGTATAGTTTAAATGCGCGCCGAAATTTGAATGCAGGATTATGGTAAAAATTTCGGAGTAACGAAAAACTCTGACCAGACTTTATTGCCCGTTGTCGTCGTCAGAAATGGTGGCTCGAGCCGAACTTACAAAGGGAGGGGATTATCTCTAAAGAGGGGGGAATTTTCAGAAATCAGGCCATATTACCTACACCTTAAGGAACAAACTCTAAATTTTGAAATTTTCAAAAAGAGGGGAACTCCACTTTTCCCTCCCCTTCTCGTCCGCTAGTGGCTCGACCCGCTGGCGGATGAAACGTATAAACGTATAGAAATCTTCCGCGTCTTTGGCGGTTTCAAAAAGTAGAGTTCGTTAATGAAGGTGTATAATAGGTATAATGTTCTTATTTTTGTCTATTTTTCCTCTTTGGAGAGATTCAACGCTCTTTGGATGTTATGGTTCGTTCGCCAGTGACACACTGACTGAATGACTGACTGACTGACTGACTGACTGACTGACTGACTGACTGACTGACTGACTGAATGACTGACTGACTGAATGACTGACTGACTGACTGACTGATTGACTGATTGACTGACTGACTGACTGCTGGATAGACTGACTGACTGGCTGTCTGACATAAAAAACTAACATCGATCGGAAGTCCGCAAGCAGTACCATTTTTTGCCAGGAAAATAACCATCAAACCATCAAATGAACGTCGCGCGCCTAATTAATTAGTCAGTCCCTAAGTTAGTTATATAAGTGGTTTTTTTACATACTGTAGCTTGGTCGGGGCTTCCTGTTATAAAAATGTTACTATGAACCTGTTATAAAAATGTTACTATGAACCTGTTATAAAAATGTTACTATGAACCTGTTATAAAAATGTTATTATGAACCTGTTATAAAAATGTTATTATGAACCTGTTATAAAAATGTTATTATGAACCTGTTATAAAAATGTTATTATGAACCTGTTATAAAAATGTTATTATGAACCTGTTATAAAAATGTTATTATGAACCTGTTATAAAAATGTTATTATGAACCTGTTATAAAAATGTTATTATGAACCTGTTATAAAAATGTTATTATGAACCTGTTATAAAAATGTTATTATGAACCTGTTATAAAAATGTTATTATGAACCTGTTATAAAAATGTTATTATGAACCTGTTATAAAAATGTTATTATGAACCTGTTATAAAAATGTTATTATGAACCTGTTATAAAAATGTTATTATGAACCTGTTATAAAAATGTTATTATGAACCTGTTATAAAAATGTTGTTATGAACCTGTTATAAAAATGTTATTATGAACCTGTTACGCGCACTTATTCAAAGAATTAAGGCGCACCGCACCCGTTCGTATAGCTTATCCAGGGTTTCTTGGGAGCCAAAAAAACGGGCAGTTTGAATTCAAATCTGTTTTTGGCGCGCGTTCGGAATTTCGAGAAATAAATACATACAAACACTCTTTTGGACATACAGTAACATTTGGAAAAAATACGAAAATCGCGCTTCATTTATTGCATTGCATTCGTGCGTAACCGATCTGCAAAACTAATTTTTCATAACCAGAAATCCTGACCAAGTTATATAGGTCGTCGGAATGTCATGGAAAAAAATTCTGAAGAAATTTCACGCGCGCCAAAATCAGATTTGAATTCAAACTGCGCGGCAAAAAATTATTTAGTTACGAGAAACTCTGTACATGCTTTAACAGGGTTCTCAAAAGATTATTTCTTTTAACGAAATTCATCAATTAGAAAATATGGGAAACTCGAATATGTTAAAACTAAAATTTTAATCTGTTCAATCAGAATTGCGAGTTACATTACGACTAAAGTCTGATCACAGTTTCTCTTTACTCCGAAGTTTTTACCGTAATACTTTTGGCGCGCATTCAAATTTCGGCGCGCGTTCAAACTTATTCAAAATTTTTAGCTGTTCACGTTCACACTACATTTGTATAACATAATATTTTTCCTAACTTATTAATTGTTCAGTATAAGGTTTTCAGAAAAATAATTAGTAACAAGATACCCTGACCAAGCTATGCTGTACAGTCCGTCCTTGGCGCTGATTGGCCAGTTCAAACTTGAAAATTTTATCGTATTCGTAATATAAATTTCTGAGCAGACGCGTTCGTTGTTTTAAAAAAATTCCTGTTTTCATTTGTTATCCCTAAATAAATAAATAAATATATAAAAAAATCTAAGAAGCGTAGTAATCGTTAAAAAAGTCTATCGGTAGTCGTTAAAATCGGTAGTGTTGCATTTCCCCCTAAACTCTCGATCTTCGTGTCTGACGGTTTTGGTAAATATAGTTTCTAATTCTTGAGAAAAACTTTGTATTTAATGTCAGAAATTAAACTTGTTTCAGTGAATAAAGTTGAAGCAACAATGAGCCATCTAAATTACGTCTCGAAGTGGATGAGTGGTGACGATCTCCTGAAGGAAGTCGTCGAAGGCGATCTCATCGAAATTCGAACGAAGGACTGGTGTATTAATGTTGGTGGGGTTTTCAGGGCTACCACTGGCGAACGTGCTAAACCCCCAAAGCACCCGCGGACCAGAAGGGGTGGGAAAAGTGGAATTTCCCCTTCTTAGGTGTTTTCAAAAAGTAAAATTTGTTTCCTGAGGTGTTGATAAAATGACCTGAAACCTGCCCATTCCCTTCTCTTTGGCGAAATTGCCTTCCCTTTAGAGTTTTGGCTCGTCCGTCAGTGCCCCCAAAGGAAGGGGAATTTCGTCAAAGAAGAAGGAATCGGCAGTTTTCCCGCTATTTTACCTACATCTTTGGGACCAAATTCTACTTTTTGAAAGTGCCAAAAGCACATATAGAGCCCTAAATCCAGTTCTCCTGTCAGATCAGGATTTCAGGAGTCAGAGCTTCCTTCTTGTGGTTGTGTTTTCCTTCTCTCCTGCCTCAATCTAAAAACGTTTATCGTTTTAATAAGAGAATTGTCCTAGTTTTAATCATGAAATTTGAATAACTTGAATTTTAGCACTGGGCCGTATTCGAAAAGAAGACAGATGACAATAAGGGGTACATTGTGCATTTGATGAGTGGCCCACCTCGTGGTGAAAAGTTAGTAAAAGCCCGTATGTTGTTTCTGCAAGCAAAAGTATTGCCCAAAACGTCTGATAATCATGGATTGACATAAAAAACACGCACATCATCATCATCACCATATGCAAAATGTACTGTGTTAATCTATGGTGTCAACCGAGTTGAGTTGAGGCTGGTGATGTTTCATTATGTGAGGGTAAAATGTATGATGTAATTGCTATTTGAATTAGGTGTTTTGTCGGGTCGGGTGTCGAATCAGGGGTAAAAAAGGCATATACGTATTTTATATACCGATACGTGTATGCGTATGCCATCGGGTAACCTGGCATATACGTATATGCCGATACATACAGGGTGGCTCAAAAAAACGTGTTGCGTTTGAGCAGTTATTGTGAAAGTTATACATGAGCTGTGAGATTTCGATAAAAAGCATTCGATTAGGCATGTTTCGGCCTACAAAATGATGTGCTACTGAAGTTTTATCTCTCGGTTCCTAATTGTTACATGCGTTTATTAAAAAACCCCAAATTTCACATTAAAAAGTTCCAATATTGAGTTTTTTGTTCGTTTGCTTGGTTGTCGGTTTCTATGCTTTGTTTAATTTTTATATTTAATAGAAATATTTTCGTTTGTAAACCTTCATGCATTTTGGTTTGTTTTGAAAGAAAAAATCACTTTTATAGTTTACCATTAGACAGTTCATGCCACGCCACGCATGGTGTCATTGCTTCTGAAAGAGGCCAAACCGACCGAACTTTTTTGTGTGATTAGTTTTCGGAAAAAACTCTTTGCTTGTATTCTCTCGTCTGTGATGATTATGTGGACCAAAATTTCATCAACAGTTTTGATTATTTATTCACTTTTACCACAAAATAGGAAGTTTTTGATATGAAAATCGGTGTTTTCTTATAATCACGTTTAAAAATTGGGAACTGAAAGATTAAACTTCAGTAGCATATCATTTTGTAGGCCAAAACATGCCGAATCGAATGGTTTTTACCGCAATCTGTTAGCTCATGTATAACTTCCACAGCAACTGCTCAAACGCGACACGTTTTTTTGAGTCACCCTGTATATGCCGGCATATATGTACGTATATGCGAATAACCGGCATATACGTATATGCCGATTATTGGCATATACGTATGTGCCGATTAGCCGATGTACCATAATATGCGCATATGCAGGCAGTTTAATGGTCAAAAACATTTTTGGCATATACGTGTATGCCGGCATATATGTATCGCCTATCGGATATACGTATATGCCTTCGATACGTATATGCCACGCCCTCCAGACATATACGTATATGGGGATGAGGACAATTATTTTCAAACGGATCCCACCTCCGCGCTCCGCCTTACAATAGGTTATCGGGGGTTAACGAACAGTAATACTTTGAATGGAATAGTAAAATTTTGAAACAAATCGCAAAACAGGCGGATGAGAGGTGGTGGGGCCTGCAGACCCTCTCATCAGCTTAACAAGCTAACAACTAACTTTTGGCATATACGTATCGCCGTATCGGCATATACGTATATGGCGCATATATGGCTGGCATATATGCCAACAGCGCATTCGGCATTTACGTATCGGCATATGCGTATCAGGCATATACGTCGACACCTGCCCCGTTTTGTCTTAACTGATATAGTCGGAATTTTTGGTTAAAAAACTAATCTTATGGACCGGTTACGCACGTACGCAATGAAGTAAGCGCAGTTGTCGTATGTGGTCCAAATGTTATATTTAAAAAAATATTTCTCGAAAGCGCGCCAAAACAGATTTGAATTCAAATTGCGCGCCAAAAAGTTTTTAACTACCAAGAAACCCTGGATAGGCTATATGTAATGAAATTATATTAACTTTTTAATTGTTTGATCGTGATGTAATTGCTATTTGAATTCGGCTTTGTTTAAACTGATAGTGAGTAAGTACATATGTAGGTGACCACAAGTAAAACTTTTGCAGTGGACAACCGGCATCGTCGACGGGCTCACATCCGATGTCCGGTAAATCGAACACGGCTGAGGTTACGTTCCATGTTTTAATCTGTTTTTTTTTGTTGCCATAATGGCAACGAGAAACTTTATGTCACTGGCGGACGAGATGGGGTGGGAAAACTGGAATTCCCCCTCTTTGGCGGTTTCTAAAAAAGAGAATTTGTTCACCTATGGTCAAAATCAAAATTCAAATTTATTCAGTTGTTATGCCATAATAGCAAAGTATGATACCAAGTCACGATAGAATCATCCGGTCATCCGATTTACAATGACAATCACTGATCAGCAACAGCAAATATGGTGTAGGTAAAATGTTCTAAAAACTGCCGATTCCCCCCTCTTTGACGAAATTCCCCTCCCTTTGGGTATTTTGCTCGTCCGCCAGTGTGTCACAAGAGTGAAATAATGAACATTCCAGAAAAAAATTATTAACAAACATAGTGTCGGATTTTGATAGGCGCGCTGAACTACAAACGAAACGGGAGGGAGAGGAATGGGGTATAACTCACTCTCCGGTGAAGATATTGCATTGCAAAGTCACATGTAAATATACTTTCAGTCGCCTGAAAAATACTTTCAATCAATGAGTCAGCTCTCAAAAACCTAAAAAAATATCCTATGTTTAAAATGGTTCGACCTTAGTCCCCTTCTTTGGATTTTTCAAAGCGTTTGATTTGTTCTCTGAACTGAGGTGTTGGTAAAATGGCCTGACAACGGGAAATTCCCCTCCTTTGCGAGAATATGCCCATCCGCCAGTGACTGTCGTGTCTGTACTCTGACAAGTCGTCACAAATGTCGTAATAAGATATTTTTTTGAACTGTTTTTTTTTCAGATTTATCAGACCATTCTGTCGCCTCGTTGTCAGTGTCGGATCAACAACTTCAAAGATCAGTGCTATAGCCCGTTGTCATCTAAGGAGGTGGTGGCTCGCGCCAAATCTCGGCTCGGCCGCGTCAACGAGCCGTTCAGCCTCTTCTTCAACAACTGCGAACACTTTGCGTTCGAGTGTCGTTATGACAGGACAGTGGATTGCGCAGGTCTGACTGACTGACATACTGATTGACTGACTGACTGACTTACGAATTGACTGTCTGACTGACTTGCCCAGGACATACAAAAGCATGAGTACACATGACAAAAGCATTGTATGACCATGAACTGAATGCTTGTCTAAATTACTGATTGACAGTTTGTCCAACTTACTGAATGAATTGATTGATTGACTGAATGACCGATTGATCGAATCGACTGAAAAATGACTGACTAGTAACAGGTTTAGTTAAATTTATTTCAACAGTAACTGAATTTGATCATGTTGCAGCGATCGTGGTGTTTTCATGGTTGGCCGTGAAGTCGTTCTTTGAACATAAATAAAGTTTCTGACATGACGCATATTTCCAAAGCCCAGTAATTTTTCTAGAATTTTTCCCATACACAAACTTTCATGAAGTGGGTGACCACTGAAATAACACCGCTGCGGGGGCTTAACGATAGGTAATCGTGGGTTAACGGACAGTAAAACTTTGGAAAATATGAAATATATTTTTGGTGACAGAAAATTTTAGCGTTTAGTAAAAACTCTAGAAAAATTACTGGGTTTTGTTTCGCGTTTCTGACAAATAAAATTCAGTTCATTCAAATTCTATTTCGCATAATAGAATATCTTATTTCTTGTCTATTCTTTTGTCCACTTGTTGCATTTCACTTCTTTTCTTTCTGTTATTGTTTTTATTTAATGAGTTGTTAATTTGTGATTTGAATTTTCTCAGTTTTCAGTTTGATTGGCTCTCATTTTGTTACTATCCAATGTTGCCGAGATTGATGGTTTTACTTTTCGTGAAATACTTTTACTATACGTTTTCCGGTGCTTTTTCCATATCAAAACTTTGATCTTATAACATTCTTTTGTTCATGTGAGTTTTTTTCGGAATAAAAAATTTCGCCCAATTTCACATATCACATAATTCTAAGCAAAAGCTACAATACTTTGCCCAAAAATCACAACACCGATTGAGTTCAATTTCACTATGTGAGACTTCATAATCGTTCAGTTCCTGCATCTTTGTACATAATTTATATTTTACAGAAAAAATTTATAGTGTGACATGAGAAATTCTGTGAAAAAGATGCAGAGATTAAGCAGGGGCCAGGGAATATGCGAAAAACCACATTTGAATTCTTCCTAAAATAAATCGTATTTTCTTTTGACAATTCACAGGCAAAAATGATTTACTCCTGGTCGGTGCCTGCAAAATAGTTTCTGTCCTACAAAATTTTTCCAAAAGCATTCTCAATTGATTTGAAGATTAAATTCGAAAGATCGCCATGTGTGTAAAGCCGGAAGAATTAGTTGTTCCGTGGTAAAGTGATTTTTCGACCTGAATTACAAGGCAGCTGTAAGTGGTTGTCGTTACACAGTGCAAAACATAGCTGTCGATGCAATTTTCATGTGCTTCGTATCAGCAGGGGTGGGCCGGGTTTTTTGGCGTTTTGCAGGGGGTGGGGGGGGGGGGTAGCCGACCGAAAACCCCGTCCTATCCGCCCTGTCCGAAAAGTGGGGGGGGAGAAGGGGGATAGGAAAATATTTTTTTCGCAAAAAAGCTTCGTATTTTGTTTGTTTTTGCTAAAAAAATCTTCTATTATAGGGTATAAACATCACATGTACCGGTTTTTTCAAGTTTTAACCAATAAAATTGACTCAGAAAACGTGTTTGTTCGAAAAAAAATTCTCACAGCCAAAAATTTTTGAAAAATGAGCCTCAAAATCGAGGTTTTCTCAAAAATTTCGAGTAGGGGGGGAGGGAGTAGGCGACCTAAATTTTTGTCTAGGGGGAGGGGTAGGCTACCCGCCGACCCTGAAAAGTGGGGGGGGGGTAACCCAGCCCAGCCCCCCCCCCCCCCCCCAGCGACCCACCCCTGTTCGTATGTAGCTCGTATAACCTTGGTTTACCATGATGATACCTAACCGTGGCTATTCCTTGATTTTTCTACCTGAATTACACGACAGCTGTAAGTGGTTGTCGTTGTTACACAACACAAAACATAGCTGTTGATACAATTTTCATGTGCTGCATAGGTCTCTAAACTCTATTTCAGCTTGTTTAAGGCCTAATGTTATCAGAAAAAAGTTTTCATGAAAGCATAACGTGGAGCATATCATGGAAGCATCGTCACATAAAGAGTTTCTTGAGATTCAAGTGAAAAAATGACACGTTACTTTAACGTGACCAACCCGAGTAACACCCACTGAACATGATGATTGTATGTTGTAGTGTAGCATACAGCTGTTGAGTTGAGTTTAGTTGGATAGCCGGTTATTATGCATCACCTTTTCTTTCATTTGATGCAGCTAACGATTCAGTAGTTGGAGTAGTTAACACAACTACTTTTCACTTGAATCTCAGGCACCCTTTACTTAAGTGTTCATTTGAAAAAAATTTTAAGTCAAAACTGGTTTGAATTTGAAGTGGGCGTCGATAACTCTCCAGAGTTTCAAGAATGTGTCTGCTTAAAAATCACACGTGGAATTAAAAAAAAATATTCGAAATACATAACGGGCATTAAAATGCAATCTTCTACAGCCTATTCAGATGTTCTTCTTACTCAGAGAATTGTTTTGGCGCGCAGTTTGAATTCAAATCTGTTATCAAATCAGATATTGTATTGGGTGCCCAGATATGAAATGAAAAATAATCACCCGATGACTGAAAAAATACTCCCACGAGCCTGAATTATAAATTATACCCAAACTGTAAAGTATGAAACTTCAAAATTTAATCACCCAATAATTAACGCATCCGGTTTTAATTTTTCCTTGGCCGTTTTTATACGAGTTCCGAACGCGTGTACTGGTCAAAACTGGAAGAACTCAAACCGGATTTTGGTCAACTATTATACCAAGAATTTGATTTTTTTCCTAATTGCTTTATCATTGCTGGCAACTTTTCTTCAAAGATTTATCTCCAGTTGGCACACGTAATGTCGAGCAACTTTATGCCCAAACTGTAAAATACGAAACTTCAAAATTTGACCACCCAATAAAAAAAACCATCCGGTTTTAATTTCTCCTTGACCGTTTTTATACGCCGAACGCGTGTACTGGTCAAAACTGGAAAAACTCAAACCGGATTTTGGTCAACTATTATACCAAGAATTTGATTTTTTTTCCTAATTGCTTTATCATTGCTGGCAACTTTTCTTCAAAGATTTATCTCCAGTTGGCACACGTAATGTCGAGCAACTTTATGCCCAAACTGTAAAATACGAAACTTCAAAATTTGACCACCCAATAAAAAAACCATCCGGTTTTAATTTTTCCTTGACCGTTTTTATACGCCGAACGCATGTACTGGTCAAAACTGGAAGAACTCAAACCGGATTTCGTTCAACTATTATACCAAGATTTTGATTTTCTTCCTAATTGCTTTATCATTGCTGGCAACTTTTCTTCAAAGATTTATCTCCAGTTGGCACACGTAATGACGAGTAGAGCAACAATTGCAGTAATAATCCGTACCATCAGGCAGCAAAGTTCCGCAGTCATCGGGAAGAGAATTCAAACGAGAAAGCAAAAGGATTTGTTGATGGCAAGCTGCAGTAAACAAACTTTGCGTGAATGAGTAAAGCCCGTACGCTGTTTCTGCAAGCAAAAGATTTCGCCGAAAACGTCTGTTAATGAATCATCACTACCCTCAACTCAAGTCGGATGACACCATAGTTCAACACAGTGTAGCATGGCATTATTGAAGTACGTGTTAACACGGATTGTCTGATGTTTCATTATCAGACGTTTCGGGCAATACTTTTACATGCACAGTGACTTAAGTGAGTGGGTCAGTGATAGAGTCAATCAGTCAGTCAGTGAATAAGTGAGTCAGTAAAACAGTTAGTCGGTGAATCAGCCCATCAATGGATCAATATAGTCTATTCAGGGTGTATTGTTACCCAGAAAAATGCGCAATAACAATTCAAGTCTGCATTTGGCTCGCATTAGAATTTTCATGATTTTTCTCATAATATTTGAACAACATACGAGCGTTATAAAAATGCGCAGAATTTTTCAGCTGTTCAAACTTCATGTGGACAATATACTATTTTGAATAAGCTCAACTCCTATCCAATAGTCCTATCGTTTTGTAAAAGGTGTTCAAAGAGTAACAAGATACCTCAGCCAAGCTCACCGGCGGACGAGTCAAACCTCCAAATGAGGGGAATTTCTTCAAAGAGGGGGGAATTAGCAGTTTTGAATACTATTTTACCTACCCCTCAGGAACAAATTCTACTTCTTGAAATTGCCAAAGAGGGGGGAATTCCACTTTTCCGTTCTTCCCTCGTCCGCTAGTGGCCTAGCTTTACGTTGAAAAACCTCACGAGTGTTATAAACGAACGTGCAGGATCAGTATTGGAGTCGATAAAAAATACGTTTGTGTCGTTAGCACCCATTCTAATTGGGCAAAATAGAAAGAGGCGGAGGCCGGGCCCTTTTTGTGTTGAACCAACAAATGGCCCTTTTGACTGTAATGTGTAAGATAGGTTATGAGTAAAAAAATACGATGTAATATCTTATATGCTTTCTCTAGAAAATATGGCAACCTTTTCAGAAACATGCGCGCCCTCGTATTTTAACAGGGTGTCGTTGAAGTCATAAGAGATATTATACTCTTTTAAGAGACTTTCAGACTCCGTTATATATATGTTAGTCATATGTATGACTAATCCTGTACAGTCCGTGTAGTGAGTTGTGTCATGTAAACCTTTCCTTATGTTTTCAGTCAGCAAATATTATAATTATAAAAATATTGTTGTCATTCATGAAACACCGAGTTTACTGTCAGTTATGTTTTTCGTCATCACTTCCAGCACATGTGATCAAAACTCTTTCTATCGCTCAGACTGAAAAACGGTCCGAATCTGTTTCATTGCGTGACCAATGTCTTATCAGCTAAATCCTGTTCATTAAAAAATTATGATTGGTATGGAAAAAGTTTTGAAAAGGACATAACTCGCTGCATGGACTGTTTATATTAAACTTGTTCTGGATGGATTTTTTTACGAACATCGCTGTTCGACAATTCTGGAGTTGAAGGCAACCAGTTTTTGATGATTTGCCGGTTATCAGGAGTCACCTTCATCAGCTGGCCATGATAGATCTCTCCTTTATTGTATGAGTGAGTGAATGAATGAGTGAGTGAGTGAATGAGTGAGTGAGTGAGTGAATGAGTGGGTGAGTGAGTGAATGAGTGAGTGAGTGAGTGAGTCAGTGAGTGAGTGAGTGAGTGAGTGAGTCAGTGAGTGAGTCAGTGAGTAACTGAGTGAATGAATGAGTGAGTGAGTGAGTGAGTGAGTGAGTGAGTGAGTGAGTGAGTGAGTGAGTGAGTGAGTGAGTAAGTGAGTGAGTGAGTGAGTGAGTGAGTGAGTGAGTAAGAGAGTGAGCGAGTGAGTGAGTCAGTAGAAAGATCTACTCACCATACTGATTTTCGTATTTTATTTTCTTGCAGTCGGCCTTAAAAAGCATTATCATAGTTTCAACAGTCAGTTACTGAATTATCAACTCAGTTATTCAGTCAATCGATCTGTCATTCTGTCAGCCAATCAGTTAGCCAGTTATCATCACTATACCTGAGCTTCTCTCCAGGTTCTTTTATTTTCTCCGAAATAGTAGCAATATTTGCCATATTGCGTGTGTTTATGTGATATCTCGGGGTTCTGGTGGAAACTGCAGTCTGTCAACAACGAAAGTTCATAAAATCTAACCATTCATCTGACTGTCTGCTGTTTTATTGACCGACTGACTGACTTATTCACTTACTACAACTAACTGACCGACTGACTGCTTAACACGACTGACTGACTGACTGAATTACCTACTATAACTCTTGACTGACTGACAGGACATTATACATGACATACACTGACGACTGACTAACTGACCTATTGACTGACTGACTAATTGACTGACTATCTGACTGATTGCCTGACTGACTGACTGACTGACTGACTGACTGACTGACTGACTGACTGATTGACTGAATTATTATACCTACTTTAACTCTTGTCTTGACTGACTGACAGGACATTATACATGACATACAATGACGACTGACCTATTGACTGACTGACTTATTGACTGACTATCTGACTGACTGACTGACTGACTGACTGACTGACTGACTGACTGACTGACTGACTGACTGACTGACTGACTGACTGACTGACTGTCCATCTAACTTAATGATTGACCCAAAAGGGCAACCATCATCACAACGGTCAATTGAAGCAGAACGTGAACGGATGACATGCTGGACACCCTGTACTGTAATGGCCCGTTCAGATTCGTCTGGACAAAACTTCAAACTTCTCCTTGTAAATCTTTCCGTAAATGCAATGATAAAATTTTTGAGTTGTCCCAAAGTTGTCAGCACTGAGCACAAACTTCAGTATTCCGAGAAACACAAACTAACTTTTTCAATTTCAGAGAATTTAACAAACAAAATGTTTCGGTGATTTTGTTTAAACGAATATTAACTAAAATGACGAATAAACTACAACAATCGTGTGGATTACTTCTTGTTCAGAGCGTTTTTGGATCAAAAGATGGTGTTTGCAACTACTGTAGATCACGAACAAAGCATCAAGAAGAGAAATATCTGGTTTTAGAGCTAAAGTTAGGATGATCACATGAAATTTATAAGACAGTAAAAACCACAAAACGCTTTCTTTTATACAGAAAAACCATGATGCCACTTTGTTGTTCGCTTTCTGCTCAATGTTTGATTCCATTAGATAACGAAGATTCCATTAAGCAAACTTCATTTTAGGCCCAACAAAGTTTCTTCGTTTTTTTTTTTCAAAAAGCTTTTAACGCTCACTTAAATGTTCTGCTTTTTAACGCCCATTATAGACGCGATTACTAGCGGACGGGAAAGGGGTGAAAGAGTGGAAATCCCCCCTCTTTGGCGGTTTCAAAAAGTTAAATTCGTTCCCCAAGGTGTAGGTAAAATGGTCTGAAAACCGGCCATTCCCCCCTCTTTGGCGATGTTCCCCTTCTTTTGGTGATTTCGCTCGTCCGCCAATGGACGCGATTGTAAAGCCCGTAGGCTCAACTCAACTCGGTTGACACCATAGTTTAACACAGTGTAACATGGGGTGATGATGATTGATGTGCGTGTTAACACTGAATGTCTGATGTTTCATTATCAGACGTTTTAGGCAATACATTTGCTTGCTGAAACAACATAATGGCTTTAGATGCCTGTTTCGATGGTACGTGTTCACTGGCGTATGAATTAAATCGTCAAAGGCCGGGAAATTTCATCAAAGAGGGGTAATGGGCAGTTTGAGGTCATCTAACCTACATATGATGGAAAACATTCTCAATTTTCGAGCAAACTCTCAACATCAAAGAGGGGGAATTTCACTTTCCCTCCCCTTTTTGGCGCGCTAGTGCAACTGACTGGCTGTGCCTACGCACTGGCGGACGAGCCAAACCACCAAAGGGAGAGGAATTTTTCCAAAGAGGGGGAATCGGTAGAAATTAGGCCACTTTACCTACACCTTGAAGAACAAACTCTACTTTTTGAAATCACCAAAGAGGGGGAATTCCACTTTTCCCTCCCCTTCTCGTCCGCTAGTGCCTGAACGCTTTCTTCTATACAGGAATCAATGATGCAACTTTTTTCTTTGCTTGGTGCTCAAAGTATGATTGCAAGAATACGTAAACGATCATGATGCCATTGGGCAACTTTGTTATCCAAAATTTCCAAAGATGGGGGAGTTTGCAGAAATTAGGCCATTTTACCTACA
The DNA here is from genome assembly GCA_964036265.1 of Daptonema setosum. Lineage (NCBI taxonomy): Eukaryota > Metazoa > Nematoda > Chromadorea > Monhysterida > Xyalidae > Daptonema > Daptonema setosum. The sequence continues at coordinate 7,742,352 of OZ038442.1, forward strand.
CCTTAGAGAACAATTTATTTCTTTAACACAAACAGGAGATTTCACTTTTTCCACCCCTTCTGGTTCACTGGTGTATGCGCTCAACCCAACTCACTGAATATTTTCTTCTAAAACATACACAGAAATCCATGATTTCCCTTTTCCTGTCTGCTTTGTGCTCAAAGCATGATTCCTTTGTGCAACCTTTGTTATAGCCTCACCAGACTTTTTTGTTACTCAAAAAACGTTTAGTGCGCACTTCGTTGAAGTTTTCGGCGCGCGTTCAAGTTTTTGAAAACTTCTTCTGTAAGAACGACGTTTGGGCATAACATAGGACAATGGTGCAATGTAATTGGCCTTATAGTCTATTTATTCAAGTTTTCTTGTCATTCAAATGGCGCACAGTTTTAGTTCAAATCTGTTATCAAATCAGTTATTGTATTAACCAAATATGACCAGTATCAAATGACATATAATTAAACATTGAAAACTCCCACGAATCATATATTACGTCAAAACGGGAACATAAAAAAAACATAAAAACAATATATTATCACCCAACGAAAAACCCATCCGGTTTTCATTTCTCCTTTCCGGTTTTTATATGGTCAAAAAATGGGAAAACTCAAACCGGATTTTAAGCAGTATTTCTAAAAATACCAAGATTAGTTTTTTTCCTTGATGGCTTCATCACTGTTGACATAAATTTTTTCATAATTATATATTTATCTCCAGTTCGCACATGTAAAAGCGAGGAACTCCACACGAGCAATTAATTGTTGCAGCCCAATACAAAGTAGCGCACGCATCGTTACTTCCCTTTGGTTTGCAACCTGCGGTAAAAAAAACTTTATGTGAGTAAGTATGTACAGAAAGTCCTATCAGAGAACCCAATATCCAACACAATTTTTTTCTAAACTAAGATACTTATCGGAGAAAAACTGATACATGTATACGTCTTACGATACAAGTGTATAGGCCTCGTAACTGGTTATAAGAAAATCCAAAACGTGGTACAAAAAATTCCTTAAAATACTTGAGAATCCGGTTCTGGGCTTGAGAATCTGGTTCTAAGAAAATTCAAAACGTGGCACAGAAAATTCATTTACTTGAGAATCCGGTTCTGGGCTTGAGAATCTGGTTCTGGCCATGCCATGGGTTCTCGCAGTTTTAAACCATTTCTTATAATTATTTATGAGGCCTATACAAACATACTATATAACCTTAACCGAAGTATTTACTGTAGTCGACTTATTATTGCTATTGTGGATTATTTTATTATTCAATCACCGTGCACAGCATCACTTGGTTTGGGAGAGATTTCTAAGGGTGCCTTCATAGTCATGTGCAGAATTTCTGCAATTTTTCCGTAATATTTTTCCGTGTCACATTTTTACAATTTCTATGACAAAAAACATTTCGTGACACAAAAAGGGTTTACGGAAAACTTGCAAAAACAGTTGCAAAAAAATTACTGACTATGAATGCACCGCACCCTAACATACAATATGAAATTCTTAACTCGATAAGCACAAAAAAGTTAACACTCGAGTTTTATGAACGAACCTGCAAAGAACTGAATGATCTCTGACCTCGGGTCCAAAGTGCTGACCGGTATTTTGCCTGTTGATCTTTTATGTATTTTCGGTCCCACAAAAATTTTCTGTAATTTTGTTTCAAAAACAAATAAAAGTTCTTCAAAATTATGTACTTTCGTAAATGCTCGTGGTCCGGTCTAAGAACGAGCAAGTTTTAAACATTTTAGATGTTTAAGATGTGTGAATTTTTAAAATGTGTGAATATTTTCAGTCCGTGTGATGAATTTTCTTTCTATCGGTCAGCCTGAAAAGTTGCGCCACGGCCCAGTTCCTATGAATTACGCAATATAAAGGTAAAAATAATTTGAAAATTTTTGGAATCGAGCTTTTGAGTATCAGAAATGTTCCGGAAATTGAAAAAAAGGTTTTTGAATTTTTACCCAAAATATTTTTTTGAATTACCTCTTACCCGCCCCCCCCCCCCCCATACAAAACATTACCCTGCTTTTGGGGACGGTAATTCACGGACCTTATTTCACATCAATTTTTATCAACTAAATACTGTTTTTTTTTTCATTTGAAATAAGCCTTGGAAAGGTTCACAGGACATAACTCGCTGCCCGGATTGCATGGAATTTGTTGCTGGATGAATAGTTTTTACGAACTTCTCTATTTATGTTATTTTCTGCAATAATTGAGGGCAACCAGTTTTCGATTGTTTGCCCGTTATCACGAGTCACTTTCATCAGCTGGCCACGATACTCCTCTCCTTTACCGTGTGAGTGAGTGAGTGAGTGAGTGAGTGAGTGAGTGAGTGAGTGAGTGAGTGAACGAGTGAGTGAGTGAGTGAGTGAGTGAGTGAGTGAGTGAGTGAGTGAGTGAGTGAGTGAGTGAGTGAGTGAGTGAGTGAGTGAGTGAGTGAGTGAGTGAGTGAGTGAGTGAGTGAGTGAGTGAGTGAGTGAGTGAGTAATTGAGTTGGTGAGTGAGTGAACGAGTGAGTGAGTGAGTGAGTGGTTGAGTGAGTGAGTGGTTGAGTGAGTGAGTGATTGAGTGAGGGAGTGAGTGCGTGAGTGAGTGAGTGAGGGAGTGAGTGAGTGAGTGAGTGAGTGAGTGAGTGAGTGAGTGAGTGAGTGAGTGAGTGAGTGAGGGAGGGAGTGATTGAGTGGGTGAGTGAGTGAGTGAGTGAGTGAGTAAGTGAGTGAATGAGTGAGTGAGTGCGAGTGAGTGAGTGAGTGAGTGAGTGAGTGAGTGAGTGAGTGAGTGAGTGAGTGAGTGAATGAGTGAGTAAGTAAGTGAGTGAGTGAGTGAGTGCGTGAGAGAGTGAGAGAGTGAATGAGTGAGTGAATGAGTGAGAGAGTGAATGAGTGAGTGAATGAGTGAGGGAGTGAGTGAGTGAGTGAGTGAGTGAGTGAGTGAGTGAGTGAGGGAGTGAGTGAGTGAGTGAGTGAGTGAGTGAGTGAGTGAGGGAGTGAGTGAGTGAGTGAGTGAGTGAGTGAGTGAGTGAGTGAGTGAGTGAGTGAGTGAGTGAGTGAGTGAGTGAGTGAGTGAGTGAGTGAGTGAAGTGAAGAAAAATTTATACTTACCATACTGATTCTCGTATTTTATTTTGTTGCAGTCGTCCTTGAAGAATCACAGTTCGTGTTAGAAGTCATTGAATTATCCACTCAGTTATTCAGTCAACCAATCTGTCAGCCAATAGGTCAACTAGCAGTTATCATCAGTCTACCTGAGCTTCACTGTAGGTTTTCTTATTTTCTCCGAAATAGTAGCAATGTTTGCCGTATTGCGTGTGTTTGTGTGATATTTTGGTGTTCTGGTGGAATTCGCAGTCTGTCAACAATGAAATGTCATGAAAACTAACCATTCTTCAGACAGTATGTTTAACTGACTGATTGATGAACCGACCGACTGACTGACTGACTGACTAACTGAAAAACTGACTGACTGGCTGACTGACTGACTGACTGACTAACTGACTGACTGACTGACTGACTGACAAAATTTACCTAATGCTTGACCCAAAAGGGCACCCATCATCACAATGGTCAAAAGAAGCAGAACGGGAACGGATAACATGCTGGACACCCTGTACTGTAATGGTGCGTTCAGATTCGTCTGAACAAAGTCTCAAGCTTTTCCCTTTAAACTTTCGGAACACGCAATGACAAACGTTTCAAGTTGTCCCAAAGTTTTCAGCACTGAGCATAAACTTAACTCTTTCAATCTCGGAAAGTTTCACAAACAGTTCAAAGTTAGTATTGTATAATATAACGAGAAATAAAATTTAAAATATTTGTTTGGCGTATTCTGAAAATTATTTCTTTTCCAGATTTCTATCGGATCAAAGATCACGAACTAGCTAAAGTAAGGATGATCAAATGAAATGTATAATACAGTAAAAACTGCACATAAAGCTTTCTTTTATACAGAAAAACCATGATGCCACTTTGTTGCTCGCTTTCTGCTGAACGTTTGATTCTATTAGATATCCAAGCTTCCATTAAGCAACCTTCATTTAAGGCCCATTAAAGTTTTTTGTTATACAAAAAGCTTTTAACGTGCACTTTAATGTTTAAGTCTGCTTTTTAACGCCTATAGGGGCACTATAGGGAAATCTGTAAAAGACATACGTTGCGCCAAATAAGTTGTATTCAAGTGCGTGTGGGATCCACAAAAACAGATTTTAATAACCAGAAACCCTGTAAAAATGTTTCAGTTTTTTTCAGGTTTTTGGAAAAATGAAAAAAAGTGGTAAATGGAAACAAGATACCTTGTAAAATATGTCAGTAAAACTGAAAACTTCGCTCATCTCGGCGTCCATCCTATATATAAAAAGAATAGAGTTTGTTTGTTTGTCGGTTTGTATGTTTGTGGACACGATGAATCGATATAAATATCAGAAATGAAACTCTGAAAAACTCTTTTCGTCATTATTTTTCAGAAGTCAAATTTTTATGGTCATCACCTTCTCATATTAAAGTTGAGTAAAAAGTTGTCATCCACACCCTTCCAATGGAGTGTTCAGATTCACTGAACTTTGTAAATATCGAGAGAACGCAACTAAAATTGCAACTAATTATTTTTTGCCACGAGTGAAAACGGCATTTATGTAAACGTTGGAATAAGAGAGCTGTACAATTACTTTGTTAAAAATGGTAATGGTCAATGCCTTTTTATCAAAAAAGACAACCATTAAACTTTTAAGTTGCATTAAAATAAAATTGCATTCAACTGAAATTTAAAAGTAAAAAAAGTATCTAAAAATTTAAAAGTATCAATCATAAATTACCGTATTTCAGATTTTCTCATAGAGTTTTTGAATGAAAATTAAGCGGTGATTAGAAGTACAAACTCAACGGGTTGTTTTTTAGGTCTTTTCTTATTATAACCGTAAAAATGAATCGTGTAATTTTTAGTCAAAACTGTTTAAGAAAATGATAAATTTAGCTTTAAAAAGTTTATGGATGATCGGGTTCTGTTCTTGAATATTACAGTACAAAAGATGAGCAGCGTAACCTTATTTTCAAAAATGATCGGTAATGAATTTCAAACTCCATAGGTTGTTCCAAGATGTTTTTACAGATTCCACTGTAATCCTGTAATTTAATCATTCGTAGTTTTCCTTACCACGGGACTGTAAAACATAATATATCATGAAGAAAAATAAGCTCTTCACGGGTGGCTCTAACTCTTTGCAACAAGCTTTTTCTGCAACTGAACTTACGAGTCGTGTGCTGTAATTATTTTAGACGTTTTCAAAACAAGATTCCACACAAAGAAATATACACTGCGAATTTCGCGGGTATTCAAAATTTTCCACGGGATATCAATTCGACCGTTTTCATACAAATTGTTTCGAAGCGTTATATGTCAACTACAGTGTTGACATAAAATTTTGCTTCGCATAAAAATTTGCTTCGCATAAAATTAAGCGGTGATCAGGTACACACTTAACGAGTGGTCTTTAGGTGTTTGGTCTTTATAAAAAAATTTAACTTCTGTAAATTTTGTAGCTCCGTGTAAATTTTCTAAAAAAACTGTTCAAGAACATGATCGGGTTCTGTTATTTAATATTACAGTACAAAAGATGAGCAGCGTAACCTTATTTTCAGTTTTGTGGCAACGGGTTTACCCAACTAAAGTATGGGTTCTATTATGGGTTAAAAAACAGATATTTTATGAAAAAATACGCTACAAATTTTATAGGCGCTAATAAGTTGTAAAATACGACGAAAATCAATTCGTAATAAAACACAAACTTTACGGGTGGCTTCCAAAATCTCCACTGGGTTTTCTCACTCTAAATATCTGATTTGAACAAATATCAAAACGAAAACGTCAGAGTCAGATTTGAATGCATCAAGTAAGTTATACGTATTTAAACAACGGGTTACGATATTTATTGTAAAATAGTTAGCTTTGTAAACTTAACTCTCAGTTGCGTAGCAACGGGTTTACCCTAGTCCTATACTATATATAAATTAGACAATGTATGTATGTCGGTTTGTGTGTCACGCTTTTTTAGTATAAAAGTAACGAAATAACTCTCAAACCCTTTCTTTACTTGATGGGAGTTTTGGATAAATCATCGTCACCCTCATGTTGGCAAGAAGAAAAATAAACATCACATACCCTTAAACCTGACCAACACTACTCAACCGGTGGCTATCCATGAGGTCAAGATAATTAAAATGTAGCTCAACATTTATGAACGGTTGAATCGAAATGTTTCATTCTCAAAATTAATCACATTCAGAAACTACGAATTTTATCATCATCACCTGCTCACATAAGAGTTGTCATCAACACTCAAGGATGTTTCCCATATTTTGAACTGGAACTATCATTAACCTTAACTGGAATTGTAGTTTTAGTGTGCCGCTAACTTTTGTGGCCACGGGTGCTTATAATTTAAGGTTGAAAGAAAAATAGGTTATTTGGTTTCCACGGGACAGGTACATAACAACATATATTTGAACGAACATATATAACGGATGAAGGAAAGCGTGTAAGTGTTTAAGTTCACGGGTGGCTCTAACTTTTTCCACGGGTATTCTCACAGTTTTAACAAGTCAGTGTGAAGTTAATGTCAAATGGGTCGATTAAATTGAATGAAACGAAATTTTCAGATTAGTTATAAATTACCTATGTTATGCTCTACATTATGTATGACAGATACAATTGTAAAAAACGGGTTGTGTTGTTGAAAATGTTGTATAAAATTTCACAACGTTCAGCTGAAGTAGATTAGTTGTTAAACTAAACTAATTTCAACGGGGCAGGTAAATTACACTGGCTGAAAAACACTGGCTAAAAAAACAGGACACATCAAAGTAATCGCATCCTCATGCATCTCAATGGTTTCCTGGGCTAAAAGAAAGCTAATGAACGAATCGATAGGTTTGTCTGAGTTTAAATACGATAGTTGAGTTTTGTAAACTTAATCTACAGTTGCGTAGCAACGGGTTTACCCTAGTCTATATATAAATTACACAATGTATGTATGTCTGTGTGTGTGTGTGTGTGTCACGCTTCAGTATAAATATCAGGAAAGAACATTAAAACACCTTTTATTACTCGATGTCAGAATCAAAACAAATCATCACGTACCCTTCAGTTGTTTTTCGAATCTGACCTTCAACTCAACCGGCGGTGACGGGTTGGTTCATAAACACTTTCATTTGGTTTTTACTCAACTCTTATTACGAAGTCGTCAACACCCGGTTAACTGATTTTCAAACCTGAAACCTCAACATGCGTAGAAACAATAATGGCCTTTCATGAAATTTTTTTCGATTCACTCAATATTTAGTTTTTAACAATGTGCAATCATCAATACCCTCCTATTCACTGAACTGGAAACTTCAAAGACCTTAATTAGAACTAGGGTAAACCCGTTGCAGGGCAACGGAGGATCAAGTTAAATAATGACCATTTCCTGCACTAAAACCGTTGGAGTATCTTCATTTATTGTACTCCATCAAAAGTTTTATTCAGTTAAGTGAACCCGACCCGTTTATCGTTCAACGTTAACTCTAGAATTTATTTTGTTACCTAAAGTTTTAAATTTAAAATCGCTGCTTTTCTCTATAAAGCACATTGTTTCCACATATCCCGTTGAAAACTCCCACGAATTTTTTAGTTGAATCCTATTATCAACCCGTTCACAATTTAAACCTGTTAAACTTACCCGTCCTTTTAAAATAGGACATTTTTTACAGTGTAGCAGAAGGTAAAAGAACCCGTGGCAAATAGCCCGTGGAGTTTGAACTTGAATTTAATTGTTTGGTCCATAAAATGACACGATTAAGCCCTTGTGGTAAAAACGTTTGTTACTTTTATCTTATGCTCATATCTCATGGACCCGATAAATTGTAACGTATGTACTGTACATTAGATAGAAAGATTCACTTGACCACGGAATTTTAGGCTTTTGATTTCAACTGAAACAATTTAGTTGAAGAAAACAGTGAAAAAAGTCATAAAGAAATGTGTTGAGGATTCCCGATAATCTATATATAAATTAGACAATGTATGTCTGTGTGTGTGTCACGCTTTTTTGGTATAAAAGTAACTAAATAACTCTCAAACCTTTCTTTATTTCATGGGAAACTTGAAAAAATCATCGTGTACCCTTCAATCAACCAGAGGTCATCATGATAATCTTGATTTATGATCACTTGATTGAATTACTCAACATTTCTCTCTCAACAAATTCATCAACACCCTCAAGACATAATTCAACTAAACCACCGATCATCATGAACTCAACTGAACCACCAATCAAGTTCACAAGTTATTATTGTTGTGGTAAAAAAATAAAAAATGGATAAAAATATCGGGTGAAGTTTTCACTTCGAAATATCCAAAGATCCTAAGGGCTGGGTAAAACATGAATAGATAAATAAAACATGAACATGGATAGAAAATAACGGGTTATTTAATTTTTTCAGTGTGATTCCACAGTTAAACTAATCTTAAAACAGTTTTAATTTACTTCGACAAAAAAACACCGAACTTAATGTGTCGGGTAAGTTTAACGTGTTGACATATCGTGTCGGGTAATTCTTGAAAAATATCATGCGGGTTTTCAACGGAAGGGCATTAATTGATCTGCTAGAAGTTATGTTAGAAGTTTCAACTTGGAGCTATGGAACAATGATGATTTTAGTCACATAGCAATGATCTCATCTTACGGGTTTTGGAGCTACATTATATTACAATGATGATTTTAGTTGCATAGCAATGAGATCATTTTACATGTATCGAAGCTAATTTTTTACATTGACGGGTTGACTTTGATATTTTTTTTGTAAACTTAATACTCAGTTGCGTAGCAACGGGTTTACCCTATATACTAAAACACTAAGGTGGGTATGTCCGCAAGTCAATAGGTATAAATATCAAAAGTGAAACGCTGAAAAACTCTTTTATTATTTTCTTTCCACGAGTGTAATCATCATCACCTTCTTTCATAGAAGTTGAGGAGAGAAGGTCATCGACACCCTTGAAGGTTGTTCCCAATATGCTGATCTGGAAATACCAACCTCAACTGAACTGACCTCAACTGAAGGTGCCGTAAATTTTGTGCCACGGGTGCCAATCTTTCTAATTTGTTCATCTACATCGGGAATCATTAACCACCATGGAAAACATATACTGAACGGGATCATATTTTTCAACTGAAAATCTGTGTTTAAATCATTTCATAAAAAACGGGTCGGGTCAAGTTATTTAAGCTACTACTACTCTTCACTACTGTTAGAGGTCGGGTAATGAGGTCGGGTCAAGTTATGTAAGCTATTACTACTTCTCACTAATGATTAGAGGACGGGTAATGAGATAAACATTTGCTATGGTTTTTAACGAGCGGGTGAAAAGATAAAAGTTTATTGATGAAAAGTAGGCGCTAAAAAGTTGTTAAAACCGTTTATGGGTGACTGACTTTTTTCCACGGGTTTTTATTACTGTATTTTTGAATTTGAACTTATCTTACGACAAGTCAGATTAAACAAGCTTATTTTAACATTAGATTTTCATATTATTTAGTGAAAAAAATATTAATTCATTTTTAACGGCTCGGTTCATGTTATCCAAGCTACTACTACTCTTCACTACTGATTAGAGGTCGGGTAATGAGATTAAAATGGGGTATGGTTTTTAACGGTACAAGTGAAAAGATAATATTTAATTGACGGAAAATAGGCGCTAAAAAATTGTTACTTTCATGGTTGGCTGTAAGTTTTTTCCACGGGTTTTTATTACTGTAATTGAACTCATATTAAGACAAGCTTATCTTCATTAGAGATTCATGTCAGGTGATGAATTAAAAATTTGTTAGGCGTTACCAACGAGAATGTTAAAAACGGTATTCCATGAACGAAAAACAAGTGGTGGCATGTTTGAAATTACAGGTGGCTTTAAAATATTCCACGGGTTTTCTCACTGTAACTTTCTAATTTGAACTAATATCAAAATGAAAACGTTGACGATTAAGTCAGATTTCAATGGATCGGGTAAGTTTAACGTATTTAAACAACGGTTTATATCGGCGGGTTTGTTCGAATAATAATCTTTGTAAACTTAACAGACAGTTGCGTAGCAACGGGTTTACCCTAGTCTATATAATTAAAATCCATGTCCGTTTGTGTGTATGTATGTGTGTGTGTCACGCTCTGCTCTATATAAGATCGAAACGAAACGCTCAGAACCTCTTTTTATCATTTGGAACCCATTGGTTTATTCATCGTCGCCCTCCTGATCGAAAGATTAAAACAAATCATCACATACCCTTCAACATTACAAAAACTCACCTCAACCGACGCTTTCTCAACTCACCTTTAATGTACCTCAATTATCCATGAGGTCAAGATAATTAAATGTAGTTTAACATTTATGATCGGTTTATTCGAATTCTATCGAAATGTTCCATTCTCATAATTAATCACATTCAGAAACTACGAATTCTATCATCATCACCTACTCACATAAGAGCACCCAAAGATGTTCCCCATATTTTGAATTGGAAACATCATTGATCTCAACTGGAATTGTAGTTTTATTGTGCCGTTAACTGTTGTGGCCACGGGTGCTTATGTTTTTAGGTTTAAAGAAAATTTGTTTTTTTTTGTTTCTACAGGACGGGTAAAAATATATATTTGAACGAATATATATTCAACGGATCTATGAACGAAAATTAATTAAAATAATTAGTGTATAACTTCACGGGTGGCTTTAACTTTTTCTACGGGTATTCTCACTGTAATTTGAACTAATCTTAGGATAGCAGTTTGAACAAGTCAGTGTGAAATTAGAGTCAAAGGGTCGATTAAATTAAATGTAATAATGAAATTTTAAGTTAAGCTATAAATAACCCATATAATGATGCTTTATATTATGTATGACAGATACATTTGTAAAAACGGGTTGTGTTGTTGAAAAGTGTGTATGATATTAAACAACGTTTAGCTAAAATAGATTAGTGTAGTTGATGAAATAACCTAATTTTAACGAGTCAGGCAATTACACTGGCTACAAAAATTATGTAGATACTCAATTAAACGGGTACACGTATGTAAATTATCGCATCCTCATGCATCTCATGATTTCCTGGGCTAAAGAGAAGCTAATGAACGAATAGATAAGTTTTTTTCTGAGTTTAAATACAATAGTCGAGTTATTTAAATGTAATCCACAGTTGCGTAGCAACGGGTTTACCCTAGTAAATAAAAAGAATAGAGTTTGTTTGTTTGTTTGTTTGTCGGTTTGTATGTATGTGGACACGATGAATCGATATAAATATCAGAAATGAAACTCTGAAAAACTCTTTTCGTCATTATTTTTCAGAAGTCAAATTTTTATGGTCATCACCTACTCATATTGAAGTTGAGGAGAAAGTTGTCATCACACCCTCCCAATGGAGTGTTCAGAATCACTGAACTTTGTATATATCGAGAGAATTCAACTAAAATTGCGACAAATTATTTTTTGCCACGAGTGAAAACGGCATTTATGTAAACGTTGGAATAAAAGAGACGTACAAATACTTTGCTAAACATGGGAATGGTCAATGCCTTTTATCAATAAAACAACCATTAAACTTGATGGCATTGACTGAAATATCTAAGTAACAATCATAAATTACCGTATTTCAGAATTTGTCATAGAGTTTTTGAATGAAAATTAACCGGTGATTAAGTACAAACTCAACGGGTTGCTTTTAGGTATTTTCTCAAAAATTAATCGTGTAAATTTTAGTCAAAACTGTTCAAGAACATGATAAATTTAGCTTCAAAAAATTTATGAATGATCGGGTTTTGTTTTTGGATATTACAGTACAAAACATGAGCAGCGTAACCTTATTTTCCTGTGCGGCAACAGGTTTACCCAATGAAAAAATCCATGTAAAACCATAAAATTCCATGTAAATCGTGGGTCGGGTCGGGATTCAAAGATTTCTTTTGTTTTTACAACAGAACGGTATAATTCGTTATCGGTAGTTCGGACGGATCACTTTTTTTACATGAAATACAATGAAAAATGATCGGGAATAAATTTCAAACTCCATAGGTTGTTTTCACAGATTCCAATGTAATCCTGTAAATTAAATCATTTGTAGTTTTCCTTACCACGGGTCGTATGCTGTAATTTTTTCAGGCGTTTTCAAAACAAGATTCTTTATGAAGAAAAATGCATTTTACGGGTATTCAAACTTATTTCCACGAGATATCAATTCGACCGTTTTCATACAATACGATTGTTTCGAAATGTTATTTGTCAACTATAATGTTGACATAAAAATTTACTTCGCAAGCTTATTAATCAACGGGTCCACCCTGTAACTTAACTTTCAGTTGCGTAGCAACGGGTTTACCCTAGTCTTTATGAAATGTATGAAGCTTCTTTAGAGTTTTTTGTTAAGGCCCGTACATACTCCACCATAACACCGTAATATAACATGTTATGCTATGGAGGCGGAGCCTGTTACGGTGGGTCTACATACTCCCCCATCGTAACATAACACGCATCATAACATGCAGGAAGAAAAACTCTGTTATGGTGTTATTCGAATTTTTTGGAATAACTTCGTCCATAACACATGAGATAAATAAAATAAATTTAGCTTAAAAATTAATTTTAACAAACTGAAACTAGAATATTATCTTTTCATACTTTTTAACATTAATTTTCATCAGTTCAGCGCGATAAACGCTGATTGCATCATCTTTCAGTCGACATCCTGGAGAACGACAGTTCATGTTTCGATGCTCCATAATTTAATTATCCGTTCCAAGTTGTTTTTTGGGTAGCCATGGGAAAAGAATCTAAATTTATGTTTAATATTCCAGAAGCTGAAAGATAAACACGCGCGCGAACGTTCGAGAAGGTTCCAAACACTATGAAACATTAGGTAATCCATCCCAAGTCAAGCCCAGGTAAGCTGAGCTGCATTTGCTGGTGAGCTGAACAATAAAAACAGTATATTCCTATCAGCAGGGAATACAAAACATTCTAGAATTATTAATTTCCAAGTATTAATGGCTAATTAAAGGTTATTTAGAAAGAAAAATTTTGGTCGGCCGCATTGAAGAAATCAATTGCCTTGTTATGGTGGATTTCCGAACATACTTCATGCGTCGTAACATAACATTGCCCGCCGTAGCATAACTTGCTATGTTATGATCCCTTGTTATAGCCTGGACAATAAATCTTGCAATTCAGCAATTTAGTTTCGATTGAATTTGTCGGTGATAGAAAACTTTTTTCTTAGCATGCCCCATTTTTGGCGGGAGTTTGAATCTGCGGTCAACCAGCCCATCGGCCAACCACTTTGTGATGTGGGAGCCACATGAAACTGATATGCACAAATTTAGGCTCAGAACATACCTAATTTTTTTCTGAACTCCCTCAGAAAGTTTCACTATTTTTAATAAGATGTAAATCCTGTATGAATTTATTTAATTTATTCTTCATTATTTTTCAAAATTTTCATGGCTGCTGGTCGGCGCTAAAGGCTGGTTGGACGCTGACGACGCCAACCAGCGACAATAAATTTGGAGAAAATGGAAATTGAATAAAAAAATAAAAAGATATGTTATTATGCGAATAAAATGATGAAATTTGCAGAAAAGGTTCAACAAAAAATTAGGCATCTTTTAAGCTCATATTTGTTCATGTAAGTTGCATATGATTCGCGTTCCGCATATGGTGCTGATCCGGTCCGTGGATGATTCAAATTTGCGCCAAAACAGGGGCATACTAAGAAAAGCTTTATCGAAAATTTACGATAAATTCATCGACAAAAGCAAAAGCTGAATTGCAAGAATTATTGTCCAGGCTATATGTTACGTGTTATGGTGGAGTATGTACGGGCCTTTAGTGAATTAATTTTTGTTTGATAATCAGTAAGCTTACTCCCGAAATTTTAAAAGCCGTCAAAACCATAAGTGATTTTTTTAAACTGCACGACAAAAAGGTTTTTGGCTAACAAAAAAAAACCTGCCTAGGCTATAATGAGCAGGGAAAACCTCTAAACAGAAAGTGCCAGAAGCAAATTAAAAATCAAACTGCATGCACGCCAAAAATTTTGAGTGTCTGACATACTTGACATGACAGTGGATGGGCAGTGGCTGACAGACTGACTGACATACTGATTGACTGACTGACTGACTGAATAACTGACTGACTGAATGTATGATTTTCTAAGTTACTGATTGACTAACTGTGTGTGTATCTGTCTGTCTGTCTGTCTGGCTGTGTCTGTCTTTCTGTCTGTCTGTCTGGCTGTGTCTGTCTGTCTGTCTGTCTGTCTGTCTGTCTGTCTGTCCGTCCGTCTGTCTGTCTGTCTGTCTGTCTGTCTGTCTGTCTGTCTGTCTGTCTGTATGTCTGTCTGTCTGTCTGTCTGTCTGTCTGTCTGTCTGTCAGTATGCCTGTCTGTCTGTCTGTCTGTCTGTCTGTCTGTCTGTCTGTCTGTCTGTCTGTCTTTCTGTCTGTCTGTCTGTCTGTCTGTCTGTCTGTCTGTCTGTCTGTCTGTCTGTCTGTCTGTCTGTCTGTCTGTCTGTCTGTCTGTCTGTCTGTCTGTCTGTCTGTCTGTCTGTCTATCTGTATGCATGTATGTCTGTCTGTCGCTCGGTCTGTTTGTGTGTCTGTCTGTCTGTCTATCAGTGTGTCTTGTCCATTAGTTTTACAAAATTATTTTGTGCCGACCAGCTGACCAATCATATTTTTTGGTTTCGCCGGTTCCGGTTGGAGTTCACTCTTCTATAGTCGTTCTTGTCATTCTTGTCCAATATCTTGGAATAGCACGCTTTTCGAAGTTGATGTTTCAAAACGACAAAGTTGTCGTTAGGTTTGGCTCTGAGGCGTTGTGGAAAATGCTTATCGGTTTGCAAAAATAACAATGTTGTTTTTAAAGTGTTTATGATCGAACCAATGGAAAAAAACATTAAAAAGGTTTCTTTAAGTTGTTTTTAACCCTATGAAACAATATCATGAGATTTTATAAATAAACACGCTCAAAATAGCCGGTTTACTGGAGTGTGTAAAATTTATGCAAACACTATTAAGATTTTACCCCAATACCGTAAAATTTTTCGATTTTTTCTTTTTCAGTTTGATTTTCTTGTCTGAAATTTAGTTTTGTGAACGATTAGAAGTTCGTTGACGCTGTGGAAAAACAGAATTTCATAAATACATTTTGTGTGTGATATTTATTCCGTTTGTGATACCTCATTTCACAAGTGGGTCAATGTGGACCGACTTATGGCGACCTAAAAACGAATAAATTGGAATTATTCCAAATTTGATGGTCAACTTTTGAAGAAAATCCCTGAGAACTAAAGAAATAATAAGAAATTAATTCAGAAACCTCACCAAATCAAAAATTTTTACGGTATTGGGGTAAAATCTTAATAGTGTTTGCATAAATTTTACACACTCCAGTAAACCAGCTATTTTGAGCGTGCTCATTTATAAAATCTCATGATATTGTTTCATAGGGTTAAAAACAACTCAAAGAAACCTTTTTAATGTTTGTTTTCCATTAGTTCGATCATAAACACGTTAAAAACAACATTGTTATTTTTGCAAACCGATAAGCATTTTCCACAACGCCTCAGAGCCAAACCTAACGACAACTTTGTCGTTTTGAAACATCAACTTCGAAAAGCGTGCTATTCCAAGATATTGGACAAGAATGACAAGAACGACTATAACTACCTGTGGCGCTATCAATCAAGGTGATTGATAGCGCCATTCTGATTGATATAGTCGAAAATGAATTACTGTTCCAAAAAGCTGCGTGAATTTTCGATAAACAACCTGATGTTTTGGGGTGTCACATTTTTTGTCGATGAACATTTCGTCTGTACAGGGAAGAGAAATGACGGATAGACTACATCTTACATTTTACTTTTCCAGAAGGAATTAAAATTGTCGATGAAATAAATAAAAATAGATTTCTAGAAATTTAATTAAAAAAGTTAAGAATACAAAAATGTAATTACATTTTCTAAGTTTTTATTATAATCATTTCCTTACTCACTCACTCACTCTCTGACTCGATCACTCACTCACACACTAATTCACTCACTCACTCACTCACTCCTCACTTACTTACTCACTCACTCACTCACTCACTCACTCACTCACTCACTCACTCACTCACTCACTCATTCACTCACTCACTAACTCAACGACTCACTCACTTGCTGAATCTCTCACTGACCTACTCACTTAATCACTCGCTCACTTACTGACTCACTCACTCACTCAGTCACTCGCTCACTCACTGACTCACTCAATGACTCACTCACCCACAGGCACGAGGCACGTTCTGACTGTGTGTACTATAACGGCCAAGCTTACGTCGGCTTTCCGAATACGAACAATATAACCGCTCAAGTAACCGATTGTGCCAACTGTACGTAGACTGACGGTAGATTGAATGACTGTAGATGGTACGTAAAACTGCAGACGGGTACGCACGTTGATCGACTGCAGACGGTACATATGACAGTTTAAAAATACATGGTACATTGATTGACTGCAGATACTCATTCACTCCTCACTCACTCATTCACTCACTTACTTACAGCCTCACTCTCCCCTCATTCAGTCACTCAGTTACTCACTCACTAATTCACTCACTCACTCCCTCACTCACTCAATAACTCACTCTCTCTTTCACTCACTCACTCACTCATTCACCCATCACTCACTCACTCATTCACCCAATCACTAACTCACTCACTCACTCACTCACCCAATCACTAACTAACTCACTCACTCAATCACTCACTCACTCACTCACTGACTCACTCCTTCTCTCAATCACCCACTCACTTATAGCCTCACTCTCCCCTCACTCATTCACTCTCTCCTCACCCACTCAATCCTCACTCACTCACTCATTCACTCACTCACTCACTCACTCACTCACTCACTCACTCACTCACTCACTCACTCACTCGGTCACTCACTCACTCACTCACTCACTCACTCACTCACTCACTCACTCACTCACTCACTCACTCAATCACTCACTCACTCACTCACTCACTCACTAACTCACTCATTCACTCATTCACTCGTTTATTCCTCACTCACTCACTCATTCACTCATTCACTCACTCACTCACTCATTCAGTCAATCAAACATATAATACTATCGAGAAAAACTGCCATTGGCCCCGGTAACGTATCTATCCGAGGTCTACAAAGTTGCAGGTTAAAGCCGGTCCTATTGTAAAACTATAGGGCCAGCTTTAGCCAGCGGCTACAAAATTAAGCTGCGGCTTTAATTTAAAACCCTTAACTACTAAAATTCTGGGGCTGAAAACCTAGAAGCTGCGGCTTTAAAATTGAGGTGCGGCTTCAAAATTAAGCTTGAGTTCATTTAGTGGACAGGTCATCTGTGCGATTTGCAACCAAATTTTTCTTCGTTAAAATTAACTCAAGCTCTAAAATTAAGCCGCAGCCTTATTTTAAAGCCGGAGCTTTTAGTTTTAGAGCTGCAGCTTTTTCGAATTTCAGTATTTAAGGGTTTCAAATTTTTAAAGCCACAGCTTAATTTTGTAGCCGCTGGCTTAATTTTGTAGCCGCCGGCTTAAGCTGGCCATATACTTCCACACTAGGTCTTTAATTTGCGGCTTAAATTTGTAGACCTCGGATATATACGTGAACGAAACCATTATTATTACAGTTTTAAAAAATTTACGGTATTTTTTTTCTTTGTAACTCATTACCCTACAGCGTTGGGCGAGTGTATTTTGGATTCAGATTTTGTGGCATTGCAGAATTAAAGTTGTTGGTTCATCGTCAATTTTAATTGCAACGGTAAGAGGAATTCTGTCTATGAGAGAAATCACTTTTATCCGACGAAATCGTCATCGACAAAAATGTGACACCCTAAAACATCAGGTTGTTTATCGAGAATTCATGCAGCTTTTGGGAACAGTAATTCATTTTCGACTATAGTGCCGTTTGATTCATAACACCGTTTTTAATACAACTTTTATGTAAATTTTGACTTCTCTAAAGAAGTATTAGCTTATTCAAACTAAAATTGACTCACTCAATGCCTCACTCACTCCCTTGCTCACTCACACCCATACTCCCAACTCACTCACTGACTCTCGCACTGACTGACTCTCGGACTCACTGACTCCCTGACTCACTGACTGACTAGCCTACTGACTGACTCACTGACTCAGTTTCTAACTCAATCACTCTCATTTGAACACTGACTCACACACATACTCTCTCACCAACTGTCTCACTCACTCACTCATTCAGTCTGACTCACTTACTCACTCAATCATTCACTCACTCGCTCACTAACTCACTCACCATCTCACTCACTCACCCACTCAGTCACTCACTCACTGAATCACTTTCTCACTCATTCAGTCACTGATTATCTTCCTTCTCAATCACTCACTAACTCACCTAACTCACTCACTCAACTCTTAAGTATCAGAATCCAAAATAGAATAGTCAGAAGAGGGGGCACCGTTCCGGTTCTTCACCGGTTCGAATTCCCAATTGTCACGTTCACCAACCATTCAAGAATGAAATTGTATATTCTGTTTGCGGCGTATTAGCTTTGCAAAGCTTTATTTTGCTCACCATTCTCTATTATCTTAAGACGTTTCAGAACTTTGAAGAATCACGAAATCATGACCCGAATCGGATTCGTCGGCCTGGGCAACATGGGTCTGCACATGGCTCGGAATCTGATGAAGAACGGCCACAAGTTGGCCGTGTTCGATGTATCCAGTGCTCCGGTAGCCGCTTTGAAGGTTATTGCTAAACCCGTATGTTGTTTCTGCGAACAAAAATCGTGCCCAAAACTTCTGATAGTGAAACATCAGACAATCAGTTTTAACACGCACATCAATCATCATCACCCCATGCTCTTGTGTTAAACTATGGTGTCAACCGAGTTGAGTTGAGGCTACTAATGTTTCATTATCAGATGTTTGGCCAGTACGTTTGCTTGCAGAAATAACATACGGGCTTTCTTTATATTCATTCAGAAACCTATACCTAAAATATTTTCACACAATCCAGATCTTCACCCCGTTTTTACACCCGAACAAGTCAACGAAACCATAAAATCTTTGAAAAATAATAATGCATCTAGTTTTGACAAAATACCAAACATCTTCTTGAAAAAACTGAACCGTTCAATAAGCGTTCCACTGGCCAAAATCTTTAACGTATCATATTATACTTCGTGCTTTCCTATATCGTGGAAGCATGCGAAAATTATTCCAATCCATAAAAAAGACAATAAATCTTTAGCGTCAAACTACAGACCGATTTCTTTAAATGCAACTATTTCAAAAGTTTTTGAAAAAATAATTAAAAAAGCTGTTTTAAACTGTTGTCTAGCTAACAATTTAATAAATCCTGCTCAATATGGTTTTCTACCGGGAAAATCAGTTGAAAGCCAACTTTTGAGATGTCATTTTGACTGGGCTACAAACAAGGATGCAGGTAACTGCACAGATATTATATACTTAGACCTCACAAAGGCCTTTGATCTTGTACCGCATAATCTTCTTATACAAAAATTAAGAAAATTAAAGCTGGCTGAACATTTCGTTGATTTTGTAATTTCTTATTTAGACAACAGAACCCAATCAGTTTGCATAAACAATGCTAGATCAAAACAAACATCAGTAACTATGGGTGTCCCTCAAGGTTCTGTGTTAGGCCCCCTTCTTTTTATCCTATTTATGAATGATCTACCAAATGTCGTAAAACATTCAAAAATTTTCCTCTATGCCGATGACATAAAACTATACTCAGAAATAAAAAACAATACAGACATTGAAAATTTACAGACTGATTTAACGTCTGTTCAAAAATGGATCTCAAACAATGGTTTAAAAATCTCTGCTCCGAAATCTGCAGTTTTGAGAATAGGGAAATCAAAATTCAATGCAACCTACCAAATTAATGGTGACAAAATTCCAGAAAATGAAGTTTTTCGTGATTTAGGAGTTTTAGTCGATTCCAAATTGACCTTCTCAAACCAGGTAGAAAAACTTTGCCAAACAGCCGGAAAACGATCCAGAGTAATTAGCAGATGTTTCTTCTCAAAAAATCCAAACTTCAATATACAAATGTTCTCAACTTTTACTCTATCAACTTTAGATTTTTGTTCTTGCATCTGGTCACCTCATAAATGGGGGGATAAAGAATCAATTGAAGCTATTCAAAAAGATTTTACGCGATACTTACCTGATGCCATGACTTTATCATACAGAAACCGTTGTAGTAAATTCAATCTAATACCGCTTATTGTTAGACTAATTGTCAATGACCTGGTGGTGCTCCATAAACTCGTTCACAAGAAGTTCAGAGACTTGGAACCAACTGATTTCATTTCATTTAATAGATCTAGTACACGAGGACACTCATTCAAGATTGTAAAAACTCATACAGGACCCTCCTTGAAAAACCATGTTATATTCAGATCTTTGAACCTCTGGAATGATCTTTCTCAGGAATTGGTTGAAATCCCATGTTCTGTTGTTTTTAGACGCAAATTAATTGATTCAAACATTGTGTATAAGTACATCGAAGATATAAAGCCCACTTTTTTAGATAGCCGATATGCCTAAACCACAGAACTGTAATTAATTTGCTATTTACTACTATTCCACCTTACCATAATCACACATTCCATTAATCAATTGAATCTCGACTTTGTATTTTCCGATATATACTCTTATTTGATTTGTTTTTGTATTACAGTAACGAAAGATGTATTCGTTTATTCGAACCCGTTGTTATTCCTCTCCTTAAACCCCTCCGGTTTTCGATATGTCCATCAGGACAAGTTCCGTATATGTCTGGTCGTTACTCTCACTTTATATTTTAATTTTTATTAATTACGTCTCACTTAAATTCATTATATTTCTTTATTGATTATTCAAAGTAATTTGTAATTCGTAATTTGTAAGACCGATTATATACGAGTCAACCCAATGAAACTGAAACTGAAACTGAATATAGCTTGACGACGATAGCTTGGTCAGGGTTTCTTGTTATCATAAAGTTATTTCCATATGGGTCCGTTACGCACATACGTCTTATAATGAAACATCACTAGCCTCAACTCAACTCGGTTGACACCGTAGTTTAACACAGTATAGCATGGGGTGGTGATGATTGATGAGCGTGTTAACACTGATTATGTGATGTTTCGTTGTCAGACGATTTGGGCATTATTTTTGCTTGCAGTAACAACATACGAGCTTTAGTTTTGTAATTTTCTCTCTGTTCCTGTTAACAATCTTGAGCCGCAATGAAAGATGAAATGAAGTAAGGGTCATGGGTCGAATGGGGATATAAAGGCATTCACTTATATACCGATACGTTGTGTGTCGAAAACATGACAACAATTTTCAACGTTTTGCATGAAATTTCACTCAGTCACGCACTCACCACCTAACTAACTCATTCACTCTCCCAAGTTCCAATCCATCACTCAGTAAATCTCTTCTCAACTCACTCACATGGCACTAAGCATCAGAGTCCAAAATGGATTAGTCGAAAGAGGGAAACAGAGAAATATTTTCGTTTTTTTATTCTTTCAAGTTTCAATTACGCAATCAAACTATTTTCTATTATTGCAGAAAGAGGGCGCATCGATCGCTAAATACCCGGCCGAGATCGCCGACTCTTGCGAGCGTATCGTGACCATGCTGCCGTCCAGTCCCAATGTCATTGAAGTATATACGGGCGATGACGGATTGTTCAGGTGCGTTCGTATAGCTTAGTTGGTTGAGTGTTTGACGGAAGTTCATGCGGTCGGGGTTCGATGTTCGGCTGCCGTCCAGTCCCAATGTCATCGAAGTATATACGGGCGAGGACGGACTGTTCAGGTGCGTTCGACTAGCTTAGTTGGTTGAGCGTTAGACGGAGGATCATGCGGTCGGGTCAGGGTTCGATGTTCGGCTGCCGTCCAGTCCCAATGTCATTCAAGAATATACGGCCGAGGACGGACTGTTCAGGTGCGTTCGTCTATCAAGGAAAGCTGGGTAAAGTAATAAATGTAATCAAAATTACCTTGTTGTCCTTCATCGTCTCCGGACGGATGTACGCTTTTTTGATGCCACCAGATGGATCGTTAGTCTTGGCATGGCAGCACGAATTTTCACGCGTGATTATGCTGTCGTCCAGCCCCAATGTCATTGAAGTATACACTGCGAGGACGGATTGTTCAGGTGGGTTCGTCTAGCTTAGTTGGTTGAGCGTTAGACGGAGGATCATGCGGTCGGGGTTCGATGTTTAGTTGGGGCGGCGTCTAGAGACAGACAGACGGTTTGTCAATCTGTGAACTAGAAAAGCATTCATCCAGTCAGTCAGTCATTCTGCTCGGCCCTCGGTGTCATGGTGGTGTCGGCGAGAAACAGGCATCGGTTCGTTAGTGTTCAGGGCACTAGCGGACGAGAAGGGGTAGGGAAAGTTAGATAATGGATTCCCCGCTCTTTGTTGTTTTCAACAACCGGAATTTGTTTCCTAACGTGTAGGTAGATTGGTATGAAAACTGCCAATTTCTACCTCTTTGACTAAACTAAATTTAAATTCTCCTCCCATTATTGGATTAGCTATATTGCCAGTGCAGTGGTATTCCGATAAACTTTGGGGGGTTCCCCAATGGATCTATTCCTATTCGGGTGTCTGGCTCTCAGAGCCTTGTGCGCGACCCTAAATTTTTCTAATCTGTCTGAAGTGGTCAAAAAAATTTAATTCTACTGTTGTTAACATGGTATTTTCAATAATTTTCAAGGCTATCAAGTCAATAATTGAATCAATAAAAATCAGCTCAATTCTTCAATATTCAAATTCGTATTGCTCTAATTATATCATTTTCTTCTTTTCCTCCTCTGCATACTACGCTACGGCTAAGTTGTTAGCCATTTTGTGTGCCCTCTGATTTCGTCTATTATACGAAAATAAAAACCTTGAACCTTGAACCTTTTGCATTCTTCAGCAAAATGCGCCCCAACACGATCTGTATGGACAGCAGTACCATCGATCCGAGCGTGTCGGTGCAGATGAACGAAATAGCCGTTACTAAACAGTCGCATTATCTAGATGCCCCTGTATCTGGCGGTTGGTGAGTGAGTAAGTGAGTCAGTCAGTCAGTCAGTCAGTCAGAGTCAAAGAGTGAGTTAATGAGCACGAGAGTAAGTCATCAAGAGAGTGAATGAGTTAAAATAAGCTAAGAAGTCAAAATCTGATAGTAAAAAAGTGAACTTCCTGCTTGACATGTTTGGATTAACTTTCCCATGAACCAAACATGTCACACAGTTGAAAGAGTGAAACCCTTCTCTATCAATTACGGGACTGAATTCTGAAACTTAACCTGAAATTTAACTTCAATATTGAACATTAATCATGAAATTTAACTTCAACATTTAAAATTAAATCATGAAATTTCAACATTAATAATAAATCATTGTATTTCAGGCGTGGTGGCGGCCGAAAACGCCAAGCTGACGTTCATGTGCGGCGGGGACGCGTACGCCTTTGAAGAGATCCGCCCGATCCTGTCGTTGATGGGGGCTAATGTGGTGCATACCGGCCGATGCGGCACGGGACAGGCGGTCAAGATCTGCAATAACATGCTCCTGGCTATCACTATGATCGGTACGGCCGAAACCATGAATCTTGGTATGAGGTTGGCTTTTTTCAACTTTTGGACTTGGACTTCTTCATTAACTGAAACCATCAAGACACATCAATACCATTCAGAATGGTGTTTTTGTAGTGGCCACATAGATTGATTAAACTGACGGATATTGACAGAAATCTCAAAGCAACCTAGGACCGCCAGTTTTCAAGGCTGACGCCTTAGGCACTAGACTTTCATGAAATGTTTTTTTGGCCTACAGTTGAAAAAGAAGTTGAAGAAAAAGTCGAAGAAACGGTGCCCTGTGTTCTGAGAATGTTATTAAATGTAGAATGCTGTCCAAATGTTCCCATCATCGTCTTCACTTTATTGAATATCAATCATCAATCAGACTGGATACATGGAAGCGATTCGCATTTCAGACTGGGTTTGGATGCGAAACCACTGGCCAAGATCCTGAGCTCGGCGACGGGTCGTTGCTGGGCCATGGACACGTACAATCCGGTACCAGGCGTCAACGATGGTGTGCCCAGCAGTAATCAGTATAAGGGCGGGTTCGGCACTCGACTTATGACCAAGGTTCATTTATTTATTTTTAATGTAAAATTCAAATATTATCGAACTCTATCATTCGAAATCTATCAATCTATCATTATCATTCTCTTAAATGGATTAACCTCCATTGATTGATTGTATTTCATATGTTTACCAAATTTTATTAAAAAATAGTACTTTCTTCAAATTTTGAAATTCCGCCAAAAACAGTTTTGAATTCAAACCCTAGCTAGGCTCTAGTCAGTGGCTCAGAGCAGTTGGTGTGTCCTCTTTATTTTGTCTAATTCACTCACGAAATAAATGCTCAACTTTAAGGTTGGAGCGTAGAGCCATTCTTCTCTAAATGGCGAAATTCCATTAAATTAAATTCGCTTGATTGACCACACAGAAACACGTTTCCTAAATGGTTAGTAGGCAACCTTGTTCGCTACAATAAAGGAGTTACAACAAAAATGTATGGGTGGTTTGTTGTTACTGCGTGTGGCCTGGCCTCGCCCCTGCGCGCATGTGAAACATTATGCCCAGTTTTATAGTGGCTCTTTACTCATCATTTTCAAAACTTAATAACACATTCAGTTTTTAGAATTCGTTCTACCAATGCATCTTGAAATTTCTAAACAAGAAAATAAAATAGTTGATCGCCGCAAAATTATTATTGTGACATTCCTGCCAAAGTTTCCGATAATGTTTCACATGCGCGCAGGTACACTGACAATGCAAGACCACATGCAGTAACATTAACAATAAACCAGCCATTAAGAATTATGGAAATCCACATTTACTGGACATATTGTGAAAATAAGTTAGTCTAACTTTGTTCAAACTGACTGACTGAAAGACTGGTTGACTGACTGTGCAGTAACGATCCAGCCAGATCCATAATTGATTGCAGGATCTGGGTCTGGCACAGAATGCGGCCACGAGCACGCAGAGTCCGACGCCATTGGGCTCGATATCGCATCAGATCTACCGGATACTCAGCGAATCCGAGTACGGCGAGAAGGACTTCTCGTCCGTGTTCCAGTTTCTGGCCAAACAGGCGGCCAAGAAGCAGTCGGGTTAACATCGACGAGTTTGTATAGTCGAATATGAAATACTGTTCCAAAAAGGTGCGGAAATTCCCGAAAAATAAACTGATGCTTCACGATGTCAGATTTTTGTCGATGAAGATATCGTCGGATAAAAGTGATTTTTCTCTTTCCTGTACAGATGAAATGTACATCGACAAAAAATCTTCCACCCTAAAACATGAGGTTGTTTATTGAGAATTCACGCAGCTTTTTGGAACAGTTATTCATTTTCGACTATACCTGATTTTTTTTGCTATTTATGACGGAACTGAATTCACTGGCGGACGAGGAAAGAATGGAAAAGTGGAATTCCCCGTTCTTGCGCACTTTCAAAATGTAGATTTTGCTCCTTAAGGTGTCGGTAAAATGCCCTCCAACTGCAGATTTTCTCGTTCTATTCCTTTAGAGGTTCGGCTCGTCCTCCGCTGAATTGGTTCTAAAAAAATAATATGCCTTTTTTATGTAACCCATGACTGAAATGTTCAAATCAACGTTTACGGTGCCCAAATAGTTTTTCTGAGATTCGATTTTTTTGTCAGTTTTATTATGAATTTCTTGTTTTACTATCATTCTTTTTATTGATCTTGCCTGTTAATTCCAAACACGTAGCAAATATTTGTTGTGATTACAGCTCCAGTAATTACTATTCCGAAGTCAATCAAAATAGGACCTCATTCGAATAGATATGATGTACTGTATTAGGCTTTTATTTTGCTTTTGCTTTTTTTGTGTGGTTCTCTAGTGATTTAGCTGGTTTGCTGTGATAATTCATTCCTAGATATAATTTATTCTACAGCAATGTGGTTCCCCGTGATTCTTCCATTTATACCTTGTTATCTGTACACATTTTGGATATTTATCTTATCATTTGTAGAGTATATATTTTTTTGAATATTTATCACTTGTAGAGAATAAAATTCTGAATTATGCTTGGCGTTGTTGGATTAGATTTTGAAACTTTAAATAGATGTTTCGTCATCACAGTTCTATCCCAGGGCTGTCTACATCCCAAAACTATCTTATTATCAGTTTGATAATAGTAGTAAATTTTTTATCTTTCTCATTAATTTTGGTATAAATGATTTGAATTGAAACAATTAATTTGACCCTTAGAATAAACTGAAAATCGGCATTCTTTGGAATTCGACATCTAGTGATCAATGAAGCCGACCACAAGATTTCGCTGAGAGAGGTCGAACTTGAAAGGTCGTGAACGTGTAGGAAGAAGTCGTCGAGGGTGAAGTCGAGATGAAACAGGCAGCATTGGTGGCTCTGGGCGTAGCCTTACTGCTGATAATTGCCCTTTGGATACATCAACAGTTGTCCAAACACATTGCTTATTACGGTTGGGCGTCAGATAAAATTTTTTTTTCATGCTACAAAAGCGTAGTTTTTTTTGATATTCTGTTAAGAAAAAATGATTTTTTTTGGTGAAATTTACTTTTCTTCTACTTGCCTCATGTTGTATAACACTTTGATTTTCGGGGATTTTTTACGCAGTGTGAATGTACAGGGTGGGGCAAAAGTAACTATACACTTGTTGGAGGCCAATTTCTCAAAAAAATTATATTGAGTGTATATGATGTTATGAGCAATATATACGTTATTATACCTGAAAAAACCGATTCTGATGTCTATTTGACCGTATCTTGCGTTGCTTTCAATTTTAGACAGGATTTTCAGTATTTTCATGGTTTTTCCTTTTTAACGTCTTTAAGTGACCTCATGGTCTAACCAAAATCCTCAATAATGGATAAGAAGTGTATAAAACGTTTCACTTGATGTATCTGAATGAGAATCGAATGATTTCAACCTCAGAATATCCTTACGGTTCAATTCGATACGGATAATATGGTAAGGCCCGTGTTCAAGATGCCTGGCCAATTTTCCCGGTTTTTGGATTATTGACAAAAAAGTTCAAGTTAAATGTTTTAATGGACCCTATGGTACTAAAATAAGTTAATAAACATGAATTATACGGTTTTTAGTTGTTTCAAGCTGAAAAATAAGAATTTTGAATTTTTCCATTTTCAGACTAAAATCGGAGATTTTCGTTGAAAAAGAAGCAATTATTCAATTTATTATGCATGAATGTAAACTTACTCTCCTTTTAAACGCTTAAGAATATTTTTCTACATTCTATATTACATACCAACATAAATTTTCGTCAAATAACAGTTGATATAGCGAGATAACTGACAAAAATCACTGAAAACAACCGAAAATATGACTAATTTTGAGAAAAAGACGCATAACTCATGAAATAAATTGTTGTAAGGTAAAATAAATAGCAGAATCAAAATTTTCAGGTGTTTTAGCATCTGTTTGGAATGTTTAATCAAATTGATGCCATATAATTTTTTGGAGAAATTTTGCGTCAACAAGTGTATAGTTACTTTTGCCCCACCCTGTATATGCTTTGAAATAAAAAAAGTCTTACGCTATGCCGATAAATACTTTATATCGATGTGAAGCATTCATTTCTGTATTTTCAGATGCGGCCGACGGTGGTGATGAGCATTTGGCAACTTACAGGTGAGACCAAAGTTCCCAAACTTACGACTGGATAGGTGAAACTAACGGCCCTCATTTTTTTCAAAAGTATCCAAAACGTCGTCCAACGTAAAGACTACCAAACGTTTTTCTGTTTCCAAAAAGTTCAAGTTTCAAAGTCAAGGAACCCCTATCTAAACTATCAAAGTTGATTATTTAACGTTATGATTTTATTGTTCATTTTCAATCAAATTTATTTTAATTTCAAATTCTATGATCAATTATTTTTCATTCTACTTACCGTAATTGCACTGCAGTATCGCCGGTCATATTGACAGCCCGCTGGAGCAACTGCACCTGCGCGTGGATGACCTGGAGTACAGGGTGCACGACTTGGAGCGTCTACGCATGTCATTGATGAAGGAGATTGAGGCATTGGAGGTCAGTGTTGAATTTTGAAGGGCTCCATTTATTCTTATTAACAAGCGAGTAACAAGCGGACGAGCCAAACCTCCAAATGGAGGGGAATCTTTTCAAAGAGGGGGAAATTGGCAGAAATTGGACCATTTTACCTGCATATTAAGACTCAAACTAGTAGAAACTGCCTAAGAGGGAGGAATTACTTTTTTAACTCCCCTTCTCGTCCGCTATTGACCATAGTGTAGTTGTCAGAGCACCAGCAATCTGGTGGTCCTGGCTACATTGGTTTCGACTTCATAAGTTTTCAGGTAAGGTAACCTTCTTACTAAGCCAACTTTGAGTATGAACTTATTTAGGAAGTATGTGAACGTATTTTAAGATTATTTTCACTTTTATGTTTGATTATTCAACTACTTTTGTATTAGATTTTCTATTTTTTCAGCACCGTCGTCATAGTCTGCAATCAACGATCCGCGAGCACGCCAACACCATCCAACAGCTATCGGCCAAAGTGACGCAGAAAAGTTGGTGAAGTTTTTTCCCCGAGATATTCCTTTCACTTAAGTCAAACAAGGCAAACTGATATCTCATATAATAGCGCAACGAATATCAGAATTTTTTATGTTATTGTTCAATGATTATTCTATTTTGCACTTACTGGTAAGGTAACCAGAAAACATCATGCGGAATCTAAGAAAAAAAATCGACGGGCTCTCAAACTCAGTTTCCTAATCAATTGATAATTCTGAGCGTCTTACTTTGTTGCTTCCCATCTCAAGTGATTTGGTAACTAATTTTTTATGGCAACAAACAACTCAAAAAGTTTAAATTAAATTTTTTGACGACTAATCAAATCAAATTTGTATATCGTTTTTTTGCAGACAACGAACTATCGCAGGCCGAATGGGCTGTGGCACAGGCGGTGATCGCCCAACGCGACGCCCTGGAACGAAATCGACCTGAAGTGAAGCTGCCGGTTCCCGTCAGAAGCAGTAAAGACGAACTGCAGGTTCGTTTAAGAAAACATTATTATGTTGAAATCAACAACACAGTTATTTTTTATCACATAACATTTGGTCCTCCAACATTTTGTCTGCCAATTAAGTGAACGGTTTAATCCGTAACCATTTCATCGGTGATGCGGACAATACGGGATAAAAAATCCAGAAATTACTGATTTCAAGAGAAAATTTTTAATTACTAAAGAGAAAATTCATTTTAATTTATTTCTCATTGCAGCGTATGTCAACTGCACAGCCCAGCACCTCCTCAACATCGTGTTCCATGTCCTCATGTTTTGACTGGATTCGATGTCCGATCACATCGGGGTTCAACATTCGTTTATACGGCCAGGATAATCCCATCTGGTCGGATGTTCGAGATAATCCTTCCATACGGGCTCTGATCACGAATAATTCGGCCTGTCTTCATGTGCATCTGATTAATGTGGTGGGTTTTGTATATTTTATATTTTTTAGGAATGTCCTTTATTCCACTCTGTGACTTGGAGTTCCTCATTGCCATTATGGTGGTAAACCTGACCTGAATTATTTTTGATAATATTTTTCATTATAATGCAATAATGAAGTTATAAATAATATATAAATAAAATTATTGTTAATTTTACATAAATATATAAGATGTTCTTCTCGTTACAGGCAGAAATCAGAGCTAGCAGATCCCTATCCAATGACCCATATTGGGCCCAACATAACGGACATAATGTGGTACTATTCCGAGTGGATGGCACCAATGATTCGATTTGGAAGCTGGATGATATTCGAAACAAGCAACTAAAAATGCCCTGAAGGCATGGGGAGTAACGAATATGGTTCGATCCTGGCAAGTCCAATCGTGAAAAAGTATGAGACAAGAATGTTTCAGTCCCATAATCTAAATAGTCTGATCGTGAAAAAGCAGGAAACAAGATTTGCGATGAATCAGTAAAAAAAAGTTTGTACTTCATTAAGTCAAGAATCAAACCAAATTACACGAAACATATTTGGGACTTTTCACGAGTGGTGTGGTTATCATTAAAAGTGGGATTTGTTAGTAGTGAAAATGCTGGAATTCAAATTAAACCCTATCTTCCTAATAAAAATTCCGGATAATAATTAAATAAAAATCCCATCATTATTGGGTTGTTTTGTGGCAGACTCGTCACACAAACCGGAGAAAATGACCCATGCTGCCAACGAGCTAGACGAATTAAAGAAGATTTCGTTTTCACCGAAAAGTCCCATCCCAAATACGTTTCGTGTAATTTGGTTTGATTCTTGACTTAATGAAGTACAAACTTTTTTTTACTGATTCATCGCAAATCTTGTTTCCTGCTTTTTCACGATCAGACTATTTAGATTATGGGACTGAAACATTCTTGTCTCATACTTTTTCACGATTGGACTTGCCAGGATCGAACCATATTCGTTACTCCCCATGCCTTCAGGGCATTTTTAGTTGCTTGTCTATAACTTTTTTATGTGTGAACAATTCAAATGTAGACTGCTTTATGAGTTGAAGAAATTAATAATTTCAGCCTTTCAATATTTTTAGAATTTCAAATATTGAATTACAAAACGAATCTTGAGAACAGTGATCGTTTGGGAGTTACCTTCATATTTTTCCTTGTAAAAGGAGTCATTACATAAATGACATTGTGAAAAAGTCCCTAAGTTAGTAATATAATGAATTAAAAGCTGTCTTATAACTTATGTTCAGTTCTTATGACAGTTGAAGTTCGGGAGAGCATATAATATCAAAAATAAAACAATTTAACAATTTCTTTGTTTTTGACTTCCAGGGGTATTGAACCCAGCACCACCCGTTTAACACGCAAACCCACTATTCACTTGACTACCTTGACAAATTTTTTCATAAAGTGATTCACTTCATCAAAACTAGTTTCCAATAATGAGTTTATCATTGCATAGGGTGAAAATAACTTCAAAAAGTGACAAGGTTAGCGCCGAGCTTATCAGCGGACGCTATGTACCATGTGACTGTTGAAAAAAAATTCCTTACTTTTAGACTAATTGAAATATAGTTTTGAGGTGTTTTAATGATATTGCTACTTGTCTAGAAATGATGAAAAAAAATACTCTCAAAATTTTTTTTATCATTTTTTTTATTTTTGTAGTTTTTTCACAGATCCTAAAAATTTATTTGAAAGTCCTGAGCAAGATTTAAATCCATTTTTCATTAGAAGTTCAGTCCCTCTAAAGTATCTGTTAAAACCAAGTGTTTCATGTTTTTGTATTTAAAAAAAATTGGAATCATAAACAGCTGCAACAGGATGAATGCGTGTTTTTTTTTAATTTTTACCGTTTTTGACGGTTCATAAAAGTTTTGTTGAAAAGCTGACACAATCATCGTTTCTTCTTCGATTAGAGCTTTAGTCACTCTAAACATTCTATAAATACGGAGGGCTTCAATATTGTAAACCTGACGATAAACTGAGTTTCAACGGAGAGAAAATCGTCAACAAGCTTAACATTTTTAATTATCTGTTTTTCAGGTTTTTAAGAAAATCCGTTAAATTTATCAAAAAATGCTTCTGAGAGAGGTTATAATGAAATTTGATTTCACATATGATAGGCTAGTTTTTGAAGCCATTCGATGAGCTTATTTCGAGAAATAAAGCTTTTGTGAATTTTTTCGTTAATTTTGACTCTCACATAACCCGTGGCGTTTTTTGTGTCTTTTAGTATTTAGCCGATTTGAATAGCGGATCATGTTCACACATGTGTGATACAAATTCAGTTGAAATTTCAGTTTGATCGGACCGCTCTATCGCTCATACAACGATTCTTTCTCCATTTTGCCTGCGATTTTTGACATTTTTTTCATAAAACCCCCGAAAAAATATGCAAATATTTTTTCGATCGCCGGGACAGTTTAATAATCGTTTTCTATGCTGAAAGTTGACCTAGATACCAATTTTCAGCTTTACAGGTCTTACCCAGTTTCCATACAGCGTTTTGGGTGGAGAAAAAAAAACGGAAAATCGCATTTTCATCGTTTTTGGACATGAAAAATGAAAATTCATCCCTACCGGGTTAGAAATAGCCAAAAAGATGCAGAATCGCACGAGAAAACCGATGGAACAGACTAGAAGTCGATATAAAAAGGCTAAATCGAGATACTCGCAAAAAAGCTTATCTCTATCGAACCATATTAAGGGTTAGGCCTAGCGGCCTACCCTTGATTCAAAAGCTGCCATTCGCGTGGGCAGTAATTTTGCCGGTTGGTTGGGTGGTTTTCACTTTTGCAATGGAGTCGACTCAGGTTCGACAATTCTCGATTACTCGTTCATTACCCCGCACACTTGCTCACTCACGCACATTCACTCTTTACTCACTCACTCACTCACTCACTCACTCACTCACTCACTCACTCACTCACTCACTCACTCACTCCCACTCTTTCACTCACTCATTCACTCACTCACTCACTCTCTCATTCACTCACTCTCTCACTCACTCACTCCACTCACTCACTCACACACACACACTCACTCACTCACTCACTCACTCCCACTCTTTCACTCACTCTTTCACTCACTCCTCACTCACTCACTCACTCACTCACTCACTCACTCACTCTCTTACTTACTCAATCACTCACTCACTCACTCACTCACTCACTCACTCACTATACTGATTTGAACCGTCAATATGGCAGTCAATTAAAAAAATCAGTTTTGAATTGAAATATTGTGGATTTTTCAGTCGGTGCTTTTCGACGGGGTTTCGACGTTTTGATTCCCG
Organism: Daptonema setosum; assembly: GCA_964036265.1. Taxonomy (NCBI): domain Eukaryota; kingdom Metazoa; phylum Nematoda; class Chromadorea; order Monhysterida; family Xyalidae; genus Daptonema; species Daptonema setosum. The sequence continues at coordinate 7,775,326 of OZ038442.1, forward strand.
ACTTGGATCACGTACTGGAGGAACCGGTGTGGGAGAAGATGCCATTATTGTTGCCGTTGACACGCAAGGTGTGTTGTTGTTGTTGTTGTTGTTGTTGTTGTTGTTGTTGTTGTTGTTGTTATTGTAATTGTTGTTGTTGGTGTTGTTGTTGTTAATGTTGGTGTTGTTGTTGTTGTTGTTGTTGTTGTTGTTGTTGTTATTGTTGTTGTTGGTGTTGTTGTTGTTGTTGATGTTGTTGTTTTGTTGTTGTTGTTGTTGTTGTTGTTGTTGATGATGATGATGATGCTGTTGTGGTTGTTTTTGTGGTGTTGCTGTTGTTGTTGTTGTTGTTGTTGTTGTTGTTGTTGTTGTTGTTGTTGTTGTTGTTGTTGTTGCTGTTGTTGCTGTTGTTACTGCTGGCATTGTTGTTTTTGTTGTTATTCAGTATGGTAGACTTTCAGTACCTGGCGTCTCTTCGTGTCTCGTCAAACACCTGGAAATATCTCCAGACGGACTTTGGCCAGGCCTTCGTCGACACCCTCCAACAACTTGGAGCTCATAATCAGACCAGCGATCGATTCTGTTTGCAGACATGTACTTCTGGTAGTATATGTACGCCGTATGATAATGGTTGGCTGGAATATTGTCTCAGTTAGGGTTTTCTTGAAGTCCAAAAGAAAGTGAAGAGAATGAAAATATGAACTTTCGTACAACTTTTGACTTGAACTGTGATAATTTGGTTCCCTGATAAAGTTCGTTTCGTTCAAAAGTTTTTTTAATTTAAACATTTTTCTCTTTTTCTCCATTCCTTTTCTTTTGGAAAGCTCCTCGAAAAAACACGGGTAAAGGTACATAATGGCTTCTGTTGATCTGACTGAAACAATAACGTTATCATCGAAAAATACGGTCAGTTACTAAAATTCGTGCTTTTATTAAAACTCATGTTTGGATTGATGAAACAACATAGTTTTCCCTGGTGAATTACGTGTCAATGAAAATTAGTTTATGGTTATGTTTCGAAACTGTGTTTTTAACAATCTATCTAAAAATATTTTTTTGATTTCAGACTCGTGCATACCGTATGCCCAGTTCCATCTGGTGGTCTGTAGCTCGACGTCAGTGACGTCATCAGTTTGCCACGACCACGTCATGGGTGGTCTACGATTCGGCGCCATTCCCGTCCTACTGGAACATGGCGGTCATCGTGTTCAGGTTATAGCATATCCAGATTATCTTCTTGTTACTGAGGCAGTTTTCGCGCGCGCAGTTTGAATTCAAATATGTCTTTGGTTTTCAACTTTTCAAGATTTTTTACTCACATGACCTATAGGGCTTTTATAGGCTATTTAACGGTATTTCACTATGTTTGGGATTTCGTGTTCAATTTTGCTATGTGACTTAAGAAAGGAAACGATATTATTCTCTTGATTTGATACAAAATTTATCGCTTTTTTTAGCTGCCGTTCGAATCGGACGGCCACCTGGATTACAGTCGGGCCGTGATTCGAGTGCCGGCACAACGTCTTACCGAATTACATTTCATGCTCAGGTGGGTTAAAAAACTCGATTCCAATTCCGTAATCACAACTCTTCGAAATCTGTATGGAATAATTTTCCTAAAATGCAAACTTGAAACGAAATCGGTCGAAATAAAATATGGATTTTCTGATTTTTTCTGCTCTTTTCAACGAAATTTTCAGTTCACTAGTTAGTATTCAAAATAGATCTGTAAAACTCATTCTTCAGTTTATTAGGTAAAACACACCAGACTTAGTTGGCCATTGTAAAAACCAATTGTCCAACTCATATTTTTCATTGCCGAGTATGGAAACTTTAATGCCAGGAAGTCGTATCGAACAACCAAACTTTTCTCTCGTAAGATTGACATTTTTCGGTTGAAAAAAGTATTCAGTAAAAATTTCAGGTCCCTGAGTCAAGCTGATTGCATGCAGATGCGTCGACAAGGTCGGGTGTTGTATGAACGGTACTTTGCGTCGAAAAATGGTTGGTTATCGTTGTTGTAAATGGTATATTTTTCGGCTTTGTATGCGGCATGCGGGGTCTATTTACTCATTGAAGTATCTGAACACTCAGAAATTCATATAACAATCGTGAAACGTGAACTGTCGTATCGGGTGTGTCTTCACCAACGACAGCCTGTCGCTTGTGTTATTTTATGTCTTTTTGGACAATGCCACGAAAAAAGCGAAATTACAAATTTCCGAGAATTTTTTTCATGTTCATCTGTCTAGGGCGTAGGGTGCCCGCCTGGAAAACTGGTGGTCCTGGTTCGGACCCTGACTTGAGATTCGGATCCTGACGCTTTGCTCTAGGGGTTCTGCCATTGCTCGTCAGTTTATTAAACCACGTTGGCCACTACGAAAACACAGTTCTGTCTGATATGGTATTAGTGTGCCTTGATGGCCTCAGTTCAGTAATGTAAAAGTCTCAGTATAAAAGCATGTTTTCATATGACCTTTCTGGTCTACAGCCATTTTACAAACCGCGCTGTCAACGATCCGGGCTCGTCTGTATCTGCCGGCACCGCCGTCGCCGCCAGCACCGGTGGTCGGCGTATTCGCCAACTGGACCGTGACACAGCCGATACGAACGGAGGAGGTGAGATTTTCATGATTTTTTTTATAAACACAATATGAGTGAGGTGAGGTGAATGAGCGAGTTAGTGAGTGATTGAGTGAGTGAGCTAGTAAGCTAGTGAGTGAATGAGTGAGTGAGTGAGTGAGTGAGTGAGTGAGTGAGTGAGTGAGTGAGTGAGTGAGTGAGTGAGTGAGTGAGTGAGTGAGTGAGTGAGTGAGTGAGTGAGTGAGTGAGTGAGTGAGTGAGGTGAGGTGAGGTGAGGTGAGGTGAGGTGAGGTGAGGTGATGTGAGGTGAGGTGAGTGAGGTGAGTGAGTGAGTGAGTGAGTGAGTGAGTGAGTGAGTGAGTGAGTGAGTGAGTGAGTGAGTGAGTGAGTGAGCGAGCGAGTGAGTGAATGAGTGAGTGAGTGAGTGAGTGAGTGAGTGAGTGAGTGAGTGAGTGAGTGAGTGAGTGAATGAGTGAATGAGATGAGTGAGTGAACGAGTGAGTGAGTGAGTGAGTGAGTGAGTGAGTGAGTGAGTGAGTGAGTGAGTGAGTGAGTGAGTGAGTGAGTGAGTGAGTGAGTGAGTGAGTGGGCGAGTGAGTGAGTGAGTGAGTGAGTGAGTGAGTAAATGAGTGAGTGAAAGAGTGAGTGAGAGAGTTCTATGTCCTAATTCGTTCGTTTGTATTCCTGTAGGTTACCGTTCCACAAGCAGATCCCGATGAGTATCTGGGTCCGGTCGAGCTCCCCTACGCTTCCATGTCATATCAGGTACGATTTTTTAATCGATAATCTAAATGAAACTCTGACAATAAATTAAAAAAATCGAATTCTGAATTCATTGAAAATTGATTTAAAAATCGAATTTCGAATTCCAGGTTTATTTCACAAGAAAAATTTAGTTAAAGACTTTTTTCCTGACTTATTCGGCGCAAGGTTTGGTCTCTGTGTTTTAATAGTTATCTTTGCAGCACAACTTTAGTCTGATTGCGGGTGACAGTCGTGATGTGTGGAATGTCTACTACGAACCGCATCAGCTTTACCCGAGTCTACCCTTTGAACCATTGCCATTTACGGAGGTAAGGCAGTTCTAATATTGTGTACCTACACTTTTCCTTCAGCACTACTATTATATTGTTTCTGTACTTAGAAAATGGCAGGACAAAAATGGCATATTTTTTGTTTGTAACGAAATGTGATGTAGATAAATAATGATGAAATCAGCAAAATTTTATTGTTTTTTAATGCAGTTATAATTGTATGCTTGAATGCGGAGACAAATGAAAATTCAGTTAAGTTATAATCACAAAGAATTTAGTACATTTTTGCATTTTTACAGGCTCAATTCCACGACGATACTGACTTTGGGTATCGAAGTATCGGCGATGGATGGGGCGGCTCGGGTCAGCCGTTTAGTCGATCACTCGGTAGCAACTTGCCGCGCGAACAGTTTACAGGTTTATTATTGATTAATTGATTGATTGATTTCATGAATGATCGATTGGTTGATTGACTGATTGTTTGATTGACTGATTGATTGATTGATTAACCGAGTGACTGGTTCACTGAATTACTGACTAGCGGACTGATTGACTGACCATTGGTTTGATTGACTCATACACTCACTCACTCACTCACTCACTCACTCACTCACTCACTTACTCACTCACTCACTCACTCACTCACTCACTCATTTCAGTGGTTATGCTCTCCTACGAGCGTGAGCTCGTCCTGCAAGCCAGTTTGACTCGGCTGCACAAAGTGCCTTACCTCAATAAGGTCATCGTCGTTTGGAACTCGCCGCGTCCACCTGCGGAAGGTTGTTGTTGTTGTTATTGTTGTTGTCGTTGTTGTTGTTGTTGTTATTTTTGTTGTTGTTGTTGTTGTTGTTGTTGTTGTCGTTGTTTTTATTATTGTTATTGTTGTCGATGATGTTGTTGTTATAGTTTTTATGCATGAAATTTACAGATATTGCCTGGCCAAAGCTGCACGTGCCGATCGAGTTTGTCACCAACGGCAAGAACAGCCTCAACAATCGATTTCTACCACTGAAACAGGTCTGTTAAAACTTATTGTGTAACTGACTGGCTGACTATTTGATTGACTGACTGACTGACTGACTATTTGATTGACTGACTGACTGAATGACTATTTGACTGACTGACTGACTGACTGACTATTAGACGGACTGAATGACTGACTATTTGACTGACTGACTGACTGACTGACTAATTGACTCACTGACTGACTGAACACCGCAAATATTCAGATCGAAACGGACGCAGTGCTCAGTATGGACGATGACGTTCAGCTGACGCATGCCGAAATCGTGCTAGCGTTCAGGTATTTTGAATGTATTTTAGTTTTTTTTAACTTTTATATCTACGATTCACCACGGTTTTTGAATTTATGAGTGTTAACTTTCTACATTTAAGAAGTATTATCTGACTGAATTGGAAATTACAATTCTCAACGAGCTATTAGTTTCTTTGCAGGATTTGGCGTGAATCAAGGGATCGTATTGTTGGCTTTCCAGGTCGTTTTCACGCTTGGGATACAGCGACCAATGAATGGCGGTTGGTTCGGTGTTGGTGTTGTTGGTGTTATTATAATTGTGGTTATTGTTTGCTGCTGTTGCTGTTATTTCTTATTGCTGATTTCAGGTACAACAGCAACCACTCTTGTCAGTTGAGTATGGTGCTAACTGGTGCTTCATTCTATCATAGAGTTCGTTGTACATTTTCTTCTGTGCAGGGGTGGGCCGCTGGGGGGGTAGGGGTGGGTTACCCCCCCACTTTTCAGGGTCGGCGGGTAGCCTACCCCCTCCCCCCTAGACAAAAATTTAGGTCGCCTACCCCCTCCCCCCCTATTCGAAAATTTTGAGAAAATCGGCTTCAAAACCTCGATTTTGAGGCTTATTTTTCAAAAATTTTTGGCTGTGAGAATTTTTTTTTCGAACAAACACGTTTTCTGGGTCAATTTTATTGGTTAAAACCTGAAAAAACCGGTAGATGTGATGTTTATACCCTATAATAGAAGATTTTTTTTAGCAAAAACGAAAAAAAACACAGCTTTTTTGCGAGAAATTTGTTTCCTACCCCCCTCCCCTACCCGACCTTACCCCCCCCCCCCACTTTTCGGACAGGGCGGGTAGGACGGGATTTTCGGTCGGCTACCCCCCCCCCCCCCACCCCCTGCAAAACGCCAAAAAACCCGGCCCACCCCTGCTTCTGTGTCACTTACTCGCTCGCTGACAACTCAGTCACTCATTCACTTACACTCACTCACTGAGTCACTCACTCACTCAGCCATCCACTCACCCACTAACTCACTCACTCGTTCACTCACTCACTGATTCATTTTTTTCACTCACTCACTCACTCACTCCCTCACTCACTCACTCACTCTTTCATTCACTCACTCACTCACTCATTTGCTCACTCACTGCAGTACTACCACTATCACTACACCAACGTAATGCCGTCAGCGATTCGTCAGAAGGTCGACCTGCTGACCAATTGTGAAGATCTGGCTATGAACTTTCTCGTTTCTCATCTGACACGGAAACCACCGTTGAAAGTGACCAGTAAATGGACGTTCAGGTTGAAATTTAGTCTGTTGATTGATTTTTTCTTATTTTAATTTTCGCTCTCATAATACACGTTAAGAATTGAGTAGAGAAGAACGTTCGACCTGTTCGAACGCCTTTCATGTGTGTACGTTACCATTAATCGGTATTTTTCTAATCCATGACTGCTATTCACTGTTCAGTTAAGTCTGCTTTATTTCAATCCAGATGCGCCAACTGTCCATCGGAAGACATGGCTCTATCGGCCGACGATAGTCACTTCCTCGAACGTCACGAGTGTATGCAGTACTTTACCAGGGTGTACGGGTACAATCCACTGTTGTACACTCAGTACCGCGTTGATTCGGTACTTTTCAAAACTCGTGTGCCGTCCATACATCAGAAGTGCTTCAAGTATGTCTGATTTGGGTGAAAAAGATACCTTAAGGTACATGATTTTGGTTAAATTTAGAGTACAAGAACATTATATCGGTTATATAATCGTTTTTTTTATGGTCACAAACACAAATATATGCAGTACTTTACCAGAGTGGTCGAGTACAATCAACTTTTCAATCCGCGTATATTCGGTATTCTTCAAATTACGAGTTATCGTTCCTGTTATCAATTTCTTTACGTTTAAATTTGTTAATAACGGTTTTTGTTCGAAGTTTGTTTGATTAGCGAGTGCGGTGAACCTTTTCATGATAACTAAATTCAATGACTGGTTATTCTTTACTTGTATATACACTTCCTACTTCCCTTTGCTATATTACATACGGGTCGTTATGATGTCACTTCCAGTGTATTTGATTCCCTGATTTTTGTGTGCTGGCTTTGTTTTACTTTGACACTTTCCTACGATGTTTTGCGATAATTACTTCTACTTATTATGAAATTGTGCTGGACCCACGTATTCTGTATATATTTAACCACTTTACAATGTTTCATCATGTGCAAGTGCTTAGTATTGGTTAATAATCGAACGATATTCGTCATTATTTGTTGATTATGCTACCGAATTTGAATGCTAGACAATTTTTTGAAGCTTTAATATGCCTGATTATTTCACACATGCACAGGCTGAAAGAAAAAAATAGCTAAAATTCGAAATCCGTATTCAACCAAAAATGTTATCTTCTTTATCGTGCTGATAATTCTCGTGTGCTATAATATAAGTGCTCTGCTCTAAACATTCAACGATTATATACGAACGCCATTATACCTTGCGCATTTTCGCATCTCAGCTGTTGATTCCATGATATTTATTAAAAAAGGTATTTCGTATCGTTACATTTGAATTAATCGCATCATAGCATGCATAAATCGTTGGGAAACTGAATTTGAACCCAATGCACAACATTTTATTTTTATCTGTAAATCCGTTTTGGTGTCTGTATTTAGGTCTTTGCCTTGTACTCGAGAAAAAGTGTTACAAAATGGAAACAATAGTGTAAAATCAAATCAGTCTCCTGGTTAATTGTGTCTCTTTATACGATGAGCAGATTAGTGTTGGTCTGTATTTATCTAGTCCGTATTAACTTATTCTTCGACGATGATAACGCAATGAACATTGAACGAATTGAAAATTTGCAAGCTGGCTGTTATTCTATCCATATACCAATGATCGTGTCCCAACGATGCCCGTCCACCCAAAATGGTATGAACGAATATTTAACACACAACATTACATTACACTTACAAACACTAGCGGACGAGAAGGGGAGGGAAAAGTGGAATTCCCCCCTCTTTGGCATTTTCAAAATGTAGATTTTGTTCCCCAAGGTGTAGGTTAAATGGCCTGAAAACTTCCGATCCCCCCCCCTCTTTGACAAAATTCCCCTCCCTCTGGAGGATTAGCTCATCGCCAGTGCTTACAAAAACCCGCCTTTCTGTCGAGTGGGAAATTTTGGTTCGACAGCTGACAAACACCCATGCGACTTTAGTGAATACTTTGTCATTTTTCCTTAATCTTACAGAAACAACATTTATGATGGATCAGCAGGCGTTTCACGAAGTCGGCGATTTCGATGAGAATGCGATCGATCTCGGGGCCGCACCTCAGACGGCACAGGATTATCTCCGACAGGTCCGGAAGGAATATAAAGTATTATCCCCAACATTGAAAAACATGTATCATATCATAACAATCATTCTTAGTCGATTCTTCGCGACAGTAATCTGGACAGGTTACTCTGAATAGGTTATATTATATTCAAAGTGTCAAACATATTTCTGTGTACCCGTAAACCTATGTAATGAATCAAGCGCCAAGTTTCATGCGAAAAACGAGTTTCTCTCGAAAATTTGAACTCGCTTTAGAATCGTGAATTCAAATTGCACACCGAAAACTTGTAACGCCAAGTGACAAAAAATTCTGAGTAAACTATATCTCAATCTGCAGGTGTGCGTGCAGCGTCGTCACGTGGACCAGGTTACGGTAGCCAGCAGCAGTGCGCCCACGCCGAAACCGACCACATCCACGACCGCCTCGTCCAAACCCGGACCATCGGCTAATAATACCTCGGATAACGACGACCCATATCGGGCACCGCTGGAATGGCAGATTCAGCAGGTACATTTCTATAGTTTTTGTCGCCTCTCTGGTCCAGTGCGTAGGGTGCCAGCCTCAAAAGCTGGTGGTCCTGGTTCGAGACGTGACTTGAGACACAGATTCTGATGCGTTTCTTTCGGGTTTCTGTCATTGCCCGTCAGTTTATTCATTGTCTCTGACCACTACAGAAAAACCATGTCTGAAGTATTGGTGTACCTTGTATTGCTTCAGCAACGAAGTAGTCACGTGCGAATCACCTATCAGAATATAAGCAAACTCTTTATTGTCATTTGAATGTCATGTCTGTTCAACGACAGCCAATGATTTCAGATTGCTGATTTTGAGTCGATGCGCGCTCGTCTGCAGGAGCAGCGAAGTCGCCTAAAACAGCAGGGCCGACTCTCGGCACCCGAGTTACCGGAAGAAGAGGTTTGTTGTTGTTGTTGTTGATGTTGCTGTTTTTTAGCTGTTGTCATTGTTGTTGTTGTTGTTGTTTATGATGCTGCTGATAAAGGTTGTTGTTGTTGTTGTTAAGGTTGTTGTTGTTGTTGTTGTTGTTGTTGTTGTTGTTGTTGTTGTTAAGGTTGTTGTTGTTGCTGTTAAGGTTGTTGTATTCTTAGTTGTTGTGGTATTTTTAGTTGTTGTTGTTGTTGATATTGTTTACCGTTTCAGGACGACGACGACGCCTACAAATCGTATTGCGATCGGAATCTGGATCAAACCGGATCGCGCGTTGGTGAACCGACCAAAGTCATGGCATTTAATCAACCGGCTGTCACACTTCTTATTGATTACAATGTAGAGGTGGGTGGAATAGAGTTTACCACGCGGATAAATTTTTCACCACTTTCTCACTCACTCTCTCACTCACTCACTCACTCACTCACTCTGTCACTCACTCACTCACTCAGCCACCCACTCGCTCACTCATTTACTCACGCACTCACTCATTCACTCACGCACTCACTCACTCAGCCACCCACTCACTCACTGTCACTCACTCACCTACTCACTTACTCTGTCATCTCACTCTTTGTCACTCACTCACTCGCTCGCTCGCTCAAAGCATCATAGAAAATTTTGTTTATCTTGGCATATATATTTTTTGAAATAATATATTGTCTTTAACTTTCTAGTGGTTCCTCGATGCGGGTCATTCGCCGGAGCGGATGCGTTGGCTGTTCAGTCTGATGCTGATGCTCGAACCACCGTTGGACCCGGATACTTGTGCCAATCTACGGCAGTTGGCACGGCATTGTCGAACGTTGCGGAAAACTTTAGACGAGTGAGTCAGTCAGTCTGCAAGTAAATCAGTCAGTCAGTCAATGGGTGTGTATGTGAGTAAATAAGTGAGTGAGATAGTGAGAGAGTGAGTGAGTGAATGAGTGAGCGAGCGAGCGAGCGAGCGAGTGAGTGAGTGAGTGAGTGAGTGAGTGAGTGAGTGAGTGAGTGAGTGAGTGAGTAAATAAGTGAGTGAGTGAGTGAGTGAGTGAGTGAGTGAGTGAGTGAGTGAGTGAGTGAGTGAGTGAGTGAGTGAGTGAGTGAGTGAGTGAGTGAATAAGTGAGTGAATAAGTGAGTGAGTGAGTGAGTCTGTCAGTCAATCAGTGTGTCAGTCAGTCAGCGTGTCAGCCAGTCAGTGTTTCAGTGAGTGAGTGAGTCTGTCAGTCAATCAGTGTGTCAGTCAGTCAGCGTGTCAGTCAGTCAGTGTTTCAGTCTGTCAGTGAGATAGACAGCAACAGCAGTTCAGTGGATGAAGCGGTCAATAGTTGATTGGGCGAAGTACTATTTGACCGATATTTACAAATTGACCGTTCTTACCGACTAACTGACTGACTGAATGATTGACTGCCTGACTGACTGAATGACTGACTGCCTGACTGAATGACTGACTGACTGACTGAATGACTGACTGACTGAACCCATTCCAGTCCCAAATCGTCACTGGCTCGCGAATACAGTTGGTTCATTGCCATCGTCAGTCGATTTTTCGGCCAGAAAGACCTGTCTGACCCGTGATCAAATTATTTTTTAATTGAAAATTTGATTTAACTTTTTTGATAAAGATTCTTTATTGCTCATTATATTGATTTTGCTTTTGTTATTGGTTTGTATCATGTTTTTTTTATTTGAATGAGTGACAGCAAACAACTGGTTACTTTCAAGGGGAAAACGATAGTTTTTCGCGTGACAAACTCTGAATGGGGAGTTTTAAATACAATTACTTGTTTGTTGAGCTGGTCATAATATTTGATTTAGCATTCGTTATATTTCTCTCATTGTGTAATAATGTCCGGTAACTTCTTGGGTCTGCCGGGTATCTTTGTTTAACATTTCGCATTTGTTGTGTCTTATTTCGCCTTGACCTCTTCTTGTTCAACAGTATAATGAAACTTCTACGAATCACGAAGATACTGTGTCTTTATAGATTTTTTGCCGTCATCAGTTCATGCTATCGGAATCCTAGGTTCCGCTATCATCGTTGTTGGAACCTAAATCCTATGGTAATTCTAAAATGACACACATTTGCAATGATTAAGGCGCAAATCTTGATTAAAAAACTTTTATTAATCAAAAGTTTAAACGTGCGCCAAAAACAGATTTGAATTCGAATTGCGCGCCAAAAACTGTTTAGCCAACCAAAACCCTGGATAGGCTATATTATAAAACATAAGATAAAATAATGTTTTGTGAATTTTCAATCATAACTGCAGATTCCAGTAACAAGTAAAAAAGCTTGCAGATTTCAGTGTAAAATGCCACGGAGAGCCAAGAAACCAGCCACGGAGGAATCGATGGCAGATCATCATACCACCGAGCACAGTCTGATCGCCGAGTGTCGTAAGTACTTTGCCACTGATGATCTGTATACGGTAATGGGTATTATCGTACAGAAAGAGGATCGGTCGACCGTGGATGCCAAACAGAGTTAGTAGAATTTTCTCATCTTACGGAGTTAACATACAGTGATACAGTCACACGAGTAAGTTGGTGAGTGAGGGAGTTGGTGAGTATGCGACTGAGTGAGTTGGTGATTATGTGAGTGAGTGAGTTGGTGAGTGATTGAGTGAGTTGGTGAGTATGTGAGTGAGTGAGTAAGTTGGTGAGTGAGTGAAAGAGTTTGTTGGTCAACCAGTGCATCAGTCATGCTCGGCATGGGTAGTAGTGGTATGAACTGGTAAGCATATTTTATTGGTTCCGACTGTAAAAACAACCTGCTGTTTGCTGTTACACATTTTTATTAAGAAAATTGTTTTCAGTCAAGAAAGCATACTACCGATCATCGCTGGTCTACCACCCGGATCGGGCCGCCACCGACGACGAATCGGCCGATGGTGCCGAGGTGACGGCCAAATTCCAGACTCTAAGTCGGGTGTATGCAATTCTGAGCGATGAACAGAAGCGGAAGACTTATGATCTGACGGGTTAGGATTGAAAATATTGAAATAAATTTGTGCTGATTCATTTCTTCATCAACTAACTCACTTACTCACTAACACCCTCAACCAACTTATCCTGATTGACTCACTCATTCACTGAATCACTCATGCACTAACTTACTCACTCTCTCACTTCCTCTGTCTTGTTATTTTCTTAGTTAATTAGATTTGCCACTAGAGTGAATCATTTTTAAATGAAAATTTTTGTAAATGATAATAAAAAACGTATATAATTTTTTCAGGTATCATTGACGATGACGAATTGACTTCATCGGAGACAGACTGGTATGCGGTATGGCGGGCCATGTTCAAACCGGTGGATTTGGCGGGCATTCAGGAGATCAGTCGTGGGTATAAAGGTTGGGTTGGGTGGTTGTGGTTGTTACTTGTTGTTACTGTTATTGTTGTTGTTATTTTCGTTACCGCTGATTTTGTTGTCGTTGCTGTTGCCGCTATTTTTGTTGTTGCTGTTGTTATAATTTTTTGATGTCGCTGATTTTGTTGTTTTTGTCGTTGTTGTTGCTGCTATTTTTATTGTTGTTCTCGTTTTTGAAGAAAGTATACGGTATAAAGGGCCATATTCTAACCGGTGATTTGGCGTGCAGGTTGTTGTTGTTTACTATGTTGTCGCTGCTGCTGCTGCTGTTGTTGTTGTTGTTGTTGTTGTTGTTGTTGTTGTTGTTGTTGTTGTTGTTGTTGTTGTTGTTGTTGCTGTTGATATTGTTGTTATTGCCGCTGTTGTTGTCGTCGTGTGTAGTAGTTTTTGTTATTTTCTTTAGTATCATTGTTGTTCTACATATTTATTTCTTGCAGACTCCGAAGAGGAACGCGAGGACATCGTGGCCTCCTACAAGAAGCACAAAGGTGATATGAGCCTGATCATGGATGACATTATGCTGGCAACGATTGAGGATGAACCACGAATTGTGGCCATTATTGAGACGTTGATCCATGATGGACGACTGAAGGCGACCACCAAGTTCACCAAATCTACGGGTTGGCTGAGTTTCAGGTTTAAAGTTCAAGTTTTCAAGTTCAAGGTTTCGAGCTCATGTTCCAGTTTTCAAGTTCGTCTTTCAAGTTCAAGTTTTCAAGTTCGTCTTTCTAGTTCAAGTTTTCAAGTTTACTCAGGTTCATGGATATAATGGCCACCAAAAAATGCCAAGTCACATGAGTGAAATAACGGGCATTCGCATTTCGAAATTACATGGTAGACACCAAGTATCGTATAACTTTTTATGCAATATTGCGGATACAAGTCATTCATTTCCTTCTTCTCTGGTTGAAAAAAAACGTTGGAAATAATACTTAGTACCAGTGTCTTTGTTTCAAGTCAATCATTGGCTTTCGGGCTAGAATTGTTTGATGAAACCATCTCCATTGATGGAATTTAAATCATACAAGAAAGAAACTCTGAAAAAATCAGATATTATAGGTTCAGAGGCGGCGAGCTCACGCAAACGCAAAGCCGATGCCGAAGCTAAGGTTATATTTTTGCACATCTAGAAATTGCATTATAAATAATTTAATTATAATTTAAAATGTATATTTACTGAAAATAAATTGATCATAAAAATCAAAAACCAAAAATGAGTAAACTTTATTACACGATCCCTCGACTGTTCAGTTGGCCCGGTCCAGTCTATTTGAATACCGGTTCAAACCAGATTAATCGCCCGCCGTCCAATACAACTTATAATAAAGTATGATTATCATTCCGTTTGATGACCACCCGTTGTACGTCTCATTCATCGTAATTTGTGATTTTTGATAGTTGTTTTCTTGTTCTTATCCTTTATTCACGTGATCAAAGGAGTGAGTGAGTGAGTTGGTGACTGAGTGAATGAATGAGTGAGCGAGTGAGTGAGTGAGTGAGTGGGTGGGTGAGTGAGTGAGTGAGTGAGTGAGTGAGTGAGTGAGTGAGTGAGTGAGTGAGTGAGTCGGTGACTGAGTGAATGAGTGAGTGACTAAGTGAATGAGTGAGTGAGTGAGTCCAAATTGGAAATAGTTGGTAAACCAAAATCAACCTAATTTTGATGAACTGTGAATGGATAAATTGATTGTTTGACCGCTTATCTTCACGACTATCAGTCAAGAGCTTTCGCTGTTTGCGCAACTAGAAAATAGTAGTGACCACTCGTGCGCGCAATCGGTTGTTGTTGTTGTTGCTGTTGTTGTTGTTGCTGGTGCTGTTGTTGTTGTGAGCATTTATTACTGTTGAATTGGTTGTTGTTATTTTGCTGGTAACTTGTTGACTTTGATACTGTAGAATTTGTTGCTGTTGTTGTTTTTTATTTGTTTTTGTTGACTATTTTGCACGGCTGACCGCTGCTAATGTGGATGTAGTTTCGTTATGTTGGTTACTAGTGTTGTTAGTACGGTTCATTTCGTTCTGTGATCGGACATCAACACTTTTGCGCGACTTTCAATGTGAGGGCTGGCGTAAGCACAGAGACGAGTAACTAAAGAAAAAATGTTGTTGAAGAAGAATTGTAAAAGCAACCGAAAATTGTGTAATTGCGTACATTTAGTTTTATTTATTGGTGTATCGTATCGTAATAGGTTTGCAACTAACACTCTGTATAAATATTGATGGGATATGGGAACATTCGACGTTGCTCGCGACCTCGATGCCGCACTTTTTGCGATAACCAGGCAATTTTTGTAATAACATCATTTACTACCGTATCCACCTTTTGTACCGTAATATAGAACACATTTCAGTGATTGGTTAATCTGAGTGACTGAACGAGTGAATGAGTGGGGTGAGTAAGTGATTGAGTGAGTGAAAGTTTAAGTGAGTGAGTGGGGTCAGTGAGTAAATGATTGAGTGAGTGAGTCAGTGAGTGAATGGGGTGAGTAAGTGATTGAGTGAGTGAGCGAGTGAGTCGGGTGAGTAAGTGAGTGAGTGAGTGACTCAGGTGAGTGGCAGAAAAACACGCATCATGACCGAGTCACACGTGATCATTTGGTGCGGAGTTGATGGATAAATCAACGAAATTTAATTGGAGGCGTATAACATTAAAAACGAAAACAAATTGTACGTTTCAGAAGAGCAAAAAGCACGCATCGGCCACGGCCAAGTCGCTGGGTGCGGCCGGCACCGATCTCGATTCACTGGCGGCTGCCATTCAGGCCAAATCGCAGAATCGCATGCAGGACATGACCAAATACTTGGAGGATAAGTACGCGGCCAAGGTTGGTTGTCAGTCATTCAGTCAATCAGTTATTCAGTCAGTCTGTCAGTCAATCATTTATTCAGTCAGTCTGTCAGTCATTCAGTCTGTCAGTCAATCAGTCAGTCATTCAGTCATTCAGTCAGTCTGTCTGTCAGTCATTCAGTCAGTCTAGTCTGTCAGTCATTCAGTCAGTCAGTCTGTCAGTCAGTCTGTCAGTCATTCAGTTATTCAGTCAGTCTGTCAGTCAATCATTTATTCAGTCAGTCAATCAGTTATTCAGTCAGTCTGTCAGTCATACGGCTTGACGCTTGATCATTCAGTCTACTGTTGACATCGATGACAAGATAGAGATGCTTGAATTTTTTTATTCCGTTATGACATGATGACAACAAAAAAAGTTCACTTTTTGAAATGTTTCAGCCCAAGAAGTCCTCGGCCAGCGGCGGCAGCAAGAAGAAATAATCGACTTTTATTGCATGATATTTGTTTCCCCGGGTACCTTTCTCTGTGTATTCTATCTCAATTTTGTGTGTTTTGTCAATGTGATTTTGTGTAAGCGTCTTGTTAATGTGAGTTTATGTAGTGTATGTTGTAATCGTAATGAATTCCTTGTAAATAGGGATATGGATGATAATAAACGAACAAACAAAAAGCGTCAGGTTTTTTATGTAAGCTACCGTAATACGTAAAAAATTTTGCTCTTAAATCAAGCAGATAAAATATGTCGCTCTCCAACTGAAAAATATATTTTTGATCCATAATTCAGAACGACAACACTCCGATATAATCTTCAAATTTTTTATGTTTTAGTTTTCTCCTCTGATGAAAAATCCGAAACCCAGCACTTTTTATAACCGTTTTTGCCTAATTGAAAAAACATACACCTGAATTTATTTTATTTCACGTTTGTTCTTTCTTCGTTTTGATTCGATGAAAAATCCCACATGCCCAAAAATCACTTGATTTTCCAAAATGGATTTCATTGTCAAAACTGTCCAGCACGCACGCACGCCTGGGTAGAAATGTGCTGATCATATAGTATATATAATAAAGTTATACACGCTGCGGCCTGCGGTCACAGTAACTTGTTACTCAATTCACGTCTGAAAACCTTTTTCCAAAAAGTTTCACAAAAAACTGTATAGAAGCAACAAGAAACTCTGAACAGACTATAGTGGTAGGTAGAAAACAATACGAAAACGCATACACGCGTAGAGCGAACTGTACTCCATAATTTAATTTTTATAAAAAAAATACATGAATAATGCTTCAATATCACAATTCAAAACCATTTTGTTCAAACTTCAAAGAGAGCACAGTCACACACAACATGTGAAACGAACGCAGTGTAAAATAGTTTATATAGCAGTTTAGAGCACTGAAATCAGCGGCATTGGCTCACACTTCTCATGCTTCTAATTCTCATAATATTATAACTATTTTTGAGCGACTTTTTTCTTAGCAATTCTCCATGCTTTCACACCACCACCACCAAAGCCAATCCACTCGAATCTCAGCGCGATCATTTCATCATAAAATTCTGTCCAAACTGTGATCTATACAGAGGTAAACAACGGGATACAACGGACTGCGTGTTGGAGTGCTTCCTGCCAAATGTTTTGAATTTTAGAATTTTGTAGAATTATCAATATCTAATCAAAGTACAAGGAGACCGCCGCGTTCTGAAAATGTCAACCTACAACAACATGGTTATATTAATTATAGGTATAGTATTTCGCGGCGGAACCTTGACTGAAATTACAAGTGATTAAGAACGTTTATTTCTCGGGGATGGGACGGTTGTATAGATGGAAAATACTATTGACATAACATAGCATTCTCAATTGATAAGTTGACTGAATTTTACCTGAAAAATTTAATTTTTCTTGGTAAAATTTTTTGCAGATATAATATCACGGTTTCAAATTTAGTCTCCCTACTAACTGAGAATGCCATATCATATCAACTGAAAATCAGGCCATGAAGTGATTTTAATTGTGTTGTAGGTAGATTGGATGTACGTATACGCGCGTGGGTGGTGAGGGTTTGAACATGAAATATATAGCCGATTCAGGGTCTCTTGTTAGCCAAAAACTTTTTAGCGCGCAGTTTGATTTCAAATCAGTTTTGGCGCGCTTTCAAATTGAAAAAAAAGTTTTTCTTGCATTTCATTTGGACAACAGACGAAAAATGCGCTTAATTTATGTCACACGTGCTTAATCTGCGTAGTCCACAAATCAAGTTAATTTGTGATAACAAGAAACCCTGACCAAGCTATACTTGAGAGGCGAAAAACAATAACAGTCGAAAACCGGATCCAAACATGTGCTTCATTTTCGCAGAAAAATTTAGCGTTAATTTCTCGCCGACTTTATACTTTCTAATGACAAACAGAGAGATGATACATAAATGTCTCAATATAGTATAAAACATAATTAATTTAGGTTGAACGTAATCAACAGCAGCAGCATGAAAAAAATTCTCGAGAGTACATGTAGTAGATTAGATGGTAACTACTAATAATAATATTAATGGTGGTAGGGGAAATTATGGTCACAGGTAGAACATTCTTGGATGGAATCACGTGGCCTGTGCGCGTTGGTTTCAAACCAAACGACAGACCACTAAAATTAACTGAACGGGGTTTTTCATACATCACCAACAAAACAAGTGTATTAAAAAGGACAGAATATTATTTAGTGTGAAGTGGCACTGGCGAACGAGACAGGGAACGAATTTCACTTCGGTGAAGTGGAAAAAATATTGTCGGTTAATTCACCTCTTGGGGAAAATCCTCCTTTCTCCAGCTCGTTCACCAGTGATGTTCAATGCCGCGGGGTTGATATTGAGCAGTGGAATCAATCTTTCAAGTTTGGCTGGTAAAGGTTAATTCTTTTATAATTCGACATTCTTGAGATTCCGAAAGAAAATGACTTTGTCACAAATTTTTCACCCTACAGCGCATTATAATTCGACATTCTTGAGATTCCGAAACAAAATCACTGTGTCACAATTTTTTCACCCTACAGCGCAATACCCACCCTCACGACAAAGGAACATGAAGAAAATTATGAGAGGATTCTTGATTTCTGCATATAAATATTTCAGTTTCAGTGATCAATATTATTTTATATGACAATACTACCTACCATTATTCTAATCTATGAAATTGACAACATTCCGAAAGGCCACAAGCCGCCCACACACTGTAAACAACTGAATATATAATCCTTTTATACAACCGTAGATCGTGTTTTTACGTAGCTTATTAATTTTTGAATTTGAAAACTATTTTTTTCACTCCGTAAGTTTTTTCTACATCTGGCAAGAAAACACGCTAAACGGTATATATAAAAGAATCCATATCCGATAACCAGCAAAGACGAAATACAAACCATAACGATGATTGTCTATATAATCAGCAAACGAAAATGGTGTGTGGTGTTGGTCGCGTTCTCTATACAAAGGTACACATGTGAAACATATTTTGTGTTCATATATTATCAAATTAACAAGACGAATAATTTGATTTATTCAACGACAAGCAAAATGGGACTGAGTAGGCGACACCCCTTTCGGCCGGAGAGCAGTTCATATGAGTAGCAAAACACACCCGAGTAGATAAAACTAGCAACAACATAGATGTTTCGATTAACTAGGTGATTGGATTTGAATTCATGGCTGCTTTCGGTGCCTTGCAAGTTTTTTATGCGTACATACAAAAATCTCTCAAACACACCGAAAACAGCAAGTTAACATTCAAATACAGTTTTCTAATCAATAGTAAATGCCATAAACCAAAAGTTTTACAACGAAGAAAATTCGTGTAGACTAGAGCACTCGATGTTTCACTGAACATATAATCATCCCAGCCACATCTGCCGACAGACTTATCTTTGGTGGGTGGGAGAACATCTATCGGGCAAAAGTACCTTAAAGGTAGAAAAGGGCGTTTTGTGCGAGGCGCGCGTTTGAACCGATTACCCGACCCTCCAAAAAACGCTATACACTTGAGATGCCTTCATTGTTCATCCACAGAAATTCTGTCATAAGCAGCAGAGAACCTGCACATCATCTGCACGCAATTTATACCGGCTTGATGATGTGCAGGCCCTCTGCCGTCTATGACAAATTGAAATTCGGAATCTCTGCAGACTCACCCTTACGCACACAGTTCACACTCGCTCTCGACACAGAACAACCATGACAAAAATATGAGAAAAAATTTCAAAAATATACATGACAATCAAGAGTAGAAAATTATCAAGCAATCAACGCAACGTCGGCAATATATAATGGACTATAGAATTTAGAAATCTATCAAAATATGGACAAATAGACAAACAGTTGAACACATAGCGGTTGATGAATTTATATGATTGATTGTGGATCCGATGGATGAGGGGGATAGCAGTGAGCTGAGCTTTCGCGCAGCCATGCCGATCCAAAATAAGAGAGACTGCATTCCAGTTTTGCCGATCCATAATAGGAAACGTCGTTATGTTTCTCTCCTACTCCGACATGGACGCCGACTCGCTCACCGCATCGTACAGGTAGACTGAAAAGTGAACCTTGTCAGGCTAAGAAATTCACCGTGTCGTAGATGTAAACTGAAAGTTGATTACGGACTCAGAAAAACGTTGTTTTCTGTATTTTTGATTCAACGAATTCTGTGATGCAAAATGGGTAATACTTTTCGATCAATTTCGCACTTGATCGATAGTAACATAACGATGTGAAATTGTCGAACGTTGACGGAATACCCAATACTTTGAAGAACTCTAGGTATTGCTTTTCTGAATTCTCAGTAACCAATTTTCACAAAAAAAACTCAAACAGGTTAGAATTAAATGGCTCACAGAATGGAAGCACCAACCAATATTGCTATTGCTGCCCTGTTCCCACGAGTACGAGAAGGCGCGCTCATCAGGCCAGTTCATCAGCACCTGAAATGAAACATCAGGTAATAATATGAATTATGGATTTACAAGGGTAATTAAAAGGATATCCTACTTATTCGGTATCTCGCTCTGTCGTCTGACTTCATATTACATAGGTGAATTTGCTGTTCATTTTTATAAGGAATTTTGATTATTGATTCTGAAACAGGCTGGTGATCTAGTGGCAACTAATAATGAATCTTGATGAGTTATTTCTGATTCAATCGAAATTTCACGACTAATCCGAGTCCGACTCTCTCGACTTTGGGGTTCGACGAATCACCAGTTGTGTTTCCGCCATATAACAACGTGGGAGAGGACCACTCGGTTTAACCGACTCACATGCCAAACCGATTGACTGCCTGAAACTAAACCTAAGCCTCTCCCGGGCGGCGGGGACCTAAGTCTAACCCTAAAACAGTAACAGTTCGAATCGGCGTTAAGTAGTGCGTGTTCGGACCGCAAAACAAAAATGTCACTCCGAAACATTAAGTGCCCGGTTCCATTGTATTGAATTTAGCCCATCACCATCAGAAGGTCAGTCTCGCGGCGTGATTCGGTAGTGGAGCATAGTTTCGTGCAATTTTTTTTATACAAACAACGGCAACAACTTTTCCACGTATCTCAGAGTTATTTAATGGGCAGTAATGTCGGTTAAAACCACGAAATCCAAAACCATGGTCTCAAAATATCATCACGAAAATTGGCGCGCACTAAAATTCTGTTTGAATCTGTTCCCTACCCAATCACCGACGAGCTCGACGTCACCGAACCTGATCATCCACCTTGACCCACACGTCGTCATAACGATGCCACAGCACTTGTAAGTCGTCAAAGTTTTTGTTCATCAAGGCGCTTTCGTTGAGCAGAGCGGCGAGCTTGCGACGAAACTCCTGCGACGTGCCCGACTGCAGACACAGCGAGGTGTACGGACGGGGCACGTTGGCTGAAAAAATACAAAAATTCGAGGTAAAATATTACATAACCAGGGGTGGGACGGTTTTTTTTTGGCGTTTTGCAGGGGGTGGGGGGGGGGGGGTAGCGGTAGCCGACAGAAAATCCCGTCTTACCCGCCCAGTCCGAAAAGCGGGGGGGGGGGGGGGTAAAATCGGGTAAAGGGGGTAGAAAAATTTTTTTCGCGAAAAAGCCTTGTTTTTGCTAAAAAATCTCCTATTATAAGGTATAAACATCACATTAACCGGTTTTTTCAGGTTTTAACCAAGAAAATTGACCCAAAAAACGTGTTTGTTCGAAAAAAAATTTCACAGCCAAAACTTCTTTTTGAAAAATGAGCCTCAAAATCGAGGTTTTCAGGCCGATTTTCTCAAAAAATTTGAGTCGCAGGGGGGAGGGGTCCCCCCCCCAGCGGCCCACCTCTGTACATAACACAATGATGTTGCCTATTTACGGATTCTTGTTACTCAGAAAGTATATGGCGCGCAATTAAAATTCAAAACTGATTTCGGCGCGCGTTCAAATTTACGAGAATTTTTTGGCAACATAGGCACATGGCTCTTATGTCATTACTAAATTTTTTAACATATTCACGCAAGAAATTTTTGTTCCATATTAGTTCATCACCTACATCGACTATATTCAACGTAGAAGAAGACTAACTGTCTTCCTGACTGCTGACATAGGGTCGGAAGAAGAGCTGTTTGACAGCACGAGCGGGTCTGCAATGGAAACCGAGTATTACCTAGTCGGACTATCGTTGAGATTACTCTCAATAAGTCAGCTAGTTGGCAATAAACTCACTTTACAGTGCTCAAGCCTCAACCTATGATAAAAACTAAAACAAGATACACGTTTTTTAGAACATTTTCTTAAAACTTTTTCTAATTATTTTCAAACTATAGACAATAAAAAAGTTATAATAAACTCACTTGTAACGGAGGGCATTGTACAGGCGTACAGAGTCGGCCTCCGAATGAGTGATCGACTTGAGGTCGGACACGGTCAGTCGGTGCATGTCCACACCTGTAATTCAACACCGAATAGTTATAAGCATGATATAGCTTTCTGGGACTCAACTAAAACTTTATGAAATGTTGATTATTCGGATTTTTATTACGATTACGAACATCAGTAACACTAAATAAAACCTAGAAGACTGAATTCAGCCCAACAGCTGTGTGCTAATATTTCACTCATGTGACTTAGAACTTATCGTTGCCAACCTGGCGTTGAATCGGAATAATCTAAATTGGAGCTTGCTACAAATTGCATACTGAAAAATAATTGTATATATGTAGAATGACAACCAACCGGTGAAACTCTCGAACATCTCCACGTAGCGGCCGAATCGGTTCGCCTTTAACCAGGCGTACACTTCGGAGGTGCTTGATGTGGTTGACAGCAACTGCAATAATGAAAAACGATAAAATAAAATATAATCAAGTACAACAGTAATACAACATAATAGTTTACAATCTTAAATAATAAATCGGTTCATATCTTTCAACAACACCTCTCATTTTCGTTTTCCCAGTCCACAAAGAATCAGGTGAGTGTGAATCAATGCCGAATTGGTGATATCCAAAAAATACACAATTTTCATAAAGTTTCGATTCAGTAATGTTTGCCACTGTGAATAGAAAATAAGCTCAATCACTGAATCATGCATATTAAATTAAATTTATTTAATATTAATCAAAATTTCGTTGCCTGCCCTCTGCAGAGAACGACGATGACACTACAAGTTGTACAGAGGTGACAATTCAAATGATCCTGCAAGCAGTATCAATACGTCCGTCCAGAAACGATGAAAGACAACAAGGTAATTTTGGTTATATTGCTTCCTTTACCCAACTTTCCTTAATATGATACCTGAATCAACGTTGCCATGCCGCGAACCAGTGATTCGCTTTCGAATGTAACCACGAGGCCATCAGACTCTTCGGCACTCTTAAGGTGTAAGTAAAATGGCTTAACATCAAGCAATGCTCCACTGTTTGGAGAAACTCCCCTCCATTTGAACGATTCAGTAGTCCGAGAGTGATTAGATTGATTTCACCTTGTTTTTATTCATTTAACATACATATCACTGGCGGACAAGCTAATCCTCCAAAGAGGGGGAATCGGCAAATTGACCTACACCTTAGGGAACAAATTTCACTTTTCGAAAATGCCAAAGAGGGAGAAAATCCACTTTTCCCACCCCTTCTCGTCCGCTAGTGAACATATTGTACATATATAAATAATATACATTGATTGATTTTTATTCCACACACCTCTTCGCCGTTGCCGTTATACGATTCGGAGGTGTTTATGAGGCTGTGGGCGCGTTTGCGCGAGTGGCTTACCTCATCTTTCAGTTGGGATGAGATCGAGTCGTTCGATTCGCTGAGGTCGTGCGCCGGACCCACGCGAATGCCGCTGCAAGATAAAGTCAGTAAGAGAAGTGTGAGAGAGAGGTCATTCAGATCAAAATAGATACATAAAAACATGGAAAGAGTCGACTTGAAAGTGAGTTTGCTCGATTGAAGATGAGTTCAGAGTTGGGAAAGTTTGGTTTTTGTGAGTTGATTGGAAGTTGAGATTGGGAGTTGAGTTGACGAAAGTTGGGATTGGGAGTTGACGAAAGTTCTAGAAAGTAGACTTTAGGTGTTCTAAAAATGGAACTTGACCTTGAGAATTAACTTATTGAATTAAAAATGTTGATAAGTTGATTCTACAGTTGACTAAATGATTATAGAGTTTGACTTCAGTTGAGTTTGAAAAAAATGATTATAGAGTTAAGAAGACGAGAAGTCAAACACACCTGCCCACCAACATTGGCTTCTCGTCGACCTCAGTGGGCGAATTGGACAACTGAATGTTCTCCGGACTGTCGACCCGGCCGAACTCCAGATCCGTGACATTCGTCGGGAAAGTCTGCAAACATACATACAAACTTTTATAAACAACTAATTTTTTGTATTTTTTTCAAAATACAATACAATTTTTCATATCAATTGGAAATTTTATAGGAATAATAGTTACATTACAATATACAACAGAAAATTACCTGCACACATTACAATACATAAGGTTATATAGCATTCTCAATTGATTATAATACTTGAAATTTTGAATACGCGCCAATTTTCCGTGGTGATTAGTCTCACAATCAACTGAGAATGATATACCGAGTTATTAGTGCATGTAAACCTTTTTACCATTTACGCATTACAGAACTTTGAGAGTGAGTTCTTCCATGTGGGCGCCGGTTACGTTATACAGCATGGAGGAAACAATATTGTGATATGAAAAAAATTACAACCTACCCAGCAGCATATCATAAACCATTCTTTCAGTGTACAGGCAATAGTTTACAATAAAAAAACCTGGAAACTACACGGGGGAAGAAGAGTGCACAGAAGAACGGTACCATATCTTTGAACCTTGACTTATCACTTATCAGGATAAGGAGATATGTATATAGTTTTACTTGGATACGGAGATATGTATATAGTTTTATTTATCTTTTCAACCTACCTTAACCTGAGCCTTATTATGATACTATGACACCGTTCCCTCAGCACCATCAACAACAAATATAGCGCTCAGAATTGATCAGTAGGCCGGATTTGAAATGCGCGCCCGTTTTGCTGATAAGAAAAAAAGTAACAATTGACGGATTTTTTCCACTTTATCCACACGTCTGAATTTTGTTTTTGGGCATTGAATCTCGTTTTTTTTTATTTACCCAGAATATTGCAATTGATAAATACCTTTCCATTGGCGCGCATTCAAACCCTAATCAATATTGCGTTAGCTATACACTAACCAAATTAGTGTCCTCGTCATACCAACTGGCCTTTCTGGTTCTCATTACCACTTTATCATCATCACCACCCTTGTGCTCCACCCAGCCCGTCGCTGGTACCTGATCTAGGTCATGTTGAAACTCCTCCTGAAGATCTGACCACATGAAGCCCCGACGGACGAGTCATGGGAGGATTACAGACATCTTACCAACGTATTATCTAACTAAGCTAAACCTGGTCAAACTATCCAGTGACCACCTCCGCAAGGATGTTTTCGAGATTGGCAACGGTTTTTGAATGTGCTTAGATATATCGCTTGGTAGTGACAAGATAATTCAACCAGGTTGAGTTGAATAGTGTACGACTCCAATCAGTGAATATTGCCAACAGGTCAAGAGTAAATATTGACAGGAACCGATGTTGCATTTGTGACTTGATATTCGCAATATCCATTGAGTTCGCGGTCAAGTCTATTACTAAGAGTAACCTGATATAATCACTGATAATATTCATCTTTACTCTATCCGACAGTACAGTACTACAGTAACGATTTAACGAGAGAAAACTGTGCGTACCATAGATCTACTTCTCAATTTTACACTTATTCAGTAAATAGCACAATGGAAAAAGGTTTACAGCACTTTTCACTCAATACCTGATGCTGCACCATCCTAGTATCCTCAAACTGATTTGTGACAAAAGAGCAAGGGAAAAAAACCCAATGTTTTACAAAAATGGTTATCTAACTGTTTTACAAGAATGGTACATGAGTTCTGTCTAAAAATACATTACTGTGTGAAAAATCAAAGGTTACATGAACGCAAAGCCATATGATGACAGGAACAATATAATGCAACAGATGATCGGGGAAAGGGTACCTGGATACATGTGGGATATAATGGCGCCAGAGCCTTAATTCACCACAGGTACCATGGCACAATTTTCCTAAACACCATGATACAAATCCAAAACACCACATACGTCTCCGAACATACAACAGAAAAGTAAAAAAACACCTCAATCAAGATAATGCCAAATAAAAGAAATTATCAAACGTGAAACATCAGGCTCTGCACTAACCTCAATCATCATCGTGTACTCGTAGGCCGGTTGAAAGCGCTCCTGGAAAAATGGATAAACAGGATTAGGATTTTGCAAATAGTATGAAACTATTGAAGTAATAATCAAAATACTTTTTTCAGATTGAAAATTAAATAACAAAAATATATGAATATAATTTTCAAACTTATAGGATATTCAACGAACCTTGTCCATGCGTTTGGCGGCCTTGTCGCGATCCATTCGATTGCGACGATCGGCGCCTTTTAGCTGAAATTTGAGTGAGTGAGTGAGTGAGTGAGTGAGTGAGGGATGCAGTGAGTGAGTGAGTGAGTGAGTGATGGAGTGAGTGAGTGAGTGAGTGAGGGAATGACTGAGTAAGTGTATGGGGTAGTGAATGAGTGAGTGAAAGAGTGCGTAAATGAATGAATGAGTGAGTGAAAGAGAGCGTGAGTGATTATGTCAGAGTACAGAGTAAACTGAAACTTTGAGCATCTGGTACCAGTACTTGTTAAAAATATCCCAAAAATGTCCCACGGACTCTGCAACCAACCTTGAAGACTCTGGTCTGCGCGTAGCAGCTATGCAGCTGCGTCTTGGCATCGTCGTACGTGTACGTGCTGATCACCAGCCGAAACGGGATGCCCTTCTCGCCCCCGTGCTTCTTGGCCGTGAACTCCGTGGACAAACAGTTCAACTGCAATGATCACGTAAATTTTTTATTTTCCAGTTGATCGAAAACTCAAATTAATACTCTAAAAATGTTATTCTTCAAATTATTACTTCGTCCAACGTTGCAAAAAAAGTCGGAAGGTTGAAAAAAGTGCTTCCGGTTGCTCAATGATTTCTCTGGCATGAATTTCTTGTTTTTCTCATAATCTGCAGCTTAATTTTGGGATTTAAAAGACTAATTCTGCCAACCTTGACGTAAATCGAGCACGTCTTCAACGGATCCCAGACGAACTCGAGCTCATCGGCCGTGTTCTTCATGTGCCACACGTTGACTGACAGTGGCGCGTCTGAAATACAGGTTACAGGTAAGTTAGGTCACTTCACTCGTTCGATTGTCAGATTGTCAGTCACTCGATATGTTAGTCAACCAGTCACTCAGTATGTCAGTCACTCGGTATTTCAGACCCTCAGATGCTAGTCAATCATTATTTCCGATTGTAAGTCAGTATGTCCAATTGTCAGTCACTCATTATCAGTCAACAGTCACTAACTCACTAATCCCTGCCCTACTCAATCACTCACTCACTCACTCACTCCCGTACTCACCTCCCTCCACGGGGTGCTTACCGACGTGCACCCGCAGCCATTCGGCCAGAAGTCTTTTCTCCTCATACTTCTGCCGACTGGAGTGGAAGCGAATCTTGATCGTCGTCCGATAGTACCGACTCTGGTAATGGTCGGTCGGTCCGAGTCGCTTGCAGATGATCTGATACGACTGACCTGTAAGAAATAATGAATTAACAAATAAAAATATTTTTTTTTTATCTATATTATTTGTATTCATATTATTGAAGCTTTCTACTGATTGGGGTTGAATTAGGTATGAATTAGTACTAAAAGGTGTTTCCACCTTTCTTCAAGGCGTCCTGCAAGTATTGCAGTCAGGTCATTGTGGGTACTCGTATATTTTTTTATTTAATAAAGTGTTGTCTTTAACTTTTAGACGTTTGGGCACGTTTATAGTTTTCCCTGGACTTTCCCGAGAAACGTGATGTTTCACAATTTAACACGCTTTGCTATAGCAGCCACATTGGTCGCTGCTTATGACAAGCGTTTTCTGGGAAAGTCCAGGGAAGACTATAAAAGTACCCTTTCAAGTCAATTTTTTTGCGCGATATTGATGTTTCACGCAATTCGTGTGATATCAGACTCCAGGGTGTGCAAATTTAAAATATAATAAATAAATACTGTTGTTTGCTGCTTCTCATCATACCGTTCAGAAGACCGCAGTTGAACTTTTCTACCGTTTTACTTGTTTTTTGACAGTCTTAAATTGATTTGAGGTCGCGTAAATTTACAGTACGCCCACCTTACGTAACAAGCCAGATTTGATAATATACAGTGCACAGTTCATTCATTATCTATAAATAATCAAGTTTCCCGCTCCCCAATTCACCCCCAGAAACTACTATTTGCTCATTCATGTTCATACCGCAAACAAACACGATTATATTATTCACTAGGCAGTCGAGCAGATTGATTTATTGCATATGAAAGATCAAGTTAGCATGACACAATAAACGTTATCTAATCGCGAAATAAAGCCTCTTGGATCCTAGATCCCAATTAACACAACAAACTACGAAAATTTGTTCATGAACACTTTGATGGAAACCCCCCTGTTCATTCATGAAAACCTCCGTTCCGACCCCCACTTCCAATCATCACGAAATCATCATAATTGCGAGTACAGAGTACGCATCCATTCAGTTACTACACCCGTGCGATCCGGTTCTGAGCACATCTGGATAATCTGGATTCTCTAACGTTTAGCACGCCAACAACAACCAACCAACAGTAGTTTGTTAGTGTTGTTCCCATAGTTGCTAGGCATCCTAGGCCGTACCTGGGATGGAAGTACCATGAACAGCTGATGATAGTTCTTCTGACTCATGCCCATTAGCCAGTATGGTTCTAGTTCTAGCTGGATCAATACCTGATCAGCTGTTACTAGCGCTGAACGCCCCGTGGGTTCCGGTTACGCACACTCGAATACCGGATCGGATCAGCTTTCATATATCCCCCGAGAGTATGAGTAAATTCCAGCTGTTGTTATGAGGATTAGCCGGAGCCCGGACCACCTAAGGCGATGACGTGAGATGTGATCGGGACGGTGGAATGAGGAACGGATTTTTGGAGAAAGAGGGGTGCGTTCGGATATTGTCTTGAACGTTGAGAAAGAAAAGTGTCAGTAAAAATTTTGCAAGCTCTCAATGTATTATGTACACTGTATGACACGAATCCAAAACATCCGCCTAAAAATGTATACCGTAAGCCAACCGATCATTATATTTATTTCTATGAAAAAACGCCAAACAAACATGCAAAAATTACAACGCATTGTCCATAGTAATGTAATGTCCATTGGTCAAGTGGAAAACGCATTTTTTTTATTATTTAAGGCGCTACAAAAGTTCTGAAATGTTTCAAGCCACGCTGCTAATCTGTATTTCAAGCCAAGCCACCATTTTTTTGATTAATTAACATATGTAGCCACGCCATCTCTTCTTCCATATTACCATACTTTATACAACATGTTGGAATTAATCGATGCTGGTTAACTGTCGAATCGACCATGGAGAAACTTATATCGAATCAACCGTAGTCAAGTTACGTTTACTATCCAACACCTAATTATCAAGAAAATCAATTAAAAAAGACACAAAAAGCGCTAGTTACTTTAAAACAAAAATGCAAATCGGCGCTGATAGCCAGATCTGGTACCGAATTGGGTTCAAACCCACTCCAACAGCCGCCCCGCAGTCTAAAAGTGCAAATCAACGACCATATTGTTGCTGAACAAATAAAAAAACTCACGTTAAAATGACAACAGCCTGGGGCGACGAGACAAAATTTTTTATCACGCCAACCTACGTGTCGCCATTTCACCAGCACCAAATCACCAACAATTTTTCAATTAAAAATCGTCCACGAAACTAGATTTGAAAAAAGTTTGAGTTTCAAACAAACTTCTATCAAAACTTCAGACAACTGACAGACGGACACCCAATAAAACCCACGGCCAACTGGCCGGCGCACGCACCAACCACGTGGCTGTGAAAAACTCCCCAGACAGACACGACATCGTGCCACGAATCCGGTAAAGAAGCCAGTTCCAATCCAGTTCAGCCTTAAACCGATCGGCCGTCTGTCAGACAGACGTACCACGGTCATGGAAACCGGTTCCCACGTTCGATTCCAGTTACTGGCTGCACGCCAACGCTTTCTCATGAATCAGTCTCAGACAAAAATACTGAGCGTGAGTCAGAAGCCTGAGCCTAAACCATGAAATTATATCAGTGTTTAACTCACTATACTTGCTGACGCACGTGCTTTCCACGGGTGGTTGTTGTAAAAAGACGATGACACACATGTACGTTAATTCATATTTAGCCAGTTCGCATTCAGTAAGTCAATGAAACAACTGTCTATGCAGAGTCTGCCAGGCAGACACGTCTTACAGGTTTCAAAGGCCAACGTTTTCTCATGATTCATGAACTCCGTCAACGATATTGATTCAGATGCCAAAGCCTCAACCATGGAATCCTATACTTGCTGACTCACGTGCCGTCCACGGGTGTTTGTCGTGGAAAGAACAGACACCCATAAGTGCGAACCAGTACTCAGCCAGTTCGTATCCAGTCAAGTCAACAAAAAGTCTGTGCAGAGTCTGCAGAGCAGACACTTCTAAACAAACAGGTTTCACCGTTCGTTCGAACTGAAAAAAGTTATCGCAACTGGCTGCACGCCAAAGGTTTTGTAGAAACCTCGCAGGATAACCAAAGTCACTGATTCTGAAGAAACCTGAGCCGAAGCCTAAGCCTGAATTCAACTGACATGACTCATACCACACATCGTAGCCCAACTTGCTGACACACCGCATGCAACCAACGATTCGATTGTGAAACGAAACAATACCATACTCTATTTTATAAGGTATATCTAGTACTCATCCAGTTCCCATTCTAGGTCGACGGTCGCATCGCAATCGTCTGGCTGGTAGACATCATAAACTTAGACTAAACCTAAGCTCATAACCTACGCCATAACCTACATCATAACCTACCTACCTAGCCGAAACCTACATCATGACATCATGCCACCCATTGCGAACTTGCTGACGCACAGACACAAACGTGACAACGCACGACAATTACAAGTGAATCAGGTACCTGAACCGGATCCCTTAGCCAGTTCGCAACCAGATTCGATCATGTACGCAAAAGCGTTCAGCCAAGTTCTGGATGGTCGGGTTGAAGTGACGCTCCTGGTCTGCCCCGTGCCAAGTTCTGGATGGTCGGGTTGAAGTGACGCTCCTGGTCTGCTCCGTCCCGTTTTTTGTGATGCAAATTTGCGGTAAAAGCCGCTTTTTACGCGGTGCGGTGAATGTGAATAGTGAAAAGTTCGTGTGTATGGTGTAGTGTATTAATGGAATTAATTTTAGAAATTGATTTTGATCGAGTTGCCTGTCTGCGAGCATGTTGCTTATGTAGTAGTATTTGGGTTTCATGAATGAATGAAAGGTTTAAAAGTTTTTCTGGCTGGCTTGGCTGAATGTAACTTTTTTGAAGCGGCTTTTTCAAACGGGGACAGACGCGATGACTGCATTTACCAGGCGATTGAAGGCTATGCCATGTGAATGAAGGACATGATAGAAACTACGACGTCAGACATGTATCACGGTTTTGCCTCAGTCGGCTTGCTAACTTGATGTGATGAGAATCACGAATGTTTGAAGAAACCGCCTTAAAAACTTCGGAGACTAGATTTCCAACTTGATTATTGGTGGTCTTTTTTTCTTAAGTTCTCATCTACGGGTTTTGCATATCAACACATCATAGAAGCGCATATCACACAAAACGTTGAACCTTTTTAAATAAATACGAGACTTGAGAAACGCTGTGAATATCAGTACTGAGTACTTGGTATCAGGCTGAGGCTCTGAAGATACTTACCTACCTCTATTCCTACATGCTACATACTACAGTATCATGTCACATACCATGCCATTATAAATACGAATGAAATAACAACACAACAATAATAATTTTAAATAAGTAATAAATAAAAAAAAATTAATAAAATAAACAAAAGTACAAAATCAACTCACCCTGATTGAGATAGGTCAGCGTCTCATGGTTGAGCGGCACGGCGGCACTGGTCGGCGCCATCAGGCAGAATTGGAAGCTGAATTCAGAGTTGGCAAATTGGTACAGGGAATTCAGATTGGTCGTACCATTGCAGATGCCGTTGCCATGATCGTTGATGATCGAACCACTGGGGGAGTGGACGAGATTCACCCCATGGGAGGTCGGGGAGTGGGTGGCGATGTTGAGGTGGGGCGACTGGGGGTTGCTATGGTTGCCCTGGGGGGTCATGCCGTTCACCATCGTCGATACCGTATTACCATTACTAAGTATACCATGGGGTGGAACGTAGTGTTGGCCACCGTTCATGTTGTTGTGGTTCACGACGTTGGGGTCGATTATGTAAGCTAAAGAGTTCGGCGCTGGCATAATGAAGGGGGTGGTGAGAAGAGGCCGTGGTGGTGGCGTGTGGTAGCATTGACTGCACTCTGGAGAATGAGAGCAACTATAGTTTATTGAGATTGGGCAGAAATGCACATGAAGTATGACTCTAATGTTATGGTAACTTAACTGGAGTACATAATGGAGAGAGTTATAGTTGCAGGATATATGATAAGGACTATAGTTGGAGCTTGGAGATACATATGGCAAGAACTGCCAGAGGAAGGCACATGAGGTAGGATATTATCCACTCTTATTTTTTTATCATAGCAGGTTTGTGAACATAATGGTGACAAGGAACTACAGTAGATACACTAGGAGCTAACTTCAGCGAGAGCTCTATCATAAAAATGAATAGTAAACCTGCATAAGAAAGAAAACAGAAGGCAAAAAGAAGTCACCAGATACGAATAACATAAAACCGTAATTGTACAGGGTGTCCCATCCTTAACCGCCGATGTTGACGGCTCCGTGCTTGAGTTGTACTGGGTCTATATAACTGAAACTTCATTTTCGAATAGAGAAGTCTTTGGCAATTTGTTTGACACCTAACAGAAGTTTATTGGACGTCTGTAGCTAATTTTACAAGCAATCGAAAAAAGGTCCACTTTTGGACTAGTTTTTCTTCATTCTGTAAATTTTTTTGTCAAGAAATTTTATAAAAATGTATTTCAAGAGCAGAGCATCACAGGAAAAAGCACAGCCCAAAATGAGACAGCAAAAAAACAAGTTAAGAAACTCAATTTTCGACTCGGGTACCTCCTTCATCCTGACATCGTTCCCAGCGCTCTTCTCTGCCGATCCAGGAACCAGGAAAGATTTCGATAAGACGATCCCGGGCTGCCTGGCATGATGAGCCATTGCACCGTACTGTTGAAACAACAAGTCACCTTCCCAAGTTCTTATACCTGCGTTAGATGAGGCAACAGCCACTTTTGCAAGAAAGCCAGGATGGTTCGTTATGCCAACTTCACCCGAGATTGGCTCATTGAGACCTTTCCTGGTTCCTGGATCGGCAAAAGAGGACAACTTATGTGGCCCACCAGGTCGCCAGACCTCATTTCTGTGGACTCCTGGCTCCAGGGTGATTTGAAGGTATTTCCGAGGAGTTCCGGGAATACGGCCAGTCACCTCTCTATGTTCTTGAAGAGATGGTTGCAATTACCATGAACTTAGGTTATGTAACCGTGGAAGCTGTGTCTCGTCACTGGGAACGATGTCAGGATGAAGGAGGTACCGAGTCGAATATTAAGCTTCTCAATTGTTTTTTTGCTGTTCCGTTCTGGGTTGTGCATTTTTCTGTGATGCTCTGCTATTAAATTGCATTTTTATCAAATTTCGAAAAGAAAACAAGTAAAATTACAGAAGGAAGAAAAACTAGTCCAAAATAGGACCTTTTTTCGATTGCTTGTAAAATTAGCTACAAACATTCAATAAACATCTGGTAGGTGTCAAACAAATTGCCAAAGACTTCTCTATTCTGAAATGAAATTTCAGTTATATAGAACGAGTACAACTCAAACACGGAGCCGTCAACATCGGCGGTTAAGGATGGGACACCCTGTATATCATTAAACAGTATTCAAATATCATTAAACAGGCCAGGCCTATGTCATCACTAATAGTGAGTACAATAACTACTAAACTAATAAGAAGCATGACATGAAATTCTAATGACAATCTACAACAAAGAGAATTTTATGACTTTTTACAAAATGCCCAATTTGATGCTTGTCAAGTATTGTTTCAATTCAAACTTTTCTTTATGTGAACGTACAACTTAAAGAAAATACTTTTGCAACTAATTACTAATGAATGCTTGACCGAATCGAACGATTTTCAACTACATACATAAAACTGGAAACTGTGTTATAAGAAAGTATTGTATACTAAACATAGAACAATGTTACTTACATGAAATAATGAAAATAATGTACATGAAACTGTAATAGAGTGCTCAGAGGGCCGAAGACTTTCATGATTCAGTAACCGCAAGTTCAATGAAACATAGAATCGCATGTTTGTATGCCGTGGTCTAGTCAGTCGCCCAACAAACAACCAATCATTGTCGCCTAACATGATATTATAAAGAATATGAATCCATTATACTATGAATAAGCCGAACAGTATAAAGAGTAAGAAATATTAGCTTTTGAACAAAAAGAATGCAACATGACAAAATAGTACAACATTTATTCGAACAAAAATAATATGAAAGATCATAAGACAGACAAAATCTGGAATCCAGCTTGTTGTCCCCGGGGCCTGAACAAGCTTAGCTTAGGATTTTACAACTTTCAAAGAGAAGGACGTTCCAGAAAAAAACATTCCACAAAGAGCGTGCATCACCAGTTTCGAGGCCACTTTTCATAGGTAACGCAGTTCATTTTTAGATTTTTCCAAAACCAATTTTTCAAATTACCAAAAAGAGTGATTCAATTGTATCCTCTCTCTCGTCTGCCTATGAAGCTCGATGTACAACAGTTTTATAGCGCAATGCACATAATCAGTTTCCTAGCAGTTTCATTAACTATCAGTGAAACTATCGTACTAGTACTAGTATACAACAGCTTGCCAAACAATAGTAGTGGCGGCGTGGCACGCCCACTACAGTAATCAAGAACAATGACATGACCAGACTATTCCACAAACAGACGGAATCAATTTAACAGCAAACGGAAATGTTAACTGAAAATCATATTTTTAAATTAACTTAATACTATTTTTGCCGGAAGTTTTTTTAATTTTGCTTAATTGGTAAGATCAGGCACCGAACGAATGACTCGTTCTCTCCCAATAACCCTACGACCCAGATTCGCGGAATTTTACCCCAACACCCTTATTAAGAGAACATCACAATCTGCTCGGCTTACAAAGTTTCACTAATTACCAGAATCATACAGAAGTCTCAATACTAGTATCGAGTTCGATATTACAATTAGTGGTACCAATTTACATAGTACAACTCCGAAGACAATTAAATTCCCACTTCATTCACATCCACAATTAACAAGTTACTAATGACTTCTGAATCATAATCATAATCTGATAAAATAATCTAGCCAAAACACTGGCGCTCCTAATCCAGCAAACCAAAACAAAACAAAACATCACTCTTCCAATGTCAATCGCCGCTCATATTCCCAAGTCCCAGCCAAACACTCCGCCAATTAAAATCCCCTTAATCTGACCACAAGCTAGAATCCTCAGCAGATCTCCAGCGAAATCTGCACACTTAGTATCCTCCTAACTAGCCTAGAGCCCGCGCATAGCACTGATGAACTAACTGACTACACTGAAAACACTATACTATTCGCTCTACCCATACACATCATACACACATCACTAGTACAAACGCAGCAGCAGCAGCAGCGAGCAGCGAGCAGAACTCTCGACTGCCCCAACAACAGTGGTTCGGCCGCGAATAAATACGCGCGTGTGTCGCGCTCAGCACAGACTCGTGGAAATATCAGGTGTGTTTACCGGATCGTAGCCAGAATCGAACCAGACTTGGTGTTGGCCGCGCTCGTCCTAAGCAACTGCCGACAGTACATAGAAATGACATCATGCGACGAGTTGAGTAGAGATGTGTGTGCGAACATATTACTGTTGTTGGTTGTTTGTTGTTGTTGTTGTTGGGGAAGTTTGTTTATGGTTTGTTGAGGTTTGTGATTGGGGGTTGCTGATGGGTTAATAATATTACAAGTGAAACGTGGTTAGGATGAATCGCTGAACTCTGAACATGAACGCTATGGAAAATGACGTGGGTTGGGTAGACAGGCAGAGTTCGGGGTTGGGCGTAGGCCAAGTGTGAACTAGTTACCACGAGTTGGTAACTATTGTGTCAATTATTTTATGTCAATCGATATAATTATACGTTTATGAATGTTGTGATAAAGCCCGTATGTTGATTCTGGAACAAAAGGCGCGCCGAAAACTTCTGATAATGAAACATTAGACAATCAGTTTTAACACGCACATCAATCATCATCACCCCATGCTCTGGTGTTAAACTATGGTGTCAACCGAGTTGAGATGAGGCTACTGATGTTTCATTATCAGAGGTTTGGGCAGTACGTGTGTTTGCAGAAATAACGTACGGGCTTTACTGTAGTTTGTACACGTGTAAAACTTTTCCGATGATAAACTCAAAAATTTGATAAATTTTCATTCATTAATCTGCAAAACATACTAAATAACGTTTGGCGATACTGGTTAGCATGAGAAATGAAAGCAAGTGAAACTTTTGTACTGTGTGTTTACACTTCCAAATACAAAAAACATACATAAAAGTTTCCTGCAACTTCATGCAAAGCAAAAAATAATGTGGTACGTTTATCAGCTGTTTGATAGAGGAAACTATAGTTTCTAATGATGACAATTAGAGGGCATAATGTCTATGTAAAGCCTCTAATGAACATGATAGCATATTGACATCTTAGTATCTAAACTTGACAGTTAATCAACTGTCTAGATATAATATGATTGAATAGCACATAAAGATCGGACAGTGAACATCGTCCGTTATACTGTATAAATTTGCAAAAAAATAACCATGGAAAGTTTCAGTTTCAAACCTAGTTTCATTTTTTTTTCAGTTTGCAACAATAAAAACTGATTCCAAATACACCAAAAAATTGTGTATGTGGAAAGTATTAGTAAAGATGGAGAATATCTAGTTTTGAGGCCATTTTACCTACCTTAAGGAACGAAGTCTACTTTCAGATTCAGGATCTGCCAAACAGAGGAATAACAAAGGACCACGTAGTGTCTATGTTACCTACATTGACCCATTTCGTGAAAGTGGCAGTCCATGAATGGAACATGGAACAGACGGAAGCGAGAGCAGGATAGAAAAGAGAGCTCAATAACATCATGCATTTTGTATCACACTGACATACGAAACGCAGACGAGGATGACATTTCATTTGTACTGACTTTTGGCCGTCATGAAGAGCATGCAAATAACATTGACAAGGTAAGTCATAATTCAAATATATTGTGTTTTATGATACAAAAGTAAGCTTTTTCCACGGAAAGTGAAGAAGGAAATGGCAAAAAAGTTAAAAAAAAACCAAATGTTGTCAAATTTGATAAGTAAAACCTATAGGGTTGACAATTGGTTATTAGAATAAATGGGAACATGCCTAACTTTCTCGACCATTAATAACCGATTGCCATTCAATAATAACAGCCGGGAGTAAACTTACTGTATAACTGCCAACAAAGGAAGCATAGCCGGAATTCCTAGATTTGCTTCCTTGACTGTTTTAGGACGCCGAGTCTAATATGTCCCTCCAAGGCAAGCGGATATTAAAACTATAAGTAAACAAAACAACAACAACAACCCCAGGCATGGGTTGAAGGCTAATCAAGCGAATTAATTACAACGCGTTAATATGCACAAGAACAACACAATCAACGTTTCTCTAACAATAATGTATAAATATTAAAATTAATGTGGGCTGTATGTATATGAGTTTGATGTCATCTCATTATAAAGCCACAGAAGTTAAAAAGAACTCGAGTCAAAATATGGATGCAAAGCAGGCTGTTTATTAAGGTGATGCTATTTCATCATATAGCCAGAAACATCCATTGCGTCGTAAAAAAGGATTGAAGATTCGAGCTACATGGTTGTGGCTAGTGGTTATCGTTACACAGAGTACAGTTCAAACCGAGCTTTCTGCGAAATTTTCTGGTGCTTCAAAGTTTGTAGAACAAATGAGTCTCCACTTCCACACAATTTATTTTCAATCACAAAAATGATTATCAACATCATTCAACAGATATCTAACTGATTACGTTACGTCAACTGCATTTATTTGTTGATTCTCTATGTTAAATGTTACATGTTAGTATCTGAACTGATTCCATTGCAGAACCTAATATATACATAACCATCGGTTTGAAGTTTCATAGCAAGATAACACATCGTATCTTGTCGATTGATACTGTTGATATTGGTAGGGCGAGATAGACTTCAAAAAAATTTCTATCCAATCAACAACATGACAAACATTGGTCCTAAATGTAAGTCAACTGACACACAGACCTCAAACTCACGAATAATTAGAAATAGCTTAAATGAGAACAGGAGAACAATTAGCTAACCAATGTGTAGCACTGGCGGACGAACTAATACTAAGAAATTCTAACCAAAAGGATAGAAATACATTTTTTGGTTTGTTTTGTCTATTTGAGATTTCTACTATTCTAAATTGAAATTAAAAGGAATTTTATTTTCACATTTTTCCTCGTCCGCTAGTGGACTAAAAGTCACCAGAAATGGCACCTGACCGAGTGAGCATTGGGTTCAGTTGTTTGTTTACGCCACTAGGAAGAGTCGTGAATGGAATAGAGTTAAACGCCACGTACTAGCGAGGAAGGAAAAGTGGGATGATGAAGAGAGTGAAAAGTGGAGTGCCTCGTTCTGTGGAGAGACTCCCGTCCCTCCGAAAAATTGATTCTATTGCAGTCAAATTATTGTCAATTCATTGCAGAGAACGAATGCGAACACCGAATCAGAATAAAGTGACAATGTTCGTGGAAAGCAGGTAGAAATATTATGAACAGTAACATTACAATTCAGTAACAGTTTACTCAAAACAAATTCTTATCACTGGCATTTTAGGGCTTGCATCACCACCACCACACAGTTTTGGAACCGGTAAGTGGCAGAGGACGGGGACAAATTTTACAAATACTGTCTCACGGAAGAAAAACATGAATTTTTCATGAAGAAGTGAATAGATTTAACAAAAATGGTTTGACACATTCGACAAAATAAATCTCAAACATACAAGATAGTGGCATAGGCATCATTTCGTCACCCATCAACGAGACATAGTTGATAACATAGTTGATAACATAGATGACATAGTTGATAACACATTCCCCCTAACAATATTCTCGGAACCACAACTAATCAACCCCCACATGGTTGAAGACCTCGCTTCACTTACCCAGTCACCCACGGTCATGGCAACGGAATCTACATTCTCTTATTCTACATACAATAATCATCATTCAGCGCAACATGATTGTGTGCTAAATATAAAAGGTGATGATGATTGAATCAGACAATATCCTATGATGGTCATCTGATTTAAATTCAGCCGGGTTACTTATTATCAACCCAATCATCACATCCTCAAACATTAGCACCGGGGTTATATGCTTTTTCCGCTAAGCAAGAGTGCCGGAAAAGTATCATGCTTAATGTTGATTATTAGTAACTTAGTAAGTGTACTCTCATAAAAAGTAGAATGAATAAGAAATCATTGATCTGCAAAACGTTTGACACGAAAACAGCCTAGAAACTCTATAACATGGCCAATGAGCGCGCAGCCGAGCTACCATAACCCTTACGCCCTGTGCTGATTGGCCAGATCTATAATATATCAATAAAACCTGAACAAAAATGTCTAATTTTTTCGAGAGAAGATATTATTTCGGATTTTATTAGAAATTCATGGTTGGCCTTTATAGGGTGCCATTATAGTCATCTGCAGCCTTTGTTACAAAACATTTAGTACTAAAGCTCATATCTCAACGTGTGGCTACGGTATGCTGCTTATGACAATTGTTTTTTTTCGCAAACGAATGTGAATGAACTCATTCATAAAAAATTCATTACTCCGAAAAAATTCAAATTTGATTTTAACGAGTTAGCGATATGGTAACCCATGGTTAACTCTAGTTAGAGATCTCAATGCAGATAATCCACCGATTTGTTTGATGAAAATTATGATCTATTATATGTTATCTCTTATTTGTTTTCTTGAATGAACTTAAAACATAAATAAACATGAAACTATCTGAGCCAATCAGTGAACATCCGATACGAGCTACCGTAATCCCTATGCACTGCGCAGATTGGCCAACGACTATTTCCATGTCAAAAGTTGTACAGGAATTTTTCCTGCATTTATAAATTATGAGAGCACCTATTCATGGTGCCTTCAAAGTCGTTTTCGAAAACTGGAAAGATTTCCCAAATTATGGACATTGAATAGAAATGTTTGACCTTATTGGTGCACAAAACGGACACTATTGTGCCTGATTCGGTCTTCGGAACTTGTTCAGAATGAAATTAAAAAAATTCAGAGAATTCTTAAGAAACCGAATGCAGACGACTATGAAAGCACCACAAACTAGTCAAACAATGACTCCGAAATCTCCAAAAAAATTATTTCCAGAAAAAAACTCACAAGTTATCCGAATTGGCCGACTGGCGTCCGTCGTCCGTCTCGCACCGCACCG
Organism: Daptonema setosum; assembly: GCA_964036265.1. Lineage (NCBI taxonomy): Eukaryota > Metazoa > Nematoda > Chromadorea > Monhysterida > Xyalidae > Daptonema > Daptonema setosum. The sequence continues at coordinate 7,815,896 of OZ038442.1, forward strand.
AGCCGGACGACGCGGGCGACTTGGAGGCAATCTCCTGTTTGGGTGCGGAGGGTGCGCTCGATGGCAGGCCAGAGTGCGCCGTCGTCACCATGGCCGCCGCGCGCGACATCACAAACAGATTGTCGCTGTTGGTCGTTTTGGCATCGGCTAAAAAGGTGGAGGACGTGGAGTGGACGACGTTATCATCAAGAGTGATAACGGAGTGGATGACAATCAGTGAGCCAGACAGTCATCTCATCCTTACATAATGCGGTAATTGAGTGAAGACAATCAGTGAAGCAGACAGTCAGTTAATCACAATCATCACATCATATTTGTGTTCCCTCCCCAGTCCCCCCCCCATTCCCATATATTCACAACTTCCTCTTAGCAGGTTAAGCTGCAAACGAGGAAGATCCTCAATATCAGGAAGCCACCTTCTTTCAATCCTACTGTAGTCTGTAGGTATGAACGCCACTCACAAAAATGACTTCAAATGTGCCTAAAAAGTAAGGAGTAATCACCGTGTTGCTTCTATAACCAGGACATCTACGTACTGCGATTGAAAGTTGGTCTGGACAGACCTGCATTATTTAATGATGCATATTAAACAGATGAAAACAATGGCAACAACAAAAACAACAACAACGACGACGGCAAAATCGTTCTTCGGCTCACTTTACCGTACTTCGACAACCACCCCCAATCGGGGACGGTACACGTGAAAATCTCCCTCAAACAATGAAAACTGAGAAGACTGGCATTGTAACTGCTTGTTTGAAAAGGGATAATCGGTAGTAAGGGATATTCCTCTTCATCATCCGTCCCAGCTCTGGCGGACAAGAAAGGCAGTGAATAGTAGAATTACCCATCTTTGGCGGTTTCAACAAATGAACAGTCCTCGGTGGAGGTGAAACGGCTTTAAAACTACCAATTGCCGCTCTTTGGAGTAATTTACCCCTGAAAGAATGGTTCATCCGCCGACGGGCAGTGCAAACACATGCAATGAAATACAAGAGGAAAAAAGTATAGTTTCGTATTGTGTTGCGGTGCATAGCAACACGGCAATTGTAATAGCACACATATGATGCTATGGATGGGGACGGCTATTGCTGCTATTTGCTAAAGTATGCGCACTCAGTGGCGGATGAACAAATCAAAGAAAGTAACGAGAACTCCCATAAAACGGGCAATGAATTTTTTTAGATAGTTTACATCTCAGAAAAGCTTGCACTTTTTCAACTTGCCGAAAAGTGAGGATTTCACGTTTCTCTAGCCTCTTTTCGTCGGCTAGTTGGTGTGTCCTGTGTTATTCACCGTGCGAATGCGAAACGCAACGCAACGAAATAACGGTGGTTAAACAAAGCAATAAAGTTTTTTGTGAAACTGTCACAATTTTTTCATCAAACAATCAAATTAAAACTATTTGTACTTATATTTTCACGTCATATAGCCCCGTTATTTTTACCCATACTGAATCATCAGCACTAGCGAGTTATCAGAAACCTAGTGACCAAGAAGAGTGGCATACCATCAAAGACCCACAGAATTCCACCATAACTTTTTTACGGAAAAAAACATCCGAATTCTACCTGAATTGTGATCAGACTTTTAGTATGCTGTATGTATTTTACTTTGCACACGTTGTGGTTATGCTGACGACAACCAGCCACCAAGGGTGGACCAGAGCCAACCCAGATCTGAATTGTCCGACGAATTGTAAACATGTTATACACTATGCAGAGGATGGCAGCGGCGGAGGAAGACGGTAAATCTTGAAACACTTTTTAAGAATTGGTATCTAAATATTTAAAAAAAAAAATTTTTGAAAATTACTGCAGTGAGATATTTTTCACTCAAGAGTAAATCACGAAGTGTGGACGGAGTATATCCATGGGATCATTGTTAGCCGAATAGCCCACTCGCCACAACACAAACTATACTTGCAGCAAACAAGCTATGCATAACTACAGGGTTGTGACGCGAAATGATGTCATTTATGTTATGTATTTTACTTATATATATATATATTTTGAAAGGAATGGAGATGTATGAAAAATTTGCTAGGCAGTTCACTTGAAAGGACTGGAAGTTCTCGATGGTTGTCAATGAAAAATCTTGAATTCTCAATCCGGCATACAGATACGGTTAATAATAATAACAAAAATCTCTAAAATCTTTAATGCCGAAATTTGACGATGACTAAATCACAACAAAAATATACGTGAGAAGAGAACGCTACTTGTCAAAAATAAAGTAACGTTGCGTTCGGTAATTTAACCAAAAATACGGTAAAGCGATGTTCCTACTGATTTATGGTTGAACACATGCACACCCTAAAACTCCAGCGTACGGGAGGGATAAAGGATAACGGAAAACTGAAATTCCCCTTGTTTTCCCAGCGTTGCAGTTCGAACTCTTTCAAACCAGTTAATTACCTGGTATTTAGTAAAGATTATCCTCTATGAACGATCCGCATGTGGTTTTACACTGCATATATAAGCTATTTCAATACACATGTCGTTTTCTCGCATGTATGCGTAAGTTTGTCATTTCCATTAGTTAGTTAATAAATCGTAATACGGTTGTAACTTGTATCACTATACAAGGACGCAGAAGCAAACGATTTAGTCGTTGAAACGGGGGCGTTTTAACAACACCAGCAATAGTAATTTTTGCATGTTTCATGTATATGCGTCTAATAACTCTGAAATTTGTCATCACCAAAAAGATAAAAGTGAGCTTGCAATGCTCTAAAAACGTTATATATTATGGTCGGATTATCGGTAATTTTGACATCCCGGTAGACCATCTGATCCATTCAACCATAGGACGATAGGTTATACTTCAAGTCATCAAGACAAGGCAATGAATAGACTATTTTTACTCATCTGTGGAAAATAAGGGATATTAAAAGGATTCTCATCACTCATTCATTAAGAAAAAATAACACAGAAATTGAATACACTGAATTTTCTTTTTTAACGTACTTTGAAAACTAGAAAATATCAGATGAAGTTCTCTAAATTCATCGTTCTAACTAATTGACTAACTGACAAGTGATAAGGCTCTCTAATAGGCAAGCTGATTTTCATGACACCCTGTACAGCACTGGTCTGTAACATAGGGGTGCGACCACATGGTCGGCCGAAATAACGACAAGCTTCCAGTCACCGGCAGACGAGCTAACCCTCCAGAGAGGGGAATCTCTCCAAAGAGGGGGGAATTGACAAGAATTATGTTCTTTTCTACCGTAACCTTAAGGAACAAACTCTACTTTTTGAAATCACCAGAGAGGAGAATTCCACTTTTCTCTCCCCTTCTCGTCCGCTAGTGTTTCCAATTGTTGTTTCAGCAGCGGGGGAGTTGAACAGCCACTAGATGGAGAAAATTTATTAAGATGGGAAAGGAAATTTGCTTTCAGGGGTTTATATGAAATAGAAACAACTCAGTTCATTAAGCCGTTTTAAATTATCTTACTTTACATGGCAATGATCCGCGAGTTGTTATTGTGGTTGTTTTGACTGAATTTTTCGGCGAATAAAGCGACGGGGCCACAAACGGGGACCAAATTAAACAGTTTGAAACGTGACTAGTCTAATATACAGTCGGTTGTTTGAAATCAAATTTATTTACACACCTGACTAAAAAATTGCACCCGCAAATGTTAGGAAGTAGTTATCTGGTCGAATTCTGTAAACAACCTGGCTTTTACTACCGGTTTCCGTGTATAATGGAGCGTGATACACATTTTATTCCGCGTTAGCCGAAATACTTAGTCGATTCGTATATCGGGTAGAGCCGTATTTTCCCCAATAGAGACCATTTTAAAAACACAAGATAACAACTTTTCACGAGAATGCGAAACCATATGATGAAATTCAGCTCCGACATTGTCTCAACCAATATCCGAAGACACTGTGATTGCAACGCGGAACTTAAGGTTGGTATATGAGTCTTACGAATTGTTTGTTATAGGAATATTGAGTCCTACGCGGGGCCCGAGCAAGAGTGGCATTGTTTATTGTCTGTAGGTGGCTAGTGACGAGGATTGTGGAATTGAGATCATTTATCCATATCTCAAAAAAATCACACCTGGTCATAATGTCAAAGTGTTATAGAGAAGAGAAATGCTGTATTCCCACGCTTTTTTGAGTGATGGTGACTTATAGAGCGTTGTTTATTGTGCCTCGGTGTTTTGCGAGTTTAGCAACAAGGTTGCCACTTTTTTGTAAACCCATCCCACTACAAATTTTGACCTTGCCAAATTGGAATCATACAAAATTGTATGTAAAGGCGCTTTCCAAGTCGTATTGAGACCGTTTCAAACGTTCCAGATGTGAAATGAAGATTACGTTCCCCGTCTTTTATCCTTCAGAACTTATCACATAAGAAATGACTTCATTCACATTTCTCATCCGCCAGTAAATATAGGACCACGTTGGTAAGTTTATTGGGGTAGTTTTATCACTCCCGACCACACACCATATTTAGGTGACGTGATGACTGAACCTAGTGGAGTTACTGAGCAAAATGAGATAGCGACTCCGACTATAATATTGCCTGAATAGTCGGCTAGTGATAAAGCACAGTGAAACAGCTTATTTTGTAGATTATGCAACTGAAAACTAAAGTCGGTGAAACAACTTGAGTTTCAGGTTTATTATACGAGTTATTCATGTTCCAGCTAATAAATATGGTCACAGCGTTAGTCATTGATGATGAACGATACCTACCGCTGATTGGCTATTAATAGTAATGATCTGGATATTTGACCTTGATCAACCCAGAGTCCCAAACGATGGCTTCGGATTCAAACATAAGCGACATAAGTCTAAATTACTCAAAAGCATCCCGGCATATTGTTGGCTTTCAATAAATCAATCAACCATTCAGTCCATGTTGGTAATCACTTAACTAGTCTGTCAAATTCAATTGATTAAAAACCAAACAATCATTCTAATCAGTCATTCAGTCAGTACGCAAGTCTTTCAGTAAATTAATCACTTGATTGTTTGACCCATTAATCATTCGAATAATCAGTCAGTCAGAGTAAGAAAGCAAGTTTTTGGTTCAGTCGGTCAATCAGTCGGTCACTCAGTCAGTCAGTCAATCAGTCGGTCACTCAGTCAGTCAGTCAGTCAGTCAGTCAATCAGTCAGTCGGTCACTCAGTCAGCAAGGTCAACCAACCAATCAGTCGATGATTGCCCAGCAGATTCGACGCCGCCTCAACCTGCTCAACAACCGACGATTGACGGTCGACGAATTTGAGGATTTCCCTGCAATGAAAACAAGAGTTAATATTATAATTATTCATATATTTTCATTGCTAAACAACTTTTAAAACTTGCACTGAAAACGCAAATGTTTGCGTATAGTTTCAGAAAGTATCAAAAGTTCGTATATATTCTTCAATTTCAAGTTTCAAATGAGTCATGAGTGGGTTGAATTTTTACATTATTACGTTATTAGACAATTCCATACATATTTCTTATGGTTATTTATTGAGAAACACATAACGAATTCTTGAGTATTAGTACTTAAAGTATCTATCAAGTTTTCCCTCATCATCCTTAACCCATAGGAACATTCGCTTCGAACTTGTTATTACTTCATTTCATAATCACTACGATAGGACCACTAGGCGCGCGATAATAAATTAGATTTAATTTTCGAGAAACGTCTAGTTCAAACCGCATTTCACATTCTCGTGTTATTGCGAAAGCAACTTTCCCGAATAAAGAACTACCGTATCCTTAAAAAAATTTACCGTAAAAAACCACCTTAATCAACACAGTACAGTAAACCTACTCTTGTTGCTACTATTGTGTAGGATTCTCATTCGGAAAAAATTATCCGAAAATATCAAGTGGTGTTCCGAAAAAGTCTCGAAAATAACCACTTCAACTTGTCTAAATATATTACTACACCACACAGGAAAAGGCTATTATTGACTAAGGCAGTATTTGCCGACATATTATTAATTATTCAGTCTTTACGAAAAGAGGAGGGATAAGTGGAACTGCCCGTTTCTTGGCGAGATCCAAATAAGAAATGTACTCCATAAATTAGGTTCAGGATTAGGTACAAATGTTCCACCTCTTTGGATGAACTCCTTGTTTGACGGTGGTCTACCTCAACAAGAAAGATACGACAAAAGCACATTTCCAATTATGGCTAGTAGGAACCTCGAGCGAAAAGAAAATCCGGTTTATCGGTCACGAACGAACCGGTATAGAGTGGATTGAAGCGGGCCGTATTCCGGTGATAGAACAACCACTAGTAAGAGCTCTATTATGTTCAGTCTTTATAAATACTTTATGACTATTACTAATCCAATATAATACCTGGTTAATCCTTATGTTAACCAACAATAACAACAAAAAACATTCACTGATAAACCAGATGCGTGGAGAGACCCGAGATTACCTTTACGCTTTTTAACACGTGGAGTCAACCCATGACACTTTACCTTACAGAGAGTACTAGAGAACCATGAAGAAAAAAATGCGGCGTTAGCTCTCATTTACAGCATAACGACATTTACGATTCTACAATCCTTCCTAGACCATGCATTACGACAACCATCTAAATTATATTGGTAGATAATCTACTAAAACCGGCAGTAGACTTGAATCAAATCCGTGAGTCAGTCCCCTTTGGGCAGGCGCAATATGAAAAAGCTATATCGAAAATCGTCACCCAAAATTTTCGACCTCCGAAAAGAGCCTAAATTTTCAGCGTACCGTATGATATTGTTGCTAAGTTGCATAATTTATTACATCCTACTAGAGATCTATTTCATTTCGATATCCATTCAGCCGAAGCAGATCAAGCTCTATACATTCAGTACTGGCAGTCAACAACTGAATTACGCCAACGCTAGCCGGCTAACTTTGACAGTTCGCTCACTCTGTGGTCAATGTCTAACAGTTCAGCCGCGCCCAGAGGTGCGAGTATTAAGGACATGATTGGAGAATTGAGAAGGGATCTGAAATTGGACGAAAAATAGGGGGAACAACGTAGACAAACGACAACCATTGAACCAATATTTAAAAACAGTTTGAGTTTTGAAAAGTTATAATTGATAGGAACAGAGTATTTTTCAAGTGATTGAATACATTTTCCCTGAAACAGAAAAAAATTTGGTGATATTTTTGATTTTAATTCTCCGTTAGTAGTCACAACAATAATTTCATGCACCAATCAGCCTGAAATTTGTTAGTCTTTTCCTTCATGTATGACTAAAAAGATTGAAGCTACTTAAAATTCTAGTGTGAAAAATTAACACGCGAACTTGTTCATTTTATAAACGAATACACGTTTATTCTGACAATCGTGTCAGTAGCCTTAGTTTTCTTTGTACTGAATCATTCTCTGTAATGAAAATTTTTACTTGAACAGTTGAACACGCGCCGAAATCAGATTTGAATTCCATTTGAGCGCCAATTTCACTTTTCGAAGTATTCAATTTCACTTTTCAAAAAGCTCTGGATAAATCCATCTCGACAAACTTATATTGCCGCAGTCTCGCGAAAATACACACAACAACAACAAGTCAACAACCAACTCCGAACCAGCCAAATTCGGAGTATGTAGCGTGCTTGTTTGTTAAACACGGCGCCTTTTCTCAACACAACCGAACTTTAGTGGACTCGAAAAACAGGTAACAACGCTCACACCCGATTTTATATGGAAACTTCCGATAAGGTATAATTTTGAAGAATTAACGACTGACGTAATAAATAAAAACTGATTTCAGCTGTTCAGGAACAACGATGAAAACCGTTAATGTCCAACAGATTACCTGACATCCATCATGATATGGATATTACAATGGCACGTTGTTAGTGCGGCTGGTGAACTGGACGCCAACTAGCGATGGATAGATTTTATCGGGTTTACGTGACACGTAAGGAGTTCCATTTTCCCATGCTGTTATTGAATTTCTCGTCATTTTAATATACAACTTGGTGATTTCTAAAATGCGGAGATTTACATCATAATTCACAGCATTTGCGATATTCATTCGGTTCCAGCTTCATATGAAAACGAGGCCGAGAACAGGCGCGTATGATTTATGTAGTTTTTTCAGCTCACGTTCAATACGGGAATTTTTTTAAAGAATAGTATCCGAAGTTGTTGAAAACATAACGCATAATTACTTAATGACTAATGAAATGCAATACAGGCAAACACATGAATCGAAAAGTTAGAAGGCAGCTGAAATTCTTCAAATAGAATATGAACCAGTTAACATATTGATAGATTATAACAATAAAATCGAGATAAATTTTCAGTTTACGCAAGACGCAAAAGACTTATGATAAAACTCAGTCGTTATAAGTTGCTTGAAAATTTCTACCGCAACACATTCAAAGTTGAAATGAAAAATATGCGCTATTAACAGAAAACCTGTAAAAACTGAAACTAATCAGCTGGTTTCTTAAAATTTTCTGGCCACTACAAAAACACCATTATAATATAATTTTAGCCTAATGAAGATATCGCAGAAGAAAGTAAAAAATTGAACTTGAATTCTACGAAATTCTAAAATGGGTATGTGCTAGCTTATGGCAGAACACATCTGAATGATAGATACTTGATTGAATCTGTCCACATACCACCGACTTATCAAGCATACATTTCATTGCGTACAACAATAATGTTGAGAACAGAACACATAGCAGTGCGCACTAAAAAGTTGTTGATTCCGCTCAGAATAGAACCCATTGCTAGTTATGAATAAGCGGGCGACGTAAAGCCGATTCTAAAGCCGTGAGTGTATCCACAGCTAAAGTACAACCGTAGACACCAAGTCACAATTCGACCATGCTGATTCTAACGTGCTGTGAACATACGGGCTCACCCAAGAATCCACAAGCACCACAACCTGGCCACAACATGAAACACTTCTCATCAGAAAGCATCTTGTTGGATGGCTGACTTTCTGAGTTTACATGGAACCGAGCCGAGTTCTGTATACGTGAGTGAATCTACGACCCAGCCAACAGCACCCGACCAGTCAGGCCAGAGTCCGCACGCGCACGTCGTCAACATGCGCAACCGGATCACAACTAGTTAGAATCCGGTACGTGCGCAACGCCGCGGCCGGTTCCAACCGGTTTCGATAAATAGTACATATACATAGAGGCAGGCGGGCCCGGTGTTTGTGTGTGTGTGCTCGTTGGCCAGTAAAATGCGGTCGGTCTACTAACCGCGTAAGAGCACCGGGGAGAAGACTGGACTGCTTCAGTCTCAACAGCCAAGCGCGGAATAGCATAACAAACCATTACTGATTATACGTTCGCAGATACATTCGTGTGGTTGCGCGATCGCATGTGCGGTGCAAACTGCTATGAACGCGTTCTGGTGGTGATAACTTTTTTTGTGACGACACTTAACTGAAGAGCTATCTTGTGTCAGCCGTGGATTCATCTCTTCTACTTACTTACTGTTAGTCATGGTTTTCATGTTCCAGGAATCCAGCGCACCGTTTGATTTATTGTAACTCTCTGAGTTGATGTTTCATGTTACAGCTTAGTTCAATCAAACTTGATATTTTTGACAGTCAGTAGCACCAGCCCCAAGTTCTTGAATTAATTCCATTGTTTTCCCATTCTCTTCCCACGATATTCAATGCCACTAGTTCAGAATTTTCTACCGTTCAGTGCAACCGGTATCATTTCAGTTTTCAGACCAACACGCAGTAACTGAATAGCTCTACCGTACCATCCAACACAATCATTAAACTGAAAATGGAGAAAAGATGAAATGGCATCAGAACTTACTGATAGTTGGGCGACGCCAAGTCAAAGGCGGATAGGCTGACGTCCTCCAGGGTGTCCTGCCAACGGGGCGCGGGCGACCGCGTGCTATTGTGAGGCGGTGTGACACTGCCACGGATTAGGCGTGATAGCTCGTTGACGATCGTATCTGCAAATGGGTGATCACATTACAGGCTCAAAGATGTTCAAGAATGTCTAAGGTGGTGGATGCAGGCCATCCACTAATGATGAGATATTTAGAGTCTATTATAGACACTTTAGAAGATCAGTGAGGTGATCTAAGTTGATGATTTTGTTAAACGTCCAGTTATAAATAGATCTACATATTTTCGATGAGCTAATGATGATATTGCTTGGGTGATTTCATGATAAGAGAAATTCTTAAAACATTAAGAGGCGAGAGAAAATGAAACATAAGTCCGGTGAGCACTTGACTAGATACGAAATAAAGGAAACGGATATTCTCTATTAAATGATCTGCAAACGCGAACGGAGTTAAAGATGGGTAAACTTAGGAAGTCCCTATAACGAATAAATTTTTTCAGCATTCCCTTTTAAATAATGAATAGGTTAAGAATCTCGCCGAACTTCCACGATCATTATCAAAGTCGTCAGCTGTCGGCACACTGTACTTTATCAAGTTATACCAAAAGAACGTTCGAAGCAGTGGGACAAACACACGCAAACCAAACAGGTTGAAATCTGCCCCATAACCAGAATTTCCCGTCAAAACTGACTACGTCAACGACGTTATTGTGTTGCTGTGATAGTCATCGTACTACAGTGATTTTGCATTGTTAAATGCGAAATTGTCGTGGTTCCGCCTTACAAGTTAGAACAATTATTAAAAGTTTCACATTTTCAAGTTGCAGCAAGATGGTGATTGGCTATAAATCAAAACAAATTAACCAATGTAAGCAACTGGCCCCGTGCAAAAGTTGAGGTTCGCCCGTAAAAACATGCATTTAACCCCACTGATCTCATCGTGGTTAAAACCCCAACACAAACCAAATTCAGTTTTTCTTGCTCGTAGTTAGCTTTTGCGTATCAGCATTCGTGAGAGGCAAACAAAAAATTACGATATGTACCAGTCACATCAATAAAGAACTGTATATTTCAGGTTCCGCTGTAATAAGCATTTCTTGCTCCAGGAAAAGATCATTTCATTCAATGATGTATGTAGACGAGAAAATAGCGTCATGTCATACAAATTTAAAAATCTAATTAGAGAGGAATGAGTATCAAAAAAAACAAGAAATCGCCAAATGCGGTGATTCGCCGCGAGATACAAATTCACAATTTCATCGATTCAAATTCACAAATTCATCGATTATACTATTTCAACTCATGCGGTGAACATACGAGGGGGACACACACAACACACACATAAGCATATAGCGTTAGATGTACTGCATCAGCCATCAGCCTGCATTGAACGAGAGAGCAGGATAGCCAGCCCACTCCGGATGGTAACCAGTTACGAACTGGATGCAACGACTTATCGAAGGCATACATACATACGTATGTAGTAAACAGCATACATGCACATACATGTAATGTATGTATGCGGCAAGCGCACTCGCAGACGAGTATGGGTAGATAAACTAAACAAATATACTATGAAAAGAGTCAAGTTATAGTATAAAATATTTTGTATTAACCAAGCTTTTCGCGAACATTTTCTGTATACCGAATTTGAAGCTCAGCTTTTTTACTGCTTTGTCGAGAAATGTCATAAGAAACAAGGCTGATTCGAATAGCAGGTGAAATTCTAGTTGTGCAAGTGTATCAATTTAATTAAGGGCCATTTCTTAGAGCAGGTAGGAGCATTTAAAACTGAGCTACCTTGTACTGTTTAAAGACATCCGATGTTGGATGAGATACAGACGGCACCAAACAGAAACGCGTTTTTAATCAGTCCACTGCTGCCTGAATAAACACAAGTGCACACACTTGTTGTAATATAAATAATGCGCGGTAGCGAATGCATACAGGTTTGGAACCATATGTTCATAATATAATTATATGAACCCATAAAACATGTATGTAACACCAACACTACGTGTTTCTTACACAAAATAAAAGGATAATTGCAATTCGCAACCACTTTTGATATGAAAACTGTTTCTTTAAATTTGCATATAAAATAAGTTACTAAACTATGCATTTAAATAAGTTTATGCTGGCTAAACTAGAACATGCAGTTACTTGAATATAACAAAGATTACCACAATTCACTCCTTTTGCAAACCTCAGCTAGAAACAAATTATAAGTGTAAAAAATTCGCATGAAATTTGTTTCTCATATAAACTAGCAAATAATTGGAATCGAGCAGTTTTATCAGCGAATAATATTTCCTCACGACCCTATATCGCTTGAAGAGGCTTAACTAGTCGCCGTGAAATTACAGGCTTGAAAACAGTCGCCGTAAAAATAAATTTATTTGTAACTTCGGTACCCCGAGATTTTCTTTTTATCTGGTTTTTATTCCTTCGTAGACAGGCTATACAATTCTTATCAGCGACGACTTCAGCAAAAAACGTGAACGAACGGTTAATTGTGTATTTTAACCAAGAGAGCATGAGCGCGACTTTTCCAAACAGCGTGGTTCAGCTTGAACATGTATTCAACTCAACTAATGTATGGCCACCATTGAGCCAAATCCGGATCGATAACTAGATTTAAATACACTGTCCGGCCTGCTTTACCATTTAATTGTATACTGTCAATGATACGCCAATAAATCGAAAACTCAGAGTTGAAACGTCTAAACTCATCGCAAGGGCAAAAAACCACCTTATTTAACCAAATGGTCGAGTTGTGATGCAGCCATGTAGTATATGTATAAGCACAAACGCATGCATGCCAGCCATATACGTTTGTATGTATGTACACACAAATGTACATGAGCCCTCTCAGTTCTAACATGCCACTTTAGCAGGCTCGCTCGACATTACTCTAAACACACTGTTTCATGTGCTTCGTTAACTACAAGGCATGTCTCTTGAGGACATTATACCATTATGATCTAATTTATTCAACGGATGAAAATTCATTAAAAATCTGTGAACGGAATATAATGTCAGATATCTGCGTTAGGGACGGCATACGAAAAACATGGAGGTTTTAAAGATGGGGTATAAACTTATCAATGATGCTAAAGCCAAGGCACTGCGGACGAGCTAACTCTCCAAAGGTAGGGGGAATTGGCAGTTTTCGGGTCCTTTTCCCTACACCTTAAGGAACAAACTGCTTCTTGAAATTGCCAAAGAGGAAGTAATTCCACTTTTTCGTACTTCCCTCATCCGCTAGTGATCCAAGGTACTCAAACTTCTCGTCTTCCGTTGATTATTCAATGGGTGAAAATTATTAAAATACATACAATTTGAAAGAATATCAAACAACAAACAGATTGAATATATTGATAATTCTATCTAGACTATGAGAACTTGCTAATTAACCAACCAAATTTTGACAATTTTTTATGAATATGAATTGTGTTGTGACTTGAGAGACCGTTTTCGAAAACTTGGGATAGAGCTCCAATATCTAATCAATTTTTCGAATACTGGATTGGACACCCGTATTTCTAGAAAACATAAAGCTGTTATGTAGGTGAACAATGCTGCAAAATCAAAGGTTGTGCCCAATAATACAAAAATCGCAGTATAACAATTCTTGCGCAGATTGCGAGACCTCAAAAAAGAAAGGTTAAACACATAAATCTACTGATACACTAATCGTTAACCGTGTAAAAATATGCTAATAATTCATCAAAATACGTGACGGAGTTTGCTAGAACAATTTTAATTTAACAGATAACAATATGTGTGCAATTTTAAAAGGCGAAACGAATGAGTTTTCTTATCCCTTCCTGGATATTAAAACCATAATGAGAACAAATTAAGAAGAAATTAAGTCGAAATTCGATTGGTGCTAAAAAACAAATCCAGCATGACTCATTGTACAAGCATGAGGCTGCACAATATCATACGGAATCACATACTCCACATGATTTAGCAAAGTGGGCCAAAAAAACTACGATACTTTGATCTGACTCTGAGGTGGCTGTGTTGTGGCACCCATATTTTGGCTTGTCGTTTCCAACACATATTAACAGCGTTAGTTTTTCTGAAGTTCTTAACATTACTTGTGGATCTTGAGGTGCACGTGTGGCCAAAAAAAGTCACACGCAATTCAAGTCACCCATAATGTCTCACTGTCTCAGTGACAAATTATCGTATATGGCTGTCTGTGTATGGCTGTTGTAAAAACGAACAAACTTTTTAGGTCAAAGGTCTTTAACAACCGAACCAAAGTTTATATGTGATTAACATATGGCGGAAGCGAAATCTGTTAACAGCTACCTCAAATCAGATCAAAGTGTCGTCTATTTGAGGACAACCCTGTATATAGGAAATCCGAAATGTTTTACTTTGATTTATGATTCTCTTCGAGCGATAGCTTTCAAATGCAATTATGAATTTTCAAAATGGATTATCTATATTATCTATTCATTTGCGAAGAAAATACAAGTATCAAGTATCTGGGAGAGCCCGAGAAAATAACGATAACTAAACCGTAAACGTGTTCCACCATGAACGAAGAACACACATGTAAATTTTAGTTTATCATTTTACACGGATTAAACTAACTCTGATGGGCCGGAGCCGGTGATTGCGACGGTGTGACCAGCAGGGACTCGCAGTTGGGTTCATAGTCAATATCATGGCTGTTGGAGTTGCTACCGGGCGCATTTGACAAAGCACGCTTAAAATCACGCGATCCATGCGACCTGAAAGCACTGAATAAGGCAAACATGTGGTTACCAGGAATTGTATAAGATCAGCTCAAATTATAACCTGAAGAAAAATTTCATCCAGAGGTGGGCCGCAGGGGGGGGGGGGGGGGGGTAGGGGGGTTACCCCCCACTTTTCAGGGTCGGCGGGTAGCCTACCCCTCCCCCCTAGACAAAAATTTTGGTCGCCTACCCCCTCCCCCCCTACTCGAAATTTTTGAGAAAATCGGCCTCAAAACCGCGATTGTGAGGCTCATTTTTCAAAATTTTCTGGCTGTGAGAATTTTTTTCGAAGAAACACGTTTTCTGGGTCAATTTTCTTGGTTAAAACCTGAAAAAACCGGTATATGTGATGTTTATATCTTATAATAGAAGATTTTTTAGCAAAAACAAGCAACCTTACCCCCACTTTCCGGACAGGTCGGGTAAAATGGGTTTTTCTGTCGGCTACGCCCCCCCCCCCTCCCCCACCCCCTGCAAAACGTAAAAAACCCGGCCCACCCCTGATTTCATCAACAAAGTAATCACTATTGTGGATCAAAATAATAACCAAATTAAATCGATTAAACGTAATTTTCGTAATTTTTAATACAGAGATAAAAACTAAAAAATTTGTCGTACAGAATCCACATCACTAAATCCGGGATTTTCTTACACGTATGACCTTACACATGTTTGTGTTAGTGTGTAAACTGAATTGAATGTGAAAGTTCATTTCATTCCAACTAAAAACAGCTCCCATTACTGTATCAAAATACCTTTTCAAATGCGTCGTGTATAGACAGTTATTGCAAAAAAGATAAATAGTTACACATTGATATCAAAGAAATCTTTTTTATAAAATATGATACTCCTTCTAGTTCAGATACCAATGATACTTAAGTAACTGAGATGGGCAGATTGAACTTTAGGTATCCTTTGGTCACTGAAGGATATATATTATATATATCCGGATATATTCATATATGTCCGGATATATAACCTTAAAGTAATATATCCGGATATATACGAATATGTCCGGATATATTAAAAGGTTTTCCCAAAATTGAAAATATCCGGACATATTGATATATATCCGGATATATATTTAACTTATATATCCGGACATACTTATTCGTATATATATATAACATGATTATAAGGGAGTTCAATCTTTAGGCTACTACGGTAATCGCGACCCGTCGACCGGTCGACCCGTCGACCGAGATCGGTCGACCGGCCATTTGGAGGTTTTTAGGCTGCCTACATAGCTGGATAGGTTTAGAAGGCTAGGCATGAGCATCAAAATTAGGTTTCTGTGTAGGCTTAGGCTTAAGCTTAGGTTTTTGCGATAGGCTCGAGCGCTACGCGCCCGAGCCCATACAAAAACCTAAGCCTAAGCCTAAGCCTACACAGAAACCTAATTTTGATGCTCACACCTGCCAAACTGTTACTATAGTGCTCCAGAATAACTTTTGTAAACTTAAGTCGGTGCTAGGAACTAAGCCGAAGCCGTACAAACAATATCAAAATTCTGGGTCGACGGGTCGACGGGTCGCGATAGCCGGGCTACTACGGCATTATGAATCGGTTCGGGTGACCACTCCATACACTACGCACATAGATATAACAATATATATCCGGATATAATCAACAAAAATATATCCGGATATTTATAAATATGTCCGGATATATAAAAATTGAGTTTTACACCAAAAAAATTTATATCCGGACATATTCGTATATATCCGGATATATTACTTTAAGGCTATATATCCGGACATATATGAATATGTCCGGATATATATAATAAATATCCTTCAGTGACCAAAGGATACCTAAAGTTCAATCTGCCCACTGAGATGGAGGTAAAGAAATATATAAAGCAAGCACGGGGTTCTTCCACTCTGAAGATAGGTCACCTCCCTTACGAGGTACATTTTTTAGGTTCACGTTTTTAATTCACTTAATTCTGGTCAGCAAATTCAAGTTAAAGTGGATCGGGGCACTAGTGGACGAGAAGGGGAGGGGATAGTGGAATTCCTCTCTCTTTGACGGTTCCAAACAAAAAAAGAGTAAGAGTTTGTTCCTGTACATGTAGGTATGTAAATGATTTAATTTCTGATAATTCCCCACTTTTTGGAAAGATTCCCCTGGATTAGAGCGTCGGGGAATAGGACGGATGGTCAAAATCACTGGCGGACGAGCCAAACCTTCAAAGGGAGGGGAATTTCTCCAAAGAGGGGGAATCGGCAGAAATTATGTCATTTTACCTACACCTCAAGGAACAAAATCTACTTTTTAAAACCGCCGACGAGGTGAGAATTCCACTTTCCCTCCCCTTCTCGTCCACTAGTAGTCAAAGCGCAAACGATATTCTAACTACATCTGCTGCTTTGAAAGACAAATTTATCAGCTCGAATTTTGTACAGCCTAATATAAAAAAACTGCCAATGAGAACAGCACCTAACAGGGTTGGACCAGCATTTTAGCCGAGATTGAAAACGTGTTTGGATATTGGAAACCTCTCTAGACACAATAAAAATCGGAACGAGGAAGTAACTGGCGATCAGGAGTTAGTATTAAAAAATTCTGACCTTCACCAGTACAAAAAAATGCCAGGTTGAACGTATTTTTGGGACGATTCGTTTAAATTTTTTTACATCTTACTTACCTAGTTAGTTAAAAAACGTATTAGATAAATAATGTATTGTTTTACCAGTGGATACCTTGCTCTAATATTCAGTGAACCAGTCAGAGTCCGCATTAAGGCCAACCTGCTACGTTTCCGCAATGCACTGACAGGCGAACTGGCCATGGTTGAAGTCAGCGTGGTCTTGGACGAAGACCGAGCACCTTCATTTCCACCACTGCCACCAGCACCTCCATTATAAGCGTTACGGCTGGTCATATAGGACAAAGCGTCGACGGCCGCCAGTTTTTCGTTTGTTGCTTTCGACGATCGATTGATGATATTAGTGAAGTAGGTTCGAGCTGTAATTGCAGTTAATAACCTCACTGAAGTGAGCGAAATGAACGTTGTTGAGCTCGATCCCGAGTAAATGTAGTTGTACTTTCGATTATTATTACATTCAAGATGACTGAAATGGCAAGAGATTTTATAACAGTGAAACGAATGTAACAATGGAAGAAATCCAAACACGCTTGTGTTTCAGATTTAGGCCATATAAACGTTATGTACATAGAATATAACATATGTGTGCGGTACATAAGTAGAGAAGACAGCGTGGGAGTAATATGAAATGTAGTAAAGGTTCACCGTTGATGGCATCTGATGCTAGCCAAAGAGTGCCTATGCCAAACAGAAACTTTTTTTATTCATGCGGATGTAGGTCAGACGTTGGACAAATCCGAGCTTTCTGCAATTTTAAAGCTATGCTGATCTTCAAAAATAATCGACGGGCGACCATTTTTTGTTTGTTTATTTGATAGACTGCGTTGATAACTGACAGAAATCAACCTTGGTATTTCAGCAAACAAGACAATTTTTCAAAATGGAGAGATAAATGGAATATATGATAAAAAATCCTGGCCGCCTCGCCTTTATTATAAAATGAATGTGTAATTAAATAATTGTGCTAGCTATATTTTAAGTTTTTTGACGCCAATTAAGCGATATCAGCTGACACCTGGAAGCTGGAACACACATGAAGTAACTAAGATTCATACAAACAGCTCAGCCAAGAGTCATGATAAACAGTCCTATGTAAGCAGCATGAATGATTAGCATGACAATCTGCTTTATTAACAAGCTTTTCAAGAAATAGCATGGCTAGCTAGCTTCAAAGGCATGCACATAAAGTTTCCAGATCGGCAGTCTGACTAGACCAATCATGATGAACACGGCAAGGGTTCACCTGTTCCAAAAAGTGCCATATGGACCATCAGGACCGTCACATGTCATCGAACGTCATGGTGCCCGAACATATACAGTTACACAACATGCAAAGAAACAAGAGGATCTTAAAATTTGGTTTTAAGATTAGCTAAGGCTAACTGGAAAGCGAACAAATGTTTATCTGAATAAAAAATTGCGTAAGCGAAAAAGCGGTGGCCGACGACGGTTATCGATCAGGCCACCAGTAACTTAACATTGGGTACGGCTACAATACAGAAACAGGTACATCTAAAAGCCTACGCCACCAGGCTTAAGGCTGTAAACAAAGTGCGTAGGCAAAAGTTTCACTTGCAACGGTAACGACAAAATCAGTTCATAACAACAGAGCGACGGCGAGAGTTCAGGGGGTTTGAATATTGTGTGTCTCGGCTGTCTGTGTGCGTATGCACGTATGTGTGTACAGCGAGAGAGCGCGAGCATCAGTCGGTCGCTGCTGCTGCTGCGTGCATTGATGTATGTATGAATGTGTGTACGTATATTGCGCCAACACCAACGAAAAGAGCACCGAACCACTGCATCACGCCACATTATGAACGGTTTAACATAGCATTCCATTTGATTCAAAGAAAAAATTTCGCAGCATAAAATTTCACGGAATCGGAAAATGCACATAACTATTTTTCATCCGCTCAAAATGACTGGCGAACGAGCGCTAGCCCAAACGCAGCACAGTTACACACACAGCTGCAGCAGCGAATCGCTTGTTCTGCCAACTCACGTACAGGCGGCGGACCACGGGTCGGACTGACGTGCTCTGTGTCCACACGTTCATTTTCATTATAATCGGAACTGGTGGGCACATTTTTATCAGTGACTACTAAACGTCAATAAAACGAAACTATTTCGAGAAACCAGCCGTGTATTAGAAGAAATGGGAAATAATAAATTGCGTAAAAACGACGACGAGTATAACTTCCCGCCAATTAGCTTCGCCGTTAACTGAAAGCATGGTAGACAAGCGCACAGACAAAACAAGTGCGACCAGGGTTCGTTCTGGATTTAATGTTGGGCACGGCTGCCAACAAAAAAGGGGAAGTTTTACGTGTTTATTAGGAGACACCATCGTTCTGGGCCGTGACGTGACATTTTTTTCATGTTTACGAACCCTTCGACAGCATCAATGGCAGTTTGGCCAGTAAACATTATTATTGGCTTATTTCACGCGCGCATGTTTTCTCGCCGTTATAATAAGGCAAAATCAAAGAAACAAAAAAAATGCAAATAAATTTTAAACCAAGTTTCACGAAAAAATTTACAACAACAACGACAGTTGAGAAATGGCAATCAACAACGCGTAGAACTGTACTGGCGAGGCGAAAAAATAAAGATCCAAAGTTGCTAACTCTGACAAAATCAGCAAGATAACGACGTTTCCTGTCACGTTCAATGTATGAAAACTGTGGAAAACTTGAACAACTTTGAACCTTTTTTTACAAAATTCAGACAAAAGCAAACTTTTTAAGAGGCACCAGTCCTGCCGACAATCGTCACAACAACAACAACTATTGGAATTGCACGTGGGAAAGAACTGAAAACAAACTTTTTTGCCCAACTTGGCAGCCAACCAAAATGGTCATGCCGTGACGAAGAACATGACTTTAGGTAACCTGAATCGCCATCAGATTGCTGATTTGATTGACGGATACTTCGGATGTCGACTGGAAGTACCATTGGAACCGAAGTATGTCAGGGTACTCAAGACAGTGGTAATTTGGCAACGGTGTGGTTGTTGATGTAGAGCGAAGACCAGGACGTTGCTACAGACGGTGAATGTACGTACGGTCCTGTTCAACAAAAAAATATTTGGAAACTTGATCATAAGTTGCTGCTTCTTTACTATTGCGATAGTTTTCGGCAGTGCATTTGAAAGGACTTAAATGAATAATCCTAAAATGTAAATTATGGCGTTCAATAAAACCATACCAATACTAAAGGCAGATTGGATGAGCTATTCTTAAATTACAATGAATTTTTTTACTCTGAATCAAAACTATGCGTCAGAAAAAGCCTAGGTGCCAGCCGAGGTTATGAAATTAGCGTCTTCTTCTTTTATTTCGGTAATCGCGACCCGTCGACCGGTCGACCGAGATCGGTCGACCGGCCATTTGGAGGTTTTTAGGCTGCCTACATAGCTGGATAGGTTTAGAAGGCTAGGCATGAGCATCAAAATTAGGTTTCTGTGTAGGCTTTGGCTTAAGCTTAGGTTTTTGCGATAGGCTCGAGCGCTACGCGCCCGAGCCCATACAAAAACCTAAGCCTAAGCCTAAGCCTACACAGAAACCTAATTTTGATGCTCACACCTGCCAAACTGTTAGTATAGTGCTCCAGAATAACTTTTGTAAACTTAAGTCGGTGCTAGGAACTAAGCCGAAGCCGTACAAACAATATCAAAATTCTGGGTCGACGGGTCGACGGGTCGGTCGGGTTGAAGCAAATACCTCCAATCAATATATATCCGGATATATATGAATATATCCGGATACATAATAATATTGAAATATATCCGGATATATAGCGAAATTGCAATATATCCGGATACTTTGATATATAGGTGTGTGCAGGGGTGGGCCGGGTTTTTTGGCGTTTTGCAGGGGGTGGGGGGGGTAGCCGACAGGAAAACCCATTTTACCCGACCTGTCCGAAAAGTGGGGGGGGTAAGGTCGGGTAGGGGGGGGTAGAAAAAAAATTTTTCATATAAAACGCTTATTTTTTGCTTGTTTTTGCTAAAAAATCTTCTATTATAAGGTATAAACATCACATATACCGGTTTTTTCAGGTTTTAACCAAGAAAATTGACCCAGAACACGTGTTTCTTCGAAAAAAAATTCTCACAGCCAGAAAATTTTGAAAAATGAGCCTCAAAATCGAGGTTTTGAGGCCGATTTTCTCAAAAATTTCGAGTAGGGGGGGGGGGAGGGGGTAGGCGACCAAAATTTTCGTCTAGGGGGGAGGGGTAGGCTACCCGCCGACCCTGGAAAGTGGTGGGGGTAACCCCCTACCCCCCCCCCCCTGCGGCCCACCTCTGGGTGTGTGATAAAAATAACCCCGCTAACCCCATTAACCCCTAACCCCAAAGTGATAAAAATAACCCCGTGGCCGGTTAACCCCATTTTGATAAAAATAACCCCACGATTGCTAACCCCAATTTTTGTTATAAAAATAACCCCAGGATTCCTAACCCCGTGGTTAGGAGTTAAAGAACGGTGCGGCTTGAGTTCGTGCTTGAACAGTGAGTGAGAGTGAGTGAGTAGAAGAGGTCAGTGAGGCATATTTCCAAAACCCAGTAATTTTCCTAGAATTTTTCCTATACACGAAATTTTATAAGGTGGGTAATCACTGAAATACCACCGCTGCTCGGGCCTAACGCGCTTGTCCTCGCTCCCGCTCGGACAAGCCAGCCTTACGATAGGTAATCGGGGGTTAACGGACAGTAAAACTTCATATGGAATATATTTTTTGTGAAATTTTTTTTCGGCGTTTAGTAAAAATTCTAGAAAAATTACTGGGTTTTGCAATTTTGCGTCAGTGAGTGGAAGAGTTAGTAAGTCGATGTCGAAGTTGTTATATCGCAGCGTATTTGCCCATTTGACCGATTCGACACTTGACCCATAAATTCTTATTTAGTCTATTCTAGAGGCATTTCCGCATGGACAAACGTACGAGCACCTCCGCTGCGCGGTGCTAACGGTCCAAGGCGGGGGCATAAAACTTAGGTTTCGGTGTAGGCTTAGGCTTAGGCTGTGTATTTGGCAATGGCTTGAGCGCTGCGCGCCCAAGCCCATCCCAAATACAAAGCCTAAGCCTAAGCCTAAACCGAAAACTAACTCTTAGCCTCATACTAGGCGATCTCCTTTACTAACGTACAGTCTGTTTTCGGAACTAAGCCGAAGCCGTGCAAACAAATAAATGGTTCAAACTGCATCAGAATTCGAGACTTTGGAAAGCAGGCTACACCCTTTGGGATTGCCGTTCGAGCAAATAGTAATAATAACCGAACCGATTACCAATTAAATTTCATTTTTGAATGTCTTGGGGTTATTTCAATCGTATTGGGGTTAGGGTTAGGATCTGGGGTTATTTTTATCAATCTGGGGTTAACCTTTGGGGTTATTTTTATCAATCTGGGGTTAGGAGCATGGGGTTATTTTTATCACTTTGGGGTTAGGGGTTAACGGGGTTAGCGGGGTTATTTTTATCACAGACCTGATATATATGATTTTTGCGGCAAATATATAACCTGATACATTGGCCCCATACACGTCCAAATCCTGGCTAATCTTGATTAACCCGGGTTAATCTTTTTTCGTAGTGTATAAGTATGCCCATGGCTAATCTTGATTAGCCATGGGCATACTTATACACTACGAAAAAAAGATTAACCCGGGTTAATCAAGATTAGCCAGGATTTGGACGTGTATGGGGCCATTTATATATATCCGGATATATTTTGTATATCCGGATATATTTGAAAGTTAGTTTTTGCGGATTTCTTCAGCTTAAAATTTCTCAGCTTTTAACATTTGGTGGGCCCATTTGATTGTTTGTATGGCTTCGGCTTAGTCATTAGCACAGACTGTTCGTTCTAAGCGAGATCGCCGAGTATGAGGCTAAGGGTTAGTTTTCAGTTTAGGCTTAGGATTAGGCTTAGGGTTTGGGAAGGGCTTGGGCGCGTAGCGCCTGAGCCCTTCTCCAAAGGCTAAGCCTAAGCCTACACTGAAACCTAAGTTTTATGTCCCCGCCTTAAAACGTTAGCACCGCGAAGCGGAGGTGTTCAGCGTGGTTTCTCTTGTGATCACCAGCCGAACCATTAGGCAGAACTATATATAAATTAATATATATGTTATGTTATATTTGTATATATCCGGATACTTTCAAATATATCCTTGACAAAATATTCTTGCCGAGTTTTTTTTATATATCCGGATACTTTGATATATATCCGGATATATTTCAAAGTATCCGGATATATATGAATATATCCGGATATATATAGAATGGAGGTATTTGCTTCAACCTGACCGACGGGTCGACGGGTCGCGATAGCCGTTTTATTTAACAATATTCCGATAACCGATCCGACCAACCCAAAGAAACTTCGTGAAGATCACGCGGTCTGGATAGCTTCAATGACCTCAACTTGTTGACAAGAAGAACTCTAAAATTATCAAAAACTGTTGAAGTTACCTAAAATTGCTGTTTAGCACATAACATATTCTAATTCTAGTGTCAAATTCAACTGAACTGAAAAATTCAAACCAATTTTCAAATTCAAACTTGATCAGCCAATCAGCGATTAGTAATACCGTAATCCAAAAAAGGCGCGAAACTTAAATTTTGAATTTTACAGTTCAGTTATAGTTTTTTGTTACAGCTATCAATTTATAAATTTATATTAATACTGATAACATAATTATCCAATACTGTTTTCATGAACCCTGTTACTGACACATTCAATTACTTAGGGACTGTTTTCGAATAAAATACCGAGAAAACCATCCGGTTTTTGTGAATTTCTTTGTGTAACGTAGGTTGAAATTCCCCTTGTTATACCAGGGTATTCAATACGTCAATATTTACCGAGTTTCAGCCCAGGTTAGAGTCTGGTCTGGTGATCTCAGTTTATCGGTCAATTATTTATTGATTTATAAGTGGTTTAGTAACTTGGAATCAATTTCAGGTGATAATTAGAAGTAAGAATCAGGGTTCTGTACTTTATTCAATCATCACAAATCATGAACGGCCGGGCCAGCGATCTGACCTCGGTTGTTCAATATGAGAAACGGAATGTTCGGCCCAGCGATCTGACCTCACTTGTTCAATGTACGAACGGTCGGGGCAGCGATCTGACCTCACTTGTTCGATTTTAAGAACGGTCGGGGCAGCGATCTGACCTCACTTGTTCTGTTTCAAATCTGTCGGGGCAGCAATCTGACCTCACTCGATTTGAATAGTCAAAGGTTGGGGCAGCAATCTGACCTCAGTGTTTGACTAGGGCTTGAGTAATGGCTCGGCCAGAAAGTCTGACCTAGTCCACTCAAGGACAAATCTGTCGGGGCAGCAATCTGACCTCACTCGATTTGTTTGACTTAGTACTTTAGCTAGTTATCCAGAAGCGGTGGACAAACTAAATATAGCACTGAGTCGCGAATTATACCTTGGCTGTCAAACCAGTAATCTGTACAACGTAGAATTACTGTTTTGAGAGCTAGATAAAATTCATAAAAATAAATAGAAAACAGGCAAAAAGTATTCAAGTTGTCAGCCGTGCAAACTGTCACAAAAATAGACAGAGCTGATCAAGCTTGAATAAAAGGTTGACGGATCGACACGCTGAAAAGTACCTGGAAACACTAGGTGACAAACATTATGAGGTTTCAAAGATTAAGAATAAAATATGAAAAAGACTAACAGAATATGTTTCAAAGTTTTATGATAATTAAAAGATAACAGGCAAACACCTGTCACGTATCGCGGTTTCACGCAGACACGTGTGAGTCCACACACAAACAAATACACAAGAACAAGAAAATATGCAAATATTTTATTTCGGGAAAAATGTAGGCAACTTGAAAGAACAACTGTAAGGAACTGACGAGAATTTGGAATGCATCATAGTTATGTAGTCAAAACGAGTCAAAAATAGAAAATAGGGGGGATTAGCTGATGCGCGAGCGCTCGAACTATTGGCAAAACAGCACAGTCAACGCGCGCAACAATCGATCGGTGACCGAACGGTCAACAGAACGGCAGCTAGAGCGCGCGTATGGTGTGGTCCGGGGACCCAGTATTACACCACTCCCTCCTCCTTTTCGGCGAATTTTTAGCATAAAAATTTGCCGGGTAGGTCGGGTGCTGGTTAAAGCTGTTTTGCAAAGTCACGTTATCATGGTTCAGATTACGAACCTACAAGTTTGAACTACTTGCTTCTGACAACGATCCCAAGTAATATATATTAATACGCGTATAACGACGAATATAACGAAAGAACAAAAAGAATACCGATCGACGAATGACAAAAAACGAATGAATAGAAAACCGATGTTTCAAAAGTAGAATAATATTTGTAAAATCACGGTTTGTTGATAATACGATAAAAATTGCAGGTGTTTTGATAATGCGATAGTCACAGCTTGACTCACAGTCGGGTCAAAAGCAATATTGTGACATGTTGTAATGTTTAAAATGGTTCGATGTGTTGAGATGAAGTAATGGAAATCGAAAAAATCACGAGCATGGATAAATCAATTTAAATGCAAACGTAATATATAGGCAGAATAAATATACCTTTGAATAATATCATCACTCAAGTGAATATGGAATCGAAATGAAATAATAATTTAATGATATCAGACCGATTTAAAAATAGATGATTATTGACGTTCGAGTAACGAAAATCAACGTATTTATGCTGTTAATCTCTAGATACTCAATCGAAGAATCTATCAGCATTAGTCAGACAGTTTTGTTCACCAATCTTTCTGAAATGTTGGTCTTATACTTTGACTTCGGTCCGGATGCATTTGAAGCATCTTTCGCCGGTCGACCTGTTGGGCTCGAGTTATTTTCTGATGAACCCGAATTATCTATCTTGTATTTGGTCATCGGCCCTCGCACGTTGGTCGTTTTGTAAGCCAACTGCGAATCATACTTTGATTTGTCCGGGGACAGATAGTGTTTGTATCGGCCTGACGGACCGTACACGTTCGACTTGTCTTTGTACAAATCCGAGTCGAACTGCTTGTCGGGCTTGGCAGACTCGAGGGTGCTACCAGACATGGCCGGACTTTTTCTGATCTTGCTATGAGTGATCGTGGTTGTTTTGAAATGTCCAATCAGACCATGGAAAACATTCTTCGTAGTCCTCCTAACCGAGTGAGACTTCGGCTGAGCTGTCGCACCCACCCGTTTAGTTTCTTTCAATGAGCAGGTGTTGTGCTCCTGATTGGGGTGAAACGGCGTTTCTAGTGCACGAATCACTACGGGTTTTTCAGGACTTACCGATCTTGATTTTACTACGACGGGTTCCCATTCCTCATCACTATCTGATGGCTCTGTATCATCATGGTCCAGTGGATTGTGATACACATGAGACACAAAGAGGTATTTGTCAGGGTACAGATCGTTATACGCTGAATCTTGCTCACGTTCATATCGATCGAATTGATATGGATCGATGCTTTCATTGTAATGGTGTGTATCTGATGACTGAGGGCAGTATGTCGCTGATGTTTCATTGCGACGATCACCGATCTCAATTTGTCTGGCTTGCCAAGACTGACCCGATACTTTTGTGGTGGTTACCGGTGCCGTGTTTACATCCCAGTATGTGGTGTAGTTATGGCTTTGGCTTTGTGTGCTTTTGGTTTTGGGATTTGACTGTAGCAAGAGCAGGGCATCTAGTTTAGTGTTAATATTTATCAACCGGTCTTGCATATTATTAACCGCAGCCCAATTATGGTTCGCTGCGTTCTGAATGGTGGTGAGTTGTTTGTCCATGGTGTGCTTTTGATTTTTAATGTCATTCACCCGTGACACAAGCGTATTGAGTCTGAGGTTCATGATGGTGGGTGAGTCAGTGGGCAAACGACGTTCACCTTTGCGCTTTTTGTGGTTCGGTTTCGGCATATTAGTTTATTTGCTTATGATGTTACAATTTGATGCACAATACAAGGCAATATTGGAGTGACAAAATATTATATTGTATTACAAGAACCCAAGTGTGTTGTTGTTTATGCTACTGATATTACCCGGTTTACATTAATACTTGTTAATTTTATTTCACAGATTTACTGATCATAAATGACCGCTTATTGTGAATAAAAATCTGATTTATTGATTAGCAGTAAAATAAAATACGAATGACAGTTTATTCATATTTTTATTTTCCATTCCACTATATTATTGTATCATTCTTGTTTACAACAAAGGAGCAGACTGAATGGCTCGTAAATCGTTATTATTATTTTTGAATGTACTGATTGGGATAGGTGGTACCAATCAAAAGACTTTGAGAAGTGGTAACCCTGTTGAAGTTCATTCAATTTATTTTATTGCACGTTGTTATTGCTTTATTTTTTCCAATAATTGTTTGATCCCGATTTTATTATACAGATGTTACTACGCAAATTCACTCGGTATCACCGGACAGAACTTGGTGATTAATAGGAAATGGCGGAATGTTCAAGTTAAGAGACTTGAAATAGTAGTCACGCCAATTTCAACTCAGTGGTGTATTTTCAAAAGGTATGATAAGTTAATAATACCAACTGATTATGTTATAATTTTGTTTACAATCAGGTTTTAAAGCAAGATGGAAATTCAATTTCAGTCAATTGCTTTTGTTTCAGGTGCTGTGTGGTGTTATGACTCAACTGGATCAGTTCAGTGATCGATTAATAAAAATTTATACAAGTTGATAAAATCGGCGGCAAAATCAGGTATAGCAGATGAAATCAGATTTCATTCAATTGCTTTTAATGTTGTGATTTAGATGTACTTTTTGTTCGTACTTATGAGATGGTGTCACATCAGCGAAAAAGGAAAATTTAATTTGATATAGTCGCTTTCTGTGTTTATAAAATATTACTCAATGGAATATAAATCAGCTGGGACCTCCATTTACCGTAGGTTGTAATCGTGGTCACGCCGAATGAAGTGAAATTACTGATTGATTCAAAAAATATAATTTTTCAATTATAAAGTTATATCAATTCAATTGTTTGCAGTGATCTATCATTAATCAGTGTGCATAGCAAAATGAAAATTTAATTTCATACAATTGCTCATTCAAAAACAAACGGGAATGTATACTGAAAGTTTAGTTTCAAGTCTGTTCAATTTTGTAGTTATCGTAAATGAACATCAACAGGAAGCAAAAAAGCAAAAATGAAAATTTAATTTCATATAATTGCTCAGACTGACCGTGCTAGTATAAATCAGCTGGGACCTCGATTTAACGTAGGTTGGAATGGTGGTAAGGTCAAGCTTAATGGAGATAACTCAGTGATTGATTCTTCAACATATTATTTTGTATCAATTATAAATGTGTGCCGGGATGGTCCCACAACAAACTGAAAGTTTAATTTCAAAGTCTGTTTTATTGAGTGGTCATCGAAGGTGAGTGATATCACCAGGCAAAATGAAAAATTTATTTCATATAATTGCTTAGTATACATACATCAGGCCGAACGGTCTAATTGGGAACGACGGAACCTCCATATAACGTAGGTTGATATGGTGGTCGCGCCGAACGGAATGATTATAATGATTGATTTTTCAAAAATATGATTTTGTTTTGTGTCAATTCATAAGTTATACAGTGGCGTGATTGTTTTCTCACTTTATAATTTTGCAATCATAAGTGTCTATCAATTCACCCATTTTCTAAATTAGAGACAATAGCAAAATGATAATTTTAATCAGTTGCTTTCATGAGTCACCTTACCAGAACGTTCTAATAGGGAACGGCGGGACCTCCATGTAACGTAGGTTGAAATTCCCCTTGTTATACCAGGGTATTCAATACGTCAATATTTACCGAGTTTCAGCCCAGGTTAGAGTCTGGTCTGGTGATCTCAGTTTATCGGTCAATTATTTATTGATTTATAAGTGGTTTAGTAACTTGGAATCAATTTCAGGTGATAATTAGAAGTAAGAATCAGGGTTCTGTACTTTATTCAATCATCACAAATCATGAACGGCCGGGCCAGCGATCTGACCTCGGTTGTTCAATATGAGAAACGGAATGTTCGGCCCAGCGATCTGACCTCACTTGTTCAATGTACGAACGGTCGGGGCAGCGATCTGACCTCACTTGTTCGATTTTAAGAACGGTCGGGGCAGCGATCTGACCTCACTTGTTCTGTTTCAAATCTGTCGGGGCAGCAATCTGACCTCACTCGATTTGAATAGTCAAAGGTTGGGGCAGCAATCTGACCTCAGTGTTTGACTAGGGCTTGAGTAATGGCTCGGCCAGAAAGTCTGACCTAGTCCACTCAAGGACAAATCTGTCGGGGCAGCAATCTGACCTCACTCGATTTGTTTGACTTAGTACTTTAGCTAGTTATCCAGAAGCGGTGGACAAACTAAATATAGCACTGAGTCGCGAATTATACCTTGGCTGTCAAACCAGTAATCTGTACAACGTAGAATTACTGTTTTGAGAGCTAGATAAAATTCATAAAAATAAATAGAAAACAGGCAAAAAGTATTCAAGTTGTCAGCCGTGCAAACTGTCACAAAAATAGACAGAGCTGATCAAGCTTGAATAAAAGGTTGACGGATCGACACGCTGAAAAGTACCTGGAAACACTAGGTGACAAACATTATGAGGTTTCAAAGATTAAGAATAAAATATGAAAAAGATTAACAGAATATGTTTCAAAGTTTTATGATAATTAAAAGATAACAGGCAAACACCTGTCACGTATCGCGGTTTCACGCAGACACGTGTGAGTCCACACACAAACAAATACACAAGAACAAGAAAATATGCAAATATTTTATTTCGGGAAAAATGTAGGCAACTTGAAAGAACAACTGTAAGGAACTGACGAGAATTTGGAATGCATCATAGTTATGTAGTCAAAACGAGTCAAAAATAGAAAATAGGGGGGATTAGCTGATGCGCGAGCGCTCGAACTATTGGCAAAACAGCACAGTCAACGCGCGCAACAATCGATCGGTGACCGAACGGTCAACAGAACGGCAGCTAGAGCGCGCGTATGGTGTGGTCCGGGGACCCAGTATTACATTTGTTTATTTCTATATAGCTTGGTCAGAGTTTCTTGTTATAAAAAATTAATTTTGTGTACCGGTTATACGCCCGTATGCAATGAATTAAGCGCAGTTTATGTATGTTCTCATAATGTCATGTGGAAAATATGTCATTAAAAAAATTGAAAGCGCAATGAAAAACAGATTCGAATTTAAACTGCGCGCCAAAAAGTTTTGACTTTCAACAAACCCTGGATAGGCTATAGTTTCGGGAAGCAAAACTGAAACCGGTTTATTTTTACTTGTTTATCTGTCCTCGTTGTATACAAGCAAACAGAAACGCATTCAAAACCCGTTTTTGCAATGACTGACGTTTTGTATACGAAATCATCGGCTGATATGTTGAAGTTGAACTATGATCAGCGTTTTACATTATAAAAACTTATATATAATAAGCACCATCACCACGCAAACTAAAATTACTGGCCATTTTCATGGAAAAATTGTTGAGCGTCGACTATCATCACAACAGCTTATGGTGGCTGAATTTGAATACGAAGCATTTTTATCTGAGATTTTTTATAAATTCTGAATTATTATTTCTTTATTTTGTTACTTTAATAATTGCTGTATTACTAAAGTCTGGTCACAGTTTCTCGTTACTCCAAAATTTTTACCGTAATCTTTTTGGTAATCTTTCCGCGTTCAAACTTATTCAAAACTCTCAGCTGTTCACACTACAATTGTATAACATATTGTTAAACTTGCCCAATTTATTAATTATTCAGTAAAAGTTTTTCAGGAAAATAATTAGTAACAAGATATAATGTTACCAGATCCTCTGGAACTGGATAAAAAGATTTTGTACGGTAAAGATCCATTAGTGGAAACACAGGCTGGTCAAAGTATATGACCTGTAAATTCTATGTATAACCTGTATATAAAAACTTGAATCTGAATAATAAGTATCCTTGGATGAGCTATAAATAGGTAAACAAGAAACCCGATCCATTGGAAGTACGTCGTCTAGGGAACAGGGCTGGCATGTCCTCATCACTCATACTTTGTTACCGTACACTACAGGCACAGGGTACATAGAATAAATAGAAACCCATGTGTTTACCACGGCTGCGCCATGTATTGATATTAGGGTTTCATTTGGTGGTAGGGATCGTGCTATTATTTTTCATTGTTTTCTCCTTTGATTGTGAAACTGAATCTGAAGGTGCGCATCTTCAAGGCTAATTAGTAAACGGTTTTCTGCAGCCATGAAACAAATGTTCCACTGATCTAATTCACTGGCGGACGAGTGAATTTTCCAAAGGGAGGGGAATTTTGCCAAAGAAAGGGGAATTGGCAGTTCTCTGTTTATTTTACCTACTCCTTGAGGACCAAATTCTACTTTTTGAAAACCCCAAAGAGGGGGGAATTCCACTTTTCCGTTCTTCCCTCGTCCGCTAGTGATCTAATTGCATGGATATAAAAAATCGGTTCTTCTTATCGAGTGAGAACGCGATGTAGTTTTTGTTGTAAAACATTGACGTGTTGTTGAAAAAACGAGGTGAAAACTTTTTTTAACGTTTCGTTGATTCTCTTGGACTCTGATTTTTGCAAAATATGGATGGAGAAAAATAAATTTCATCGAATTATTGTTTATGATATTTTCATTTATACAGCTCAAGTTAGCAATACCATGAATTCGGGTAGTCAATATGACAATATTTACAAGGCAGCTGAATGGAATGCATCATACATTAAACTTACAGAAGAAATAATTATTCGAAAAACTTAGACACGGGACAGCAAATATTGATACAAGCGAACTTTCAAAAATCGTAGAACACGTTCAAACTAATATGATAAGTATAAAAATGCCAGTGCCTATCCAACGAGTTTACTAGAAAAAATTTCAATTGTCTTAGTATTACAGTATTCTTGTAGTCGTATGATATTTGTTTGTAAACCAAAAAGGAACCCGTTTTCATATAAATTGTTTTGCCTCTTTCAATTTACATATATACAAGTTACATTGGAAAGTGGTTAAGAATGTGAAGTTCAACTGACAACATAATTAAAATGCTTTAAATTATTTCAACAGTTGGAATCATGTGATTGGGTTGTCTTTGCTGCAGTGTTTCGTTGTACCGATGTATCAGGCTGTTTTGATGTCGTTTCAGGGATATCCGACTTCTGAACACCCGACCGCACGGTTCACAGATGTAACTGCAACAATAACATCATTAAGGTATACATGTTACAACAACAAAAACAAAAAAAATTTAGGAGTAGCTTATCACATTAACAGCAACATAATGCAATCTTCATAAGTAACAGTAACTTTATCTTGAACAACAACAACATTTGATACAGTAATATAATGAACAACAATAACAACAACAACGTCAGATAAAACATCATCAACAACAACTAACACTCGTGTAGCATCATTCACAACATATGAGAAAGCACTGGCGGACCAGCTACTCCTCCAAAGGGAGGGGAAATTCACCAAAGAGGGGGGATTTGGCAGTTTTTAGGCCATTTTACATACACCTTAGAGAACAAAATCAACTTTTTGAAAATTCCAGAGGGGGGAATTCCACTTTTCCCTCCCCTTCTCGTCCGCTAGTGTGAGAAAGATAAAGACACCAGATGAATGGTTTCCCAAGCGTGTCCAGATTGATATCTCAGAAAAGAGTACAAATAACATGTAGGAATGCTAAGATTTCAGGCAAAATGGGAACTGTTTGAATTTATATATCGAAGTGTGAATAAAAAATGATATAATTTAGTAGATAAAATGACTGAAGATAAAATGAAGATACCGATGGATGACGTCGAAGCACTAGCGGACGAGTCAACCCTCCAAAGGGAGGGGAATTTCGTCAAAGAGGGTGGAATCGGCAGTTTTCAGGCCATTTTACCTACACCTTAGGTAAAAATCTTAAATTTTGAAAACGCCAAAGAGAGGGAATTCCACTTTTCTCTCCCCTTCTCGTCTGCTGGTGCGTCGAAGTAACCTTTTGCTCGAATGTACGTCATTCACATGTTTCCGCAGTACGGCACCCGACTGATATCGCCGTCCACACCGATCACATTCGTAGATCTTCTCCAGCCGATGTGTGTCCAGATGATCGCCGAGTTGGCTGGCCGTCCTGGAATCGAATTAAAATGCTGTTAGTTAGTGTTTATCACAATCAAATCATGAAATTATAATAGAAACTATTGATTGCTGTTTTGATACCCGTGAAATCCAACTCAAAACAAAAGTAGGCATCAATTAAGTCGGCATCCAGACATTTTTTTAGTACATTACTTATTGTAATCTTGATTTCAGTCTTCTTAGATAAATATAGATTCTCTAAAAAAACTCTTTACCACGTTTCACCCAGCAATCCATAATACATTTAACGTACGGAACCGCTAACCTGAACTTTTTAGAACATAAATTACAGTCGTGAACAGCTTTGTTGATACTGTCGTTATTGTTATCGATTCTGTCATTGATGTTGTTGACAAGGTTTTGGTTCATGGAGTTGCCGTTCTTGTTGTGAAACATGTTGTTGCTGCTGTGACCCGTGTTGTTGTTGTGACCCGTGTTGTTGTTGTTGCCAACAACGGTGTTGTTGTTGTGAACCAGGATGTTGTTGTAGTTGATTATGTTTTCGTGCATAATGTTCATGGTGGTGTTGTTGCCATTAGTATTGTTGTTATTGCTGAAGTTGTTATCATTGCCGTTGGTACTGTTGTTGTTGTTGTTGTTGACATGCCTGATGTTATTGTTGTTTTTGTTGTTGTTGATGATGTTGTTGACATGCCTGATATTGTTGGGCGTGTTCTCCTGATTATGTTTGCGCGTGCGGTGCGTTTTCAGAGAATCAGTCCGACCAAATGTCGATCCACATATATCGCAAACGAATTTCGGTCTGAAAATAAAAGGCAATAACCTTAACAAAAATAACATCTTGAGCGCGTGTAATATTATCCATCCGTTGTGGCTTATGGCTTCATGGTTATACTCGGAAAAATGGAACGCCATTCGAATAAAACCTGAATTTTACGGTTTTGTATAGGTTCTTCACAGCAGATTTGGACAACATACAAACGTTTCGCTCATTCATTGCTTAAGTGTGGTTCATTTTAGAACATGATTTTCTGAACATAAACCCTGATTAGGCTGTATTATATACGTTACCAGCCTCAAATTGCCATCTGAATGTTTCACAGCGAAATGCCGTCGCAGGTTAAATGGTTTTGATGTTTGATAGTCGCACTGGTCGCAGGCGTGAACGGCGGATGCCGAAGACGTCGCCAGTGGATTCGGGTCGGTAGTATTTTCAGGTTGTGGCGGTTTTCGCCGTCGGCCGCTGAAAATCAATCAGTTTTTTTTTCAAGAAAAACGTAAACAAAATGTATGTAAATTCATTGTTATTCAAGTTATTGATTTCACAATCACGAATGTCACGTTTATCAGTCACTCAGTCAGAGATGGTGCTAGGTATGGTAACGAGGTAGCACCGTTCACCCTTCAAAACAACTCAGTCACTATACAGTTCTGAAATGTGATACTTCGTATGCCGACTACACGTTGCTCTGAGGTTTCAGCACGGGCGGACGAGCCAAAACTCCAAAGAAATCTTTTCAAAGAGGGAGGAACTGGCAGTTTTCGGGTCATTTTACCTACACCCTAGGGAACAACTTCTACTTTGTGAAAATGCCAAAGAGGAGGGGGGGGGGATTCCAGTTTTCCCACGCCTTCTCGTCCGCCAGTGGGCTTCAGTAACTAAACAGCGAAAAAACCTTTTCCGTTTCAAGTGAACCAATCGATGATGATTCTCGAGCGTGGCCGCTGATAGTGCGGAGAAAGTACATGCCGGCACGGGACAAAGATGCCAATCGAGATTCGGTCGATGCGCACGATTCTCATGAGCGCGTACCACGCCTGCAAATATAAAATGATTGAGACAAAAAGAAATTTCAACAGAAAACTCACTTACTCACCCACTCACTCCTAATAACTCACCCACTCGCTCCTATTTACTAACTCACCCACTCGATTCTACTAACTCACCCACTCGCTCCTACTTACTCACCCACTCACTCCCACTAACTCACAGACTCACTCCTATTTACTCACCCACTCGCTCCTACGTACTCACCCACTCACTCCATATAACTCACCGACTCACTCCTACTTACTCACCCACTCACTCCCACTAACTCACCTACTCACTCTTACTTACTCACCCAGTCACTCCCGCTGACTCACCGACTCACTCATACTTACTAACCCACTCTCTCCCATTCACTCCCACTAACTCACCGACTCACTCCTACTTACTCACCCACTCACTCCCACTAACTCACCGACTCACTCCTACTTACTCACCCACTCGCTCTCTCATACACTCCATCACTCTCTCATTGCCTAACGCATGATTACAAACCAGACAGATTTTTTAGTCTTGGTTTTTCTCGAGCCCACTGGCGGACGAGCTAAACCTCCTAAGGGAGGGGACTTTTGTCAAAGAGGGGGAATTTGTAGGTTTCAGGCCAATTTACCTACACCTCACGGAACAAACTACTTAAAAAACCACCAAAGAGAGAGGAATTCCACTTTTCCCTCCCCTTCTCGTCCGCTAGTGCTCTAGCCTACAGCTACATAAAAATAAAATTGCCCTGACAACCAACTATTATTGAACGCGCCGAACGTACATCGATCGTTGGTGCATCGGTAGATGGTAGCCCGTTTCCGATGCAATCGACGATGGTGCAGATGCGATCGCAGATATCGCGTTTTGAACGGACATTCGATGCAGAAATACCGATGCGGTTGTGGTGGTGGTTTCGGACGAGTTTGCCGTACCACTGCGAGTGTGGACATGATTTCATTGATCTTTGGAGAAAGGACGTTGATCTGCCAGTCAGCAACCTTGGTTATCTTGAATTGAATGGGATAAAGATGAGAATCATGAGAAAAGATAAACTTATGATTGGAGCTTTAGGACACATAAAAGACCATAATCGAACACGCATTATATACGAAACATCGGGTTTGGTGAACCTTGAAGCCAATGTTTCGGGTCTGAGAGGCG
The DNA here is from genome assembly GCA_964036265.1 of Daptonema setosum. Taxonomy (NCBI): domain Eukaryota; kingdom Metazoa; phylum Nematoda; class Chromadorea; order Monhysterida; family Xyalidae; genus Daptonema; species Daptonema setosum. Next base: position 7,852,171 of record OZ038442.1, read on the forward strand.
GCGAGTGAGTAAGTGAGTGATTGAAAAATTGAGTGAGTGAGTGTGTGAGTGAAACAGTTGGCAATTGGAAGAGTTAATTGAGCGATTGAGTGAGCAAATAAGAAAGAGTTAAATAGCACTCAAACAAAAGAATGTGAGGAAAAAATTCACTTCATAGAAACATCGTTTATCTTCATAGTCCGCCAGCAGTAAAAACTTGATTTTATTGCACAAAACCAAGCGCGATATGGGATAATATAGAATAACATAACACAGGAGGGGATTACAGTAGTGTAAATTCATGTTTGACTTGGAATGGTAAGATTATACCGGTATGAAATGAAATGAATGACTTGGAGCAAGTGAATGACATTTATATCATGATTCATATGATATGATGAATGACTTGAATAATGACTAAGAACTGATAGGTTGACTCAACACAATCACACAAAGCTGATGTTAAACCGTACAACGAAATCAAAACCAAACGAGTGATTTCTCCTCCAAAGAAATGAAAAGGACGAGTTGGCAAAGGCATCAATGAATGGAACTTGGTATATGAACACAAAACACATAAATATTGGCATTCCCAATTGATATGACGACTGAATGCAAATTCTCGCCATTAAGTTAAGATAAATTTTTTTTTTAAGTTACAATCACACAAACCACTATTCAGACCACTGGCGGACGATCTGATTCTCCAAAGGGAGGGGAATTTCGTCAAAGAGGGGGGAATGGGCCGGCTTACCTACACCTTAGGGCAAAAAAACACTTTTTTGGAAGTGCCAAAGAAGGGGGAATTCTTCCCTCGTCCGCCAGTGATTCAGAACGAACTTGGATGCCAGAGCGGGTGTCTGTGAGAATTTCTCACCTTTTTCGTGCATGGAATTTTCTTACATTACTGGCGCGTTTTCAAATTTAGTCTCCTCACCAATTGTGCCTGCTATACAGCAGTTTTGTGATTCGATTTAGGATTCAGAAAATAATTATGATGACGTTTTTGAATGACACGGACAATCACATATTCACAGAAAACTACACTTGATTATGGACCACACTACCACCGCTGCACTACTCTACTCTCAACAAATATCTTGAGCTGGAACTGAGTATTCAAGGAATCGTGCATTATTCACTCTCATAGAAACGATCCAACATCTTTTCACTTAGGTGCAAAAGAAGAAGATTACCAGATGATTGCTAAATTCTACTATAGATTCCTCGAACCACAATTCAATCAGCATCTCTTGATCACCGGTAAAGTGGGGATAAAAAATAAAAATGCACACACACCGAAAACGGTAACGATAATCAACAATACACAACGAAACGAAAAACACTTCACGAGGTAGAACTCACAAAAATAGCTCGATCATAGTTTCTTGTTACTCATATCAAATTGAACAAAACTTCACGCCATAAAAATTACACTGAAAAGTACAAAGTACCAAGAGGCTCTGAACGAACTATAAGATAAGAACCAAAGAATGCATTAACCTTGAACTGAGAGAGCACATAATATCCATATAAAAACACAAAAACAATACTAAGCATGAAACACGTGAAGCTGAACTCATGTGAAAGTAATAGAGAAGCACGATAGGAAAACGAAGAAGTGGAAAAGAAAGAAAAGCAAAGCCTCACTAGAAAATAATAATACAAAACAGTATTAATTCAAGGTAATATAAATATACAGGTGAATAAACCGTCTTAATAATGGAGGTTCTCAATCACCAACCATACGAACTCGGGGCAGCAGCTAAGCGAAGTTGAACAAAAAAGATCTAAACAATACAGTTAAATAATTATGCTTTGCCTAATGCAAACCAAGAATGTTCAAGGCACAAAAATATTTAACTTAATAAATGAATTTGATTTCCAAAGCTCTCCGAATACCTGTATCACTCGCGTAAAAATTCCGACTTGTGTTTTTCTTTTTCCCTGATTTCTACATCTAACCAGAAACTATATTTCAAAAATGAACCCGATATTTTTTTCACCCAGGTAGATAATAAGGGAAATAAAAAAAACACTATAATTTCTTATCCTTTCAGGCAGCTACTTTTTCCCCATCATCGTTTTCACTGACGCCCTCTTCTATACGCAGCTTGGCTGGCGATGAAGCGTTAGAGTCGTTGCCATGGGCCGTTACCTGAAACAACATGAATTCTTGATACAAAAGAAAAACGTTAATAATAAGCCACCCAGTACTGATTAAGAATAAAATTGAACTGAACAAGTTTGTTGTTTACGGTTAATAAAAGTCTGTAATAAGAAGAAACATCTAACTCGATAACACCGCAACTGCGCTATAAAATAGTTCTGATAGAGGATTCAGAACTTGAAATTTTGTGAGCAAGAAAAGGTTCAAACCTGTTCATCTGCTGTTGGATCAACCTTCACATCGATATCGCGCGCCTTGGGGCTCACCGATCGGCTTAGGCTGAAAAATAGCATTCACGTTTTCTATAATCAATAATGGATTTGGATTTTCTGTTACTTAGGAAGTTTCCGCGCGCGTAATTTGAATACACGCGCGTAAAATTTTTCTTGACCGAAAACTCTCCTTTTCACACGTGGACAAACGTTGCGCCTTGGTCTTTGAATTTGTGGTAACGGGTTCACAGGAATAATTTCAGGTAACCAGACACCTTGACGGAGCCATAATTGGTTGTCCATCAACAAAGGAATGGAATCAAGCCCTCAGGTAATACTCAACTGTATCACGACACGGTTCACGACCACACGTCCAAACATTCATTCATCGGATCACCATATTGCACATCAGATTTAACCATATTGCACACCAGATTTCACCATATTTCACACCACACCATGCATGCCAACCTTTTAGAAGTGGAATGGCGACTACAGCAGCAGCGTGCCCGTTTATGGTGACGCGGACGGTGATGGTGATGACGGTGACGACGACGATGACCACCATGGCTGTGGTGGCTGTGGTGACTGTGGCACGAGTGCGCGGGACGTGGTCGCGAGTCACAGCGACGGCATGGTGATCTCTGAAACACCAGAACGGTGGGAATATTCATTGAAGTAGTGATGATCAGTTGGTGGGAAAACATTAGTTTGTTGGTTCGTGAGTTCGTGAGAAAGTGGTTTAGGATAGTTCGTGCAGTCATCTTTGGTAGCTGGTTTAGTTGATGGGACTGGGACATATGCACAGCACGAGACATACAAAGCGAATAAAAGAAGATATAAGAAGTGCGTTTTAGAGTCCATCCAGGGAAACATAGAAGAAATAAAAAGCAGTAGCGAGAAAATAATATTATGAATAGCTATTATTCTCTGCCTGCTCGTGGCTATAGGCTTTCGTTACCTTTCATTCTTTACAGCTGGTCTTCTCCTGAAATGCTTTGGTGAGTGAGATGAAAGAAGAGAAACTTCCACACCCAGATTTTTGACTAAAACTGAAGAAAGCTGACTACCGTAACCGTTATCACTGATTTTGTTCTTAACTTTCATTTCTAATTTAATAAGAACCTGGTTGAGGGTGATTAGGAGACTGAACTTTACTGAAGGGACAACAAAGAACACTCTTGATAAAAGCCGGAGAAATATTCCCTATGGAATACAACTTGATCAGGGTTTCTTGTTATAAAAAATTATCTATATCAATCCGTTACGCACGTATACCATGAATTTAGCTCATTGTTCGTATTTTATCCAAAAATGTCAAGTGAACAAAATGTTTCAACGCACGTACGCCAGAATCAGTTTTGAGTTGAAACGGCGCAAAAAACTTTTCTGAGTCACAAGAAACCCTGATTACGCAATAGCTTCGAAATCAACAGGCAGACCGACGCCTATTAAAATTCAGCTTCCTAATCGATTGAGAACATTCCTAAAATTCCTTTCATCGCTCTTCGGTCGATCCATCCACCAACCCTTGAACGCCGATGGTACTTATCGCTGGAATAGGCCGAATCGCCCGAACTGCACGACGATCGCGAGGTGTACGAATCCACCGACGATACCGACGACACCGACGGACTGCGTCGGCAACGACCTGCAAATGAAAGATTATAAATCCATGTGTATACAGTATGTAATTACTGAGATAGAAAAAATTACTCAAAGGTAGTCCGTAGCTTGATGTGCATGTAAAAATGAAGCGTTAATATTACGGGGTCACTAAAGAACAGAAACAGTATTCAGTTATTGCATACGCCAAAATGTATATATCACACAAATCATAAAGACGACAACACTTATTTCTATAAAGATTGAAACCTTAACGCATCCTGGCGTTTATAAATTCGATATTGTATAAGGTTTCTTTGTATTCTGTATTTCATCAGAGTAAATGTGAAGAGAACGCGTTTTCTCAAACGACAACCAACCAGAATGACGGCTGCGTCCGGACGACGAACGCCGATCGCGACTGAAAATGAATGTCAATCATAATAACCTTCTTCTTGAAAAAGGGAAGAGACAAAAAACGTAACAATGGAGAGAACTTTTCACCATTTGCTGTTTCTTATCAATATGAAGACAGAATATAAAGAAAATAATTTGTGTCGCGTGAGCAAAATTAAACGACTACACGACAGCTGATAGTGGTTGTCGTTACACAGTGCAAAGCATACCTGTAGGTACGATTCTCAATGCTTAAAAAGCTCGCGTAACTGAGATGCTGCGACACAAATTATTTTTATTCTCAACATACGGATGAGATCCTAACAAAAAAAGGAAACAACCCACCGTCCATATTTATCGTCCGATCGATAATAGGGCGATCGGGATCGGGTGCGTCGGCGGTGACGGCCGTTCCCGTTCGGCGGCGGCACGTCGTACTTTTTCTTCATCTCATTGCTGGCTGAAAAATTGTCAAAAACCATTTTTCAGTTTTTCATCGACTCAATCTAGTAACTATTTTGTTTGACCAAAAGCTGGCTAGTTTTAGAAGTTTTAAATTTTGTTTCAAAAACGCAAGGTTTGATTGATGTCAAGTGCCTATGACAGTTTCGGAAACTGCTGACCATGGTTTGAAACCTAATGCCTTGCTCGAATGTCGGTCTGGAATTCAAACTGCGCGCCAAGTAACAAGAAACCCTGAATGGGCTACAAAAGCAATCCCATCATCACACTTTTCATTTAATTATTTATTTAGTTGCACTCAACATTTTATCCTCAACGTTGACCACTAGCAGACGGGCAAAACCTTCGAGTGGTGAGGGGATTTTTAAGGGAGAATGGTGGTTTTCAAGCCATTTTACCTACACCTTAGAGAACAAATTGTACTTCTTGAAAACGCCGAAGAGGAGGGAATTCCACTTTCCCCTCCCCTTCTCGTCCCCTAGTGACGTTGACCGCTAGCGGACGAGAAGGGATGGGAAAACTGGAATTCTCCCTCTTTGGTGGTTTTAAAAAGTATAGTTTGTTCCTCAAGGTGTAGGTAAAAAGGCCGAATTTCCGCCAATTCCCCCTCTTTGGAGATATTCCCCTCCCTTTGGAGGTTTGGCTCGTCAGCCAGTGACGTGGACCAACTTTTGCGGTGTCCCTTGGCGTACTGGACGGACAGGACCTCGCCATTGAGGGCGTAGTTGTTCAGACTGTCCACGGCATCGTCCGCATCACGATGGTCGAAGAACTGAAAACACACAAAAGATCAGAACTCTCTGCAATTTTTTTTGTTAGAAATCCAACAAAAACTCGTTGAGCGCACCCCATGCAAGGTTAAGTATAGCAACATGGAAACTGATATCAAATCATTTCATGCGAGTAAGAATGGAATAAAACAAACTTCTGTCGCCGATGATAATTTCTAACACAAGGTTTAGCTGAATCAACACAGGAACACAACCGAGAAAGAGTTTCGAAACGAAGTAAATATCAAAACGGAAGAAAACATGCATAATAAAAAAGATAAATAAAAACATGCAAAAAATACATTAAAAAGCGTGCAAACTGAAAAAAAGAACGGTGAAAACCATGCAAGCTACAATAGATTTGATAAAGGAAAACACAAGAACGAAAACAAACAAACTAAAAAAATAGAACAAAAATAAATAAGCGGTGCAAGTGCAATGCATGCATGAAAGAAGAGCATGAAAATGCCGAACCTTTGAAATAAAACGCCGAACTTTCTCGCTCGTTCAAAACTGAGACAACAGGTGACAACGCAGACAAATTGCGGATTTTTTTCGGGCAAACAAAACTTTCAGTACGGTTCGGGTCGGGTTTATTGAACTTCAAGACTTCAAGGCACTGGCGGGCGAGCCACGAGCTAACCCTCTCAAGGGAGGGATATTTTGTCAAAGAGGGGGAAATTGGCAGTTTTTAGGCTATTTTACCTACACCGTAGGGAACAAATATTCTACTTTTTTGAAAACGTCAAAGAGGGGGGAACGCTACTTTTCCCACCCCTTCTCGTCCGCTAGTGCTTCAAGGTAACAAAGGTTCGGCATCTTCCATAGAAGGATAGAGGATACGTGCATAAAAACCAGGCACAAACCTCCATCTCATATGTTTCATGCTCATCAAAACCTTTAGGCTTTGACTTGACATCACTTTGTTGGCTTTCTTCACCTAGCTCTTCAGTCTTTTGTAGGTATTTTAGGAAAATCCGGAAATCTTTATGGGCGTAATTAGTTTTCTGTGGAGAGCATTATAAATGGAGTATTAATGAACCTTACGCCTTATTTATTACTGAGCTACAATAAAATTCTAAGCGTATCAGACAATGCAAGATGATTACATGGTATGAAGTTACTTCATTGAAGTACGCAAAAATGCGCAACACTATCTGCCAATGGAAAACAGTGTGAGGGTAAAAAACGGTTGTTGTAAAATTGACAAAAAGCATGAAACAGAAAAAAATAAGAGGTAATAGCCAGAGTAATAACAGACAGGAAAATCTGATAATCAGACTGTTATTCTACTATTTTAACAACCCGCCGATGAACTTTTTATCCCGCTTTCTCCTTTCTCCTTACTTTACTTTATCGGCCGAAAATCGGTCAAAACCTACTTCAATGTAGGCGAAACCGCGCGGCTGATGGTGGTAGTAATCGAGGGGGATGTACACGTCGCGCACCGAGCCATACCGGCCGAACAGCTCGCGCAGATCTTCGCTACTGCAACAGGAGGTTTATAAATAAATAAAACTCGTGTCGTGATAAACGTTTGCAGATTCTTCACAATGCATTTGAAATTGTGGAGAACTGTGAAAAGAATAAGCGCTTCGATTACCATACTTTTTTCGCTAATCAGGGAAGAGAATCCAAACGCTCCTGGCCTACGGTTCAATTCAAGTCGGACTCACGGATAGGTTATCACTGAGTTTACCAAAAATATTGCAGCACGGAATTCGGTCATTACGGAATAGCGGAATTTCCCCGCCATGATGCCGCCAACGTCCGTGCGGAACGTAGTTTGTAAAAAGCGGGATTGAAAATTACAAGCGGAGTAGCGGAACCTGTCGAACCGACCTGGTCTGCGCTGCGATATTCTTGACATACAACGACGTGGTCTGCGCCGGAGATCGACTGCGAACGCGTTTGTCGCCACCGCGGCGACTGCGCGATGTAGACCGACTGCGCGTGCGGGTGCGCGACCGACTGCGAACGTAGTGTTGCATGGTGGCTGAAAAATACTTATTTTTAGTAATAGAACAACGAATTATTTAAAAATATATATAATTAAAATAAACACCAGTTAATTTTCATGGAATTTAAAAGATGAAATTTTTTTAGTGTTATAAGCAGGAAATCTACCGTTAGAATATCAGATAAATTAATGAAGTTTGCCGAATTCGATAAAGCAATTAGTGATTCCGTTGGTAAGAAATAAAAAACCGATTTTTATTCCTGAAACCCAGAAACAACAGAAAACTGAGCATGAACACTTTCGGTTTTGGGAATAGCGTGCAGGTGGAGACATGATGACTGTGTGTTCGTTGAACAGTTGAGTAACAAACAGAGATGGACAAAAGTTGAGTGGAATGAAATGAACGCGCGATTATTATACACGGAAGGATGATCATGAAAATAGTTTTTTTCTTTGGCCTTTGTGGCGACAAGTGATAAAAATACAAATCAATAATTTTAATAAAATTCGCGCGCGAAGCTGTTTTCTTCGTTTTCGGGAATAGAAATTCAATTTTCATGCAGAAGTTTTTTAATCCGCTGAATTTTGTTTCTTGGTGTTGTCGGCAAAAATGGAACTGCGTGGGCGGAGTTAAAAAACGCATGCTTCGTGTTGACTGACTGGCAGATGTTTTCAAAAGTTTAAATATAGAAATTTTGACGGCAAAGTAAAAAAAAATTGAAAAATTATAGCTCGGTCAGAGTATCTTGTTACTAATTATTTTCATGAAAACCTTATAGTGCACAATTAATAAGTTGGTCATGTTTTTAAAATAATATGTTATACAAATGTAGTACGAAAAGCTGGAATTTTTGAATAAATTTGAACGCGCGCCGAAAGGTTTACGGTTAAAAATTTTGCAGTAACGAGAAACTGTGACCAGACTTTATCAACGGTGTTCTTTTATTATAGCCTGTGTTTGACCTACAAATCTGTAACGCACCGCTGTTTTAGCTGATTCAGTTCAGGGTTTCTTGTTAGCCAGAAAGTTTTTGGCGCGCAGTTTGAATTCAAACATACTTTTGGCGCGCTTTTGAACTTTTCCGATAAATTGTTTTTTAATGGTGTTTGCATAACAAATGAACGGTGCGCAAAATTCTTTGCACTATTTTTTTATATAAATTATGTAGTGTTAGACGGCGGCTTCCGGGTTCTGCAACACCAAAAACCTGCAACACCAAATCTGCAACACCAAATCGGCAACATCAGGACACTTAGGCTTATGTTTAGGCTTAGGATTAGGCTTAGGCTTAGGCTTAGGCTTAGGTGTTGCAGATTTGGTGTTGCAGATTTGGTGTTGCAGGTTTTTGGTGTTGCAGATTAAACGGCTTATTAGAATCAATTCCAGGAGCAGGATACCCTGACCAAGCTATACTCTATCGACTGCACTCACCGATTTCTATTCTAGTGAGGAGAGTTTCTACATAAAGGAGGAAACGACGAATTCCATTCAACCTAACTTACACCTTAAGGAACGAAATCCTCTTTTTTGTACCGCCAAAGTTCCAAATTACCGAGGGGGAATTTCATTTTTTCATTACCTTCTCGTCCGCGTCTTTCTATTGTTCAATCTTTATTGGGCGTTGTTTCGGATAACAGCACAACAATTTGTATTTTATATTCCACAGCGTGCAACGTTTGACAACAACGGTGAAATATTCAAATTCAGTCTCCGATTCGATACAGAAAGATATACAGGGTGGTCCAAAAAATGCCAACACTTCGCCGGTCAATATCTTCTGACACAAAGCACGGATTTCATTGCGTTTCCCCGGAATTTACACCAACATATTAACTTAGCGAATTCCATAATATCAGAGAAATCGGTCAATCACAGCGGCCATCACGCCTGATTGCGTGGAAAACTGTGTGTGGAGGAAAAACCGAGGCATACTGTATGCGCGTGCTGCCACTGCCACAAAGCATGTCATAGAGGTTTTGAATGAAAAATGAATTTACAGAAAGCTTAAATTGAAATAAACATATTTCTAAGTCTTTTCTTTGATTTTAGTAAATTTGATGTGGTTTTTTGATTTTTTTTTGCTCAGGAATGTGAAATTTTCCTGTTAGCCTGAAAAAGTCATTGTATTGCTTTTGTAAAGAATTTAATGAACAAAAAAACGCTGACAATCATCGAACTTTTACTTGCTCAACCAGCTGAGGTTGATGTTTACCATGACAAATGAAAATAATCCTTCATGCACCAATTAATGTAGACCTCGGTTTTTCCTCTACCCGCAGTTTTGTACGCAATCAGGCGTGACGGCCGTTGTGATTGGCCGATCTCTCTTATATAATTTTTTTATCTAAGTTAATATGTTAATGTTAATTCCAGAAAAATTCCGATTAATCTGACATCTGCGTCACAAGATATTTCACACAAAAGTGTTGGCATTTTATTTGGACCACCCTGTAGGTTCTCCAGGGTTTCTTGTTACAGAATGTTTTGGCGCGCAGATTGATTTCGAATCTGCTTTTGGCGCGCATTCAATTTTGTTGAAAAATTCCACGGTGTTTCCCTGTTTCTTAGCATCCTTACCCCACCCCGTACCCACAAATTATAAACGCTAAGAATGTTTCAAAAAACGCATAATTTATACATGCAAAGAATAATTTATCAAAAAGAAAAAATCTAATAACAAGAAACTTCGGATAAGCTATTTATATTTATTTTACACATTTACGGCGAGTTTAGCAAAGCTTTTAGCTCACCAACTACTACATGGTATTTAATTTGTTCTTAATTTTACAGGGTTTCTGGTTATAAAAATCGTTTTTGTGAACCCATTAAGCACTCAAAATTACAGTAAATACAATAAATTGTTTCATCTGCAATTGTATCTTTCTTATGATTTTACAAAAAGTTCAAATGGGCGTTAATAACACATTACATTTCAATGTGCGCCAAAAAAAATTTTAAGTAATAAGAAACTCTAGTGGGGCTATAACAAAGGTGCACAATGGAAGCTCGATTATCTAATGGAATCAAACATTGAGCAGAAAGCGAACAACAAAGTGGCATCATGGATTTCTGTATAAAAGAAAGCGTTTACTTGTTGTTACTGTTCATTTCATGTGATGATCTTGACTTTAGTTCTAGAAACCAGATATTCCCCTTGTTGATGGTTTGCTCGTGTTAAATAGTTTTTACAAATACCATCGTTAGATCCATTAAAGGTCTGGAAACGAAATACTCCACACAGAATACGAGTAACGTTTTTTCTTGTTTTTCGTTTTACTAAGAAAACTAAATTTCTTGTTTCTGAAACTTTCGGAAATGTGCATACGGAAAGTTTGTGCTTAGCCAAAAATTTGAATCAACTCGACCCGTTTATTAATGCGTGTTCCGACAAGTTTTACAGGGAAAAGCTTGAGATTTTGTTCAGACAATTCTGAACGAGCCATTACAGTACAGGGTGTCCAGCATGTCATCCGTTCACGTTCTGCTCCACTTGACCATTGTGATGATGGGTGCCCTTTTGGGTCAATCATTAAGTAAGATAGTCAGTCAGTCAGTAAGTTAGTCAGTCAGTCAGTCAGTCAGTCAGCCAGTCAGTCAGTCAGTCAGTCAGTCAGTCAGTCAATCAGTCAGTCAGTCAGACGAATGGTTAGTTTTCATGATATTTAATTGTTGACAGATTGCGGTTTCTACCAGAACGCCAAGATATCACACAAACACACGCAATATGGCAAACATTGTTACTATTTCGGAGAAAATAAGAAAACCTACAGTGAAGCTCAGGTAAATTTAGAGTGATGATAACTGATTAACTGGCTGATTGTCTGACTGACTGACAGATTGGTTGACTGAATAACTGAGTTACATAATCCTTAAGGACGACTGCAAGAAAATAAAATACGAAAATCAGTATGGTGAGTATGTATTTTTAATCACTCACTCACTCACTCACTCACTCACTCACTCACTCACTCACTCACTCACTCACTCACTCACTCACTCACTCACTCACTCACTCACTCACTCACTCAATCTTTCACTCACTCACTCACTCACTCACTCACTCACTCTTCTACTCACTCACTCACTCACTCACTCACTCACTCACTCACTCACTCACTCACTCACTCACTCACTCACTCACTCACTCACTCACTCACTCACACACTAACTCACTCACTCACTCACACACTAACTCACTCACTCACTCACTTATCCACTTACTCATACGGTAAAGGGGAGATCTATCATGGTCAGCTGATGAAAGTGACTCCGGATAACCTGCAGACAATCAAAAACTGGTTGCCGTCAATTCCAGAATGGAACAAGAAGAATAGTGGTGTTAGTTAAAATTATTTTTTAGCAACAATTACAGTTCTTGCAGCGAGTTATTTCCTATAAACATTCAACATATCCTAAAATCTAGTTTTCATTGGAAAAAACGGGGCTTTGATCGGGGACGCACTAAAGTAGAGTCTGACGCACGTTTTAGTCTGACAAAATGGACTGAAAACAATGACGAAAAATACCTGAACTGGTATATAAGGTAGGATAGTAAATTAGATGTTTCATGATGTTATGTTTGTTATGTTTGCTGTTATGCGTTATGTTTGTTATGTTTGCTGTTATGCGTTATGTTTGTTATATTTGCTGACTAAAAAGGTTAGCCAGATCATTTTCTCACACACAGGCAACCTGGCCATTTGTGGGATCAAACTCGATGAAACCTGCTGGGCTTTTCGAGCTCTTGATGCACGCAGGTACTTCCGACTACTTAGCAAGTTCGTTTAAAAAACTCGACCGTTCACTTTTAACGTGTTTATCTGTTTACAGCGTAGTACTGTGCACAGAAATATGAAATGCTTGAATGATAGATCGATCGATCGATCCATAAACTTTTCACAGTAATGCTTGGAACACGTAGGTAAATATTGCAGCAACATATTTAGCGTAAATGTCTCACCATAAAAGAATTACACGTTCACAAATTAGTTATCAATTTGTGCTGAGAGGATTTATCTTGCCTTGATTATGCAGGGAGAGCCCGCTAATTTGAAAATAATTTCCGTGTCGGAATTTCTCCGACAGGTGAAAATGAAACTTAACTGGATAAATGGACTATATGAGTCAAACGATTCGTTGATTGTCAAAAAGGATTTATAAGTTACTCAATGAAAATATTGACCACAACGTGACCAAAAACGTTCCAAAAATCTTGACTGGGTTTTAGGAAGACACAATTCGTTAAAGGCTACGACTGACAAAATCTAGGTGAATACTCCGAAATGTATTATGAAAAACTGAATGATTGATGACCATATGCCAAATGCAATTAACACGAATGTCGAACGTCCGAATGTCAAATTACCGTAACCATATTTAATTACCATAACCGATACCGTACTTACACTGTCAGTGTAAACTCATGGATCAATGTTTCATTCCTTAAAAAAGGACCACTCACTTATAAAAAAATAACGTACTGCTCACAAAAAATTTATTTTTCACAGATTGCGCACGATTTGGAACAATTGACTTGAATAATGCATGCAGAGTTTGGATGCCGAATGGTGGAGTAACTTATTGCCCGTGTGATCCTCCTCACTATTACGTGTGCGAACTGGAAATAATTGTATGAAGATAAAAGAATTATGTCAACAGTGATGAATCCATTTAGGAAAAAAATATTTCTTGGTATAATAATTGACCAAAATCCGTTCTGTGTTCTTCCATTTTTGACCAGTGACTGCTTTCGGCATATAAAACCAGATAAGGAGAAAAAGAAACCAAACGGGTTTTTTGTTGGGTGATTAAATGACTCCTGGTTTATATTTTTCAGTTTGGGCATATCTTCTTGTTCATGAGGAATTATATTGTTTTTTATTTGTCAGTTTATATCAGGGCATCCAATATAATTACCGATTTCATAACAGATTCGAATTCAAACAGCGCACCATAAAACTTCTCGAGTAACAAGAAAACCTGGGTAAACTATAAAAGACTGAAATTGAATGCATGTCATTTGTTTCGGTGATTTTTCGCAATTCAACGTGTGACTTTTTGCAGACCAGTCAGTCAGTCAGTCAGTCAGTCAGTCAGTCAGTCAGTCAGTCAGTCAGTCAGTCAGTCAGTCAGTCAGTCAGTCAGTCAGTCAGTCAGTCAGTCAGTTAGTCAGTCAATCAGTCAGTCAGTCAGTCAGTCAGTCAGTCAGTCAGTCAGTCAGTCAGTCAGTCAGTCAGTCAGTCAGTCAGTCAGTCAGTCAGTCAGTCAGTCAGTCAGTCAGTCAGTCAGTCAGTCAGTCAGTCAGTCAGTCAGTCTGTCAGTCAGTCAGTCTGTCAGTTAGTCAGTCAGTCAGTCAGTCAGTCAGTCAGTCAGTCAGTCAGTCTGTCAGTCAGTCAGTCTGTCAGTTAGTCAGTCAGTCAGTCAGTCAGTCAGTCAGTTAGTCAGTCAATCAGTCAATCACTGGTGGATGAATCAAACCTCTAAATTGAGGGGAATTTCTCCAAAGAGAGGGGAATCGGCAGTTTTCTAGGCCATTTAACCTACACCTCCGGAAACGAATTCTGTTTTGACACCGCCAAAGAAGGTGGGATTTCAGTTTTCCCTCCCCTTCTCGTCCGCTAGTGCAGTCAATATATCAGACCGTCAGTCAGGCAGATTACCATAAGCTACCCTTTTTTCAACTTCAGTTTTTCAAATTGTTCAAGTTTTTCAAGTTGTTCAAGTTTTTCAAACTGGTCATATGCCTAAGGAGTGCAGTGTTAGTGCAGTGCACTAATATGCAGTGTTATGGTGTGATACAGAAACCCCAGCGACAGCCAGCGCATCGCAGCTTATAGCGTTGACCACCGGCATTTCACGTTTCACTCATAATAGAACACTTATTTTCGGCGTCTTAGAAAGATTACATGCAAAACTCTGCTCAAATTAACGACAGCCACATAAGAAGGTTTAATAGCTTCTAACATCCGATTCATGTTGCAACAGGTGTAGAAATCAAATTATTATTAGCGTTACCTGAACTCTGGCTAGATTAGCGGATAACGACATCCACTTGAACTGGAATGCTACATCACAGTTCAGGTTTCAAGTATTTACCTAAATGGTCCTTAAAAGTAGTCAGTACATCACTACTATTGGCACGTCAGCTGCAGCAGGGGCGGAGTGGAATTAGTAAAACTGAATGGATTAGAAATACGGTTATTATATCAGTACCAGGATACCCTGACCGAGCTATACCCTATCGACTGCACGCACCGATTTCTGTTCTAGGGAGGGAGTTTCTCTATAAAGGAGAAATTGACGGATTCCATTCAACCTAACTTACACTTTAAAGAACAAAATCATCTATGCATTAGGAACCGCCAAAAGCGAGGGGATTACCACTTTTTTCCTTCCCTTCTCGTCCGCTATGTAGTGTTTCCATTCTTCAATCTTTGTTGGGCGTTGTTTCGGATAACAGCACAACAATTTGTATTCTATACTCCGCCGCGTGCCACGTTTTACAATAATGGTGAAACATTCAAATGCAGTCTCCGATTCGATTTAGAAAGATATAGCATATCCAGGGTTTCTTGTTACAGATTGTTTTGGCGCGCAGTTTGATTTCGAATCTGCTTTCGGCGCGCATTCAAATTTGTTGAAAAATTCCACGGTGTTTCCCTGTTTCTTAGCATCTTTACCCCGTACGCACAAATTATACACGCTAAGATTGTTTCAGAAAACAAATTGAATGAAGCCCGTACGTTGTTACTGCAAGCGAAAATATTGCTCAAAACTTCTGATAATGAAACATCAGACCATCAGTGTTAACACGCACAACAATCATCATCACCCCATGCTATACTGTGTTAAACTATGGTATCCACCGAGTTGAGTTGAGGCTAGTGATGTTTCATTATCAGATGTTTTGCGCACTATTTTTGGTTGCAGAATCAACATGTAGGCTTTAACAAGAAACTCTGGATATAATACGCCATTTATATTTATTTTACATATGAACGCCGAGTTCAGCAAAGCTTTTAGTTTACCAACGAATACAGGGTATATTGTTCCCATTTTTACAGGGTTTCTGGTTATAAAAATCTTTTTTTGTGAACCCATTAAGCACTCAAAATTACAGTGAATACAATATACTGTTTTATCTGCAAATGTGTCTTTCTTATGATTTTGCAAAAAGTTTAAACGTGCGTTAATACCACATTACATTTAAATGTGCGCCAAAATCTTTTTTCTTAAAAAATAATAAGAAACTCTAGTGGGGCTATAACAAAGGGATCACAATGGAAGCTCGATTATCTAATGGAATCAAACATTGAGCAGAAAGCGAACAACAAAGTGGCATCATGGATCTGTATAAAAGAAAGCGTTTACTTGTTGTTAATGTACATTTCATGTGATGTTCTTGACTTTAGTTCTAGAAACCAGATATTCCCCTTGTTGATGCTTTGTTCGTTATACAGTAGTAATTACAAAAACCATCTTTCGGTCTATTAAATTTCTGGAAATGAAATATCCTACTCCACACAGAATAATTTTTTCTTGTTTTTCGTTTCAATAAAATCTATAAATGTTCTTGTTTATGAAACTTTCGGAAATCGTGAATACAGAAAGTTTGTGCTTAGGCAAAAATTTAAGAGAAATCAACGCGTTTATTTATGCGTGTTCCGAAAGTTTTACAGGGAAAAGCTTGAGACTTTGTCTCGACAATTCTGACCGGGCCATTACAGTACAGGGTGTCCAGCATGTCATCCGTTCACGTTCTGCTCCAATTGACCATTGTGATGATGGTTGCCCTTCTGGGTCAATCATTAGGTAAATTTTTCAGTCAGTTAGTCTGTTAGTGAGTTAGTCAGTCAGTCATTCAGTCAGTCAATCAGTCAATCAGTCAGACGAATCGTTAGTTTTCATGAGATTTCATTGTTGACAGACTGCTACTTCTACCAGAACACCAAAATATCACACAAACACACGCAATACGGCAAATATTGCTACTATTTCGGAGAAAATAGGAAAATATACAATGAAGCTCAGGTATTTTTTGAGTGATGTTAACTAATTAACTGTCTGACTGATTGGCTGACAGACTGACAGATTGATTGACTGAATAAATGAGTTAATAAGTTAATGACTGACTAATCAAACTATGTCAATGCTCTAGGACGACTGCAAGAAAATAAAATACGAAAATCAGTATGGTGAGTATGTAATTTTATTCACTCACTCACTCACTCAGTCACTTACTCACTCACTCACTCACTCACTCACTCACTCACTCACTCACTCACTCACTCACTCACTCACTCACTCACTCACTCACTCATTCACTCACTCACTCACTCACTCACTCACTCACTCACTCACTCACTCACATACTTACTCACTAACTTACTCACTCACTCACTCACTCACTCACTCACTCACTCACTCACTCACTCACTCACTCACTCACTCACTCACTCACTCACTCACTCACTCACTCACTCACTTACTCCTTCACTTACTAACCCACTCATACGGTAAAGGAGACGTCTATCATGGCCAGCTGATGAAAGTGACTCCGGATAACCGGCAAACATTTAAAAGCTGGTTGCCCTCAATTCCAGAATGGAAGAATAAGAATACTGGTGTTAGCAACAATTACAGTTCTTGCAGCGAGTTGTGTCCTATAAACATTTCGCGTTACATATCCTAAATTCTAGTTTTCATTGAAAAAAACGGGGCTTTGTTTAAGGACGCAATAAAGTGGAGTCTGACAACACGGAATGAAAACATTGACGAAATATATAGGGTGCCCCACGTAACCTGCAACATTCTGCGAGACCACGAAATTTTTTGTGGTGGAGCAATTTCAAAAATTAAAAAAAGCAAATGATATTCCATTTCGTGAAGTTTTGTTTATCGCCTATTAGAGGTTCCTTGTACAAACAGTTCTCAAGTTATGGCTAATTATTCAGAAGTAATAATTTTTAGTTTCAGATTTTTCTTTGGGGGTTCAAAGAAATGTTTCAGAACAGTATTTTTTCATTAAAAAGTTATTTTAAGTCTGAAAATGAGTTTTAGTGATCATTACTGAAAAATGTGTTTTTTATCATGATAGGACATAATTATACGACGGATAATTGATCAAAGCCACGCCAACAGACGTCAACAAATGACAAAAAAATCACAAACAAGACCATTTATCGATGTATTATAAAAAAGCCTATTTTGAGTCTGAAAACTACTTTTTAACATTCAATGCAACGGGGAATGATCAGCTTTCAATCTCCTCGGCAAATTAAATCGGTTTTAACTGGTGCTGTTGACGACCGGGTTCACTGCGATTTTAAAACTGAAAATGACTACTTTCGGGGGCATTGGATATATCTTGATCTGCGTGATAGCTATGGACTTCTAGTATGCGGCGAAAAAGACGTTATAAAATGTGCTTTCATTTGCTTTTTTAGTTTTTCAAATAGCTCCTCCGTAAAATTTTTTGCGGCCTCGCAGAATGTTGCACCTTGCACGTTACGTGGGACACCATTGTACAAGAAATGATATAAGAGGATAGTAATAGGCACGATATTTTTATTATACTAGTTGTATACCCGTTGCCGGCAATGGTGGATCAAGTTCTTTTTTTTTAAAAGCCAGTTGTTTGAGTAGTCATGATTGATATGAGAACTAATGCGGTGTCCAGTTTCGGAGGTCAGATTGAGAAGGCCAGAGGGGCATTATCGGTAATCATGAGTATAGTTATGAATTACAGATAATCGTCGGGTAAAAACGGTATGCCATAATGGTTGACGGTTCATGGTTTTCATTAAAGTGTCAAACAAAATAATCGAACATGAAACCCTTCGCTATCTGAACCAGCGCATTGAACAATTACACTACACAACCGCTGTTACAAAGTAGAATTTCTTAACTTATAATGTTTATACCGCTTCTATCAAAATCAATTCCACAGTTAAGATTAGTATTAGGAGTGAACTGTTTATATGCAGAACAACGAAACATCTGGACATACATACATACATACATCTTTGTCAAATTTATATATAGATTTGCGGACTAAAAAGTTTCGCCAAAACTCATGTTTCACTTACAGCCAACCTGGCCGTTTGTGAGAACAAACTCGCAGAAACATGAGAAAAGGGCCAATGAAGACTGGATTGTAAGTTTGGCAGAAATAATTGAAGACGTGTTCGGCCCAGCTATGCTAGAATTCAGGTCAAGTTCGTTTAAAAAACGTTTACTTTTTTTACGGAATCTTATGTGAATACTCTAAAAAGTATTATGAAGAATGAATGATGGCCAAATGCATATGCATCCGAATGTTAAACCGTAGCCCTACCGTAACCATATGTAATTACCATAATCTATTCATTTAATTTAATCACATTTATAAAAAGAAATTCCACAGATTGCGCCGGAGTTGATCCAAAAGGATGCGGAACTATGAAGCCTTATGGTGGAGTAGTTGATTGCTCGTGTGATACTCCTCACTATTACGTGTGCGAACTGAAGATAATTGTTTGAACCAAAAAAATATTATGTCAATAGTGAAGAAGCTATTTAGGAAAAAAAGTATTTATTGGTATACGATTTGATCGAAATGCAGTGGGAGCTCTTCCAGTTTCGACCATCAAACGCATTCGCCATATAAAAATAATGAAGGAAAAATTACAAACCGGACGGTTTTTTAATGAGTAATTTAATAATTCAAGATTTATATTTTTCAGTTTATGAATAATATGTAAATATTGTGGGGTTTCATTGGTGGTTTTATTTGTCAGTTTATATCATGGCACCCAATACAATAACTGATTTGATAACAGACTTTTTTGTTCAAATTGCGCGGCGAGAAAACTTTTCGAAGAAAGTAGAAAATGAAACTTTTAAATAAGCTCTTTTAGACTGGGTTGGATTGGAATCCACGTCGTTTATTAACGTCAATTTTAACTATTCCACGTGTGCTTTTTTACAGACATATTCATAGTCAGTCAGTCAGTCAGTCAGTCAGTCAGTCAGTTAGTCAGTCAGTCAGTCAATCAATCAGTAAATCAGTCAGTCAGTCAGTCAGTCAGTCAGTCAGTCAGTCAGTCAGTCAGTCAGTCAGTCTGTCAGTCAGTCAGTCTGTCAGTCAGTCAGTCAGTCAGTCAGTCAGTCAGTCAGTCAGTTAGTCAGTCAGTCAGTCAGTCAGTCAGTCAGTCAGTCAGTCAGTCAGTCAGTCAGTGTGTCAGTCAGTCAGTCAGTCAGTCAGTCAGTCAGTCAGTCAGTTAGTCAGTCAGTGAGTCAGTGAGTCAGTGAGTCAGTGAGTCAGTCAGTCAGTCAATCAGTCAGTCAGTTAGTCAGTCAGTCAGTCAGTCAGTCAGTCAGTCAGTCAGTCAGTCAGTCAGTCAGTCAGTCAGTTATGATGTTATTTATTCTGGCATTCAAATGAGATAACAAAGAGACCCCAGCGACAGCCAGCGCAGCGGGTTATAGCGTTGACCGCCAGCGTTTCACGTTTCACTCTTAATTTAATGCTCATTTTCAGTTTCTTAACAACAGCGGATGCGAAACTCTGCCCAAATTGCGGGGTAACGACAGCCACTAAAAAAATCACCGCTCCCCACATCCGATTCATGTTGCATAAAATGTACAAAGTAAATATGTGTATTTTCACTGCCATCTAAACTGGAATGGAACATCACATTTCAGGTTTCAAGTAACTAAATAGTCATTAAAGGCAATTTATACAGCACTATCATTAGCGCGCGAGCCGCAGTATGGGAGTTAGATCAAACAAACCGTTATTACGTCTGAAAATCAGTCGAAGATTCGAGTATACAGTCATTCAGTCAGTACGTCAGTCATCAATCAGTCAGTCAATCAGTCAATCAGTCGGTTAGTTCATCAGTCACACAGTCTGTGAAACAGTCAATAAGTCGGTCACTCGTTCAGTCCGTTTGAACGAAGGCTGATCGTAATTTATTGTTATGCTTTGTCCAGTAAATGTTGGAATACAAAAAAATACAGTAAAATTTTATTATTGTGTTATACAGTAATTCAAATGATACATCAAAGAGACGCCAGCGACAGCCAGCGAAATGCAGCGGCTTTTATCGGGAATGTTCCCGGAACGGGAAGGTTACCTAGTTAAGAAGGAAAGGTTCCACTACAACTACACTACCACGATCGGCTGAGATGTGTGTGAAGTGAACCCAATATAAACGCAATCAAATACAATGAATCCCTCCGTTCGTGTTGTCTACATATGTGTGTTTCTCATGATTTTGCAGAAAGTTTTAATGGGCGTTAGTAACCCATTTTATTTCAATGTGCGCCAAAAGCTTTTTTATAGTGTATCCAGGCTCCAGGGTTTCTTGTGAGCCAAATGGTTTTGGCGCGCAATTTGAATTCAAAACTGCTTTTGGCGCGCGATAAAAATTCCAGAAACAAAGTATTTTCCACTTAACAGTTGGACAACATACTATTTCGGGTATTTTACGTTTAGAGTTTTCCCTGGATTTTCCCGTGAAACGTGATGTTTCACAATTTGACATGCTTTGCTATAGCAGCCACATTGGTCGCTGCTTATGACAACTGTTCCCTGGGAAAGTCCAGGGAAGACAATGTATAAACGTACCCTGTAACACTGCGCTAAATTCATCGCAATTGTACGTGACGGGTTCATTGGGAATTTCTTTGGCCAAGCTATAAGCAAAACGAAACTCTGGTTGGACTATAACGAAGGTTGCACAATGGAAGCTCGATTATCTAATGGAATCAAACATTCGAGAGCGAACAACAAAGTGGCATCATGGATTTCTTTATAAAAGAAAGTGCTTAATGTTGTTACTGTACATTTCATTTGATGTTCCTGACTTTGGCTTTGAAAACAAGATATTCCCCTGTTGATGTTTTGTTCGTGGTATTTAGTATTTACAAAGACCATCTTTTGATCCATCAAAGTTCTGGAAATGAAATATTCCACACAGAGTACGACTAACGTTTTTTATCGTTTTTCGTTTTACTAAAATGTCTAAAATTTCTTATTTCTGAAACTTTCGGAAATGTGGATACGGAAAGTTTGTGCTTAGCCAAAAATTTGAATCAACTCGACCCGTTTATTAATGCGTGTTCCGACAAGTTTTACAGGGAAAAGCTTGAGTTTTTGTCCAGACGAATCTGAACGAGCCATTACAGTACAGGGTGTCCAGCATGTCATCCGTTCACGTTCTGCTCCACTTGACCATTGTGATGATGGTTGCCCTTTTGGGTCAATCATTAAGTAAGATAGTCAGTCAGTCAGTAAGTTAGTCAGTCAGTCGGTCAGTCAGTCAGTCAGCCAGTCAGTCAGTCAGTCAGTCATTCAGTCAGTCAATCAGTCAGTCAGTCAGACGAATGGTTAGTTTTCAAGATATTTAATTGTTGACAGATTGCGGTTTCTACCAGAACGCCAAGATATCACACAAACACACGCAATATGGCAAATATTGCTACTATTTCGGAAAAAATAAGAAAACCTACAGTGAAGCTCAGGTAAGTCTAGACAGAGTGATGATAACTGATTAACTGACTGATTGGCTAACCGACTGACAGATTGGTTGACTGAATAACTGAGTTACATAATACGTTAATGACTAACTAATCGAACTGAATGTCTTAAGGAGGACTGCAAGAAAATCAAGTACGAAAATGAGTATGGTGAGTATAATTTTTTAATCACTCACTCACTCACGCACTCACTCACTCACTCACTCACGCACTCACTCACTCACTCACTCACTCACTCACTCACTCACTCACTCACTCACTCACTCACTCACTCACTCACTCACTCACTCACTCACTCACTCACTCACTCACTCACTCACTCACTCACTCCTATACTCACTCATTTACTCACATATTCTACTACTCATACGTTAAGGAGAGATCTATCGTGGCCAGCTGATGAAAGTGACTCCGGATAACCAGCGAAAAATTTCAAACTGGTTGCCCTCAATTCCAGAATGGAAGAAGAATAGTGGTGTTCGTAAATAATATTCATCCAGCAACAAATAATGTGCCTCATAAATAATTGATCTGCAGAGCAAGAACCAGATTTTCCAGTTCTGGATTTTCAGAGCCACGTTCTGAAATGTAGTTAGAACTAGATTCTTTTGAACTCAAGACTGTGAAAAGTCTTATTCAACGCGATATAATGGTCATGAACCCCTATTTGTGTTCTTCTTGAAACCAATTATGAGGCCTAAATATACATACAGTCCGTGCAGCGAGTTATGTCCTGTGAACACTCTGGTTACTAAATTAATTGCTTCAGGAATAGGGGCGTTATTTTTTGTGTTTGCTGACTCAAAACTTATCTTCCGTACCGTTGGTCTCAAAAGGCAAACTGTTACTGTGGAAAGGAAATCTTTAAAGGGACCTCATATATGAATCAGTTAGCCAGTATGTACATATAACGCCACGCATTTGTCTGGAGAAGGTTCATGTAATTTTTTTAAGGAACCCCAAAATGTTCAGAATTTTTTATGTATCGTTTGGACCCATAAATCTGGTCAGAAATATGGGTTCAATCGTTACATAAAATTTGGGGTCTAAACGAACTAGGTTACAGAATGCCTTTAGTTTCATATCTTAGTAGGGAAATCAAGCATACAAATAGAAATACATATTTTTTCAGAACATAAATACAACTTGTGAATAAAATTACAGCAAACCTGGCCATTTGTGGGATCAAATATGCTTCCGGTTCGAGAAAGTGTGGTAGAAACTATAGTTCTGCACTACATTATAATGACGTCGGATCAACATTTCAGTTTGTTTATAAAATTTGAGAGTTTACTTATATTGTGTTTTTCACGTGGAAACTTTCATCCTGTTCATTCGTACTGTAAGACCTTTACCTCTCGAGAAATACTGCACTAAAATAGTACCACTACTCTCACTGAATCACATAAAAAAATTTTTTGTCACAGATTGCAAACGAAGTAACGGGGAGTGCGGAACTATGATACCAAATGGTGGTGTATCTGATTGCCCGTGTGATTCTCCTCGATATTACGTGTGCGAACTGGAGATAAACGTATGAAAATGAGATATATTATATCAACAATGATGAAGCCATTTAGGAACAAATTCTCGGAATAATATTTGACCAAAATCCGGTTTCAGTTCTTCCAGTTTCAGATTCGACCAGTCAATGCCTTTGCATATAAAAGCAGATAAGGAGAAATGAAAACCGGATGGGTTTTTTGTTGGGTGATTGAATGAATCATGGTTCATATTTTTCAGTTTGAGCATATCTTCTTATTCATGAGGAAGTCTATTGTTTTTTATTTGTCAATTTAGAGTTTACCAAACTACTGTTTAATAACCATGGCAAACAATACATAAGCGTTCCGAAATCACAATACGGTAAACCATTTTACACTAATGAAACAAAGAACGACACAAATCGTTTATTATTTACACAGACTCAAGTTATCAACATGATATGTTTTATCATAGATGAAAGCTATGTACGCATCGGTGATCAAGTGTACAGACAGAAGGCTGGTATACCGATGGGCGGTAATGCTAGTCCTATGATTGCAGATATCACACTTTCTTGGCTCGAATTTCAATACATGAAAAAACACAAACCATGGAATAAAGAACAGTTCATTACTAGATATATTGATGACATTTTGTCTATTAACGTGGACTTTGAATCTCATGTGCAACTAATGTACCCACCAGAACTAGAACTCAACAAAGAATCTCCAAATAACAATGAAATCAGTTATCTCGATATAACGTTCAATACTGCTGAATCTAGTACCAAAATTTACAATAAAACTGATGTTTTTGATTTCGATGTCAATCGTGCATTTCACAATGATAGCTGCGTTCATCCTAAGCTCATCAACGGTGTTATTATAGGCCAGTTACTCCGATTCAGTCGTATTTCTAGCACTCTTCCTGATTTTAAATTAACGTTGCAAAAATATACCGATCAGTTGAAAACCAAAGGCCATAATCCACATGACATCATTAACTCACTCTGCACGTTTTGTAGTAGATACAACAATAAATTATGGAAATTCGGACTTTTGGATCATAAATCGGTGGTTCAGAAAATTCTTACACCGATCAGTGTCAATCTGACTGGCAACCTATTCTAATAATATCGATCTTTTATGTTAACTAGTCAACAGTCGACCGCACAAGTTGTCCACACTGCTGCACTAGCATAGTACTCTACATTATATATGTAGATACACGCAAACATCTTCTTTAGTTATGCTTTTTAGCTGAATTCTACATACACATTAGATTTCGCACATAATTTTGTTTTTGAAATATTTTGTTTTTTACTTTGTTTTTCTCTTTTATTCTGTATGATTGGAATGATTGGAATTAAAAGTGTAGATTAGTCGATGGCAAGGTAGACTTCTGATGATGACGGAGCCTTGCCATCGGAACATTGGGTCAAGCCCTTTAATTCCGTCGAAACCCAATGTTCCTTACCTCCTATCCTACTGTTTCAAATTGTATGATTGTATAGACTTCTTTTATTTCCACCAGCGTTCATTGAGGAGGCGACGGATGCCTGTCATGGGCGCGTTGATCCTCAGTGTTCGCTTCAGATTAAATTTTGTTTGTAATTTTGTTTACTTCATAATGTATTTTGTCATATATTTCGCAAGTACCAATGCCATACTGGGTTCGCCTAGTCCCTGGCATTTTGTTCACATGTGCTATACTGGGTTCGCCTAGTCCCTGGCACTTTGTTTACGTGTGCTATACTGGGTTCGCCTGGTCCCTGGCACTTTGTTTACTAATGGCATACCGGGTTCACCTGGTCCCTGCCATTTTGTTTCAATGTGATAAACCTGGTTCGTCTTTAACATAACACGTCACTTACGTTTATGGTTTGCTATCAATACAGTTCTTTTTCACTTTTATGTCGTCTTCATACAAATAATTTACGAAGATACGGAATACCAATAGTTTTTGTGCACTGGTGCTATTTATGTTCGTGTTAATTTCATTCGGTGAGTTTGTTAATCAATTTTTTTGCTCTGCCTGCCACCCCACCCCCTAACAGGCTACATATCAAAGTGCACAGCGTTCCTATATATCTCAGTCAAAAACAAAATATCTTATACATATCATGTCTCATACCTCACACCATAACCTTTGTGCCCGGCAGGCAGAAAAACCGTACGTCCTCGTTACAAACGACAATCACGAACTAATCGAAGTTACACCAGGCAATAGCACTCAGTCTGGTATTTCAATGATATCTTGTCAACGCAAAATGTGTTTGACATGTGCTCAGAAATCTCCAGGACCTTTATTCAAGTCAGCCGTTACACATGATAACTTCTTGAGTTCAATAAATGCGCAAGCAAGTTGCACTGACTCGAACGTTATTTACCTCATCGAATGTCGTAAATGTGAAGCACAATACGTTGGAGAGACTAAACAGAAAGTTAAGTGTCGTTTCAGTCAACATGTCAATGATGTAAAAAGAAACAAGAAGCGGACTTTTCTCGTTCAACACTTTAACAGTGCTGATCATTCATCAAAAGACATGACCATTCGTGTGATCGATACAGTACACGCTTCTAGCACTCAAAACGTGAAATCAGTACTCAGACTTAAAGAGCGAAACTGGACGCTAGCGTTAATATCGGCTTACCCTCTCGGTTTGAATGATAAAGTGCAATACTGCTATTGCTATGACCTTTTACCCATTCACAGTTATCCTATATTGATTGTCACGTGACCTACAGGCTCCGCCTTCTTTTATATGGGCAGCCTATTTAAACCTGCCGTTATTCCTCATATGTGACTTCTTGTTATACTCACCGTTTTAGTCTTGATACGTAGAATAAAGTGAAGTTAAGAGATGTTGGGTTTGGTCAGTAAACACTTCTCTTAAATAAATAATACTGGCGCCCGACGTCTTTTCGCTTTGACTTATGACCGTTAGGAGTGAGTTCTGATAGATGCTAGGTTTTTGAAGTTGTTTGTGGTTTGTGTGTTGGAATTGATAATTGGAGGATTTGTGGTGAATAATTTAGACGTTGTGAGTATTTTCGAAGTTGTTGAGAAATAAAAATTATGTATGAGGCATATTTTTGAATTGGTCGTCTTGTGTTCTGCAGTTTGTAGTTTTGGAGTAGAATTTTGACCGTGCACCTGTATTTTTTTAAAATTTGCGAAGAAATTGAGAAAATTAATTAAATTAAATTATTTTTGGTTTTAAATTATTGTTATTTTAGATTTTAATTATTGGAAGTTGTAGAGTGAGCTCGGCCGCACATTTTGAGATACTTTTCAGGAAATTTGGGTTGGGAATGACGCTGCCACGGAGTCCGGCAGTTGGAAGGAAAAAATCGGGGGGCGATGGCGGGTCTCCCGGGGTGTCGTCAGCGAGCAATAATGAGTTGGATAATGGTTATTGCGAGTGTAATAAGTCCGAATACTTCAAATTTGTAAATTTTTTGTACGGTCTGTCGGACAAAGAGGGTTTGATGAAGGTTGTCAGATTGTTGAAGGAGTTGAAGAATGTGCACTTGCCGTTCGCTGGGGTTCAGTTAACTGGTTCACCGAGTAAGGAGTCAGATGTGGTCGAAATTTTTCAGTGGTTGATCATGGCTGGTATTGTATGTTTCAAAGAGGTGGAGCTGATGCCATGGAATAGTAGTTGGGTGGCTAAAAAAGCACCGAGTGAGGTAGGCGGCAACCGATTGGTTGAGTCCGTCAGAGGTAGTGATCACGGCAACCAGAGTGTTGAGTCCGTAAGAGGAGGTGAAAACGGCAACCGATTGGTTGAGTCCGTAAGAGAAATGGATGGCGAACAGGTTGGGGATCGTAGTGTTCACGCTGGCGAGAGTGACCCGTTGGCTAATGCTGTAGTTCGAATGTGCGAGAAGCAGACTGATAATTTATTGTTATCGGGATCTTATCGTACGTTCTCTGGTACAAATACTGCGGAATTTGGTTCATGGTTAAGAACGGTTAAGAATCGTGTGCAGAATCTGGAGGTGTGTGATCGAGTAAAGTTGTTGCATCTAGAGCAATGTTTGTCTGGTGCCGCTTATACTGAGTATGTGGAGCAGAATAAGAATCCTACTTGGATGTCGGCGCTGCAATATCTCACGACTAGATACACCGACCCATTTAGTGATTCTAAACAGATGGGTAAATTCACTGCTCGTGTTCAGTTGGCTAATGAGTCGATTGCTGATTTTGGACGCGCTCTAAAAACTTTGTGTCCGTTGTTTCCACATGAGAGATTGTATAACTCGACTTTGGTTGGTCAGTTGAAGGCTGGTGTGACCAATGTACGCTTCAAGGCGATCGTTGGAAAAGCAGCACGTCTTGGCACGGCTTCTTTTGATGATGTTCTGACTCAGTTGATTGTTGAAGAAGATGTAGACCGGGAGCTGTACGGTAGATCAGGTAGGAACTCAGGCAGTTCAGCACAGGGTGGCTCATTTAGTCGTCAGTCGTCTGGTAGAGATAATTTTCGACAATTCTGTACGTTTTGCAGTAAAATGTGTGATCATGTGGTCGGGAATTGTCCCTTCGTGGGTGGTGGTCGTCGTTATGGTAATAACTATGGTGGTAATAGTTATATTAACAATAATTCTGGTCGGGGTTATCAGGGATATCAGGGTGGTCGACAGGCACAAGGTTCACAGTTTACTGGGCAACCTAACGGGTATTCTGGTGGTCCGTCAGCGACTCAGGGTCAGAATAGAGGTGCGTATAACGGTTCTGGGGGTCGGTTTGCGAATGCTGGACCTCCCAATCGGACATTTGGTGGTCAGCAAACAGGTCGTACGGGCACTTATCGTTGTTTCACTTGTGGGCAGGATGGTCATCGTTCTTTTGAGTGTTCTAACAGGAATCAGGCTTCCACTGGTCAGGACAGGGTTCGTTCAGTAGTATTTGAACCTTCTACGAGTAAACTTGAACAGTTGGTGTCCGAAATGAAGCTCCAGCTGGATAGTGTTCAACTAAAGTTGCAGGGTCAGGAGTCGAATAGCGGTCAACAGGCATCGGTGTCTCGTGTAGGTATGGTTCGTCTACCAGTTAGACAGATAAGATCGGTGCCTTGTGTGCCACCAGCACCTAAGACGAAACTGTTTGTTGAGGGAGTAATGTTGGGTCCCGAAAATTGGATTTTAGATTCAGGCTCGGTAAATTCACTGGTTTCTTTGGAGCTGGTTAATCAGCTGGGTTTGAAGCCTAAGGCGTGTACACAACAGTTGGTAGCTGTTAATGAGACGATCGTGAATTGTTTGGGTACTGTTAGTTTGAGCGTTGAAGTGGCGGGTAGAACGAAGTCGGTTGAATGTCACGTCACAGATCACAGCGACACTCCTTTCTTGCTCGGCGTTCGTGCGTTGAAAAATCTGAATTTTCAGATAGTGGGTCCGGATGGTCGTTGTTATTTAAATCACTGTGATCAGTTGGTTGAAAACACGCTGATAGCTCAGGTGCGTGAGAAGAATCCGATGTCCGAAGACAAGGAAGAAGCGCTATTGGTGTTTTGTGATGAAAATGGCAAGGACACTGGGGATGAGGACGTTCAGTTGGGTAATTATTGTGAGCTGCCCACAGCCACATTAATGGATAAGGATGAATCACAGAGTCGGGAGAAGTTTTTGGCCGAGGTCAAGATCAGTGATGCCGTTAATGAGGTGGAGCAGGGTCGTTTGAAAGATGTTCTGTGGGCTTGTCGCACGGCGTTCAGTTCCTTGTATGTCGTGATCCTGATCTTGATGGTCGCATTGATGATTCTGTCACCGTTTCACGTGGTCTATGGGGTGCCGTACAGTTCAGATAGTACTGAGTTTTTGACTACAGGGGAGTTGTCTGACTTTTGGGCGAAGGTTCGGGTTCAAATCGTTAAGGCGCAGGAACAGTACACTACGGGCAAGTTCTTTGATCGAACGGAAACTCGTTTCAAAGTGGGTGATGGTGTTTTCGTTAAAAGTGATGCGTTAAGGGCTCAGCGTAAGCTGAAGATTGATCTGGCTAATGAGATCAAGGGTGTCGTGAAGGAGGTGGGACATCGCTCTGCGTTGGTTGAGTTGGAAGGGGTTAAGGGTCGTTTCAAAACGCATCGGGTTCCGTTGGCTTACTTGCAGCCAAGGGCATTGGAATAGACCATGTTACAATCATGTTGTTATCCTACCATTATCCGTTTTGTTGTTTTTTTTTAGTTGCCTTCTAGTTAATTACATGCTATTTTAGTGCATTCAGAGCTCTAAAATCTGCGTCTGAATGTATATCAGATGACCTTGTTTGTGATTGTATGGGTCATTTGTTTTATTGAAGTGTTTCGTTGTTTATGTCTATGTGAAAATTGTTATAGAATACATGTACGTTATATTTGCAGTAAAGTGAAAATTTGGCCGCATAATATGTCGAAACGTGGGTCTGAAGAAACGATGGAGGAGGCGGCAGCCAATTTCGTTGGTCTAGGATTGTTGACGGCGTTCAAGCGTTCCCGCCAGCAAGAATCAAAATCAGGTTGCTTAAAATACTCGAATAAAGTATGTTTCGTTGAATAATTTGGTATTTGTGCAGAGTTTATAAAAAAGAGAAAAAAAAAGAAAAAACATAAAAAAAAAACTATGTCTTATTGTAATCTGACTGTCGGGAGTTGAATTGTAACTTGTTGTAACCAATTAGGTTGTTTTAAGTGTGCTGGTTGTATTTGTTTCAAGATTGGTGAATTACGCGTTGTAATTTTATTTTTTTAATGCTGTTGAATGCTGAATATAATGCTTGCAAACGAGTTTTGATCTTAGATAATATGCCTAGAAAGAACTGTTGGTATGTATTTTGAGTGGTTAATTATTCATGTTTTTTGGTATGTGTGTTAAGTGTAGTTATAGCGAGGAGTTCATACGCTATGTGTTTTTTAGTCAAGGATAGACATGGTCACCGGAAACTGAGAGTGTTATGTTTTGCAGTGGTGATCGCAACAGCCCCGAAAGTCTGCTACCGGTGCGACTCTTCACACCATTTCGAGGGCCATTGTCCCTTCAATGGTCGTTGCTTTGTGTGCCAATCCCCTGATCATAAAGCACTCAACTGCCCTCAGAAATTGCGTCAGGGACAGTCGTCGTCACGTGGTCATGTAGTGCGTGGTCGTGGAGGGCCACCCAGAGGCCGTGGTAGTGGTGCGGGGATGGCTCGTGGAGGCTGTTACAGCTGCGGCCGTTACGGTCATCTGGCACGTAACTGCCATGTCGGTCGTGGTAACGCTCGTACAGACGGCGACGAATTTACAGGTAATGTGGTCTTTATGGATATTGAAGTGTGTAAATTATGTTTTCCTTATTTTGAGTCTAAGTTGCGGTGTTTTATCTTAGACTGTGTTCATATTTTTAAAAAAAGTGACGTGGAAAAGGTTTTTGAACACTAGTTTGCAACTTTGAGTCTGTAGTTATTTTTCATTTGGAAAAAAGAATTACCCGCGTAGCTCTTGGGTAGTTATTGGTTCATAGTTTATGTGTAGTTTTTGTGCAGTTTTGCTGTCTTAATAATTGGTTCAGTAGAATGATATTCGTAGATTTGGGCTGTTGGAATTAGTGGTTCAGGAACCAGACGTTGGAGTTTGTATCTAAATGATAGTATAATTGTAGGTAGTCGTGGGAATCGACGAGTGCAGCCGGCTCGAGGTGTTGCGCAGCCGACTCGTGGGGTGCCGCAGCAGGCGCAATGGACGCGTAGCGTGCCGCAGATGCAGCAGGCACGTTCAGTGATGAACCGTGGTGAGTTCTTCATTTGGATTACTAGTGTTGTGTATTACGTGTATTATGTGTTTTTGCTTGAGGCAGTCATGAATAGTGAGGGTTGATCGTAATTGAAGAGATTAAAATTTTTATTGAGTGTTCAGCGGTATGTATGATTCTGTAATCGGTGACATAAAAATGTTGTGTTTGTCAGGAGTATCGCCGGTGCGGGCGGTGGTGTCGCCCATTCGAAAGGCGTTGGGTTCAGGCGGTTCTGCAGCACCGCATCTCGTGTCAGCTCAACGGCCAATGAGCTATTCTGAAGGTTTGAGTATAGTTTTTTTTTAGTAAGAGAAGGTAAATCGTTGAAATTCGAAGTCAAAAAAGCGTGTTTATAGTAGTAGTTATCGATTCAGTTTGGTCTAACAGATTTTGAATGCGTTAATGAGATTCAGTGGGTGTGATAATGATGATATATGTAGTTGAATAAAAAATTGATGGTTGCAGGACGTGCCTCGTCGGCAGCTGCTCATCAAAGTTCGTGCCTGATGAATTTCAGCAATGGCTCGGCGAACGCTGGTTGGTAGAATTATGTTAAGAGCCATTCCGTGTAAGCGGCGGCAAATTTTGGGCACGAATTTACCGAAGTCAAAACTGGGTCTAACCGAGTATGCCATCATGTTACTACATATGTTAGAAGTTCTGACACCAATTTTTAGCCTTCTAGTACTTTCATATAATTCAGGGTGAAGTCTTGAAGTGTCTGAATCGTGGAAAAATCGTGTTTTTCGTTTTTTGGCCATAACTTTTTTTTCTGACGTGCTATGGACTTTTCATTAAAACTAGCTTATTTGTCGTGATAATGCGCTTCTTTTGAGCCATAACAAGAAAGTTTCTGATTCAAATTCAAAATTAAAATACTGGAAAAACCGTTTTTTCAAAAATCGAATTTGCAGTTTTTTTCCTGTTTTTCCCGAAAAACCACTTTCCAGACTCATTTGCCGGGATATCGGATCAGTGTTTCATGTTGGGACCATTAAGGCCTAAAAAGAAACGTGTTTACAGCAAAATCGATTAGAGCGCACTATGTTTTATTTTTGGTCAAAATTAAGCTCTATTTTTTCAAGGAAATGTCATTTTTTGCCAAAAAATTTTTTTCTAGTTTTAAATCAACAAATGATGGATCACATCATATTCTACTGATCATTTCGCGTCGAATGAGCCCTGAATGAAGGTTTGCAAACAGATAACAAAGAAAAAAATCACATATAAAAAAATTTTAGTGTTGAAAATAATTAGCAGTAGAATTAAAAAAGTTGCGAAAAAACAAATCACAAGAAGTTTGCCACGAAATTATTTTTCTATATCTGTGAGATAACTGAAACAACAACTGAAAACCTTTGGTGGTTAAGTGATTCAGTCGAGCGCATGTTCTCAAATCGCACCTCAAAGTGTCAAAAATGAAAAATATATGAAAAACCAAATTTTCAACACTTTAGCCTCTGTTTTCATATTTGTGCATAATTTTTCGTTCTTTCTCCCGTTATATCAACCAAATACATTGCTTACAAAGAAAAATTATGAACATCACTGACTGAAATCAGAGAAAATAATTTCACATGACAAAAATGTAAAACACACCGATTGACAGAGTCATAATTTTTAAACACATTCACCGCTTTTTTTTGAACGTGTTTCGAAACCCAAACTTACGTTTCCAAGCCAATTAGGTAGTTCGTATTCAAAATTTGAGGTTTTTGTTTTCTATTGGTTCTCTCTAACTGATGTTTGTCAGCTGTGGGTGTCACAATTTACGTTTTAACGCGGGACGAGTATAATTGTGAACAAACTTTGCCGGAACGAATCTCACCGAAACTAGGCTTGTCTCTCATATATTGGCCATGTATTTTAAATGTGGTGTTTAACGACTTATTATAGCACTCTCTGATGCTATAAATTGAAAATATGGTTGAAAAAATCTCGTTATTCACGAATGAAAATCTGGAGGATTCCGACATTTTATGGAAAAACCAGATTCAATTTATTTTGGTTCTTTTAGATTTTATGAACCTTGTTGCACAATTTTATTGCCAAAAATATCATGTGTTTTCTCAATCGAAATACACTTTAGGCCAATCAGTTTTATAAAAGCAAAATCGTTCATTTGACAAAAAATGCATTATTGTTCGTATGAAAAAAAACGCGTTGCCTGAAAAAATCTGAGGTTTGTATGGGGTACGTGGCCCAAATAGCAAAAATCGAGATTATTAGTGTTTTGGGATGTATATAGGTAGGGTAATATTTACCTGTAACCGTTTACCTTAAAATCGAATCAACTTGATAATTTTTTGGATCTTTCATTTTTGAACTTTTTTTGAAAATGGATGTCTAGTACAGCCTGTTTAAACGCGTGTAACTGAAGATACAGGAGGTGTACAGCAAAACAAAGACCAGATTTGGAATATACATGAAATTCTGCGTCTTTTATGCTGCAACCAAGGAAATTTGTAAAAATTTTAATTGCCGAAAATTTGTCTGGAAAAATCTAAATCCCAAACGTCGCCCGCCGAGATGTAGAAATTCGTTGCTATAGCGATGTGTCCGAAAAAAATTGCCCCCCCCCACATCGGCCTGTAGATAAGAACTTTTTGACGTTTTTTTTAAACGAAAATCACAAATTTTTCGTTTTTTTCTCTCTAGCACCTTGAAATGTGTGTTTTTACTGTTCTGAATCATGTTTACCACCAAAATTTCACTCCAGATTGGTGGAAACTCTTTTCAAAAATCAAAACACCCGGAAACGAGTGCTGGGTCCCATCTTCGAAAAGCACACACGTTTAAACGATACAGAAGTGAAGTTGTACAGCAAAACAAAGACCAGATTTGGAATCTACATGAAATTCTGCGTCTTTTACGCTGTAGCCGATTAACTTTTTAGAATTTTTGATTGCCGATAATTTGTCTGGAAAAAAAATTAAATTTTTTTGAATTTGGCAGTTTTTCAAATCGAAATTTTGAATCGAACTTTGAAAAGAGTTTTCACCACCTTGGAGTCAGTTTTTGGTGGTAAACATGATTCAGAACAGTAAAAACACACATTTCAAGGTGCTAGAGGGAAGTCTGAGAGTACCGGGTGAGAAAAACCTGAAAATTATGGGATTTTCGTTAACAATCGTGAAAAAATTCCTATCTACAGGCCGATGGGGGCGGGGGAGAGGGGGGGGGGGGTGGGGGGGGAAGGGGGATGCAAGATTACTAACTGCACTATTCTAAGAATCCAAATTTCAACGCGTGCATTCAATGCAACCAACGCGTGCTTCCTCCATCATGTATTGACACCACCGTTTATCACATACCAACCAAAGCAGGTATGGTCTGGTGGTTAAGGTGTTGGCTTTGCAGGCGAGAAGTTCTGGCTTCAAAACCTTTTGTAAAACTTCGGTAAAATACTGAGTGCAGACGATTTTTTTGACGTTTTACTATTCCCATTGAAGTTTTACTGCTCGTTAACCCCCGATAACCTATCGTAAGGCTGGCTTGTCCGAGCGATAGCGAGGACAAGCGCGTTAGCACCGTGCGGAGCGCGGAGGTGGGATCCGGTTGAAAAATATAAGTAAACGATCGAAAATACATACAATTTGAAAATTTCGATTCTCCAAAACATTTTTTTTCTGAAAAAAAACTTGCAAATTACAGTTCTGGCAATTTTGGATTCTCAGAATAGTTAGTAAACTCGCGAGGGGTGGGGGGGGGGGAGTGCGATCAAACTTTTTCAAAAACCATATTGTGGGACACATTGCTATAGCAATGAATTTCGTTATCTCGGCGGGCGACGTTAGAAATTTAGATTTGAAACATTGTCAAACTCAAAAAATCAACATATTTTCGGCAATTGAAAATTATAAAACTTCGGCAAAAAATTCCACCGGTTACAACGTAAAAGTCGGAGAATTTCATGTATATTTCAAATCTGGTCTTTGTTTTGCTGGACGACTTTTGTATCTTGTTGAGTTACACGCGTGCAAAGTCGTGTAATCGTGTGTGCTTTTCGAAAATAGGACCAAGCACTCGTTTTTAGGTGTTTCGAACTTCGAGGAGTTTCCACCACCCTGGAGTGAGTTTTCGGTAGTAAAATTAATTCAGAACAGTAAAAACACTTATTTCAGGGTGCTATAGGGAAGTCGGAGAGTACCAGGTAAAAAAAACCCTGATAATTATGCGATTTTCGAAAAAAAATTGTCAAAAATTTCTATTTACAGGCCGATGTGGGGGGCCAAATTTTTTCCAACACCATATTGTGGGACACATCGCTATAGCAATGGATTTCTTTATCTCGGCAAACGACGTTTGAGATTTCGATTTGAAAAATTGCCAAAGAAAAAATAAACATTATTTTTTCCAGACAAATTTTCGGCAGTTAAAATTTATAAAAATCCTACCGTTTACAGCGTAAAAGACGGCGAATTTCATGTAGATTCCAAATACGGTCTTTGTTTTGCTGTACGGCGTCTCTATCTTGAGTTACACGCGTGCAAAGTAGATTAATCATGTGTGCTTTTCGAAAATGAGACCAAGCACTCGTTTTTGGGTGTTTCGAACTTCGAAGAGTTTCCACCACTCTGGAGTGAGTTTTTGGTAGTAAACATGATTCAGAACAGTAAAAACACTTATTTCAGGGTGCTAGAGGAAAGTCGGAGAGTACCAGGTAAGAAAAACCTGAAAATTATGTGATTTTCGAAAAAAAAATCGGCAAAAATTACTATTTACAGGCCGATGTGGGGGGCCAAATGTTTTCCAACACCATATTGTGAGACACATCGCTATAGCAATGGATTTCTTTATCTCGGCAAACGACGTTTGAGATTTCGATTTGAAAAATTGCCAAAAAAACATTATTTTTTTCCAGACACATTTTCGGCAGTTAAAATTTATAAAAATTCTACCGGTTACAGCGTAAAAGACGGCGAATTTCATGTAGATTCCAAATACGGTCTTTGTTTTGCTGTACGGCGTCTGTATCTTGAGTTGCACGCGTGCAAAGTAGATTAATCATGTGTGCTTTTCGAAAATGAGACCAAGCGCTCGTTTTTGGGTGTTTCGAACTTCGAAGAGTTTCCACCACTCTGGAGTGAGTTTTTGGTAGTAAACATGATTCAGAACAGTAAAAACACTTATTTCAGGGTGCTAGAGAGAAGTCTGAGAGTACCAGGTAAGAAAACCCTGAAAATTATGCGATTTTCGTTAAAAAAAATCGTCAAAAATTTCTTATCAACAGGCCGATGTGGTGGGACCAACTTTTTCAAAGACCATAATATTGCGGGACACATCGCTATAGCAACGAACTTCTGCATCTCGGCGGGCGACGTTTGCGATTTAGACTTTTCCAAACAAATTTTCGGCAATTAAATTTTTTAAAAATTACCTTGGTGTCAGCATAAAAGACGCAGAATTTCATGTAGATTCCAAATCTAGTCTTTGTTTTGCTGTACACCTTCTGCATCTTGAGTTACACGCGTTTAATCAGGCTGTACTAGACATCCATTTTCGAAAAAAAGTTCAAAAATGAAAGATCCAAAAAATCATCAAGTTGATGCGATTTTAAGGTAAACGGTTACAGGAAAATATTACCCTACCTATATACATCCCAAAACACTAATAAACTCGATTTTTGCTATTTGGGCCACGTACAAACCTCAGATTTTTTCAGGCAACGCGTTTTTTTTCATACGAACAATAATGCATTTTTTGTCAAATGAACGATTTTGCTTTTATAAAACTGATTGGCCTAAAGTGTATTTCGATTGAGAAAACACATGATATTTTTGGCAATAAAGTTGTGCAACAATGTACATAAAATCTAAAAGAACCAAAATAAATTGAATCTGGTTTTTCCATAAAATGTCGGAAATCCTCCAGATTTTCATTCGTGAATAACGAGATTTTTTCAACCATATTTTCAATTTATAGCATTAGAGAGTGCTATAATAAGTCGTAAAACACCACATTTAAAATACATGGCCAATATATGAGAGACAAGCCTAGTTTCGGTAAGATTCGTTCCGGCAAAGTTTGTTCACAATTATACTCGTCCCGCGTTAAAACGTAAATTGTGACACCCATAGCTGACACACATCAGTTAGAGAGAACCAATAGAAAACAAAAACCTCAAATTTTGAATACGAACTACCTAATTGGCTTGGAAACGTAAGTTTGGGTTTCGAAACACGTTCAAAAAAAAGCGGTGAATGTGGTAAAAAATTCTGACTCTGTCAATCGGTGTGTTTTACATTTTTGTCATGTGAAATTATTTTCTCTGATTTCAGTCAGTGATGTTCATAATTTTTCTTTGTAAGCAATGTATTTGGTTGATATAACGGAGAAAGAACGAAAAATTATGCACAAATATGAAAACAGAGGCTAAAATGTTGAAAATTAGGTTTTTCATATACTTTTCATTTTTGATACTTTGAGGTGCGATTTGAGAACATGCGCTCGACTGAATCACTTAACCACCAAAGGTTTTCAGTTGTTGTTTCAGTTATCTCACAGATATAGAAAAATAATTTCGTGGCAAATATCTTGTGATTTGTTTTTTCGCAACTTTTTTAATTCTACTGCTAATTATTTTCAACACTAAATTTTTTTTATATGTGATTTTTTTCTTTGTTATCTGTTTGCAAACATTCATTCAGGGCTCATTCGACGCGAAATGATCAGTAGAATATGATGTGATCCATCATTTGTTGATTTGAAACTAGAACAAAAAATTTTTGGCAAAAAATGACATTTCCTTGAAAAAATAGAGCCTAATTTTGACCAAAAATAAAACATAGTGCGCTCTAATCGATTTTGCTGTAAACACGTTTCTTTTTAGGGCTTAATGATCTCAACATAAAACATTAATCCGATATCCCGGCAAATGAATCTAGAAAGTGGTTTTTCGGGAAAAACAAGAAAAAAACAGCAAATTTGAGTTTTGAAAAAACGGTTTTTCCAGTATTTTTATTTTGAATTTATATCAAAAACTGTCTTCTAAGGACTCAAAAGAAGCGCATTATCACGGCAAATAAGCTAGTTTTAATGAAAAGTCCATAGCACGTCAGAAAAAAAAGTTATGTCCAAAAAACGAAAAACACGATTTTTCCACGATTCAGACACTTCAAGACTTCACCCTGAATTATATGAAAGTACTAGAAGGCTAAAAATTGGTGTCAGAACTTCTAACATATGTTGTAACATGATGGCATACTCAGTTAGACCCAGTTTTGACTTCGGTAAATTCGTGCCCAAAAATGGCCGTATTTTGCCGCCGCTTACACGGAATGGCTCTTAAGAATGTGAGGTTGAATACTGGAAGTGGGTGAATTTGTCTTATTTTTAGTCATTTATGTAATTTGTAAGTCAGTGGAATGTTAGTTCGTCTTGGGGACATGTTAGATTCCAGAACTGACTCTGATTCTGTGTAGTATAGTAGACTTAATGTATTTGAAGTGAAACGTCATGTTAATAGTTTTTTCTAAGTTCGGTAAGATTGGTGTTATGTAGTGATGCATTTGGATGTACTTATGCAGATCATCACATGGAAGTGGATCCGGATCAGCCGAGAACATCAACCCCAGTGAAGTCGTCAGTGCTGGAGGCACTACTGGATGATACCCAGGTTTGTATTCCATGTAGAAATAAGTATAAAATGTTTTATATTGCGGAAACTTCTGATGAGAGTAGTGTTGGCTAGTATTGTCTGTTTTTTTTGAGTTGGTGAAGTAAGACGTTGTTTTTTTTTTTCGTTTCCGTATTTAGTCCGGTGACATGAAATAAGTATTTTAGATTTTTGTGTGTTGTGAAATAAAAAAATCTGTGTAATCTCAGCTGACGGCGACTCTGCGCCAGTGCTCCGTTGCCGAGCTGGAGGATGAGCTGCGGGAGGCTGCTCAACAAGTCGAAAAGAGGCAGCTGGAACAACAGCCGACGGACGAGGGTTCGAATACGGCAACGGCTGCAACGACTAAATTCATCTAATGGTATTTTCTGGTCTAAATTTTGCATATTTCCGAGTATGGTGGTCTGTGTTTAGTTTTTTTTGTAGTGTGAGAAATTGGGATACTCGGGAAAATGCATTCCATATATTCTGTATTGATTCGATGCATAATTTTGTTATTTTTTTATCTGTTCAACTTCAAGTTTTTTTTGTGTTGGTGTGGAAATCAGTCTGGTCGGAGTGCCTGGAGTCGGGTACCATGAACATTCACCAGGGAATGAGAATCTAGTTGCGGGTGAGAGAGGAATGGTACGGACTCAGATACAGCCAGGTGATTAAGACTGTTGTTGGTTTCGTGGTTTTGTTTTTTGTGTTCGGTTTTCCGGGTTATATTTGAATTATTAATTTTCTTGAATTACTAGTTCAGCTCGTTTGTTGTTGTCTAGTACTACGTGATTTGACGGTATTATTCCATTTATTCAACTTCCAGTCTATGTCTGAATTGTTTATATTAATCTCATTTTTTATGCTCAATTTCATGCAGTCATACATTATATGCTCACTATTTTATCCTAATTTTTGGGTACATTCCTCACGGTCTCTTCTGTTTGACGTGGGAGGAGTGCAATACTGCTATTGCTATGACCTTTTACCCATTCACAGTTATCCTATATTGATTGTCACGTGACCTACAGGCTCCGCCTTCTTTTATATGGGCAGCCTATTTAAACCTGCCGTTATTCCTCATATGTGACTTCTTGTTATACTCACCGTTTTAGTCTTGATACGTAGAATAAAGTGAAGTTAAGAGATGTTGGGTTTGGTCAGTAAACACTTCTCTTAAATAAATAATACTATAATGTACAAAACTTCGGCAACGTCAGTCAGTGGGAAGCTAGTACTAACACGTTCGAGAAACAAATACCCCTGTTTCGTGTTCCCATCGCAAACAAACGGCGTAAGAAAAGACGAATAAAAAGACACCGTAGTAAAGTATGCAACACGAATTTCTTAGACGAACTTCAATTACTCTTTAACGACAACAAGCGTAAAGAAATTTACACGTTTTTACGCAGTACGAGTAAGCGAACTTTGAAGCATGCTTACAAACTCATCGAAAAAGATGGAACCAGCAAAGAAATTAAAATGATTATAATGGCGTATTACAGTGGTTTCTATGAACAGAAGAAACCAAAAAGGGATGAAACTAAATATGACCGTATTGTAGTCAACTATAACAGTCATGACATGATTAAGCTAAACATCAGTAAATTCATGAATCGCAATGAAATGCAACGATCCATCGGAAACCTTGACGTGAACAATCAACCTCTGACTAGAATCCAAACAGTTTACAGATATAAATCACCTATTGGTCGTCAGTTATTCACCTATAACAAGCTACTGAAAACAAATGATCTTCAGCAACTTCTGTTGATAGCTAACAACGATTGCAATTGTACATT
The DNA here is from genome assembly GCA_964036265.1 of Daptonema setosum. NCBI lineage: Eukaryota > Metazoa > Nematoda > Chromadorea > Monhysterida > Xyalidae > Daptonema > Daptonema setosum. The sequence goes on from OZ038442.1 coordinate 7,892,893, forward strand.
ATACAGTGAGTATATCAATCAAACAGTACAGCACGTAGTGACCGCTGACATGGACATTCTACAGAACAATAAGATGCAATCATTGATGGAATACGGTACCAATTATCGTATCAATTCAGATGGCGTTACTAACAATGAACTTCAAGATATCAAAACGGTGATCGAAGAAACTTGTCGAAAAATTGCGAAACGTAACAAAGTTCGAAATATAGAAGAAGTGGTTAACACTTATTGCAACAAAGTTTCGAAATTCGTCAACACCAAAATGTCTGCTATTGAGCGCCCCAGATATGACGGTACAATAAGAAGCGTACGCACCAGCAAAGTATTTGACCATATGATTTGTACGTCCGTTGATAAAGCTGCTAACAATTTCGCTTTTACTTGCAAAAAATATTACATACGCTGCATTCTCAATGAAATGGGAATCGCTCTAGATGGCTCAGTAAATCCGGCAACAGCCACGTACGAAGTATACAATCGTAATGAAGCGGATGTTATATCTAGCCACTCACAATACATAAAGAAGATGATGGAGTTCGATATAAGCGCACAGAACATGAGCATACCTGTTTTGTATGCCATACCTAAACTTCATAAAAATCCTGTGAAATTCCGATACATCGCTGGAGCAGCTTCTTCTAGCGCTAAACCTGTAGCATTAATGTTACACTCAATACTTAAGCACATGAAAAATCATTTCATTCACTACTGCCAAACAGCTGAGCGAAGGAGTGGTTATAAGCTATACTTTTCGATTGATAACAGCGTTGCGGTAATCAATTACTTCAACAAATTCAATGTCGTTATCGATAGCATTGCTACATTCGATTTCAGTACACTGTACACAAAACTGAACCATACATGTATTAAGAGTAGCATGACAGAGTTTACCAAACTACTGTTTAATAACCATGGCAAACAATACATAAGCGTTCCGAAATCACAATACGGTAAACCATTTTACACTAATGAAACAAAGAACGACACAAATCGTTTATTATTTACACAGACTCAAGTTATCAACATGATATGTTTTATCATAGATGAAAGCTATGTACGCATCGGTGATCAAGTGTACAGACAGAAGGCTGGTATACCGATGGGCGGTAATGCTAGTCCTATGATTGCAGATATCACACTTTCTTGGCTCGAATTTCAATACATGAAAAAACACAAACCATGGAATAAAGAACAGTTCATTACTAGATATATTGATGACATTTTGTCTATTAACGTGGACTTTGAATCTCATGTGCAACTAATGTACCCACCAGAACTAGAACTCAACAAAGAATCTCCAAATAACAATGAAATCAGTTATCTCGATATAACGTTCAATACTGCTGAATCTAGTACCAAAATTTACAATAAAACTGATGTTTTTGATTTCGATGTCAATCGTGCATTTCACAATGATAGCTGCGTTCATCCTAAGCTCATCAACGGTGTTATTATAGGCCAGTTACTCCGATTCAGTCGTATTTCTAGCACTCTTCCTGATTTTAAATTAACGTTGCAAAAATATACCGATCAGTTGAAAACCAAAGGCCATAATCCACATGACATCATTAACTCACTCTGCACGTTTTGTAGTAGATACAACAATAAATTATGGAAATTCGGACTTTTGGATCATAAATCGGTGGTTCAGAAAATTCTTACACCGATCAGTGTCAATCTGACTGGCAACCTATTCTAATAATATCGATCTTTTATGTTAACTAGTCAACAGTCGACCGCACAAGTTGTCCACACTGCTGCACTAGCATAGTACTCTACATTATATATGTAGATACACGCAAACATCTTCTTTAGTTATGCTTTTTAGCTGAATTCTACATACACATTAGATTTCGCACATAATTTTGTTTTTGAAATATTTTGTTTTTTACTTTGTTTTTCTCTTTTATTCTGTATGATTGGAATGATTGGAATTAAAAGTGTAGATTAGTCGATGGCAAGGTAGACTTCTGATGATGACGGAGCCTTGCCATCGGAACATTGGGTCAAGCCCTTTAATTCCGTCGAAACCCAATGTTCCTTACCTCCTATCCTACTGTTTCAAATTGTATGATTGTATAGACTTCTTTTATTATACCTGGGCACCCATTGCAATAACTGATTTCATAACAGGTTTGAATTCAAACAGCGCGCCATAAAAGTTTTTGAGTAACATGAAAATCTGGATAGACTATAAAAGACTGAATTGAATGCACGTCATTTGTTTCGGGGACTTTTCACAGATCCACGTGTGATTTTTTGCAGACATATAATCAGTCAGCCAGTCAGCCAGTCAGTTAGTCAGTTAGTCAGTTAGTCAGTTAGTCAGTTAGTCCTTCATTCAGTCAGTCAATCAGTCAGTAAGTCAGTCAGTCAGTCAGTCAGTCAGTTAGTCAGTCAATCAGTCTGTCAGTCAGCGTTAAAGCGACAGCCAGTAGCAGCTTATAGCGTTGATCGCCAGCATTTCACGTTTCACTCATAATATAAAGCTCATTTTCGGTTTCTTAGAAACAGCAGAGGTGAAACTCTGCTGAAATTATGGGGTAACGACAGCCATCGAGGAAGTTTTTACAATTTTTACCATCTGATTCATGTTGTAGTAGGTGTACAAATTAATATATTCTAATTGCATCATTACCTGAGGCGGAACTCTGGTCAAATTGAGGGGTAACGACAACCACTTAAATGGAATGCTACATGACAATCCAGGTTTCGAAAAACCTGTTAGTTAGGTGAAAGGGAATGCATTTGAACATGCCTTTACCCAACCGGTGCCTTTTTTCTTCCCATAGAGTAGCCTTTTAAAGACGCTTTCGAGATTCTAGTGAAAATCACACACACTATTTCGCTCAGATCGTGAAACATCAATTTCACTTTTGTTATACACGTGCATGATGCACGTAAAACATCTGAGTTAAGCGTAAAAGGTGTATTTTTACGGGCTATGATGTTTTTTATTAAATGTAATTGGTATATTATCTTTGTATGCTCTTGTTTACATAATTTTATTTACAAAATTATCGTTTATTTCACTCAACAAGTTTTTAACCTAATGGTTCATGGTCAGACTCTTTTTGTCTGTCAAATTTCACTAGGTTCCCAAAAGGGTCTTTACCGGAAATGTTCCCAGAACGGAAAGATTACCTAAAATAGTTAAGAAGGAAAGATTCCACTTAAAAAGGTACCTTTCCGTCAAAACCCACGCTGCCGAGGTGTGTGTGAACCCAAAAAAGCAATTAAATACAATGAATCAGCCGCAAAGTTCATGATGTCTACAAATTCGTCTTTCTTATGATTTTACAAAAAGTTTAAATGGGCGTTAATAAAACATTTTATTTCAATGTGGTGCGCCAAAAGCTTTTTTATAGCGTATCCAGGGTTTCTTTTAGCCAAAAGTTTTTTGACGCGCAATCTGAATTCAAATCTGCTTTTGACGCGCGATAAAAGCTCCAGAAACAAAGTATTTTCCACTTGAACAGTTGGACAACATACTAAAACTGCGCTGAATTCATCGCATTTGTATGTAATGGGTTCATTGGGAATTTCTTTTGTTAAAAAGTTACCTTGGCCAATCTATAAGCAACACGAAACTCTGGAGGGGCTATAACAAAAGTTGCACAATGGAAGCTTTATTATCTAATGAAATCAAACATTGAGCAGAAAGCGAACAACAAAGTGGCATCATGGATTTCTGTATAAAAGAAAGGGTTTACTTGTGTTACTGTACATTTCATGTGATGTTCTTGACTTTAGCTCTAAAAACAATATATTACCCTGTTGATGCTTTAATCGTGATATTAGTATGATGGCTGGTTTATTGTTACCGTGTGTGGCCTTCTGCGCTGAATTCATCGCAATTGTACGTAACGGGTTCATTGGATATTTCTTTGGTTAACAAGTTACATTGGCCAAGCCATAAGCAACACGAAACTCTGGAGGGACTATAACTGAAATTGCACAATGGAATCTTGATTATCTAACAGAATCAAACATTCAGCAGAAAGAGAACAACAAAGTGGCATCATGGATTTCTGTATAAAAGAAAGCTTTTACCTGTTGTTAATGTACGTTTCATGTGGTGTTCTTGACTTAAACTTAAAAATAGCTATTCTCCCTGTTTATGCTATGTTCATGATCATGAGATATAGTATGATGGCTGGTTTATTGTTATAGTGTGTAGCCTTGCATTGTCCCTGCGCGCATGTGAAACATTATTGAAAACTTTGGCACCAGTGTTACAATAACTCTGGGGTGATGATTTTTTTAAACTTTCTTGGTAAAACATTGGAAGATGCATTGGTGAAACTTAATCTGAAAACTAAATAGGGTAAGTTTTGAAATTTATGAGTAAAAGGCAACTACATAGGTATAATGTTTAACATGCGCGCAAGGCCACACACGATATTGATTCATTAAAATTCTGAAAGTGATTTACTCCATAGAATTTTTTTCTTTTTTATGATCGTTTTAATAAAATCTCTGATACTTCTTGTTTATGAAACTTTCGGAAATGGTGAATAAGGAAAGTTTTTGCTCAACTGAAAAATTTGAATTAACTCGACCCGTTTATTAATGCGTTTTCCGAAAGTTTTACAGGGAAAAACTTGAGATTTTGTCCAGACCAATCTGAACGGGCCATTACAGTACAGGATGTTCAGCATGTCAACCGTTCAAGTTCTGCTCCAATTAACCATTGTGATGACGGTTGCCCTTCTCGGTCAATCATTAGGTTAATTTGTCAGTCCGTCAGTAAGTCGATCAGTCAGTCGATCAGTGAGTCAGTCAGTCAGTCAACAAGTCAGTCAGTCAGTCAGTCATTCAGTCGGTTGGTCAAGCGATCAGTAAGTCAATCAGCCAGTCAGTTAGTTAATCATTCAGTCAAAGAGACTGTCAGACGAATGGTTAGTTTTCATGAGATTTCCTTGTTGACAGACTGCGAATTCTACCAGAACACCAAAATATCACACAAACACACGCAATACGGCAAATATTGCTACTATTTCGGAGAAAATAGGAAAACCTACAGTGAAGCTCAGGTATTTTTTAGAGTGATGATAACTGATTAACTGGCTGACTGATTGGCTGACAGACATATTGACTGACTGAATAACTGAGTTAATAAGTTAATGACTGACGAATTAATCGAACTATGTTAATGCTCTAAGGACGATTGCAAGAAAATAAAATACGAAAACCAAAATGGTGAGTTTATACTTTTATTTATTCACTCACTCACGCTTTCACTCACTCACTCTTTCACTCATTCATTCACTCACTTATCCACTCACTCACTCACTCACTCACTCACTCACTCACTCACTCACTCACTCACTCACTCACTCACTCACTCACTCACTCACTCACTCACTCATTCACTCACTCATACGATAAAGGAGATGTCTACAGTGGCCAGCTGATGAAAGTGACTGATAATATCCGGGAAACAATCAAAAACTGGTTGTTCTCAATCCCAGAATTGAAGGAGAATATTGTTCGTGAAGTTATTCATCTAGCAACAATCCGTGCAGCGAGTTTTTCCCTATAAACATTTCACATTACATATCCTAAATTCTATTTTTCATTGGAAAAATGGGGCTCTGTTTGGTGACGCAATGAAGTGTATTTAGTGTCTGACGCACTTTTTAGTCTGACAACGGGTTGAAAACACGGACGAAAATACATGAACTGGTATAATAGGATAGTAATTTAGTTAATTCATAAATATGAACGTTATTTTTGTTATGTTTGCTGACTAAAAAGGTTCGCCAGACCTTATTTCTCACTTACAGCCAACTTGGCCATTTGTGAGATCAAACTCGCAGAAAATTGACAAAAGGCTGTTTGATAAGGTTGTGGTTTGAGTTTTCTTCCATTTTTTTGACTGCTTTCGGCATATAAAAACATGTGTTTTTTGTTGGGTATTGAAAATATTTTTGGTTTATATTGCTTAGTTTTTGGTACTTATCATATCTAATTATTAACGGTTTGCATTGGTTTTTTATTTGTCAGTAAAAAAACGGATTTGATTTCGAACTGCACGCCAAATTTTCTGAGCAACAAGAAAACCAGAAAATTTGTTAAGTTGTAAAACAAAGAATTTGAATGCACATAACAAGTTCGGTGAATTTTCACTGTTCCATGTGTTATGTCAGTCAGTCAATCAGCCAGTCAGCTAGTCAATCAATCAGTCATAGTCAGTCGTTAAGTCAGTCAGTCATTCATTCAGTCAGTCAGTCAACCGGTCAATCAGTCAATCAGTCGGCCAGTAAATCAGTCAGTTGGTCAGTCAGTCAATCGTTTAGTCAGTCAGTCAGTCGAACGAATTCAGATCGTAAATTATTTTATTTTCATGG
>OZ038442.1:7904248-7924248 GCA_964036265.1 Daptonema setosum
AACCTGGTGAATAATGATGATGATGATTTTATTATCAGAAATGTCACTCAGTCATGATATTATACATAACATTATTTACTCACTCACTCACTCAATCACTCACTCACTCACTCACTCACTCACTCACTCACTCACTCACTCACTCACTCACTCACTCACTGCACTCGCTCGCCCAACCTACAGTACTACCAGCCCAGCAGCCAGCATATAATAAAAACAGTGGTCAGTATAATAACATATTATTACAATTACAGTATAATTATCAAAATTAAGATAAATAAAAAATTAATATTATATTAGTTATTTAGTAATAAATTATAAATATTATTAATAAAATCCAAACCTCGGCACCAGACCCTGACCACCGCTGAGTCGGCGGATCGGGCTCTGATCGCGCGAGTTCACGCCCGAATCCGGCTCACCGTAGTCGCGCTCATTGGAGCCGTATGGTCGCTGAAATGTTCACTCACTCATTCACTCACTCTCTCTCTCTCTCTCTCTCTCTCTCTCACTCACTCACTCACTCACTCACTCACTCACTCACTCACTCACTCACTCACTCACTCACTCACTCACTCACTCACTCACTCACTCACTCGCACACTCGCTCACTCACTCCAACATCTCCATCATCATCCTTTCTACCTATCATTATTCACCATATTGTTGTTACTCCGTCTGTTACAAGACAATGTATGCACTCGCTCACTCATTCATTCAGTCACTCACTCAGTCACTCACACACTAACTCACTCGCTCACTCACTCCAACCTCTCTATCATCATCTCTTGTATCCTCATTCACCATGTTGTTGTTACTCCGTCGATTACCAGACAACGGGTGCACTCATATTCACTCACTCACTTACTCACCGACTCACTCACTCACTCACTCACTCACTCACTCACTCACTCATCACTCACTCATTTACTCACTCATTCACTCACTCCAACCTCTCTATCATCATCTCTTGTATCCTCATTCACCATGTTGTTGTTACTCCGTCGATTACCAGACAACGGGTGCACTCATATTCACTCACTCACTTACTCACCGACTCACTCACTCACTCACTCACTCACTCACTCATCACTCACTCATTTACTCAATCACTCACTCACTCCAACCTCTCTATCATCATCCCGTGTATCCTCATTCACCATATTGTTGTTACTCCGTCTATTACCAGACAACGGATGGTCAACGGGTTCATCCCAGGCCAGAACATCACCGATCGAGCCCACCGCCTCCTGTATCCGGCGATTCAGCCGATATTGGAAAGCCTGTGAGTGTGAGTGAGTGAGTGAGTGAGTGAGTGAGTGAGAGAGCGAGTGAGTGAGTGAGTGAGTGAGTGAGTGAGCGAGTGAGTGACTGAGTGAGTGAGTGAGTGAGTGAGCGAGTGAGTGAGTGTGTCACTCATTCAGTGACTGATTGACTGCCTCAATCGCTCACTTATTCACTGACTCCATCACTCAATCATCATCCAACCTGTTCGTAGTTCATCTATTCGGCGAAACTTGGTTGTCCTCCCAAATTTATTCAATCGATTTCAGACCTGAAAATAAAAATTGTGAAACTTGATTAACTATGGCAACAATGTGCCACGAATTAGTCATCGTTACAGGGCGTAATGAATACATGACATACGTAAATTTTAACAACAACAACAGCAATTACAACAATAACAACAACAACAAAGCAACAACAACAATAACAACAACTATACAAAAAACAACAACAACAACAAAACAAAAATAACAACAATTTTATTTTAACAACAACAGAAAAAGCCAAGCCACCATAGACCATAGCTCAATTCTAATTTTAGAAACTTCACTTGACCTGAACCCACTGGCGGACGAGCTGAACCTCTCCAAAGGAAGGGGAATCTCTCCAAAGAGGGGGGGGGGAATTGTCAAAAATAGGTCATTTTACCTACACCTTAGGGAACAAATTCAACTTTTTGAAAACGCCAAAGAGGAGGAATTCCACTTTTCCCTCCCCTTCTCGTCCGCTAGTGCCTGAACCTGACTTGTTCAGCAAACTGGCCACTCTCAATATAGCCGATCCAAGATTTCTTGTTGCTCAGGAACTTTCTGGCACACTCTCAAAATTTTCAAACTTAATATTGGCACGCATTTTTATATAATTTTTCGATAAAAAAATTCTTTGACCAAGCTTTATAACGTTAACATAACGTTATGTCATTCTCATTCAATTAGGAAACGAAATGTGATAACTTTGGATAAGACTTTTCTATATGCATACCTATGCCGTGAGACGAAGATCCGTCGAATACATTGCTATTATAACAGCAAAGCAACCATTCAAATTCAGTATCCTAATCCGTTGAACATCCTATAAAAAAGGCATATGAACATAGATGAACATAATAATCATCATCATCATAACCATAGCAACCAGCAAATACGAATACGGCCAAAGCCCTCCATTTCAAACGTGTTCGCAGTTGTATGTTTATTTTACAGAAAAAATGCGAAACCCGTCGAAAACGACATCGACACAAGAGCGTTATTATATTTCACTTAGTATTATACAAACGAAGCGACGGCAGCGACTGGCAAACAAGCCTCCAAACCTCCAAAGGAAGAGGAATCTTCCCGCAGAGGGGGGAATTGACAGACACTAGGCCGTTTTCCCCACACCTTCAGGAACAAATTGTAGTGTATGAAACTGCCAAAAAGGGGGAAATTCCACTTTTCCCTCCCTTTTTCGTCCGCTAGTGACGGCAGCAGCTCGGTGCGTTTCACGGTCGGTTGACAGGGGCAGCGGATGTAAAAATCATCTACGAGAAGGATAATCCGCTTCCTCTTTATAAAGGAAAAATCGACATAGCCGTTGTTTCATGAAGACATTATGAATGTAAATTTTCCCCAAACTAGGGGGGAATTCCTGTAGTTCACCGGATCACCCGCTCTTGGCCCTCGACCACATGTAGAATAATACAAACATACATTTTTGCGTTACAAACATCAACATAATGTATGTACGTTATGGGATGCAGGTCGCAGCACATGTTACACACGGGTGCATGTGTTATACATTAGGTCAATATATGTAGAATATATTATACATCATATCAATATAAAATATATGTATGTTTTATACATCTACACAGGCTAGCATTGAATTCAAAAACTTTTTTATGTATGTACTATACACCATGTCATATGTATGTATTCTACTACATCTACATGTCATGTCATTCAGACTAACGTATTCTATGTTTATGTCATGTCAGTCAGTCAGTCAGTCATGAGCAAGAATCCTCACCTAACCAGAGATTAAGAGATAAGTCAGGTGCATGCGCATCCTAAGCCCATTGTTCTACGATTTCTTCGGTCCTGGATTCAACCAGGGTTCGAAAGGGAGAAATAATTATAGGTCAAACAAATCACATGAGTCAGCTCAGCTCAGCACCACGTGTTTCGTATTATTGCATGTATTAGCGATATGAATTTTATAAAACATGTTTGTTTTGCAAACGGGCGCATTTCAAATCGATGATATTTTTTGTTTTGTTCTTCAATTTTATTAAAGCATGGGATTTCGAATGATATGTAATGCAATAATCATGGTATAACAGAATATGTACATGACGAGCATTTATCGAAAAGGATTGTTTTTTTTCCAAAATGACACTAATGCCTGCTCCAATCAGTTTTGAAAATTGTAAGACACCACACCAATTGTCTCCGTATTCCCCAATGTTACAATGCGAGCATCCAGCATGAATTTTTACTTTAAATATAAAATTCAAACCACAGGTTTGGATACCAATTATGCGCTAATACTAATCCCATAAATTACAACATCATATTATCTTAATCACTAATTTCAAGTGCTTTCTCAGCCTGTGTATAATTATGATATACCATATGAACGCTGCGCTGATATACCATATAACATGCAATCATCATGTTCAGTTGTTGTCGCTCGTGCTGGAAACTTTCCAATCATGAAACATTACCTCGTAGTATTTTGTGATAGAAGGTGACGACTGGCCAAGTGACTGAACAAAACTCAACTCAACTTATCTTATCAGCTATATGCTATTTCACGAGTGCTGTTATTTCAAGTGCTCTATTCCTATTTATGGTGCTCATCCTACAATCCGGTGCTAATGTAAATGTTCATCATAATCTCCACAATTCCTCCATTATCATGATATCGTCCTCAATCCAACGATGACCTATGACCAAGTCGAACTGCAATCCATCTTTCCAAGTCATGAAACATTACCTCATAGTATTATATGATAGAAGGTGATGCTTGACCAATCATCTCAACGAGTGCTGTTGTTTCTAGTGCTCTATTTCTATTCCTATTTACAGTGCTCCTCCTACAATTCGGTGCTAATGTCCATATTAATCCTAATCTCCACCATTCCTCCATTATCATGATATCGTCCTCAATCCAACGATGACCTATGACCAAGTCGAACTGCAATCCGAGGCCAATCATACGATTCCAACCGAAGAAAAACATGCGGTTCTGGCCAAGGTTCGGTTCAATTAAAAAAATTTATAACAAAAACATAACAAATTTTTTGGAATAAAAAAACATAAAAAATTTTTGAATAACAAAAACTTAATAAAAAAGTTATAAATGAGAAATTTGTATTTAATTAAGGTCTCCGTGAAGCTGATGCAAACGCAGAATGCCCTGGTGGCGTGTGGGTGTCTGGCTTTTATATGCCTTTTAATGGTGCTGGGGATGTTGAAATCAAGAATTTGGAGCGACTATATACCACCGCCTTCACAATTGGGACTTTTTGAAGATATTGAACACTTAGAGGAACAACCGGCTGATGGTTAGGAAGTTAGAAGAGGAGATTTTAGTGCGGTGATTTGAATTAGGAATATTTGGAGAATTTTCCTAAATAGCTAGGCAACAGGCTAAACAAAAAACAGTTTCTAACAGTTTGTTTGTACATATGTGAGAAGTTAAGAGCTTTGGATGGGTTACATACATGTATTTATATACATAGTTCGAATTCAAAATATCTAAGAACATAGAAGAGTTGCTAGCATATAAGATGAGATACATAGATTATAGAGTTTAAAACGTGCTAAATTTCAGTTTTTAGCATTCACTATGAATTTATTTACTAGCATGAAATAGTTAACTAAGTAAATAAGTACCTGAAAACGGGTAATCTTTCACGTTTTGGAAAAACGTTCCACCTTTTGCAGAGGTACTGCAGGCACGACGTGAGTCACTGGCTGTCTTTGAGCATCTGTCAATGCGATCCAAAACCCGATCAACTGATATCAGGCTGATTTCCTGACGAAATCTCGTTCATTATAGCTTGTTCAGGGTTTCCTGTTATCAAAAATTATTTATAGATATCCAGATCCTTTACTAAATATTTTATTTAATGAATTAGTCGGAACGTTTGCATGTTTATCAAGTGTAATGTGGAGAGAGAATTTTTCTTGAAAATTTGAATGCGCGCCAAAAGCAGATTCGAATTCAAATTACGCGCCAAAAACAGTCTGAGTAACAAGATACCCTGAATCGGCTATATCCTACCTAAAGAGATATATAGATGAGAATCTCCACCCTGTGACTCAATTTAGAATAAATACTGAAGTTTTCTACAAATTTACGCACATTTTAAGGTAGCTATACAGTTTTACTTTGAGTGTCTGACAATTAACAATTTCCAAAATGACATTCACCTAAACCCATAATGGGCCTACACATACATTTCCTCATGACTTTTTATCCGTTTTGTCTGTGATTTTTGAATCTCTGATGATATTCCTTTGTTTTAGCATTCTCAAATGATTATGAGAATTTGAAAACCAACCGTTTTCCAGAGTGTTCTGTGTATGATATTTTAGCACACACGATGGATAAGACGGGCTTTCAAATTTAATCTCCTAACCAATCGGGAACACTATACAAAAATCGTCCCATTTTGCACCCCAATGCCTTCCACACGAAAGTTCACTTAGATCATGTATTCTTCTACTGTACTTGTAAGTTATTAAGTTATCACTTTAGTGTACATGTTGGAAACAAGTGAAAAAATGTATTAAAACAGTTCAAACTATTTTCCAATTCGCAAACTTGTTATAACTTGTTTCCAAATTCCAATCAGTCCAAAATCTAATGCTGACTGATGAACATATCTCTTTATATATCTCAATGAAAATGCCTTATTCTTCGAAATTACCCTAGATGGTTTATACATATAGACCGTTCTTATGCTTTATATCCACTATCAAATTCATCATATGTACTATCCGTCAATATAAGAAGAGAAATTAGTAGTTTTTTTTCTAAAAAAATATTATATATTTTTTGTATATGTATGTATATTTACACACATTTTCATTTTTACAGACATATAAATTGACAAATTACATATTCGACGGAATGAAACTATTGACGAGCGAGGTATTTGTGGAGTGGTTGGCTCGGAAGTTCGAATCGGATATTGATTTAGACGACAGTAATAACAACATTAATAACAACAACGATTACAAAATTAATAACACTACTAACGAAATTAGTAACACCAACAGAAACAATGATATTTATATCGGAAATACTCGAGATAACGACGTTCAGGACGACAACTATGACACAAATAATGACGACTTTAGCGACAACCGTAATAATAGTGACAATCTCAACAGCAACAACAACAACAATAACAACAGCAACGAAAAATACCTGGTGCCCCCACTCAATCTTAACGACAGCGACAATAACATGGTTACTTCACCAAATTATAACCGAAATCAACAGTCTTCGACAAAGACAGACAATCAATCGACTCATCCCATCCACAACAACAGCAACAACAACAGCAACAACAACAACAACAACAACAACAAAATCCCAAATCAATCGACTCTTCCATCACATCGAAATCCAAGCACATCGAAAAGTTCGATCGACAACCGAAAAATAACGGGCTATGGTCACAAAAGATCGGAACCGAAAAACCGGAATGCCATCCAAGATCGATCAACCAGCAAAGAGAAAGTAGCGTTCGATCTTCAAAACATCGATCATGTGCTGAAAGAGCTCAACGGGGATGAGGTTAGCTGAACGATGAAATAATCTAAAAATATTTAGAAATAATAATAATAAATTTTGATAACAAGAAACCCTGACCAACCTATAGTGAGAACATTATCTAGTCATCCGAAGGACGCAGAAAAATGGTACGCATCCTAATACAGTATTAATCCAGAAAAAACTTCCAAATTTAATCAACCAAAAATACATAATCCTATTACAGGTGCTTCAACGTTTCAATCGACGTCTGGCAACGAAGCTGTGCCATCTGGAAACGGATCCGAGTCAGGTGCCGTACGGCAGTGGGCGATCGCCGTTGATACCATCGCCTCAGAAGAAGTCACCCTTCAGATCTGGATTGGTAAGCCTGCGACCGGATTATAAACCGAAGGGCAATCTACTGCCGCTGTCATTGAGACAGGTTAGGGGTTTCTTATTCCAATATCAATTGAAAATTGAAATAATTGTAATGTTCGCAAAAAAATCAAATGTTTGTAATTTTGTGTTATGCCAGAACTCAAGAGATTGACTAGCAATAAGCTCATAACATTGGTAAAAAAAAATAATTCTTTTGACCCGTTAAGCACATATGTACGATGAAGTAAGCGTACATATGTAAATGTATGTATGTATGTTGTCCAAATGTAATGTGAAGAACGATATATATGTATTTCTTGAAAATTTTACCGCCCGCTAAAAGCAGACTTGAATTTTAAATTGCATGCGAAAATCTTTCTCGACCAACAAGAGGTTTCGCCTACAGTATGTATGTAGCCAATTTTATCTCACGAATTTATGAATTTGCTGGGTAAAAAACCGCTTTTATTTTTACAGCGTCGTCAGCACATTCAACAGGTGATTCGACGTCAGGAATCATCGAAGGTCGTCGATGCCATCCCAGATACGTCAGATACCGATCCACAGTCAGGTACCTCCGAGTTTCATCCACGACTTTACGAGGAATGGATCGACGACTTCCTGAGTCGACCTCAGGTCGTGAACGTCGAAGTTCAGACTAGTTATTGTGATAGTCACGAAGATAACAACTTGCTCAACAACAACAACCACACCAGCCACAACAGCAACCACAACAGCATCAACAACAACAACAACAACAACAACAACCACAACAACACTGACGTCTACCACGAAGTAGTATCAGCAGCTGTGGAATTGTCTTCCCGCACCCGCTCTACTCATCCGAATGCCCAAACAATAATGCAAGCCATGAGGCATATTGATCTGCTATGTGAGAACATTATTGAAGATGTGATCGAGAGAGAACTGATCATGCAATGATAAATTGCAACAACAACAACAACAAAAACAACCACAACCACCACAACAACAACAGCAATAACAACCACAGCAGTCACAACAAAACAACAACAACAAAAACAACAACAACAACAATGAATCGATCAACAGATAAAATGTAAAATATCGTCATTATGTGATTGATTGATTGATGTATTAGCTGAATATAGCATTGAGCGAGAACTCATGTAAAATCAGGCATAATTAAAAACCAATAAAACCCACAATATATCGTATTGGTTGACGTTTATTAGGTCACTTTGCGGCGGGACGCCAATCTTTATTTATATATAATTAATTATATAATATTAAAATAATTAACACATTTTTTATAAGTAATGGATCATATTTTCACACATAACTGATTGAATATTGTACACGCTAAACACGTACATATGTATGGGAAAAGTCATACTCAATCTGGCTCAATTCAACTGAAACTCGAGATTTTTTTTCCAAAAAATAAGAAAAAGTCTTGAAATCAGCCAGAAAGAGCATGACAAAATATAATATTTCACCTCTCTACAGGGTGTGGTTGAATGTTTGCATGGCTTGCAAATTTTGAAACTTTCTATTAACGTCAACGTGGAGTTAAATATCTCGTTTTATATTTATTGAAAAAATCCCGATTTACCTAATTTAATTATTTTCAAACATAAGCTTCAAACTAATTCGCAAGCCACACTATGCAACCACACCTGAATATCACAGTCAAATACAAAATAGTAAGCTTGGTCAGGGTTTCTTGTTATCAAAAATTAATTTTGTTGGCCGATTACGCACGAATGCAATGAATTAAGCGCAGTTTTCGTTGTCCAAATGTTATGTGAAAAAAAGATTTTAATTCTCAAAAATTTGAAAGCGCGCCAAAAACAGATTTGAATTCAAACAGCGCGCCAAAAAGTTTTTTGACTAACAAGAAACCCTGGATAGGCTATAGAAAATAGACATTTACGAATGGGGTTTATTATATCCGCAGGAGTTTTGGGTCTAAGTGCATCGGGTATATCGGTGTATCAAAATAGTATAAGTATTTATAAGTATATTATCCAGAATGATGTCAGCATCAATGTAACAACAAACTATCGCCGAAAGCAGTTGTGCCAGTGTACATGAAAAGTCGACGAGTTTATCGTTGAGATAAATCGATTATCGTCAGACTAATAATAACCTCAACGAAAATCTTGTCAAATCTTAAACAGGACATACAAACAACTTATCCCGGCTATAAACACGGCATTTGATTTTTTCATACAAACAAGGACTATAAAAACTAAGAACGCCTTTGCCAGCCACATAACAATCTAACTATTCAACTACAAACTGAAACAAAACACTTGAAGACTGGGGTTCAAAGCCTGTATGTTGTTTCTGCAAGCAAAAATATTGCCCAAAATATCTGATATTGAAACATCAGACAATCAGTGTTAACACGCACATCAATCATCGTCATCGAGACCCCATGCTGTACTGCGTTAAACTACGGTGTCAACCGAGTTGAGTTGAGGCTACTGATGTTTCATTATCAGACATTTTGTGCAACATTTCTGCTTGCAGAAACAACATACGGGCTTCACTTTTATAAGCAATACTTTCGACGAATAAACCCATGTTATTTCGGTCACCGGGTGTCGAACCCGGTAGCCTTTGGATTGCATTCTACCCTCTTAACCAATAGGCTAACGGCCAGTCTGCCATAATATTCAAAAAAAAACATGAGATGATGAGCAAACGCACAAGAATATTTGAGTTTATGAGAAAACTTGCGGCGCCAACTGTTTAGACTTTTTTTATAAAAAAATTCTATCGTCAAAACTTCAGTAGATTCCACTATCGGACGAGAAGGGGTGGGAAAAGTGGAATTCCCCCCTCTTTGGCGTTTTCAAAAAGTGGAATTTGTTTCCTAGGGTGCAGGTGAAATGACCTGATTTCTGCAAATCCCCCCCCCCCACTTTGACAAAAGTTACCTCCCTTTGAGGGATTAGCTCGTCCGCCAGTGGTAGATTCGGCTTTTAAACTGAAGCGCTGACTCCAGATAGAATATGTCTTTTATAAAAATATAACTTAATCTAACAGTTGAACAGTCGCACAACGAAATAAAAAAAAAAACACGAGAAACAATCGATGTAAAGTCAATCGCAAGATTCAGGTGAATAACCAACATGCCAATTATTTATATAGACTCCTAACGTACATACACAATGAATTATAGTCGATAATGAATTACTGTTCCAGAACGGTGCGTGTATTTCCGATAAACCTTTTAGTGCAAATGAAAGAGAAAAATTTAATCTTTAATTTGATGTCCCCTTTTAGAAAATTGGTTCAATACAGCTCGAAAACCAAATAGGAGAGAAACGAAAGTTTCATCGACTGCTAGTGCTGCGATCGACAGGACAGGGGAATTCAGTGTGAAACATTATATCAGAGTTTTTCGCGCGCTTTTCATGGAACATCATTCATCATTGACTATAAGCGCTATGTATATGTACTTGGTAAGTTGTCCAAATGTAAAAAAAAATTTAAATTTGAACCAAAACAAGAAACTTGGTAGTTTGTACTTTTCATGGAACATCATTCATCATCATTCATCATTGACTATAAGCGCTATGTATATGTACTTGGTAAGTTGTCCAAATGTAAAAAAAAATTTAAATTTGAACCAAAACAAGAAACTTGGTAGTTTGTACTCACAGGAATCTCAAAATTGTCTTCAAAGCCCGTATGTTGTTTCTGTGAGCAAAAGTATATCCTAAAACTTCTGATAATGAAACCTCAGACAATCACAGTGTTAACACGCACATCAATCATCATCACCCCATCCTATACTATTATATGTTGAACTATGGTTTCAACCGAGTTGAGTTGATGATTGTGATGTTTCATTCTCAGACGTTTCGGGCAATATTTCTGCTTGCAGAATTGACATTTGGGCTTTACTAGGAGGAGGCAAACGGCGTTCTGACATCGGCGTTCGATGAGCCCATACAGTCGCGGGCCTGGTAGAAGAGAATGTAGGCCGATTCAGAATTCTTCGGCAGCGACACCTCGCCGGCCAGACCAAAGAACTCCTCAATGTTGGAGGCGTCGATTTTCTGAAGAAAATATTAGTTAAATATATTATATTATTATTTCAGTAAGTTTAACAGTATTTTTTCTAATACAACTGATTTCGTGCTTTTTGAAGAATATGAGACCGATTAAAAAAACCAGCTTGATAATGGAAGCGAATAGCGAAGAACTTGAAGCACTGGCGGACGAGCGAAACCTCCAAAGGGAGGGGAATTTGTTCAAAGAGGGGAAATTTGTCAAAGAGGGGGTATCGGCATTTTTCAGGCCATTTTACCCACACCTTAGGGAACAAGCTATAATTCTGGAAACTTTCAAAGAGAGGGGAATTCCACTATTCCCTCCCCTTCTCGTCCGCTAGTAACTTAAATTAACACGAAACTATGAACAGACTATAAAACCCCGACCAACATCAACAATGTCATCATCGAATAGCAGCCAGAATCCATGCGACTTGACGACGGTGATGTAATGGCCTCGGTTGGCCGTACTGCCGCAGTGCACCACCACCGCCACCAGGTCGTACAGTCGTTCGCCGTTCACCGCGTCGTCCGCCTGTAAGTTACGAAAATACTTATAGGATGCGTGAAACGTGAGCTATGAGCGTGGTTTGTCAAATAATTGGGGTTAATTTCCTTAAATTTTTTACATCAAATGAGGCGTTATTTTCTTATTTTATGAATTATTCGTTACTCAAAGGCAGAACATATAAATCGCTCTACGAATATAGCTTGATCGGGGTTTTTATTGTCAAAAATTATTTATAATAAGCTCATTACGCACACATGAATTAGGTGCAATGTTCATATGTTGTTTAAAAATATTATTTGGCAAAAGTTTGTTTTTTGAAAATTGGGATGCGCTTTAAAATCAGTTTTGATGTCAAAATTGGGCGCTGGTAAAATCAGTTTTGACGTGAAAAAAACCCGTAGCGTCTTTATTATCTTTCAATTGAAAATAAGTCCGCCCAAATCAAAGATACTGAATAGTTAAAAGCTATATCATCGCAGAAAGCTCTATCAAAAAACCAACGATATTGAATAGTCGCAGCTCGAGCGGGAACAGCACGCGGTAGCTAAGTTTGGTGTGGCGATTCAGTTGCTCCTGGTATTTGAAGCGTTTCAGGTGCAGCGCGAGGATCTGGGGCAGTTTTTTGATCCGCATTCTGAAAATTTCTTGTTGTAAACTTTTTCAATATCTTTATTCACTCACTCACTCACTACTTCACACACTCACTATTTCACTAACTACCTCACTCACTCACTCACTCACTCAACAACCTTTTCTGTGCTTCCTGTTTGGAGCAGCAATTCTCGCAGTAGTACTTATGCTCGGAGCAGAGTGTCTCCATATTGGAGAATACACGTAGGCAGTGCGTGATCGAAGCGTTCGGCTCCACGTCCACGGAGAGGTCAAGGAAGTCCTCGTCTTTGCTGCTCACCTGCAAAAATGAAATGTTAGCAAATGAATGAAATTCCTATCCATTATAAAACAATACAATTTACATAACATTACACTTCATATCGAAACTGTTAACAGTTTCAAAGTTGAAGAAAAATACCACGAGATACAGGTGAACATCGTTTATTTAACTCACTCAGGACAATCAATGCATTCTTATCCCTTACATTACACTCACTGGCGGATGAGCTTACTCTCCAGAGGGAGGGGAATTTCTTCAAAGAGGGGGAATTTACAGTTTTCGTGCCATTTTACCTACACCTTAGGAAACAAATTTTACTTTTTGAAAACGCCAAAGAGGGGGGAATTCCACTTTTCCCTCCCCTTCTCGTCCGCTATTGATTACACTTTACATTGTTTACAACTGTTTCAAATGATTTCAGACTTCAGATAAGTAATTCGAAAAATTTAAAAAAATTGCCTAACCAATCATCACATTTCACTCACAGACATTATTTCATCAACTAAATTCACACAATCCATTGCTTAAAATATTCTAACACTTCACATTGGCACTGTTTCAAGAAAATTCAGCGTTTCAACAAATTCAAACTGCCATCACGCTAACATATTCAAGGGTTTCGAAATTTTTTACACATTGTGAAACACTTCAGTATTGAAACCATCACACAAAATTTCTGACTTCAATCTTGTGAAAAAATCCATATTTCAAGTAAAAAAATCAAAAACTGTCACGGACCAACCGATTCACAATTGAGACATCGTGTTTCGTTGGTAAGCGTACCCTGGAATATGTCGTGCACCCACGTAAACTCGAATCGACTGCCGACACTCAGTGGTATCGTGCCGTAATTGGCCGAGTGCAGAGAGACCGCGTCCGGACTCAGAACAGTGCCGCCGGGAGCCTGATAACAGGACGAAGTTTACAAATAGATGGAGGAAGTGGAATTCCACCTTTCTTGGCTGCTTCAATCCAATTCGTTCATCAAGGTGTAGGTAAAATTATCTTACAGCTGTCGTTACTTACAAACCATGGAGAGCCCTTTTCAGAATTTTCTTACAACGATGATAAACATGAATGCAGATTTTTTACAACCCGATTCTTCGAACTCAAAATTTTGACCCATATCCAGGATTTCTTGTTCCTAATAAAAAGCGTTCATAATTTCTGATCCGTGAAGCAACATCAAGAAACCCAAATAACAAGGTAATTTTCGTACATTACTTCCTTAACCCAACCTTACTTTAAGAAAAAAATCGTAAGACATTTGTACAACATTGAACACTGCCTTTTATTTAGAATGCACATGTGTGATACGGTTCGAAATAGTTTTTGAAAATCAAGATGCCTTAATCAAGTTATGCAACATAATAATAATAGTAATTTTAATTAGTTACTAACCACATTATTCGACTGCCGCGATGGTAATTTAATATTGATAGTTTTCGCGATGGATGGATGCGATCCGGACGTACTGGAGGCGGCCGTGGTCACCCGTTCCGCCCGCTTCTCGTCCATCAGAATATCGGCGATCGTGTTGAGCAAATAATTGAAGAACTCGTGCGCGTCCTGTTGCATGAAATTGTCGAACGAATCTGCGAAGAAGAATGGACATTGAGTGAGTGAGTGAGTGAGTGAGTGGATGAGTGAGTGAGTGGATGAGTGAGTGAGGTTATGAGTGAGTGAGTGAGTGAGTGAGTGAGTGAGTGAGTGAGTGAGTGAGTGAGTGAGTGAGTCGGTGAGTGAGGGCAAAATTTCACTAATTCTAACTTCACACACAAATGAGTTAGTGTATGAGTGAGTGCGAAATTTCACTAATTCCCGCTTCTCATTTCAAACTGCTCGGCGAAGCTCTTGGAAAGCCAAAATGTATGACTTATTCTGATCCAAAATGCAGTTTGCCTGTAATTTTCACTAGAACATCTGATTTTTTTATTTCTAACCGTTCTCCTTTTTTAGTTTTGTAATGAACTTCTTAGGTGCAATCGTGCCCACGCGTCGCTTCTGCGTGGCAATGTTGTGGAATAGGTCGGCCAGACAGGTTAACAGATTCTCTTTCAGTTGACCTGAAAACGAACAATATCCGGCATAAATTTTCCTCGAATTTATATTATCTTCTTGCTATCTAATTTGAATTACATGTATTTGTCTTGTATATTCTACAATTCATTTTCATCCTGCTGCTACGTCTAACTTGTTAGTAATTTTTTGTGTCCATTCTTCTGTATTAATGTACACGCTGATTGAAACATCGACCACGCATAACACCATCTGAGCTTTCGTTTAAGATTTTCGAATGAGAAGAAATTGAATTTGCTTCCTTCGTTTCAACCGATGGAAACGGGGAATATCCATGGCTACGTAACAAGTGGTTACTTTAGGCCTTGAAAACTTAGATATGTCTGCTTATTTTTAAGGTTTTCAAACAAAAAAGAATCTGAAAAAATCTACTGAAACAAAAATAGAAACTCACCAGATTTCTTCGTCTGCTGTTTATAGGACAGCACTTTTTCCCGGAACGGCTTGCAAAAGTAGAGCGCCTGTATCACCGAGTTGCAGTAGCACGTGTTGCCGAACTGGAAAATATTATATTCATTATTATATAAATTGTTGCACTATGTTCATTTTGTTGATTATCGAGCATCTTCATATAATGAACCAAGAGACAGAAAGAACGGAATCAAAAATTTTCATCTGTTGTATGATTCAACCTTTTTTCATAACTTTCTTCACAAATGAATTTTTTTACTTCCCTTCACTTTGTGACTAAGAACTTCTCGTTGCCATAAATCATGGCTATAAATCTGAATAAAGTCAAGTTTAAAGTTTGACATGTCTATTATGATTGATAGGTCCCCTAGCGGACCAGAAGGGGAGGGAAAAAAGGAATTCCCCATCTTTGGAGGTTTAAAAAAATAGTTTCTCACGGTGTATGTAAAATGGCCTGATTTATGCCGATTCCCCCTCTTTGGAAAGATTCCACTCTCTTTGGAGGTTTGGCTCGTCCGCCAGTAGATAGGTCTGACTTTTTGCAACGTTCAACTAACATTAACCAAGCCGAAGAAATGTTCATTGGGCATGAAGTTGTCCGCTCCGATCTCCTTCTCGAGCGTCGACGTGTTTTGGCCCTGCAAATTTCAGTAATTAACTGAATTTATATCGAAAATAACTATTACATTTATATTTTATTAGTAACTATTACATTAACATTGGTGCAGCGGTAAGCACGTCTGTGTACTGAACAGAAGGTCGTGGGTTCGAATCCTCCCAGCCAGGATACTTTAAATTTCCCGGTGTCTTGGTAGGACTAGAAATCGTTTACTAATTCATTTAGATATTGTATTCTACATGAAAATAAAAGTGCATAATAGTACATAAATTACAGTAAATGATAATAAAAAAATTTATTAAATAATTAAATAAAAAAACTAACTAAATAAATAATAATAGTCCACCAACCATGACTCTATCGGTGCCTGTTTTGAGCAGGCCCACTAGGCTCTGTTTGGCTTTCCACCGAATCGGCGACAATTTGGCGAATATGAATTTACCGAAATTTCGGTAAGAACTTCGAAATCAGAAGGTTTACAACGATGAATTTAACGAATTTGCCGAGTTTACCGAGGAAATCCGTCCTCAATTAAGGCGTGTGAAAATTTCGTATCCACATGATTCTGATCTGAAAATAGTGAGTTCATGAAAATGAGTGAGTTTCTGAACTGAAAACGACAGTTCTCATAAAAAAGAGTGAGGTACCGACCTAAAAATAAATGAGTTTCTGAACTGAAAACGACTGATTTTATGAAAATGAGTGAGCGTCTGACCTGAAAACGACTGATTTTATGAAAATGAGTGAGTGTCTGACCAGAAAACGACTGATTTTATGAAAATGAGTGAGTGTCTGACCTGAAAACGACTGATTTTATGAAAATGAGTGAGTTTCTGAAGTGAAAACGACTGAGTTGATAATAAGAAAGTTAGTTTCTGACCTGAAAACAACTGTTTTCTTAAAAATTATGAGTTTCTGATATGAAGACGGGCAAGTTCATTTAAAAGAAAAATATTCAAATGATAGTGCAGTGCAGAGGAAACATGATAACTTGAGCAGTCCAGATGAAACTAAAAAGCTTATCCCAGCCTACTAATCATATGTTTATAGTAACTGTTGCAACAGGTGCAACTTGAACCGAACCTTAGTTATGAAATTATAACAGAAACGATTATCAGGTGAAATTAAGTGATTTTCGAAGTAATTATCTTAGGAACAGAAGAAATCCTTGAACAAATGAATAGTAATGCGATTTGCCGAAAGTAGAATGCACATAGGGAAGCAAATGAATCATATAGAACAAACA
Source organism: Daptonema setosum (assembly GCA_964036265.1). Lineage (NCBI taxonomy): Eukaryota > Metazoa > Nematoda > Chromadorea > Monhysterida > Xyalidae > Daptonema > Daptonema setosum. The sequence continues at coordinate 7,921,472 of OZ038442.1, forward strand.
CCAAAATCGATTTGAAACCTGATAATTTATTTTGAACTGCAAGAAACTTACCATCAAAAACGATAACTTACTTCGAACTGCAAGAAAATTTAAATAAAAACTGAAAATTTTATTTCGAACTGCAAGAAACTTACAATAAAAACCGTCTGGACAGGAAAAGCTGGTGGAACGGAAGGCATGGTTCCTCTAGATTCCAGTCCCCATACAATAGCTGGCATGTGTATATGTATATGCATGGAATGAAAATCTTACAAACCAAAAAATTACATCGGATTTAGCATTCCGTATCCTAATCCATCCAGATAATTATAATGATTGTTTTCTCCGCATCATCATACCGAGAGTTTGGGTTGGGCACACAGACAGGCCCAGCCTTAGGACATGTCATGAAAGTGACGTAACGAATAATATATAAAAAAAGTTTACGGTCAGTACAATGAATACTGAAAAACTTCACAGTTTCGACAGCAAAAATACATAGTTCTCAAAGTTCCATTCACTGTCACTTTCGTTCACTGGCACTCTAACATCGGATGTACTTGCGGACGAGGAAGGCAAAAGTGGAACTTTTTTTAACTTTGCACTTAGACAGTGAAATTAATTGCGGAAAATATATGTTAAGCAATTTTACATCCGCCAATTCCTCCTCTTTTGAACAAAATCCCTTTTCTTTTCGAAAGATTGACTCGTCGGCTGGTGGTCGGATGAATGGACAGCGCTCAGCCAGTGGCGATGGAACTAAAAAAAATCTCACTTTCCCGATACAGAAAACGGATTGAAATCCAAAAAAATTATCGAAATCCACCATCAAACAAAGAAATTCCTTTTATGCAAAAAACTCTCCTCCTTATTTTCCCACAAAACCACTCTCCCGCTCCTGTTCAGACCGTCTAGCGCTGGCTATCGGCAAGCATGTCTCAGCTTTTGCGCTGGACTGCGAGTTAGAGCAAAGAGAGTGTAACTTTGACCGTATATTTCCAGAATAAAAACACATAAAACAACTATTCTCTAATAGTTTTGATGAAAATTTGGGAGGCAAAATACCCAAGTGGAGCATTATCATCCGGATATTTGCCCCATTTTCTCCACCGCTATATCGTGGAGGTTTCCCTGTCCGTATCAATGCATTAGCATGTGCCTGCACGCATATACTACGGGCCACAAGCGGACGAGAAGGGGTGGGAAAAGTGAAATTCTCCCCTCTTTGGCGTTTTTTATAGTAGAATTTGTTCCCCAAGGTGTAGATAAAATGGCCCAATTTCTGCCCATTCCCTCATCTTTGGAAAAATTCCCCTCCCTTGGGCGGTTCAGCTCGTCCGCCTGGGCACACTACACGCTCTAGTCTAGCGGCATATGCGGCATATAGTCCCATGCATGTGCCCGTGGCACTGGCGGACGAGCTAATCCTCCAAAAGGAGGGGAATTTCGTCAAAGAGGGGGAAATGGCAGATATTAGCATATTTTACCTATACCTTAAGGAACAAACTCTACTTTTTGAAATTGCCAAAGAGGGGGGAATTCCATTTTTCCCTCCCCTTCTCGTCCGCTAGTGGCCCGTGGCATAAATGGCGGACGAGACAACTTTCCAAAAAGAGCATAATTTCGATAGTACACAGGCTACATTGAAGAGCATGTATAAGTGAACTATGGTTGTGCCATAAATAAGAAAACGACTGCATGATGTATTGTAGCGGACAAACAAACGATTCCCAAGAACCTCCTCTTCGGGAAAAAACAGGTCTCATGTCATTGGATTGGATGGTTTAAGAGTCGTAGTCGAATTGAACTGAGGTTAAATGAACTCAAAGTAGAAGTTATCCCACTCTTGCGTTATGAAAACAGCGGATGAATAGAAGAACATTGAGTTAGTTATTCCAACATCTCTAAGCCAAAGCGGGGCTTAAGAAAAGTTCTAGCCAAAACTTCTTGAACGTAATAATCCAGAAAAACCTAGATTTTGCTCTTTAACTAATGCCATTAATGTAGGGTAGTAGCGAAGAAGTAAAAGAGTAGGGAAACTGCCTATTTACACATCCGAGACAAAACGATTTTGACAAGACCCACGAGTGAACAGAGATTTTGTTCAACTTCATTGGTAAAAAATATAGTTTTCTTTCCACATTAATTCCTAATAGTTTTCGGCAGACTAAAACAGTGTACAACTACGAAAACTGTGGACAGGACACGTGTACTGGCGGACGAGCTAAATCCCCAAAGGAAGGGGAATTTCGTTAAAGAGGGGGAATCGGCAGTTTTCAGGTCATATTACCTACAACTTCGGGAACCAATTATACTTTTTGAAACAGCCAAAGAGGGGGGAATTCCACTTTTCCCTCCCCTTCTCGTCCGCTAGTGACTGGACTGACACGGCTCATAAGTTGCGAAATGGTATAAGTTATAAGGCATTCTCAATTGATAAGAAGACTGAATTTGAATGCAAGATTCTCACAATTTATAGCGAATAGAGTTTAACAACTTTCGATGTTTATCTGTTGCTTGCACTTGCACTAATATTGCGTTAAGCAAACGAGGATCAACACAACAATCTATTGTAAAAATCTGTCTACCATCCACTTCCACTATGATGAAGAACAGGCATTTTTTGACATCGTAAGTATGAATAAAAATTTACATCTAATCTAATTCGTCTCAATATAACAACTTATGAGATTTGCCTAATGTTTGCACTAATATCTCAGTAAACAAACGAGGATCAACACAGCAAACTATAGATTTTGTCGCATACTCCAAAGCATTTAGATCGCTATGTATGATAC
>OZ038442.1:7929248-7954248 GCA_964036265.1 Daptonema setosum
ATCAATTCCGGCACCAACTCCTCATTCGATCATTACAATAGCTTATATAATATAATTATATATAAACCGGACATCAATATAATTATAAATACCTGTTTAAATATCGGCGGAATGAAACACAACTTGCGCTTTCACTTCATAAAATTTCCTACAGCGCACCACCCAGAAAATACGCAGCCGCTCTTTAGGGCCCAAAGCGCAACACTGAACTGACTGTTATTTTCGATACATAAAATATGCGCGTCTAAAAATACAAGTACTAATCCCTAGCACAATGACGTAACAATAATATTGACTGGTTGTCACCATAGCAACATACATTCAAATATTCAAAAGTAATACAGGGTATGCTAAAATACAAGATGATTCAGGCACAATCATCTTACTCCTCCCCTTGCCACCAGAATAGACGTAGAAATAGGTAATAGGCATGATAAAGCTATCCTAATCAAAACATAATTATCAATAAATCAACTTTGAAGCAGGCTGAATAAACTATAAATTTTCCAATGTTTTACTGAAAACCGAAAACTTTTATCAATTATCAAATATCATCATAGGCCTAGAGTCAATAATTCGGCCGATTCCATTTCAATCGTGACTTCTTTGCGCTTGTCACTGCTGGTCTTCTTTAATTCGCCACACCCATTGCACGCTCGCTCGCCCTTGACCTGCCCGTTGACCCCGCTGTGACCAGGCTTCTTTAAAACTCATCTCCTGATTCTCGCGGTCACAGCTCGTACGCTGTCGCTGCTCGCACTTGTCCTGCTCGTTGACCAAACTGTGACCAGTCTTCTTTTTAACTAGTGTTGCCTCATTCTCGCGGTCACAGTTCATACGCTCGCACTTATCCTTCACCAGCTTGTTAACCCCAATGTGACCAGGCTTCTTTATAACTTGTATCTCCTCAATCTCGCAGTCACAATTGGTACCCTGCTGCCATCGCTGCTCTCTCCAGTTCATGTCTACGTCAGATCGCCCCAACTCATTGTCACCCCAATCCGAATACCCATCGTACATGTGTCTCTTCGGCGTGTAGCTTTTCTGCTGGAACTGCTGCTGCGCACGCACACTCTGTCTGTCGATCATCTTATACCTCTGTCTATACTCCGACGGCCCATGATCTCTTGCCTTGTGTCCCACACCTGAACAGATGTAACACCTCACATTCCACCTGTACCCCCATTTCCGCTTCATGATCTGCTGCACGCTCCTGTCTGGCACACTGCTCATTGCATCCGAGCTTTGCTCGCTCCCTCCCCTTGTGCACGAATTTAGTTTGTTGTTGACGCGTTTCTTGACTCTTCTCCGTCTCTCTTCCACCTCCTCCTGGTTTGCCAACTCCTCAACTATTTTTCCAAACAACTGTCCCTCATTCGCTGATACCCCAGCCTGCACCGCGAAATCCTCTCGTAGTAATCCCGCACCTAGTCGCTCCTTCAATGCTGATTCCCGTTCTGCCTCATCATCAAATGGACACAGTTGCTTCAAAACCCCCGCGTAGTCCAGCACACACTCATCCCCCTGCTGTTCCCTGCTCACAAAAATCCTCATCTTTTCTGTTATGGTCAGATGAATGCGGTAGTTGCGCTCCAAATGATCTAATGCCTCTTTCCATGTAGGGTTGAACAGCTGTTTGTTGAACCGTACCAAAGCTTTTCCCCCAAGCCGCTTCTTCAAATGCCGTAGCTTCAATTCATCCGAGACCCAGTCATCCTCCACATTGAACTTCACATCATCAATCCAATCCGGATACTTCTCCTTCTCTGATCCGTCGAAGATTTCGAAAGCCCCAGTCGTCAAACGAATTCTTTCTTCTCGGGTCCTGTTTATTCGTAACTCGGCTGCCAATGCATTTATAGCCGTAGTTAACCCATCATGAGGGTTATCCCGAACATCACTGGTGTTGGCTGTCGCTGTAGCTGTCACTGGCTGCCGCTCACACACTGACTCACTCCCTGACATCTGATTGCTCGCCGCCAACATTCTCCCCAGCTGCTCATGCCCTTTCATGCTCTCATCATCATTGGTTGTCACTGGTGTGCACACTGGTTGTCGTTTGCGCTTACGAAATTCTTCACCAAAAACTCCCAAGTCATCAGCATTTGAAGATGTGTCCGAACCCGAGTCACCGAAACCTGACTCACCGCTGCTCTCCGTATCCCGGTCATCAAACGATCCCTTCATCCCACATAATCTGGTCTTCATGACTTCCTGCATTTCAGTTAGTGTCCGCATTTCTTCATCTATTATCGACATGTAGTCATGTAACATCTTCTTCGTGTTTACATAGATCCCGCTCCGTTGTCTGTCGTTCGGCATCACGCACTCCCTCGTATCACAAATGTCCCGGACGTCACTCATATCGTTGTCCAAAATACCCGAGTTTGATAAAGCGTGCTCAAAAATATAACAGTGATAAAGCACACCAAACAGCACCGCACGATTGTAGACGCTCAAAAATGCACGCACTCTATTGATTTTTCTTCAAAATAAAATCAAATTGTTTTTTCTTCTCATCCGCCGAAATGTTGATCCGCTACTCTTCGGTGTAATTTCCCCAGGCACCTGCACTTCCCCCACAGTTACAATCCCAAACAGCAATAAATGACACCTTGATTTATCCGCCACCGAGAATTGATCCGCTACTCGAAACGTGGAAATTCCCCCACACACCTGTACTTTCCCCCAATGCTTCAATCCCAGACAGCAGTAAATAACACCTTGAATTATTTGCCACCGAAAAAATTGATCCGCCACCGAAGATTTATACGCTACTATAATGTGGAAATTCTTCCCGGACACCCAAAACACACCTCCTTATACCCCAAGCGTCCTATCCGTGTTTCCTCAAAACTGTTTCTGCTCCTGCTTCTGTAGACGCACGGTTGCACGATTCGATGGCTGTTCGAAATGTTGGTGATTTGTCGCGGCAGGTCGGCCAGTTAATTGCGAGTGCTTTAGTCCCTCTTTCTGTTGCTGTTGTTAATCAATTCCGGCACCAACTCCTCATTCGATCATTACAATAGCTTATATAATATAATTATATATAAACCGGACATCAATATAATTATAAATACCTGTTTAAATATCGGCGGAATGAAACACAACTTGCGCTTTCACTTCATAAAATTTCCTACAGCGCACCACCCAGAAAATACGCAGCCGCTCTTTAGGGCCCAAAGCGCAACACTGAACTGACTGTTATTTTCGATACATAAAATATGCGCGTCTAAAAATACAAGTACTAATCCCTAGCACAATGACGTAACAATAATATTGACTGGTTGTCACCATAGCAACATACATTCAAATATTCAAAAGTAATACAGGGTATGCTAAAATACAAGATGATTCAGGCACAATCATCTTACTATATTAATAAGAACAAAAACAACAACAACAACAACAACAACACAAACAACAACAACAACAACAACAACAACAACAACATCAACAATAACAACAACAACAACAACAACAACAACAACAACAACAACAACAACAACAACACAACATTACCTTGCTGGTCATTGTAGCTGAAAACAGGTACGTGTTTCGCTCCCGTGGCAGTTGCTTCAAGATCTTGGCGATCTCGGGCTCGAAATCCATGTTCAAAATGCGATCGGCTTCATCCATCACCAGGTACTTCAACGATCGTAAATGGAAGCCCTTGGTATTCTCCAGATGATCCACCAGTCGACCGGGTGTCGCTAAAGCAAGTTAATGTTTCAAGGTTGATTAGATAATTAGAAAAATTAATACAACGGGGGAAAACGTATAGCAGGATGAACAGTATGCTAACTAACAAAGATTATAAACAGGATGCTACTTTAAAAAATGGTGTGAACAGAATGCTAATTAACAAAGAGAATAGATAAAGAATACACGTAATTATAGTAGTATTACAGTTATGGTAATTTGAAAGAGCGCCATTTTTTATAGTAAACAATCACTTTTAGATAAGCTAAATGAAAAAGGAATAATACAGGAATAACATAAGTTTGTATACTGCGTATATGAAAAGCACGAAAAGTATCGAAAAAACCGTGAATGTAGAACAAACAGAAAATAAAATAGATCAACTAAAAATTAAATTGTATGAAAAATGACTAACCAATGATGACGTGCGGTTTTTTGCCCAGTGCCATTTGTTGGACGGTCATGTCGATACCGCCGACGATAACGGCTGAAAGTCAGTGAGTGAGTGAGTGAGTGAGTGAGTGAGTGAGTGAGTGAGTGAGTGAGGGAGTGGGTGAGTGGAGTGGAGTGAAAGAGTGAGTGAGTGAGTGAGTGAGTGAGTGAGTGAGTGAGTGAGTGAGTGAGTAGGTGAGAGAGTGAGTGAGTGAGTGAGTAGGTGAGTGAGTGAGTGAGTAGGTGAGTGAGCAAAAACAACGACTGTTAGCTAACAGAAGGTTGGCTGTTAGCCAACTAGAAAATAGCTGTTAGCTAATTAGAAAAAGAATACTATGAATCTTATGAAAAAAAGAAAAACCAAAAAGTCCACTCCAACCGCATTTAATGCCGATAGCCGCTCCGAGCGCCTCAAACTGCTCCGAGATTTGAAATGCCAGCTCACGGGTGGGTGTCAGCACGAGCGCAAACAGACGCTGTGGTGTGTCAAGTAGGGCCTGAAAATCAGCAACTCCACTCTATTGTCACCGGGACTTCATCATTACTATAGCCAACAAAGCACACTACCACCAAATCAGTACGGTATTTTCGTCTGGCCAAAAAAATTGAATAAACTGACGGTCAATGGCAAAAACCCCCATAGGCCAGAGCAACACGTCAGATCAGAGTCTAATGCCAGGTTTCGAACTCAAGATCTCCGGATTGCGATTCCGGCACTCTGACCGCTAGATTAGACGGAGGACTGCAATGAACTCCATACCCCATCAATTCCGAGTCAGTATTGATGAAAAATTCAATAATTACTCGGAACCGTATGCGTTTCAACTGCACGACAATTTCCGAACAAAAGTAATCAATAACTTTACACGTATTATAAATATAATAATTAAATTCAGAATTCCAAACCTGTAATATCGGCAGCGCAAATGCACCAGTCTTGCCGGATCCGGTCTCTGCCAAACCAATGATGTCGTGTCCCTTCAATCCGACGGGGATGGCCTCGCGTTGCATCGGCGTTGGTGCCGACCACTGCATCCGATCGCAGGCTTCACAAAGAACGTCAACCACACCCTGGGAACGAAATTTGAAACATTTACTCCTTAATCATGACGAAATCGCTACTGTAGGTGGCGTCGATTCACTGTTTGTTGACGCGAATTCACTACATTCGCACTGACTTTACTGACATGTGCTATTTAGCCTGCTCTTGGTACTGAAACCAGTGGTGACCGGGTTTTTCGGCGTTCCGTCGGGAGGGAGATGTGAGGGTAGAATGGTGGATGTCTCGGTCTTACCCATGACCGAAAAGTAGGAGAGTAAAAACAGGAAAGAAAATCACTCTTTCAGATAAAACGCCAAAATATCTCGCAAAATTTGCAATTTTTTCGTCAGATTTCACATAACTTTCGTCGAACTTCACCGATTTTTCGTCAAAATCATCGAAATTTGGGATACGGGTAGGGTCCCTGCACTAACCCACCACTGACTGAAACTAATTTCCCCATACCAACCAGATCGGCCCATGTGCTGGTAGTGGCAGCCTCCGCCACCTCCTCAGTCTTTTCAGGCTCCTCGGTCTTCACAGGTTCCTCCTGATCCGAATGAGTACCCGTCTCAACCTCTTCATCACTGCCACTGCTATCCGACATTTTTCTGAAGATTTATTTTATCTCTATTAAAAAAGGTATTGGTATTTTTCGAATGCCTAGAACAGGAGAATCAAGAAGCATAGAAAACGTAACGATTTTTTTCAAAATATAAACCAGACGCCAGTAAAGTATAGAACATCGACAACCGGTTACGGTGTGAACGACAACCAATCACAATTATCCAGCAATAACAATCTCGAAATAGCATGTTTATTCTGCGTGATAATTAAAATTCCGATTCGCAACAATATGCACAAGACCCGATATTAATAATTATATTACATACAATACAACAAATAGAAAAAAACCCAAAAAATTAATAAAAAAAATATATTATTAAAGACGGAGTATTCCCGGATGAATGTCGTTATAAGTGAGCAATATAGGTTTATACACATGTGAAGAGAGGAAAGGGGAAAATCACAAATCCATCTGCAAGTTTTTATACAATGATCATGCTTACACTTTACACAAAAATGTTTGATGGAAAGTTTTAACAAAAAACACATTTTTGTGTCTTCATGACAATAAACGAAAATAATTGCAATCGGATCCAAATAGATAAATAATGCAAACTTTTGTCAATATGTCACAAAAACTATGAACCGAAATCATGAGTCGTTGTATCAGTGTGGGAGGCAAACATCATCGAATATTAACGCCAATTTTGTCAAGTCATCAAATTATAATCTATTTTAAGCTCAGTGAATCAGTTCCAACAGTCACATCTTATAAATTTACAGTCACTTTTCTGAAATCATCATAAAGTTCTCCGAGTCTTTTTAAAATTTCACTTTACTCACTCAATTAAGTTCACTTCGCGTTACACTTACTTAGGCGTTACACTACGTTTTGATGACTTTCAAGAAGATAAAAAAATCACAACAATGATGATGCCTTGGTGAAGGAGCCGGTGGTTGAGGAGGAAGTCGATGAAGATGAAGAAGCAGTGGAAGTCGATTCTACACAGATGATGAACAGCTGACCCTTTGAGGTTTGTTCGCGTATTTCTTTGGTCTGAAAACATTCAGGATTGACTGACACAAAAACAACAACACAACAACAACAACATTATCAACAACAACAACAACACAACAGCAATAACAACAAAAACAACAACAACACCATACCATCCACAACAACAACAACAACAACAACAACAACAACAACAACAACAACAACAACAACAACAACAACAACAACACCATCCACAACAACAACAAAAACAACAACAACAACAACAACAATATTACCAACCTTTTTAGCCATGTTTCCCGTATAAGACAGTGATGACTTTGAATTCGAGTACACCTGGTACTCCAGATCCGCCGATAGAGATTGGACATCACCGAAATTAGACGTCGATGAACTACCGGATACACTGAAAAGATTCCTCGAATTAATGGCCGTGAAATAAATACGTAGAAATAATAGAATTTACGTATAAAGCGTTCAAAAAAGAAAAAAACACAATGGAGTCTGGCAGTCTGCGATAATTGAAAAGTCATTAAGATTTTTGTCAATCTCAGAGACATCATGTTCAACCACTGAATATTACCAAGTTAATTTAAGATTCATGGACGTATCTCAAACAAAGCAACGATTGGGGTTGAGGTGCAATATTTCCTACTCATTAAACCTTCATTAAGATAGGGAAAACTACGATGACCAACTCGATAAACTCCTGGGTGGACTGGGCGCGAGCCGAGAAATTCTCCCGCAACAGTTTCTCGATATTCTCACGCATTGACTCGCGTCTCTGGAAGAACAAAAAACCTTGAACACGCGCCAAAAGCACATTTAAATTCACATAACGCGCCAAAAAACGTCTGCCAAACAAAAAAAAAACGTGCCTTCGCGACACTGGCGGATGAGCTTATCTTCCAAAGGGAGGGGAATTTCACCCAAGAGGGGGGAATTCCACCTTTCCCACCCTTCTCGTCCGCTAGTGCTTTGTCACTACCAACCGTCAACGTCACATTCTGTATCTTCATGGCGGCCGGGTAGCGAACGGTGGCCGATTCGAGCATGGTTTTTGTCGGCGATTGCTTACTGATGACCGGCGACACGAAGGTGCCCGCACCCTTGCGCCGCTTCGCGAATTCGGCGTTCACCAACGACTGGCGTTCTCGACGATCGGCTTCTTCGGCGCGCGCCGCCCCCGATCCGTCCTCGTCCTCGGCGTCGTATCTGCAGATGAATCAGAGTGAGTGAGTGCAGTGAGTGAGTGAGTGAGTGAGTGAGTGGAGTGAGTGAATGCAGTGAGTGAGTGAGGTGAGTGAGTGAGTGCAGTGAGTGAGTGCAATGAGTGAGTGCAGTGAGTGAGTGAGTGAGTGAGTGAGTGAGTGAGTGAGTGAGTGAGTGAGTGGGTTAGTGCAGTGAGTGAGTGAGTGAGTGAGTGAGTGCAGTGAGTGAGTGAGTGAGTGAGTGAGTGAGTGAGTGAGTGAGTGAGTGAGTGTAGAGAGGTAGTGAGTGATTGACCAATTAATTCAACGATTGACTGACAGAATGACCCAATAAATGAATGACTGGCGATTGATTGACTGACTGACTGACAACAGTTTGGCTGACTGACCAATTGACAAACTCATTACCTCACTAACTCACTTGTTATGTTTGGCACATTTGCCGCCATCGTACAGGTCGGGGTCCTCACCCGGATCTCGTTCACGTTTCATGAATGAACCGGTACGATTTACGTACAACGAGCTGTTGAGCGACGACAGATGTTTGTCGACCTGGAGATTGAGATAAAACAATTAAACATGAAATATGGAAGTGAAGTGTGTGAGTGAGTGAGTAAGTGAGTGAGTGAGTGAATGAGCGAGTGAGTGGTCAAACAGGGAACAAATTCGGAAATTAAAAGCCTTTATATGTTGATATGTCGTCATTTTAGCACTTACTATACCCTTACTGACACTCAGGGGTACCAGAAATACTTTTTTACTTTATTAAAGTTTAAAAAAATCTAAAAAATGAAATAATAAATAAATAAAAATCCGGCCAATTGTTTTTTCGGTAACCATGTCAGTCAGTCGTTCAATCATTCTCATTCAGTCAGTCGGTATTGTAATAATGGGTAATGGCGATAAGTGAATGTTAATTGTTTGTTAATATAAGTTATGTTTAAAGCATTAAAGTAGTTAGAACATTAAAGTTAATTTAAGGTATATCAAAACTTAGTAAGATAACCTGTTTTGGTACGGTGCACACGTCACACTGTGTTTTACACTTGCTCGTCTTCTCATCGCCGAAATGCTTGCCGAACACCTCATGACGACATCTGCAACAGCAACAGCATTCACATTAGCAACAACAACAACAACAACAACAACAACAACAACAACAACAACAACAACAACAACCAATGACAACAACAACCACAACAATGACAACAACAACAACAACAACAACAACAACAACAACAACAACAACAACACCAACCACAACAACAAAAACAACAACAACAACAACAACAACAACAACAACAACAACAACAACAACAACAACAACAACAACAATAATAAAATCAACCAACAATGGTTTCTCACAAAAGTTGGCCATCTTCTCAAAGCCCTGTATCAGCGACTGCTCCCGAAACTCGGTGGCCTTCTTCTGGTTCTTCTAAAATGGTGTATTTCAATATTGCTCGTCAAAAACTCAAAACAAAAATTTTAAGTCCACTCTTATTAAAAAAAGTCGGACCATTCTATATTTCCATCCCAGTTTCGCTTCGATTCGAATGCATGAAAACATCTATAATCACAGTTCACAGTAAGTGAAATTAAACAAATAAAATAAACAATAATATAATTTTTTTAAACATAGCACGAAAAAAGAACGTACAAAACGGAGAACCCACCATTTTCTTAATCTCCTGCGCCAGCAGGAATTTCAGCTGATCTCGATCCTTCTTGGAATAATAGAGTCGACAATGTGAAGGTTTGCCATCACGTCCGGCACGACCCGACTCCTGATAGTAGGCCGCCAGATTCCCCGGCATCGTCCAGTGTGCGACGAATCTGAAGCATTCCATTCTTCATTTATTTACGAGCAAAAATTGTAAAAAATAAAATAAAAAGGGAAAAATTGGGTTTTTATTTTTTAGTATATATTTTTAATTTTGTGAAACCATAGAAATTTTTAGGCACAAATGAGCTGTGTGATCAATTCATGTCTTACTTGGCTGCTGGAACTGCGGTGAACAACCAGGGTTTTACAAATAAACAAATACATTAGGGTTATGTGGGCGTTTATGCAAAAAATTTCCTTCCTATAAAAATATAAAAAAATATTTAATAAAAATCGGCACATTTTTTTTATTTTACAAGCTCTGTTAATGAGGAGATTTAATTTGTATGAGCGCGATATTTTCAGTGAGATCGTTTGTGGGCTCTGTCTACCATTGCCCTCCATTTATTCAACTTCTTTAACAACCATGAAAGAAAGCACCATTCTAATTTGGTATTAATAAATTTGATTTGTTAGGTTCAGCAATGAAGAAAACTTAGTAAAAAGTGGTGCTACAGCGCATGTACGAACAATCATACTGAATTTGAAAATTGGCAAACTTTTGAAATTTAGTCTTCTGATCAATTGAGTAATATTACTAGACGATACGCTAATATACAGCCACTAGCGGACGAGGGAAGAACACAACAGTGGAATTCCCTCTCTCTGGGCGGTTTCAGAAAGTAGAGTTTGCTCCTCAAGGTGTAGGTAAAACGGGCTAATTTCGGCCAATTCCCCTTCTTTGACGAAATTCCCCTCCCTTTAGGGATTTAGCTCGTCCGCAAGTGTTTACAATTACAGCCAACCTGACATCAGGTTTGTCCACGCCCATACCAAACGAGATGGTGGCGGCGATCACGGGCACGATACCCGCCATCCACTGCGTTTGTACGTTCTCTCGCTCCTAAAATAATAACAAATAATAAAAAATAAATAATAAAAAAATCAGTAAGCTATGAGTTATGACAAATTATCACAAACGAACCAGCAAAATGATAATGGGAAGTGAGAACCAAATAGTATCATCCAATAAAGATAAACTCACGGCATTTTTCAGGCCGGCATGGTAGGCGAGGGTGGGCACGCCGAGTCGTCTCAGGTCTTCGGCCACTTCCTCGCATCCCTGCCGTGTCCGACAGTACACGATACCGGCACCATCGAATTGTGTCTCCTGTAAAACGACAGAACATACATTTTTATTCAATGAAATTGTGTAATACCAATTCTATTTCAAGTCTGAATTATGTAACATTCAAGTTATGGGGAAAGAGAATCAGCAAAAATATACCCACGTTCATGAATGACTACTTATTACACTTGGCGGCCTAAATCATTTGCAAAAACGTAAATTTTCGTCAGACCTTTCGACCTTGTTTACCACCACTTTATTAACACCTATGGGTGAAATTTGTGTTCTAAATTGAAATTAGGGCAAATTTCGAACGTTGAAAAAACGAAAAAGTTCATTCGTGAAACCTGCAAAAAACGTTCAAAACTACTGGCGGTGGCAGACGAGCTAATCATTCAAGGGGAGGGGATTTTCATCAAAGAGGGGGTTGGCAGTATTTTACTTACACAACACCTCAGGGATCAAATTCTACTTTTTAAAACTTCCAAAGTAGGGGGAATTCCACTTTCCCACCCCTTCTCGTCCGTTAGTGTACCAAACCACTGAACCTGATCGTTGGTCGGTCGCAGGCACTTGGCGGCGAACAACGCCAGATGTTTCATCTCGCCCACCGATCCACACATGTCTTTGACGAACACGTCGTAGTACAAGTTGGGCCGGTAAGAGGAAGCCTGTAAGAATAGGATAAATTAAATTAACAATAAATCAAAATTTTTAATTGAACATGAACAACAACAAAAAATAGTCGAACATCAACAGCAACTACAACAACAACAAAAACAACAACAACAACAACAGAAACAACAACAACAACAACAACAACAAAAACAACAACAACAAAATAACAACAAAAACAACAACAAACAACAGCCACTACTAGAACAACAACAACAACAACAACAACAACCACAACAACAACAACAACAACAACAACAACAACAACAACAACAACAACAACAACAACAACAAACAACAGCCACTACTAGAACAACAACAACAACAACAATAACAACAACAACAACAACAACAAAAACAACAACAACAACAACATACTTTATACAAGACGGGTTCATGTAGTTTGAGTTGGTCAATCACATCGGCCTGGACTCGAGCCGACGCTGTGGCCGTTAGAGCAACGAACGGAACCTGAAACGTTGTTTTAATTAGCTAAAACTTAGAGAAACATTTCATATTTAACTATCTCTTTGATAAAAAAAATGAAATGTCATATTCTACGGAGGATCCAGGTAACAACCTACCATGTTTCCACGCAAGCCGACCCATGAAACACTTGACTAGCAATCTAATAAAACGATCAATGAACATACGAAATCATTATCGTTCACCAAGTTTCGAACCCTGTACCACGCGTTTCCCAGGCTGACAGCCTACGCACTAGGCTATTGAAATCAATAGCACTAACCGATGGAATCAGCTGCCGCAGTCGGCGTAATTTCAGGTAATCCGGTCGGAAATCGTGACCCCAGAGAAACAAACGGAATCATCCTCTAAGTTTCGAACCCTGCACCACTCGTTTCCCAGGCCGGCACTCTACGCACTAGGCTATTGAAATCAAGAGCGCTAACCGACGGAATCAGCTGCCGCAGTCGGCGTAATTTCAGGTAATCCGGTCGGAAATCGTGACCCCAGAGAAACATACGAAATCATTATCCTTCATTAAGTTTTGAACCCTGTACCACCCGTTTCCCAGACTGACACTCTACACACAAGGCTATTGAAATCAAGAGCCCTAACCGACGGAATCAACTGTCGCAGTCGGTGTAATTTCAGGTAATCAGGTCGGAAATCATGACCCCAGAGAAACATACGGAATCATCCTCTAAGTTTCGAACCCTGTACCACCCGTTTCCCAGACTGACACTCTACCCACTAGGCTATTGAAATCAAGAGCACTAACCGACGGAATCAGCTGTCGCAGTCGGCGTAATTTCAGGTAGTCAGGTCGGAAATCGTGACCCCACGAAGAGACACAATGCGCCTCATCAATGACGAAAAACGGCAGCTTCTTCCGTCGCTCCAGACTCTGGAGCAGATCGCGACACGACTCGGTGGCCGCCTGCTCCGGAGTGATGTAGAGGAGCTTGAGGAGTGGTTTGAGGGAGCGAATGTCCTGAAATTATGAGAAAAAAATCAATTCATATATGGTAGGATAAACAACGGGATGTAGAGCAGCTTGAGGAGTGGTTTGAGGGAGCGAATGTCCTGAAATTATGGGAAAAAAATCAATTCATATATGGTAGGATAAACAACGGGATGTAGAGCAGCTTGAGGAGTGGTTTGAGGGAGCGAATGTCCTGAAATTATGAGAAAAAAATCAATTCATATATGGTAGGATAAACATAGCGGATGAGGGAGGAAAGAAAAAAGTAGAATCCCACTCCCACCCCCTATTCAGCAGTTTCAAAACGTAGAAATTGTTAATCAAGTGGTGGACAAAACGGTTCACGAATTTTTAGTCGACCTCTTTCGGTTTTGGATCAAGACAGATTAGAGTTTATGAAAACCCAGGAAGAAAGCAGGGACAGTTGATACGAGTAGGATGAGCATCATCCGCACTCGTATCACGAGCGCCCAGCTAGCATTAGCTAGCAGCCCACGATCACCCCCCCCCCCTCGCGTTCAGTTGCACGCGTGTTGCATTCACCCCCCCCCCTTTTGTATCCTGGTGCATGCCTGTTGCATTAAGCCAGTCAGTCGGTGATTCTAGCAGTCAGTCATTCGGCCAGTCATTCATTCATTGAGCCGGCCAGTCAGTCAGTCGCGAACCAGCGAACAGCCAGTGAGTAAAGATAAGCCAGCCAGCGAGCCGACCCGATTTTAGTGGGGGACCAGCGCCAGCCAGCGAGCCGACCCGATTTTAGTGGGGGACCAGCCGATGATGGAAGTCGGGAGAACGCCCGACTGACTCGCCCCCCCGCCCCTGCATCTTCTTTTGTCGTGTCATGTTTATCCTTTTATTTTAATTATATATATATTAATCATTGGTCATTCATTTATAATAACCCGCCCGTAATCAGTCTACGCCTTTAATGATAATGAAACTATTGTAAATATTCTAACGTTGTCATGTTATTTCATTATTAGATTAGGCAATCAACCAACTACATAAAATTAGATGAGCCACATAATAATGGTAGTCAGTGGTACAAGGGGAATAAGTTAAGGATAAGTACATATATAGGTAGTGAGATATCCCATTGTATCAGATGGAGGCCCCTACTAAGAACCACCTTCAGTCAGTCATTCTATCCTAAGCCCCAATGTATTTTTCTATGAATTGTTTTCAAATAAAATTTTCAGTGCCAAAAATTTTTTTCCAAATCGATGGATATATTACTTTTGCCTGCCACTTATAAAATTATTCACTTGCCTTCAAAAATTATTGCCTAAATTATTTTTCACTCATTGCCAGCCTGCCTGCCCAGATCAGCCGAATTATTATACATATCTTATCATCACCCGTTTCACTAAGTGTCAGCCCAGCCAGTTCTCTTTCTTGAGAAATCACGATATTTCATCACACTGTTAAAATACTTATTGCCGCAAGATTTTATTTTTGAATTCAGATTTTTTCAAAAATGTCGGCAGCCGTTTATATCTATTATTTGACAACCCGATTACCAATGCCGGCCAGAATAATGAACATATTTTACCCACCAGGCCGCCATACCCGACGCCACACCACCAGCCCACCAAGTGCCAACTGTTAGTAATTAGGAAGATAATCATAGCCAAATTAGACATTAGGCCAAATCAAACCAAACATTTACGAACACCCGGTAGCATAACGCCCACGCAACGTATTCACTTAGCCGAGCCGTTGCAGCTTTCCCTTATCAGTTGATTTGGTGAGAGCCACGCGAACACCAAACACCAAAGCCAGGCCATCATTTGAACTTTTCAAAAGTCATGGGAATTCAAGCCAGTCAGTTACGTGCCATAAAAAAAAGTTTTAGAATGCCACTTTTCAATGAGCCATAAAAACAGTTTTAAAGTTCACAGCCCCACAATCAGCGATTTCACATCGCACTTCAATTCAGTTTCCCAACTTTTGCAACGAATTTTCCAAATAACAAAAGGTCATAATCCAAAACAAATTCCGAATTTCAAACCATCGCCCACTGCCATTTCATTTTCGAATTTGTTTTTACCATTCTGAATATTCGATAGGCCAATGTCACTCTTGACTTCGCTCGCCGCCCAATGTACATATTCACTGCGCATACAATTCATGTACATACATTTTCACCATTGCAGAATGCAGCTAAGTGGCCAATCAACTACTAATTCATTACACTAAGTCCCATAATTATTATTCTTGTTTGTGTATGCCTAGCAAATGTTTATTAGTATAGCTCGGTCAAGCATTGTGTTGCTCAAATAACTCAAATGTTTAAGTCAGTCAATTGAATAAAATTTTTCAGTCAGCCAATTTATTCAAAATAAATATTTTTCAATTAGGCCAGTTTTTGTTAAATTATGCGCCAACATTATTTATTCTGATATCCTGATCAAATATTCAGTTTAGATAATGAGCCCCGCCAGCCTAAATTAGAAGCGCTCACCAGAAATAAAAGATTGTTAGGAAGAAGAGAAAAAATTATATGAAAGAATTCAGACGATAAGAAATTATTTTGGGTTTTCGGCGTCAGGAACGTCAAGAAATCAGTACACAGACCACTAGGTTCCTGATTTAGCCATTCATTTAGGAAAATTTCGTTTCGCTCCACCCTGCGCTTCAGCGTGCCACAGTCAACAAGCCGAGTCCACTACGGTCGTCTGCTGCCATTCAACCGTCGCCGCCCGCACCAGTTCAATAATTCGGGATAGCAGCTCAGGTTAGCTAAGTTTTCATATAAAGTCACTCAATCACTTAGTTAGCAAACTCATTCATTAATCAACTGAAATCACTCACCAACTCGTCTACTCATTATTACTGCCAACACTTAGCTAGCTAACTCATTTTAACGAGCAAACTCACCTACTTTTTATTGGTTTTTATTTTGTAATTTTTGCCACATTTACTGACTCACTAACACACGACTCACCAACTAATCAGGAGCTGCCGGACGCCGAACGCAGAGTCCTGACAACTGGTCCTGACGTTGCCTGGTCACACGAGGACGTAACTGCTTTTTTTGTTAGTATAGGTGTACTGCTAGCCTAGCCAGATATGTATCAAGCCTTTTCCAATTTTATACTTCGTTGGTGGTCAACATATGAGCCAAACAAGTAAATAGCCTACATACATTTTTCATCTCTCGAGCCACCTAAACTTTGCAGAAAAATATAAATGAATTAACTTGACCACTGACCAGGCTCACCATGCTATATATCTTGTTGTCAAGCCACACTTTGCCAAAAATTTGCAATAAAATTCAATTTCAACGCATTTGCCATATTTCTTGTCGCCAACTCACATTTTGCCAAAAGTTATTGATTGAATTTCAATTTCAACGCATCTGCCATACACCTCGTTGCCAAGTCACATTTCTGCCAAAAATTATTGATTGAAATTCAATTTCAACACCTTTGCCATATATCTTGTTGGATGGAAATTCAATTTCAACGCATCTGCCATTGATTGAAATCCGATTTTAAAAACACATTTGCCATTTGCTTAGCCAAAATTTCTTTGCCAGAAATATCTTTGAATTTGCATTTCATCACATACTTTTGCATATTTTTCCGAAAACAAGTGCTACATTCTAAACCAAATTCAAATTTTCGGTGCCATAATTGAATAACCTCACCTATAACCTATGATTTGTGCCATACCACCAACCCAAATATTTCCTAGGTTACAGCCACTTATGCGACCCGTTGGATAGAACCCAACGCCTGAGCCAGCCAAATCCCTTTAATTCTGATTTTAACAGGTCTTGATCTTTAACAGGGATTGGTCTTCGACCGTCCATGAGCACCAGAAATCCGGGCCGCATTGGTGATAATAAAATATTCAATTGAATGTTAATTTATGTGTATATACTTGTTTTAAGTGATAAGTTTTGATTTTTCACTTAACGATAATCTGAAACCATTATTGTCTCATAGTCGTTTCATTTATGATTCATATACATATCTGCCTTGCATGTTTGTTCACTTGAATTCAATTCAAAGGTGACTGTGATTATTTTTGTGCCATCTCATTTTTGTCTCATGCCATCTCATGCTGACGGGGTCGTCAGTTTCGAAGAAAAGGGAAGGTGATACGAGTAGGATGAGCATCATCCGCACTCGTATCACGAGCGCCCAGCTAGCATTAGCTAGCAGCCCACGATCACCCCCCCCCTCGCGTTCAGTTGCACGCGTGTTGCATTCACCCCCCCCCCCCCTTTTGTATCCTGGTGCATGCCTGTTGCATTAAGCCAGTCAGTCGGTGATTCTAGCAGTCAGTCATTCGGCCAGTCATTCATTCATTGAGCCGGCCAGTCAGTCAGTCGCGAACCAGCGAACAGCCAGTGAGTAAAGATAAGCCAGCCAGCGAGCCGACCCGATTTTAGTGGGGGACCAGCGCCAGCCAGCGAGCCGACCCGATTTTAGTGGGGGACCAGCCGATGATGGAAGTCGGGAGAACGCCCGACTGACTCGCCCCCCCGCCCCTGCATCTTCTTTTGTCGTGTCATGTTTATCCTTTTATTTTAATTATATATATATTAATCATTGGTCATTCATTTATAATAACCCGCCCGTAATCAGTCTACGCCTTTAATGATAATGAAACTATTGTAAATATTCTAACGTTGTCATGTTATTTCATTATTAGATTAGGCAATCAACCAACTACATAAAATTAGATGAGCCACATAATAATGGTAGTCAGTGGTACAAGGGGAATAAGTTAAGGATAAGTACATATATAGGTAGTGAGATATCCCCTTGTATCACAGTTACACTTTATTATTTTATGAAACTTTGGAGTCAAGATACAGGTGAAACGGTTCAAAACATTTCAGTCGACCTCTTTCGGTTTTGGATCAAGACAGATTAGAGTTTATGAAAACCCAGGAAGAAAGCAGGGACAGTTCTAGTTTTCCAGTTTTCCCAGTATAGATTTCCACAACAGCACAGAGAACGACAAAAAATAAAAAAAACGATTCTTTATCGATTTGGGTTTTCAGAACGACGAAAAATAAAAAAACCAACATCATAAATCTTTCGCCGATGCTCCACGGTCAACTTGGAATTGAGAGAATCGGCGCGTATTTTGTGCGATTTCAGGTGGTCGAGCTGATCCTGGATCAGTGCCAATAGAGGTGATACAACGATCGTCACACCATCGTGTACCAGAGCCGGCAGTTGATAGACCAGCGACTTGCCGGCACCCGTAGGAAGCGACACGAACACGTCCTTATCGCCTGAAAATGGTCCGAAGTGAGAGGTAGACTAAGAGAGAAGCACTTTATTCTCAAGAAAAATATGACATTTTGAGGGGAAATAAGTGAATGGTCCTTACTCTCAGAGAGAATGAAGAGGATTACAAATTTCTGGGGAAAAAACGTTTCAGAAAGGAAGTAAGAGAATATTCGAACCCAAAGTAAAAAAAGCAAAAGCATAAAATTCAGCAATCTGGAATCACTGACGGACGAGCCAATCTTCCAAAGGGAGGGGAATGTCTCCGAAGAGGGGGAATTTTCAGAAATCAGGCCATATTACCTACACCTTAATGAACAAACTGCACTTTTTGAAATCGCCAAAGAGGGGGGAATTTCACTTTTCCCACCCCTTCTCGTCCGCTAGTCTGGAATAAAAGAGCAAAATGCCACAACCCACTATTTGCTGAATGCACATGCTGAATTGAAAATATGTGCACCAAATACCCATTGCCGTCACGTCACCTTACTCAGTCGAGAGTTGAACCCGCGGACCCTGGCGATCCATAGTCCAACACTCAACCAACTAAGCTAGACAGCCGGTAACTTTACCAACCTTTGATCATCTGCTCGACAGCACGCTGCTGCAGCTCGCTCTTGTACTTTTCGTGCTTGAAGACCTTGTTGAGGACGAGTTGCGACCGATGCATGCGCACCTGAAACAACCGAGAATGGCTAATTATTATTATTAATTAAGTAGTAATTATTATTAGTAGTATAAGTAGCAAAAACGTCGGCGTTGCATTGCGTGTTTAACCAACGCAACAACATTAAGAAAAAATTTCCTTTGTTGACCTGACATGGTCATCGGAATAATGCTTTTCTTCTACTAACATAATAATAAAATGCCTTGACAAACTTTTAATCAGAGTTTCCTGACAAAAATACTCAAAACACACCTCCAACGGTGTTTTCGTCTCTTCGGAGCTTCCCGCCTCTTCGTTAGTGGCATCTTTACTCATTGTTCACTGAAACTAATACCAAGCTAATTAATAATAATAAATTGAAGCTACGATTTGGAGAAGAATTTCGTGAATACTGGAATCGTTTTTAGGTGAATAAGAGCTTGATTAAAAAGTATCGATAAGTAAAACGTAGATTAATAGAATCATGAAACTGAAACCTCTCAAACCCGTGAAAAGGTACCAACAGCAACAGCAACAACAATAACAACAAAAACAACAGCAACAACATTTTCCGAGACATAAACTGAGAAAAAACACAAACTCACAAATTATGATATACAATCGCAATGGACGTGAACCATTGAAAGGGATCTTCTTCGAAGAAAACACCGACCAAAAGATGGATAAAACTTCGAAATTTTATTCGACAAAATTCAATATGAAGAAAGATGAATTATCTAACAGTCGACCAAAAAATACACACTCACACACACTCAAATGGCAATTGGCAATATACACAAAAACACAAAATATTGTGATATTAACATAATATTTAATTTGGGTCTGAAAAAGCAAGAGTACTTCTGAATTCAAAAGTAGAGAGCTTTCCCAATTTGGTCGCTCAATCAATCAAGAAGTCAAATGATGAACCTGCAACCTGACAAGATGCTGTACTTATTTCAAGCGAAACCAAACCAACGGTTTTTTATACAACCAAACAGACCCAAATCATAAACAAATATAAAACTCAATCAATTTTTTTTCAAATTTGCAGTAATAATTACATTAACACTCGTTAAGACAAATAACGGATAATTTTATATCAGTAATTATACAATATCCCTCGGCGGGTGTTCAAGAAATTCCATATAAATAAGTAAGTATGTCGACTGTCGGTCAATAATCCTGGATCAGGATTAATCGATCGATAAACTCGAATGATATAAAATGGCACAATTCATTAAATACTATTAAAATGGCATTATTTAGCACATGATAAAGACTAAGAAGTAAGGAAGAAAAGAAACTATTACTCTACTGAACTGATCATCAGCGGACGATAAAGGGTGAGAAAAGTGGAATTACCCGTCTTTGGCGCTTTCAAAAAGTGGAATTTGTACCCTAAGGTGTAGGTTAAATGGTCAGCAAACTGCCAATTCCCCCTCTTTGGCAAAATTCCCCTCCCTTCGAAAGGTTGGCTCGTCCGCCAGTGCATCTGATCATTTATAACTACAGGGTTTATAGAATTTTACTTTAGTTTACCTTAACCTAAAGCCGATTCGGCAAAAAATAACCAAGATTTTACCGAAGCAAATGAGATCGGAAAATAATAATAATATAACGGGAAAGGAGAGGGGCGGATTCGTTTCTGCGAATTATTCATGCAGACGTTTTTTTGGCTAATAAAACCTCGAAACGTTTTTCACTTAGTTTTGAAAATGACCATGAAGAGGGGTCTCTGGCTTTAATAAGAAGATCGTTAGCTTGGAAAGACGAACAGTATCATAGTACAATATAGCGTAGTATTAACACCAGACCACAATATTAAACTGATATTTCTATCTGAATTGTCAATAACTAATCGGCAATCAATCATTCACTCTAATTATCGGCGTGACCTATAAAGTTTTGAACCCGGGCTCTGTCGCGAAAAAGTCCAACATCTTGACCACTACACCATGCGGACAACGCCGAATTCGACATTAATGGGCAATGGCCATTATAAACTGGAGAATCACACAAGAGCACGGCACGTAATAGAATAGCAAATGAAGAAAGTTGCGGGAAAATAATGGTTGGAATAAAGCTACATACACAGCTATCGACAAATAATGTCAAAATGATATTTTAAATATTATATTATTGTGAATTTAGAACGATATTTCTGTAAAGGAAAGAACGATTAATGATGTCGAGAGGAAATGTTTAGATGCAGGGTTGTCTAGTGCGTAGGGCGCCAGCCTAGGAAACTGGCGGTCCTAAGTTCGAAACCCGACCTGAGACACAGACCCTGACGCGTCGCTCCGGGGTTTCTGCCATTGCCCGTCAGCTCATTCAACTCTCCGGCAGGTACGAAAAACACTATTCTGAATGAATGGTATTAGTGGCTTCATGGCTTCAGTTAATGAAGAAGTCCAAAAGAGGGTTTGAAAAGACAAGACAGAACCCCGTCATTTCTCCTACATTCGGTTACACGGAGAATTTTTTCCCGTAATAATGCTGAACTGCAATTTCCTATCGACTGGATGACTAGATAAATTTTGATAAGTCGATTTCACAGACATAAAAAAAATGGTAAATTAACTCTTTTACGCAGTGCACCCTTTTACAATACAAATACGAACTCCGACTGGATATCTCGTTACTGGATTTCCAGTCTTTCAATATCGAAATTACTAACAACGATATTCCAATTTGCGGAACGATGAAATCAGAACAATAATGAACTGACGGACAAGGGAAGAACGAAAAAATGGAATTCCCTCCTCTTCGGCGGTTTCAGACAGTTGAATTTGTTCCCTAAGGTGTAGGTAAAATAGCCTGAAAATTGCCGATTCCCCCCTCTTTGACGAATTTCCCCTCCCTTTGGAGGATTAGCTCGTCCGCCAGTGCGATAATGTTTCGTATGTGTATCGTAAATAATTGAGCAACACGGTGCAAAGCGGAACACGAAATGTTCGAAGTGATGACGGAGGAAAATCGAGAAATTGGTGGCGTGGCGTGGCATGGTGAAATGGGTGGCATTAATTGGAAGTACCTGTTATCGTGATGCAACATTGAATTTTTGGTAAGCTTGTATGCCAGTTCTAGAAACATCTGGCCTGCCTCTGAGCACAAGGAATCATTTATACTGAAAAATACATCTAATGATTTAATTCCGAATCTCGAATCTCACCCGTCACCAAATATACAGGGTGGGCCAGAAAAAACGACGACACTTTGATCTGACTTAGATCTGACTTAGTGGTGAATTAGACATTTTGGCTTATCGTTTTTCCTCTATATCAGATCAAAGCTTCGTAAATTATTTTGGCCCACCCTGTAGCTCAACCGGAAGCAAAATCAGTCGAACTCAAACAAGAAGTCATCTACAAGAAAAGAGATATATATAACATTTTTAGCAAAATATAACAATATAAGTAATAGTATAATTCTTGTCTGAAATCACAGCTGTTAATTGGGCTTACCACCGAGTGTTAGTCCGGCTGAAATAGCGGTGCCTTGGGCAGAAATTCGACCATCAGCACCTGCAAATAGTCAGGGGATTTATGAATTTTCTTGCACTTGCTTCATCTGAAGTTTCCTCCACTTCACCGACTGTCTTGATTTATGAATTCGGATATTTTTCCACTGAATATGACAAAAGATTCAATGAAACTTGGAAATTTTAATGGGAGTGCCGAGTCGGGGAGGGGTTCACAGTGAAAAGTTTAGATAACGCAAGGTCCACTTCCACAAAGGATATCTTTTAGTTGCTCCTTCCCCCTTTCATGTTTTAACAAAAATTCTCAAATTGCAAAAAATACGTTGAAAGGTTGCCAACTCAACTTCTTTCTAGATCACAGAAACCCAAACACAACGGTATATTTCAACTTTAATTCTCGATTTATTCATCAATAAAAACTTCTAAACCAACATATTCAGTCATGTTACTGGCGTCCGACCGCTGTTTGGCCAACCTCCAGTGCAAAGATAGCTGAAAGTCGAAGTAAGATAACAATAAAAATAGAAAATTGTTACATAAAAACAAGGGCAAAAAAATCCGATGAATGATCTGGCACCATTTAGTCGATCATAAAGAAAACCAACTTTGTTATACAAATGCGAGTTTTCCCAGTCGAGTGTTTTCTCCATTGCGTGAATAGTCTAAAATACAGAAACGATATATAATATATATACTAGAAAAAAAACAAATGTTACAATTACACATGAGAACACCTTACTAAAAAGAACAAATGTAAAACGGTTTTTAGAGATCAAATCGAAAATGCAGAAAACTTAAGTTTAGGAAGTTTATTGGCAAAGGCTAACCCGTTTGTTGAGACATACAACCGGCCAGAGCGAGCAGCCGAGTGTACAACAGCAGAACACACACCCGCAGAATAGCCACCTGAAAAACAGTAATATTTTTACTAGAATCTTTTGTTTTACACTACCATGAGCGAATCCAGAGTTTCCAACGATTTCATGAATGAAGAAACTAAATGAAATTTTGAAAACTCGCATCGGAACATGCACTGGCCTGGCGGACGAGCAAATCCTACAAAAGGCAGTGTACAGACCAGGGCAATGGATCAGATTTTGGCTGGTCCGGACCTATCCACACCAAAAATTTTGCGGGACACCCCTTCCTTACCATTCATGCTTCTGAGGTACAATTTTTTCATATGCTCATAGAGCATGTTGAAAAGTCAGTTTTTTCTTTGTATATTGGACACGTCGTGAAAGCTTGGAAAATTATGGCTTGGGGCAACGGAAACTTCAGGTTTCAGAAAATATATTCAGCTGCGCTGCTTTGTATGTATTAACGACGTACTTTGAAAGATCAAAAACGGATGGCGCGTAGCGCCAAAATTTTGACGTTTCTAGTATTACTGCTTTGTACTAGAGACGTGTCTTGAAAACCCGAGAATTGATTGTAAGTGGCGCTGAAAATTTGATGTTTTTAGCAATGGTGCTCGACTTTAGAAACCTCTTAAAAGCCCAAAAACAGATGGCGGGTAGCGCCAAAATTTTGACGTTTCTAGTAATACTGTTTTGTATCGGAGACGTGTCTTGAAAGTCCGTGAATCGATTTTAATTAGCATCGAAAAATTGATTTTCTTAGCATTGGTGCTCTGTTTTAAAAACCTCTTTTAAAAGCCCGAAAACGAGTGGCGCATAGCGCCAAAATTTTGACGTTTTTAGTATTACTGCGTTGTATTAGAGACGTGTCTTGAAAGCCCGAGAATCGATTATAATTGGCATTAAAAAAACTGATGTTCTTAGCAATGGTGCTTGGTTTTAAAAACCTCTTTTGACAGCCCGAAAACGAGTGGCGCATATCGCCAAAATTTTGACGTTTTTAGTAGTACTGCTTTGTATTAGAGACGTGTCTAGAACTCGAGAACAAATGGCGCTACGCGCAAAAATTTGGACGTTTTCAGCACTACCCCTTTGTAATAAAAGCGTGTCTTGAAAGCTTGAGATTTAATTGCAAGTGGCGCCGAAAATTTGACGTTATCAACACTAGTTTTGGATTTCATAGACCTGATATAGAAGAAGAAGAACGGTGGCGCGTAGCGCTGATATTTTTACGTTTTCTGTATTTGAGACGTATCTTAAAAGCTTGAGACTTAATTGCAAATTACCGTTCTCAACGGTAGTGTTTGGATTTATAAGCCGGAGTTTATATAGTACAAAAATGGATGGCGCGAAGCGCCGGAAAATTTTAAGATGTTATCCTCGCGAAGCGCCGAAATTTGGACGTTTTTAGTACCACTGCTCTGTATTAAATCTGATCGAGCCAAAACTGATTGCACCGAATGCCGCAGGAAAAATGGTGTTAGGATTGTATGATCCGTAATGGCCGTTGCCCGCTGCGGTGATCAAGTTTATTAGTCATACAATGCATCACTTTACGCCTTGTACGGAACCAAAATTGAGTTAGCATTAGCATTAACATTAGCGACAGTGGCAGATAATATTGAGCTGCCCTATCCTGACCCATTGAATTGAACAGTTTCAAAGAGTGAAATTAGAGCTTGAGCTGCGGGACACCCTTTCATAAGAGAAAAC
>OZ038442.1:7961748-7964248 GCA_964036265.1 Daptonema setosum
TTGGGAGAAATTCCTCCCAATTGGAAGATGATTTCCGACATTGAATCATGTCACTAGTGTGCAAAACCAGTTTTACGGAAAATTCATGTCTTCCAGTATGGATATGAAGTTCCGAAATCGTAAATGAAGTGTATTGGTTTGGGTTATACATTTATGTATATTAGGCGAAAACTAGTAAAACTCTTCCTATTCATGGTCATGAGTTAGCGTGATTTGGAAAGGATATACCGTAAGACGCGTCGTAGAACACTGATGTCATGACGGGTAGTATAGGTGAAGTCAGCTAATACAAAAACTAGTTATTTTCTTTTTGTAAACCGGTGAGATGGCACGTGAATGAATTTTTCAACAGAAAATTACTTGCTGTTGAAAAGTTCGTTCATCTATCTTAATAATATGTAGCTATCAACCCTTGTAGCCATATTACGAGCTAGATATAGTTCCTTTCAAGTTATAATAGAACTGAAACGTTTCCGTTTCACGTTTCACGTTTCAAGGGGAAACACGAAACATGAAATCGACCACTTAACAGACTTGATCGGAAATCCGAGAATACATTGAGACTTTAGACAGTATGAGATCTCATCATGAAAAATCTTTATACTTACTTTAACAGGTTAAATAGGTAAAAACGTATCCATAAACCAAAATTTTTTGTAAAATTACCATGCGACATTTTTTCAGTCTGCCTGCTGAATTATGTTCTCTTTATTCTTCTTTCCGCTACCGTTTTTCGGCTTTTTTGTTAAATTTTATTATTTTACGGTTTTATTATATGTTTTCAAAGTTCGGATGGTTATTCTTTGACTGCGACTGACGAGCTTCCGAACAACTTATAATACAATACCTAAAAAATTTGGAAACTACTTATGTGGTTATTCGAAACTAATCGAACTGAATCTATACACCTAGCTTTACGATTTTCTTCTATTTACGCTCACACAAATTTCATTCTAACTTTATGTTTTTTTTATTAAATGCTTATAAGATTAACTTGTGTTTTTATTCACTTTTAAATCAGTACATTTCATATCTTTTTATTCTTGGTTGTACATTGCTTGGTAAGTGAGAATAAAAAATCAACAATAAACAATAAATCATCAAAAGTATTGAAAATATGTATCTTGAATAAAAAAACTATTAAAAAAATAACGATTAATAAAACAACATAATCTTCATTTACAGCTTCACGGACGTCCAAATGACACTGACTCACGCGAAAATTAAGTCGGCTTGGGCTATCCTCTTATTTTGGGTTACCGTCGTTAATACACAAAGTTGGTCAACGATCTCATGTTACAATGAAAAAAACATTGAAATTTAATTTTCTCAGCTCAACTGATTGCAACAACACGCTTTCACTCACTTTGGAAGAATTTCCAGGTCCAATAACAAGCACAGACTTACAATCTTCCTTGTAAAAGTGAGGACATTTAAGTTGCGAGAAACAATAGCAAAAGAGTTGCAACTGTTTTTTGAAAGTTTTCTGTAAACCCCTTCTGTCTGATGAAATTTTTAGCTGAAGAAAATGTAAAATCAGTGTAATGGTAAGGGTCGTCGCAAAAAATACAAAAAAGATGCAACTGACTATGAAGGCACTCTAAAACAGTCGAACAGTTTTTGCATGTAAACAGGGAAAGCATACGCGATTGTTTTCCTGAAAACTCCATCCCGAATTCGGAGAAATATAAAGTTTTCCCTGTGCTGTTTGACCTAATTGCCAAAAAAAGTTCAGTTGGCTTAGTATTAGCTGTCATCGTTTATGTTTCATTCCCCGATGTTTCATTAACTGATGTTTCATTATCTGATGTTTAATCACCTGATTGATGTTTCAGCATGCCTAAAGTCGAACATTCCGGTTGGCGCCAACGTGAACCCAACGATGACCTACACTGTTGAGAATCCAGACACAACTAAAGTCAACGCCTCTACCGGTTGGCCTCACTCACTCACTCGCTCACTCACTCACTCACTCACTCACTCACTCACTCACTCACTCACTCACTCACTCACTCACTCACTCACTCACTCACTCACTCACTCACTCACTCACTCACTCACTCACTCACTCACTCACTCACTCACTTACTCACTCACTCACTCACTCGCTCACTCACTCACTTACTCACTCACTCACTCACTCACTCACTCACTCACTCGCTCGCTCACTCACTCACTCACTCACTCGCTCACTCACTCACTCACTTACTCACTCACTCACTCACTCACTCACTCGCTCACTCACTCACTCACTCACTCACTCACTCACTCACTCACTCACTCACTCACTCACTCACTTACTCACTCACTCACTCACTCACTCACTCACTCACTCACTCTCAGGGACGGCAGTGCAATCATGTAATACGAATTACATTTGGGCCAATGGGGCAACAACCTCAAAGGTCTACACATGCACGGCTCAGGATACTTGGACACCAGAGGACTCACAGATGACTTGTGTGCCAGGTTGTTGTTGTTGTTGTGGTCGTTGTTGTTG
>OZ038442.1:7979248-8001748 GCA_964036265.1 Daptonema setosum
CCTATCATAAGGCTTCACCTCCGTAACATAACATGTTATATTATTGTGTTATGGTGGAGCATGTTCGGCCCGTACACAATAACTGAATAGAGACAAGTGGTGGTTAGATTTGATAAAATCAAAGTAAGAATTATTGCCCGCCCTTCATTATTTTAGTGATACCCTACTTATTGTTGCATTTTATTTACTCGAAACTTTCAAGTTCAATTGCATTTATAAACTATTAAATTATACCTGATAACGCGTGGCTTACACAATTATACTAACACTATTTCGTTCTTCATCACGATCTTATTATGTTTAGTGATTGACTATAGCTTGGTCAGGGTTTCTTGCTATCAAAAACTAATTTTGTTGGCCGGTTTCGCACATTTGCAATGAATTATGCGCCAATTTCGTTTATTGTCTAAATATGAAATTGATGTTATTTCTCGAGATTTTGGAAGCGCGCCAGGAACAGAATTGAATTCAAACTGCGCACCAAAAAGTTTTTGGCTAACAAGATACCCTGGATAGGCTATGAGATAATGCGATATTACTCCGGGTTGTCATTCTAGTGAATTCATGTTGCGAATTATATATTCTATAAGTATGCATAATATTCATATTATATTCCTTTTATATATAATTAATCTGTGCCTTACCTTGATTTGACTGCTGTTCAGAAATAAAATCAGCCAGCGAATTAAACTGTGTACGCAATTTATTATTTATTTTTTATAATAAATAAACTGGTACGTTATGTAATTACAGTTGATTACAATTGTACAGCAACTTTATCAATGGATACCAAGAACACCTGAAAATTTGAAAAAATTTTCCTGACAGATTTACTTGTATCAACAATAAACCAATTTCGCAAATATGCTTTCACACTTAGAGCAGTAACAACAGATAATGATCGCATAAAAATTAGTTACAGTGCAATTATCGGGTTACGACTTTTTCTGGGACATTTCCTTTCAAACCTTTTCCTCACGCCCAAATGATGTGCACGTCTCTCCGTTTGATAGGATGACTGAATCGACGTGAAACAAAAACCACCCCATTCGGCATGATCCCAACTAATTCTTCGGTTATAAAAACATCATTTTCCCTTATAATAAGAATTTTAATGGCTTAGACTTGGTTGGGAGTGAGGGAGAGGAAAGGTGTTATGAAAAAAATGCCCCAGAAAAGTCGTCCTCAAATACTCGGAGTATATAAAGATAACTATAATTAAATCACAGATTGATTGATTTCGATTGACGTGTATATTACAGAACGTATGTATATTAATTTTTTTCCACGGGAAATTATAATATAATAACTAAATAAATACGACTGACTGTATTTTTCTGTTCAATAATTTAGTATTTGCGATCCCAAGAAAAAAAATCACACAATTTATCACATGAATGCCTTCAAATCTTCACCAGCACCACCGAACAAGTCTTTACTGGATTTCCCAGGTTTCTTCTCAGCCAATGCCTGCAATAGAGGTAGAGGTATAAAATTACGCACTCACTCAATAAAGTTACGCACTCAATCACTCACTTAGTTAGTCACTACTCAGTCATCCATTCACTCGAGGGAGACTCACTCATTCACTTACTCACTCCTCAATCACTCACTCACTCACTCACTCACTCACTCACTCACTCACTCACTCACTCACTCACTCACTCACTCACTCACTCACTCACTCACTCACTCACTCACTGCACTACACCCACTCATTCACTCACTCACTGCACTACACTACACTCACTCACTCACTCACTCACTCACTCACTCACTCACTCACTCACTCACTCACTCATTCACTCACCTGCGCCGTGTGGGCGGCAAATCCGACCGGCGGACCAGCACCCCTCGGCAACGGATCGGATCCGGCGAATTCATTCCTTCTAGAAGTTTCCAGAAGATTCTGCTGGATTTGAACGGAATCTCGATTCCGTTGATCAGCGGCGGAACGATTTCCGTTGATGGAAGAGTTTGCCACCGAAGTGCCGATCTCTTCGCCGGTGAACGGGTCGATGAAGATGGCTGGATAATATATGAGGAAATACAATGACAACAACAACAACAACAATCACAACATCATCAACAACTACTATTACAACAACAACATCAACAAGTACTATTACAACAACAACATCCACAACAACAACATCAACAACTACTATTACAACAACAAAAACTACTATTAGAACAACAACATCAACAACTACTATTACAACAACAAAAAACATCAACTACTATCACAACAACAACCACAATTACTACTACTACTACAACAACAACTACAACAACAACAACAGCAAAAACATCATCAAAAACAACGACAACAACAACAACTACAACAACAACAACAACAACAACAACAACAAAAACATCAATAACAACAACAAAACCAACTGGGTCCATGCCTGCCACCACCATATTTCTGTTTGTTCAGCTCCCTCTTCTCTCTACGGGCCTCCATCTCTTGTCGACTCGTGGCAGCCACTTCACTCAGAGCTTGTGGAATATTGTGCGACTGAAAATCAGTCCCGATAAAACTTGAGAACCAACGAGGATAATTTTTGCACATCCGGCATCAATTTCAGACCGACACGTGTAACTGACTGCTTCTCATTTTGGTTATCATGCTGTTTTCATACGATATTATTATACTTTTCTACTATACTATCTTATGATTATTAGTTTTCTTACCGTGTCCTTGAAAACTAGCTACATAAACCCGACGACGAAAGTTAATTTTGTCAGTCAACCTGTCCCGATTCGAGCAGTATATCGACCAGTGAATGAGCGATCGGTAGGTCGTCGGCAATAGTGAACAGACTCAGCGACTTGCCCGACGTGCTGCAAGATGACTCACTGACTCATTCATTCACTCACTTACTCACTGACTCACGCACTCACTCATTAACTCACTTTTGCATTGACTCTCTGACTCGAACACTAATTTGGAACCATTGATTCATATTCTATATGCAGAAGGATGTAAGGGACTTCGAAATGGAGGAAAAACATTCATTTTCAAAAATGACGTTTTTGATAACCAGAAAACTATAAATGAAATCATTCAAGGAGATTTTTTACAAACCCAGCGCGGCCGGTCCTGCCAACACGGTGAATGAACTCGTCAATGTTCTTCGGAAGATCGTAGTTCACAACGTAGCTGAAAATATTGACGTGGAATAAAACATCGAACAACAACAGCAACAACAACAGTAACGTCCTGATCAAAAACAACTACAACAACGTCAACAACAACGACAAAAACAACATCAACAACAGCAATGTAAACAACAATAACAACATCATCATCAACAACAACAACAGGAATATCAACAACAACAACAACAACAACCAACGCGATTCCCTTGATGTCATGACCACGCGCCATCACATCCGTAGTGACCAGTATTTTGAACGTACCATCGCGAAGCATACTGAAAAGGAATTTACAGTAAGTTTTCTGAGTCTAATGCTAAATAAAATTACAGAGCTAAGCTTTAAAACAATTAACAGCTAAAATTTTCAAATAAAGCCTGTTTAAGATTTCTTTCAACCAACAAACAATCAAAACGAGTCATTTTATTAAACCAGCATCCAATCAAAACGAACACCGACATCAGATAACAAGTGTTTAAAAAAAATTCAGTCACTGTTGTCCATCTTGGTCGAACAAAAACCAATAAGAAATGTTGCCAAACGACAACCAACGCTATGTTATGCTCCCTCTCCGACTGCATGATGTCTTTACCACCGCGCATTCGATGAATATCCCGACGACCAGTTCGATCCTTCAACGTGTGCACCACGTTCTCCACACTGAAACAACAACAACATCAACAACATCATCAACAACAACAACAACAACATCAAATACAACAACAGCAACAACATCAACAACATCAAATACAACAACATCAACATCATCAACAACAACAACATCAACAATTTTTTATATACTATTTTATAATATTCTATAAAATAACTACAAATAACACATTATTATTATTTTTAATTATAAAATTTTATTTCCCACCTCAAATTCTCCTCCCTTAGGCTACATCATTATTACAAGCTTATTCAATCTGCTTTCAGGTTTTCCTCACTTGTTGATTTTTCCCGTTATTATTATAATTTTTTTTATTATTGCTATTTTTACTTTTATTTTTGTTATTAAATACTATTTTAATATTAATTTTAATTTTTTTAAATCACAGATTATATACACTCTTATGGTGTTTTTTCACCATCAATTTTTAAATTTTAAATTTCAAATTTTTACAGTTTTTATTATCAAAGTCTTTTTTATTAAGTTCAATCTTTCAATTTATACTTGATTAAAATTACTTACTAACATCATATTTTCTCTAATTTCAATACAGTGTTCTATTATCTTTTAATCTTTTTATTACTTTTCCCTCTATTAACTACCAATATTTCAGGGTGATCTAATCTTATCATCATAACATACCTTTTATTTTCAAAAAAAAAAAAAAAAATTGCAATAATCATATATTTCGTTGTCCGGTGATTCTTTTTCTTCTTATTTTTACCATTTTCCTCTACTAAAAATTTCAATTTTAATTACCTTAAATAAATTTTTTGCTTATTTTACTTTATTGTAACTTGTTAGTCATTTTTTGTGCCCTCTTGTCAGTTTACACTGAATAAAATGATGATGATGATGATGATGATGAACAACAACAACAATATCAATCAACAACAACAACACATGAACAACAACAACAACAACTACGACATCTTTAACAACAACAACAAGAACACGTACAACAACAACATTTACAAAAATATCGTAAATAACAACACCAACAACCAAAACACCAACGGCAACAACAACAAAAACAACAACACCAACGGCAACAACAAAAACAAAAATAACATCAACTACAACAAAACAACAACATCAACTACAAAAACAACAACACCAATAACAACAACAACAACAACAACATAATCATTAACACAACAACAACAACAACAACACTAACGTGGCTTTGGTGTTGCAGAAGATGAGCATCTTGGCATCCGGTTCGGATCGCAATAGCATACCAACCTGGTAGGTAAAACATTCTCAATTTAATAGAAGGCTGATATTGAATGCACGCACTTTTTGCTCAAGAATGTGTTAGACTGGGGTAAATCTGCATTTTATCATGTCAATTAAGTTCAGTGTTAGTATGTTGTCCGAATAATCAGTGGAAAATGATTTTTTTGTAAAAAAATCATCACGCGTCAACGCAGATTTGAATTTAACTTGTGCGCCAACAACCTTTTGGCTAACAAGAAACCCTGGATACGCTATAATAACCAACAATATCAGCTTTGTCACGTCCCAGGCACACTTGAATGCGTAGATCCACGTCTTTGCAGGCCTACAAATAAGAAAAAAGGTTCACCATTGAGATCCTACTCAGGTAATAATAAATATGTAAGTAAAATTTCAAGTAGAAATCAAGTTTAATTAAGTAAAATAGTATTTTTTTGATATAGAATATCATAAATAATAAATATAATATGATAAAGACTACAAAAAAATGTTTGATACGATGTTTTTCATGAAAAGACAGTTGTTCAAAAGTCAAAACTAACGCCTAACGAGAGCTTATAAAATTCTCACCTACCCAATGACATCCAACCAAACCCAACCGTCAGTTTATCGGCTTTCCCGATCGATATCAACACCGGATCGATCATGTGTGACTCGGCCAGTTGACGTACTTTGTCAGGCCAAGTGGCACTGTAAAAATAGAGAACCCATTATTACACACGATAATCAACAACACAATTATAACAACAACAACAACAACAACAACAAAAGTAACAGTAACCACTAGCAACACCTTAACAACAACAACAACAACAACAACCATGACAACCACAACAACAACAATAACAACCAGTACACAACAGAGACAACTGCAACAAGAAAATCCACAACAACATCAACAACCACAACAACAAACAGAACAACAACAACCATTACAACAACAGCACCTGGTCATGACGGTTGTACGATCATTTCGGGTCGAGCCGAGCATACTCTGAATCTGACGGTAGAAATCGGGATCCAGCATACGATCGGCTTCGTCCAGTACCTGAGCAGAAGGAACGATGAATGTTGCAACAATCATTAATACCAACACAAGCAAAAAATCCCACTACCCTGCAATCATCGTATAGTCAAGAACAACAACAACAACAACAACAACAACAACAACAACAATGCCAACAGCAACATCATCATCAACAACAACAACATTCAACAAAGTATGAAACAACGTCTATTCGCAAACTGCCCGGTGTACAGACAACAACAACAAAACCACACCAACACAAACAATCACAACAACAACAACCAACAAAGTATGAAACAACGTCTATTCGCAAACTGCCAGTATCAGTCAATGCATTCAATCTGCCCGGTGTACAGACAACAACAACAACAACAAAACCACACCAACACAAACAATCACAACAACAGCAACAACATCAACAACCAACAAAGTACGACACATCGTCCAGTCGCAAACTGCCAGTATCGATCAACGCATTCAGCCTTCCAGGTGTACCAATAACAATTTCTATGTGTTTGGCCAACATCTCCGTTTGCAGCTGCTGGCACGCCCCACCGATTACAACAACGCTGCAAATCATCGGATACTCATCGTGTTTAACATTTTTTATGAATGATGTCATAAAAAAGTATGTATATATCATAATCATGGTGTTTTTCATTTCATACGACGTCAATAACATAACAATATATACAGCAACAACAACAATATATTTATATGATCATCTTATACTATTTATAGTAATAATAACCCACATTTAGACAATCTCTATGACAGGTAACAACAACAGAATAGAATTTGTACATATAATCATGAAAACGTGAACCACCTCCTCCGTACAAGTTATTATAAGTACTTGCCTAACTTAGTTCAATTTTAATATGAAATTATTACCTTCTAATCCACTCAACAACCTTCTAATCAGCTTATAATGGTACTTGTTGACCTCGGCATGTATCTGTTGGGCCAGTTCTCTGGTCGGAGTGAGGATGAGCACCGTCGGGCCTAATCGATCCACGCGCGGCCTGCATAATTTAGCGGAATCGTAAACGCATAATAAGAAAAAATTACGTTCCAACACTTCAACTGCAAACTAAATTTGTTCTGCACCGGATCGAATTTTGGAACTTGAGAAAAAGAATAAATTTTAGCATGGTTTTTGAGTGAGTGAGTGAATGCGTGAGTGAGTAAAGCATGGTTTTAATATGCTAACGTCGGCTGATTCTCAATGTGCACAAACGCGGGCAACAGGAAGGCCAGCGTTTTGCCACTGCCTAAAACATACAAATATTACTTAGCAACAAAACCAGATTTCAACTCAAACTGCGCCCCAAAAAACTCCCAATTAACACAAAAACTTTGGAAAGCTTTTAAGGAAAACGACAACCAACCACACAACCAACGACAACCAACCAGTCTGCGCAATCCCGATGGCATCGCGACCCGACATGACCACCGACCACATCTCTCGTTGGATCGGCGATGGATCGGTGAAGTCGTTCTCTTTGATGGCCGCCAGAATTTCGTCTGAAAAGTGATTAACATTAAAAAAAAAGAAACGAAAAACGATTATATTCTCTATTGGTTAGGAGACTGAAATTGAACTCGTGACTTTCTCCTCGGCGAAATTCAAGACTGATCCATATTCCGTGTTTTAGAACGCTTGAGTAACAAAATAAAAGATGTTTTCTAACGTTTCACGACATTTTAGAAGCTCTTGAGGTTGAGAGATAACGATAAGTGGATCAATATTTATTTTTTCATTTGATACTCAGTCATGACTCTATACATATATATCGCTATATTTAGCTTCACCAACCATATTTGTGCCAGACATGCTCAAAGCGGGTGACGGGCTTGATAAGAACCGGATCATCATTCAGAACTGATCTCACCGTGATCGCACCATTGGAGCAGGACGCCCTGTGAGGTATATGTTACAAGATTCACAACACTAAGATTCATCAAAATTTCCGACATCTCCATGTTAGATAATTCACATAATACACGATAATTTATGCCTGAACCATGTATGATCACCGCACACAACAACAAAACAACTACAGCGATATCCCAACAACACCAACAACAACAACAACAACACCAACAACAAGAAAAGCACCCCACCACCACCACAACAACAACAACAACACCAACCATACCAACCTGATCTTTTCAATTTCCGACCACTCCATCTCCTTGACTTCGTCATGTTCTTCATAAAACTCCTTGATGACCGGTGGTAAGCCCATCCAGCGTTTCTGCTTCAGCTCTTCGTAGGCTGCTCGACCCGACTCACCCTGATTCATTAGTTCTGGAAATTGATTACAAAATTTTGATTCATGATATTTTTGTTGTAATGTAAACAAATCAGCATCTTATTTAGATCGATTAGGACAATAAGTGCTGAATAGTGAATTCAAGAATATTGACTATTATATAGATTTATAAAAAAATTATGTTTTAATTACAATTTTTAATTAGATAGGTTGAGGAAAGTGAAATGCTAGAAGCACCATTGAGAACCACTCTCAGAACAACAAAAACTACTAAAAACAACAACAGCAACAACACCAATATCAACAATCAACAACAAAGGACCAACTACAACAAAAATTACTAACAACAACAACAACCTCAAAAACCCACCCTGTCTCAACTCGAGCTCCCTGTCCTCTAGCTCTTCAATCAGCTTCAATTTCCGTTGCAATGCGGCTTCTTCTTCCGGATCGCGACTAGAAACCCATTTGTTAGCCTGACCGAATCCACCACGACTGCTCTCGGCCTATAAACAGATCAGCAGCTAAGCCACTGGCGGATGAGCTAATCCTTCAAATAAGGGGATTCTTTTCAAAATTTAGTTGTTTATCCTACTTATTAAAAGAAAAATCTGAAATGAGCTGTCATTAGCTATATTTTGAGCTTAATCAAGTGTTCCACCTTGACATACGATTACCACTGATAATCGAGAACATGGTTAGGAGCAGACTCTGAGGCTGGAGTGGCGTTCCATATCCTGGTGTGAGCAGGACAAATACCAAACCGCCTCAACTTTCCCCGTATGTGGTTCACCGCTGCAGTGAATTGAGGGCCTACCCAACCGACCAAGTTGGACTTATTTATAAATACTTTGTATGTTTACTTTGAATATCTTCACGATTACTTCTCGAAAGTAAGGCTTATCACTTGAAACTGATACACTAAACTTACAACCTTGACATCCCAGTTGTCATCATTCCATGTGTTCCTAGTGAATCCATTATTATCCTCATCATTCAATGAGAGCGGTGGTGGGGGACATACGCTGCTGAATCCTCCACACGTCCCTGCCGAAGTACTTGGTTGGTTGTCGTTGATCGCCGATAATAGCCACGGATCTGCGAGAAATGCACTAATCACATCAGATTACTTGGCTTATCTACACTACAGAAATTGTGAAGAAGAAACTGCAAGTTTTAGGATTTTATTTTATTTTTAATGAGTAGCCGACACTGGCGGACGAGAAGGGGTGGGAAAAGTGGAATCCCCCCTCTTTGGCGGTTTCAAAAAGTAGAGTTTTTTTCTTAAGGTGTAGGTAAAAGGGCCTTATTTCTGCGAATTCTCCTTTCTTCGGAACGATTTCCCTCCCTTTGGAGGTTTGGCTCGTCCGCCAGTGTTTACAGAAATTTTGAAGAAGAAACTGTAAGTTTTAGGAACTATTAATAATGAGTAGCCGATGCGTCACTCGTGGAACTATAGCATACCCAAGAGTTCTTCTGATACACGCAGAAAAGTTTTTGGTATGCGCTAAAATTTTCAAGAATTATATCTGTTATTCACATGACATTTGAACGAGATACAAACGGTGCGCCTGATCCATTGCATGATGAGTTCATGAAATACCGTTTTGTTAACAAGACATCCTGACTAAGCCACCGGCGGACGAGCTAATTCTTCAAAGGGAAGGGAATTTCGTTAAGGAAGGGCGAATTGGCAGTTTTCAGGCCATTGCACCTTCACCTTAGGGAACAAACTCTAGTTTTTAAAAACTCCAAAGAGGGGGGAATTCCACTTTTCCCACCCCTTCTCGTCCGCTGGTCTGTAACCAACCAATTTGTCTGAATGCATCGGGCAAATCGGCCCAGCCGCATTTCGGCGGCCAATCCGGCACGCGTGGTGGTCGTTCGGGTGAACTATCGACCGTGGTTACGCTGTCCGAGTTCGAAACCTGTCAAAAGATCGGTAATGTAATACAATAAGTGATCAGCATCTAATAACTGGTTCATTAAGCGGTTTTTTATAAAGGGCGGTAAAAAGGCGTCTGCTATGTATGATGTAAAAAACCAAAGAAACTACCGTAATCTGAGTTATTATACTCTTTTTACGTGTACTTTGTTGTACCTCAGAAGAGGTTGCAGATCACCTCGAAACTTCTACGCTTTTTCCTAATAGACTATGTTAGTGCCAAACATTCATTAAAGCCCGTATGTTGTTTCTGCAAGCACAATTGATGCCAAAAACGTCTGATTATGAAACATCAGACAATCAGTGTTAACACGCACGTCAATCCTCATCACCCCATGGTATACTATGCTGAACTATGATGTCGACCGAGTTGAGGCTAGTGATGTTTCATTATCATAGGTTTTGGGCAATACTTTTGCTTACAGAAACAACATACGCGCTTTACCTCATCATCAGTCGTATGGTCTATCGCTCCATCCGAACACGCCTTCGAAGCTGAAAATACATATACAAACATTACATAAACAAAACGTAGTGCATTGAAACTGAAAGTTACGCTATGCTGTTCTCCAAACCGTGTCATTTATACAATATTTTCAAGTACATACATTCTTGTAACCAAATATCATCAGGTGTTTTTACATTTCACAAAAATTCAGAAACTTTGGCGAACATGGTAAAATATTTTTTTGCAAGCATGAACGACATGATTGATCGACCTTGATTGGCTCGACCGGCCCTGCCACGACCATGACCGAAACCACAATCAGCTGATCTGCTGGTTGTAGTTAGCGCCTCTGAAGGTCTTCTCATGGTCATCTGCAACCTTTTTTCCATAATATATTTAAAGAAATTTGGATTAATATAGCCTGGCGTTTGTTTCTTGTCACGAAAAATTCAGTGGAAACTACCACAAACAGCACTATATTTGGCGCCTTTTTTAAATTTAAAAACTGTCTGCCAGTGCACCATATTTTATAAATTACATGGATGAACAGTTTCTTATAAATTGGTGGCAGAAGAAAGTGAAATTAATGAATTAGTGTAACAAGTATCTTTGATTAAGCTATTTTAATTGAATATGTAATGTAATATGTAATATGTGATGAAGGACAACATAAACAAGACAATGATTATAAAAATGAAAAATAAGTTGTAATTCAGCGCAGTAACGCTCTCCTCTGACACAAATAACAAAAAATTCCAACCTTTAAATGAAGATTTATTCAGTAAATTTATTAACCTGATTTCAAATATTAAATTATCGTTTTGGCAAATGAATGATTCAGAAACAAGCGGTGGATTTACAGAGGTAATCAGGAAACATTGCAACATACCTTGCAGGCATCACTTAAAATGGGTGAAGATTGGCGATAATTTCAGAACTACCGAGAAATATTGAGAAATGTTCAGTTCTGAAAACAGAAGAATCATGCTTACAAAAGTGCTAAGACGAAATAGAATAAAACAAATGAACTCCGACAGTAATTCGGACAGGTAAGAACAAAATATACATTTGAGAAAGAAACAATCACTAGTTGCTAAAATCACATTCCTGATGTTGACCTTACAAAAATCTACACTAAAATACGCTGTTACTCTCTTGATGATTCTAAACAGGTAAAAAACGTCATTATAACACCAAAAATTGTAACGCGAATGTCACGTAACAGTACAAAAATTAACTGTATAAAAATTGCATAAAAGGAATATTTTGAAACAATGTACTCAAAAACTGACATGGAAATCACAAATTACGAATAAACCTAGGGTTTAGTCGAAAATGAATTACTGTTCCAAAAAGCTGCGTGAACTCTCGATAAACAACCTTATGTTTCAAGATGTCAGATACTTTGTCGATGAATATTTCGCCTGTACAGGGAAGAAAAACCACTTTTATCCGACGAGATCTTCACCGACAAAATTTTGATATCGTGAAGCGTCAGTTTGTTTATCGAGAGTTCCCACTTCTTTTTGGAACAGTAATTCATATTCGACTATAGAACAGTACCGGCGACGGTCATGAGAAAATAGAAGTTTCTCACGGAAATTTGAACACGCCAAAAACTTTTTGAAATACCAGAAACCCTGTAATTATTCGAATCCGTAATCATATCCCCTGTGGTAGCGATCCGAGTCCGAGTTGCGTGACTCCAACACTTCGCGCGTGTGCGCGGCGAAACCAGTTGGTTGGTTGTCGTTGTAATTGTTGTAGTCATCATCGTTGCTACTATTGTTGTTGTTGTTATAACCCTGAACAAGCCAGAAGGTTATTCAAGGTAAAATTATATTTTACTTTTAAAAATAGCACTTGAAATTACGACCTGGATTTCATATTTTTATAACTTTATGAGTAGAAGTTTGATTGGAATTCTGTTTCATGCATTTTCACCAAATACAATGCATTGATGGCAGCAGTCTTCAACTCAGTCTTATCATATCCCTCCATATCATATCATATGGGTGATTTAAAAAAAGTTCAATTTTCTGACCGTGACCGATGAAAATAGGGAAGCCGCACATTGTTCCAAAAATCATCCAAACTTCTGCTGCTGCAAGAGAAAACAACCCACTGACGAGCCAAACCCACCAAAGGGAGGGGAATTTTGTCGAAGAGGGGGGAATCGGCAGTTTTAAGGTCATTTTACCCGCACTTTAAGGAACATAATATACTCTTTGAAAGAAAGCCAAAGAGAGGGGAATTCCACTTTCCCACCCCTTCTCGTCCGCTAGTGCACCAACCTGATTCCGAACCCCCATGCCATAGTTGTTGCCGCTGTTGTACTGGGTAGAATCGTATTTACTACCGTACCCACGCCACTCACGATCGCCGTACGGATCCGGGTTGAAGGCACCTGAAAGATTAAATCAAATTTTTAATATTATTTTGTTAATTTTTTTATTACATCTTTATAAATTTAAACGTAGGTTTTAGATGTGAACTGTTTAGATATTGTTTTAGTGCATTACTTAGTGTATTAAATGTAATATTTTATTTAGTATATTAAGTTATTGGTGTATTATATTCGAGTCCGCATATTTCGTTACTAAAATCATTTTTATAATACACATGCACTGTTTGAGTTATTATTAGTAATTCCTTATCATTATAATCCCAGTCATTTTATCATCAGTCAGTTTGAGAAATCATCTAGTTCAAAGAAACAAAAAACGGACAACATTATAACCTTTTTTCTTGCCGTACATTTCTTGATTCCTCTGCTGGCGTTCGCGTTGCTCGGCCACCGCATAACCGCTGGCTATCGCCGCTTCACGCAGCGCTGTGTTGACGTTATGTGACTGAATGTTTTTTACCTCTCACTCAACTCATTCACTCACTCACTCATTCACTCACTAACTCACTCTCACTCACTCCCTCACTTACTCCTAAACTCACTCACTCACTCCCTCACTCACTCACTCACTCACTCACTCACTCACTCACTCACCCACTCACTCACTCATTCACTCACTCAGTCACTCACTCACTCACCCACTCACTCACTCAGTCACTCACTCACTCACTCACTCACTCACTCACTCAGTCACTCACTCAGTCACTCACTCACTCACTCACCTGACCACTCTTTTCCATCAGATGGACCAGCTTTCCCACGATCTGATTGAAGAAGTTGTCACTTCGCGATAACAAGGACAGCGCGTAGCCTTTTTCACTGGAGAAAAGAGGAATAAAAATATATTGTTATAATAATAATAAAATAATAATTTAATAGCTAAATATAGCTTTATCAACCAAAATTATCACTTGACCTAAATATTTACTCAGCCAAAATTATTACTGAACCAAAATTATTACTGACCAAAATAATTACTCAACCAAAATTGTTACTCATCCAAAAATATCACTTAACCAAAATAATAACTCAACCAAAATCATCGCTTAACCAAAATAATTAGTCAACCAAAATAAATACTCAGCCAAAATCATCACTCACCCAAAATTATTACTCAACCAAAATAATTACTCAACCAAAATACCACCAACCCGGCACGACCACTACGACCGACGCGATGCACGAAATCCTCGATA
Source organism: Daptonema setosum (assembly GCA_964036265.1). NCBI lineage: Eukaryota > Metazoa > Nematoda > Chromadorea > Monhysterida > Xyalidae > Daptonema > Daptonema setosum. Next base: position 7,993,622 of record OZ038442.1, read on the forward strand.
TTGGATGGCATATCGTAGTTGATCACATCCCTGAGAATCACATTTTTCGAAAATATTTTGTTTACCTGCTTCTGGGTTTCTTTACTTTCGAATGAGTTTTTCTGATACATAAACTGTGCATTTAAGATTCGTTTAGTAAACTTGTTTTCTTCCACCATTTTCAAATTAACACCACATTTCAGACAAAACAAATCTGTAGTCACTTTCTGGTAAGCCTGATAGAAAGTCAAAATGGTCTATAATCATAGCAGTTACATATTAAGAAAGTCGTTTTATTAGAATATGATTATAGTTGTATAGTATATAGTCATATATAGTACATTAGTGAGTAATATGACTGTAGTAGTCATATATAGCTATAGTCATCGACCAACACCAGCGGGAAGTCATGTCCTCGACCCAATAACTGTGTGCAGACGAGAACACGAATTTCACCGGAACGAATTTTCCTGAAAATACGAGTCATAATGTAACAACAACAACAACAAAAACAACAACAACAACAACAACAACAACAACACCAACAACCACCACAACGACAACAACTAACGCAATTTTATCTTTCCGCTGGGGCTGTTCCAGATTACTGCTGATCATTGCGATATCACGACGACCGGTGCTTAACCTCAGATTCTGGCACACTTCTTCCACTCTATAAATAGAACTCGTGTAAATAAAAAAAAATATGAAAAATTATATTGAAATACTGATGAAAGAGCGGAATAAAAATGTATATAAGAATAGCTATAAATATCGCTCGAAATAAAACTATAATGATCGTGTGTGTGAAAACTTTAAGCTCGGAAATTTGATTGAAATTCAAACAGCGCGCCAAAAATGCGCGTTATGATAACCTACCGAAAATCATAATAATTACGACAAACCGGGTCTTCGTGTTGCAGAAGATCAAAACTTTGTGATCCGATCCCCATTTCTTCAAATACCGTATCGTCTGCAACAAAACACCACACCAATCAAACAAATAGAATGACTAACTGATTAATTGATTGATCAACTAACTGAAATTTTAAATTACTTCGAGTCTTATTCACGTTAAATTCTAGAATTAATTTCATGTTGCAATTGCTCCAAATTTTTTAAAACATTTCAGAAACAAGAAAACTAACCGTATCCAGCTTCTTATTAGTGTCCACAATCAGCACTTCGAGGTCGACGCTCTGGCACACCTGCAGATCAGAAACAAAGTTGAAAATAAATCAGAAACCCCAATGCGGATTTTAGAAAATCACATTTTTCCATCTAACGGCAGTCAATCTCACCAAATTATTGAGTTCACTTTGCACCAAAAAACGTATCTTACAAAGAGACAACCAACCTCATGCTGATAACCGATTAAAATAACAACTATACCAAAAGCCAAAAACGAATTTTCGAATTTCACAACCAATCATAATTCTCAGCGACAACCAATCTTCATGAAAAAAAAACAATCTATTCCAACGACAACCAATCCCGACCTTGAGTTCGTCACTCCCAATCGACACCATCACCGGATCATTCATATACGATTCACCGATGTGACGAACGTCTTTCGGCCAGGTGGCACTAAAAAATAAACAACATAAATCATGAAGAAAAAAATACGGGAAAACACCTTTATAAAAAACAATTAGATTTCGATGTCCAGAAAAATAAATTATGTGTCGCACAATAATTTGTCTTTCTGAGCTACACGACTTCTGCTAGTCGGCTGTCGTTACACAGTGCAAGGCATAGCCGTCGATAAAGCTGTCGTGTGCTTCACAGCTGGTAGTATAAACAAGGTGCGACACAATTTTCTCCCGTGGCCACTAGCGGACGAGAAGGGGTGGAAAAAGTGATATTGTCCCCTCTTTGGCGTTTTCAATAAGTAGAATTTGTTCTTCAAGTTCAAGGTATAGGGGAAAGCGTTGTGAAAACTACCAATTCCCCCTCTTTGATGAAATTCCCCTCCCTCTGGAGGATAAGCTCGTCCACCAGTGCCCGCGGCTTTACCTGGTCATGATTGTGATTCGATCTTTTCGTGTCGATTGCAGAATGCCAATGATCTGAACGTGAAAGCCCTTCTGCAGCATCTCATCAGCCTCGTCAATCACCTGCAAAAAAATTATTTAATAATAACCGAAAAAAATTGCATATTCCATAAAAAATTCCAGTGGAAATTGTCCGATAACCATTCATGAAAGATATGTTCTACTTTCTACTATAGGCTGTTCGTTCGGGGTTTCTTGTTATTAAATTATTTCCATACAATGAATCAGGCGCATCGCATCGTATGTTGTCCAGGAGAGGAAAAATTGTTGACCTCAAAAATAAAAACGCGCCAAAACAAGTTTTGAATTCAAATTGCGCGCCAAAATCAGTTTTGAATTTAAATTGCGCGTCGAAATCAGTTTTGTATTCAAAATGCGCACCAAAATCAGTTTTGTATTCAAAATGCGCACCAAAATCAGTTTTGAATTCAAATTGCGCGTCAAAATCAGTTTTGAATTCAAATTGCGCGTCGAAATCAGTTTTGTATTCAAAATGCGCACCAAAATCAGTTTTGAATTCAAATTGCGCGTCAAAATCAGTTTTGAATTCAAATTGTACGCCAAAATCAGTTTTTGAATTCAAATTGCGCACCAGAATCAGTTTTGGATTCAAATTGCGCGTCAAAATCAGTTTTGAATTCAAATTGCGCGCCAAAATCAGTTTTGAATTCAAATTGCGCACCAGAATCAGTTTTGAATTCAAATTGCGCACCAGAATCAGTTTTGAATTCAAATTGCGCACCAAAATCAGTTTTGAATTCAAATGGCGCACCAAAATCAGGTTTGAATTCAAATTGCGCGCCAAAATCAGGTTTGAATTCAAATTGCGCACCAAAATCAGTTTTGAATTCAAATTGCGCACCAAAATCAGGTTTGAATTCGAATTGCGCGCCAAAATCATGTTTGAATTCAAATTGTGCGCCACAAACACTCTACACCTAACCAAATACGAGATCTCCTCGACGGCCAACGACCCGCCGGCGATCAGATCGTTGATGCGACCCGGCGTACCGATCACGATATCGGCCGGATCACGGGCGTCGGTGAGCATTGCGATCTGACGATTCCTGTCTTCACCGCCCACGCATACCACACTGCAAACATTATAGTTTGGTCAGGGTACATTGTTACTAAATATTTTCCTGAAAAACTTATACTGAACAATTAATAAGTTGGGCATGTTGCGCATAAAAATATGTATGTTATACAAATGTAGTGTGAACAGCTGAAATTTTTTAATAAGTTTGAACGTGCGCCGAAATTCGAATGCGCTTCAAAAGGATTACAGGAAAAATCGAAGTAACAAGAAACTGAGACCAGACTTTACGGTACAGATTAGTCAAATTAGTTTACTGACGAGGCAGGCCAAGATACCTCACTCACTTACTAACTAACTAACTCACTCACTCACTCAGTCACGCAGATTTACAAAAGCGACCCCATTTTCAACCAAAACGCGTACCATGCACCATTGTTCTTTTCGACAAAATGACCACAGATTTTTATTTTGGGCGCCAGTTTGAATTTGGATTGAGAATGTGAGCCACTTCAAAAACAACTTGAAGAAATAAATTGAATAAAAAATTTGGGGGAAACTGATTGAAGGGAAAAAAATGAAAGTTTCAGCAATGTTGGAACTATATAATAATTTTCTTTTGTTTGTCTCCATGGGATATTACGATCTAGCCCGTGTTATAATGCGTGTCTGCTGATTTTTTCATTTTCGTGCGAGCTCGGTTTTTTTTGGGCCAATCACGTCGGGGGCAGACTACACAAAAACCCTAATTGACGAAAAACTAGTCGTTAGAGGTTCATTGGTCCCCTGAAATCGTCTGTAATTTTTCTACTCCAGAAATTGATTAATTTCGGTCCCTCCACCGTGCAAAATTCTGAAGAAAGCATATGAAGAAACAAGCATTACGCCGCCCGGCCGCCGAGCTGAATTCGACCAAAAATAAACCGTTTCTCAAAAAAAATCTGATGTTTTCAGGAAGTCAATAAACCCTCTGAACAGTTTTCATAGAGTTAAAGTTATCGCATAGTCAGCCACCGACGACAATAGCTCGAGTGGACTGCGTGCACTATAACACGGGGGCTTATACACGCGCATGCATTATAACACGCGCTAGTATTCAAAACAATCAACAGTAGTGGGACGAGCCGAGTGGGCCCAGAAAAAAAGAATTCAACGGTTTTTCGGTTAGATTGCAGTCTCTGTTTCGGTTGTTGTTTCGGTGTGATAACGAACGGGGCTTAATAGTGGGTTTTTAACAGAGGTGAGAAGATTTCTGATTTTTTCAGACGTCAGAAAGTCTCAAATTACCCGATACAGGAATTTAGAGAAAATATAAGGCTCGAAAGCCATTATAAATGTGTGTGCTTGAACCTAAAAAGTTGATAAATTAGGATTCGCCGCTTAGTTTGAGTTTTGGGGCTAATTCTATATTCGTTATTATGTCAGTTGAGTCCATTTACCTATTAATAGTTTTTGACTATTGTGACTACTATGACGGTGTCATATTTTAACATGTTTATTGACAACCGAAGCGATTCCTTTGAATTTCCATGTAAATGTGGTCATTTCGTCGAAAGGGAAAAATGGTGCATGGTACACGTTTTGGTTGAAAATGGGGTCGCTTTTGTAAATCTGCCTAAGGCACTCACTCACGCACTCACTCACTCGCTCTCTCACCCACTCACTCACTCACTCACTCACCCACTCACTCACTCACTCACTCACTCACTCACTCACTCACTCACTTACTTACTTACTTACTTACTCACTTACTTACTTACTTACTTACTTACTTACTTACTTACTTACTTACTTACTTACTTACTTACTTACTTACTTACTTACTTACTTACTTACTTACTTACTTACTTACTCACTCACTCACTCACTCACTCACTCACTCACTCACTCACTCACTCACTCACTCACTCACTCACTCACTCACTCACTCACTCACTCACTGCATTCAGTCACTCACTCACTCACTCACTGACTCACCTGCGAATGCCCTGATACATGAAGAGCTCGGCCTCTTTCCCGATCTGTTCGGCCAGCTCGCGAGTGTTGACGACGGCCAGGACGGTCGGACCAAGTCGTTCATCTCGTTTACTGAAACAAAGAATATAATAAGAGATTATTTAAATTATTATAATAATAATAATAAACAACAAATAAATACATAAAAATAATAAAATAGTGTTATATTGAAATATTTGTAATTCCCTATTACGAATGAGAGTGGAATTAGCAGTTCATTCCAGGGTTTCTAGCAGGCTAACAAAAGGAAAACCCGTCATTTTTTGTTATTTTTTTACTGTTTCATCAATCGGGACATAATTATTACATGTTTCTGAATTCAACGAACGTGGGCTGCTTGATGATGTGCACGAATGCGGGCAGCAGAAACGCCAGCGTTTTGCCACTGCCTGGAAAATAAACAATAATAATTGATATAATGAAATGAACATATACGTAAATATTACAACAAATATTTTTGCTCACTTATTTATAAAACCGGTCAGTTACAATTATCTACAAAATTTGACGCTAAGCGCTAGTGCTGGATCTCAAAACCACCATGAAAATGAAAAACGCCGAATGAACCTGTAGCAGCGATTCCAATACAGTCTTTGCAATAAAAACAACAACAAAAACAACAACAACAACATCAACAACAACAACATCAACAACAACAACAGCAGCAGCAACAACAACAACAACAACAACAACAACATCCCCCGAACCTGTAGCAGCGATTCCAATACAGTCTTTGCCCGACATAACCAACGGCCAAACTTCGCGCTGGATCGGTGTTGGCCGCTCGAACTTTGGATTCGCCGTTAGCTGTTGCAGGATTTCGGCTGAAAGTTTCACTTTCGTCATCATCATAGAAAAAGTACAACAACAACAAAATAACCAAACAACAACCACCACAACAGTAACAACAACAACAACCAGCACAACCACAACAATAACAACAACATCAAAAACAACAACAAGAACAACAACAAGAACAGCAACAACAACAGCAGCAACAACAACAACAACAAAAACAACAAAAAAACACAAAAACAACCCCAAAAACAACAATAGCAACAACAACAACACAAACAACAACAACAACAACACCAACAACAAAAACAACAACAACAACAACAATAAAACAACAACAACAACAACAACGCTAACGGTAAGGCGCCCAGACGTGCTCAAACTTGGTAACTGGTTTGATATTGGGACGGTCGGGCCGACCGGGCTGGGCCTTGATATACTTGACGTGGATTTTGCGCGTTTCATTTTCCTCTCTGAAACGGATTAGTTTATGGGCGAAAATAGCTAACCAAATATTACTAGAAAGAAGCATTATACCAGTGTATAGAACGACACTAGTGGACGAGAAGGGGAGAGAAAAACTGGCATTCCCCCCTCATTTGGCAGTTTCAAAAAGTAGAATAGAGTTTGTTCATTAAGGTGTAGGTAAAATGGCCTCAAAGCTGACAATTCCTCCCTCTTTGACAGAATTTCCCTCTCTTTGGAGTTTTGGCTCGTCCGCCAGTGTAGAACTATAAGAATATTATACGAGAAAAAAGAATGTACATGGCGATGGCGGCAACGACAGAGTAATGCGTCATAGTCTGTGCCACCTGCCAGTTTCGATCCCGGGACGTCCGGATTGCGAGTCCGGCGCCCTAACCACTAAACTAGACCGGCAACAAACTAGTTTTTCAACGTAAACTCAACGATATCATTCTTCAGGTCAATCTTGAAAGGTATGAGCCACTGGCGGACGAGTAAATCCTCTAAAGGGAGGGGAATTTCTTCAAAGAGGGGGAAATCACAAGTTTTCATGCCATTTTACCCACACCTTAGGGAACAAAATCAACTTTCTGAAATCGCCAAAGAGGGGGGAATTTCGCTTTTCCCTCCCCTTCTCGTCCGCTAGTGGTATGAGCTGACTGAAGAAACGAGATTCCGCTCAAATCGGAGGTTTGGCCGACTCAGCCAGATAACTGGCGGACCATTTAAACCCCTAAAGGGAGCAAAATTTCTTCACAGAGGGGGGAATTGGCCTTTTCAGGTCATTTTACCTACACCTTAGGGAACAAATTCAATTTTTTCAAAACGCCAAAGAGGGGGGAATTCCACTTTTCCCATCCCTTCTCGTCCGCTAGTGGGGTGCCCGTGCCTTCGTCAGTTGCGAGAAATTGCAACTGATTTTGCAAATTTTCCGTAAACCCTTTCAGTCTCACGAATTTTTCGGCTATAGAAACTGTGAAAATGTGACATGGAAAGGTTTACGGAATGGTTGCAAAAATTTTGCGATTTTTTGCAATTGTTTTTACAACTGACTATGAAGGCACTCTGAGGAGATCCAACCTGATCTGATCGACCTCGTCCCAAGACATGGCCGTAATCTCCGTATGTTCCTGATAATATCCTTTCTCGACGGGCACACGCAACGAATTACGGGCGAACTCCAGCTCAGCCAGTTCCGCGGCGCCGGCCGAGCCCATGTTGAGCAGTTCTGGAAAAAAGCAAACACTTAATTTTTTTTAAATAACATGAATAACTCATTGATAAACAAGTCTGGTTGGCAATTGAAAAGATTGTGATCAACAAAAATAAAGCCTCCCATGATGAAGGTTCACCTCTCGAGATAATCCATTGACAACGACAGCAAAAACAACGACGACAACAACGCCGATAACCACAACCACAACATCAACAACAACGACAACAACAACAGCGACAAACAAAGCCACAACAACAACTACAACCACACCACAACAACTACAACAACAACGCTGACAACAACAACCACAACCATAAAAACAACCACAACAACAACAACAACAATCTCAACAACAACAACAACAACAACGACAACCACAACAACAACCATGTTGTATCACAACCAACTCTTACATCAACTCATCCAGGCTGAGTTTTCTAGCGCACAAAACTAACGGCAACAACAACAACAACAACAACAACATTCAACAACAACAACAACCACAACCACAACCTTGTTGTATCACATCCAACTCTTACATCAATTCATCCAGGCTGAGTTTTCTG
>OZ038442.1:8004248-8104248 GCA_964036265.1 Daptonema setosum
TGGTAGCGATCTGCTGATCTCGATGGTACACATCATGAGTGTATGGATGGGCACGTACCGGCAAGATCAACGAATCATCATCGTCATCCAGCAAGCAGTCCGGTAGCCGGTCCCTGACGGCCGCTCTGGCACGAGATTCGGCGATTTCGGTGGCCAGGAACGGATCTGGAATAGTAATTGGGGATGGGGCGATAATTTGGGAATGACCGTTATTTCACTATGTGACTTGGTATTCCTCGTTGCCATTATGGTGCGAAAGTTGAATAAAACTTGGAACTTGAGCGATGGGATTCGAACTATGTCGCCGGTCTAGTCTAGTGCGGCCAGCCTCGAAAACTGGTGGTCTTATAAGTTCGAAACCAGGCTTGAGACACACATCCTGACGCATAGATCTCGGGTTTCAGCCATGGGCCGACAGTTTACTGAAGCTCTTTCTCTCTCTCTCTCTATCGAGCACTAGCGGACGAGAAGGGGAGGGAAAAGTGGAATTCTCCCCTCTTTGGCGGTTTCAAAAAGTAGAGTTTGTTCCTAAAGGTAGAGGTAGAATGGCCTGAAAGGTACTAATCCCCCTCTTTGACGGAATTCCCCTCCCTTTGGAGGGATAGCTCGTCTGCCAGTGCCATCAAGGGACGGACGTTAGTCCGTTTCCTTATTATAGTTTCTGCTATGCTAAAACTGTATTAGTGTGCCCTGTTGCGTTCAGTAATAAAATCTCATGACTATACCACGAGGAAACTTTTTTATTCATTTATTTATTTTTCTTTTATTCAGCACATTCGAGTATAAGAGTGTGTTAAATGGAGATAATATTAATCGTTGTAAAAAGTGTAAGGACGAATGGAATGTAGTGAAAAAGGTGGAATAAAAAAGAAATAATTTAGGGTGGATAATCAATCAAGAACTGACCGATTTTCTTGAAGGCCTCTGGCAGCTCCATCCACTCACACTTTGGAGGCCAGTTGGATACGGGTGGGGGTGGAGTCGGAGTCGGTTCACAGATGGAAGATATCATACTGCCACTGGCCTCCGACATCTGGAACAGAATACTTATCGGTAAGAATTTTCCCTCCCAGAAAATAAAATTAGTGAATAGATACTAGTACTACAATCTTATACTTTGCGAGTGATAATGTTTCTTCAAACAAAAAAAATCCCCAAAATGACTGATGATGACACATTCCTAGCTTCAACTCAATTCAGTTGACACCATTGTTCAACACAGTGAAGCATGGGGTGATGATGATTGAACATGTTAACACTGGCTGTCAGATTTTTCATTATCAGTCACTTCTGAGATCATTTGTGGTTACGAATACCCCCGCATGGACATGGATGTGGTTCAGAAATACCCTTTAAATTAATTAGCTCTAGCTGATTAGAATTTACCTCCAGATGAACTGGATTGTTCAGTGATCTCGTTGTACAGGGTGTCCCATCCTTAACCGCCGATGTTGACAGCTTCGTGTTTGAGTTGTACTGGGTCTTTATAACTGAAATTTCATTTTCAAATAAAGAATTCTTTGGCAATTTGTTTGACCCCTACCAGAAGTTAATTGGACGTCTGTAGCTATTTTTATAAGCAATCGAAAATATGCCCATTTTTTACAATTTTTTCTTCCTTAAGTAACTTTTTTTCAAGAACTTTAATAAAAAGGAAATACAAGAGCAGAACATGACATGAAGTAGCACAACCCTGAATAAAACAGAACAAAATTCAGAAGATAGTTCACTCAATTTTCGACTCAGACATCGTTTCCAGCGGCGTGGCACAGCTTCCACCCCCACGGCTCCATAACCTGAGTCCATGAAAATTGCACCCATCTTTTCAAGGATACAGAGACGTGGCTGCCCCGTTTCTACTGAACTTCTCGGATATACGTGCTCTTTCAAATCATCCTGAAGCCAGGATTTCAGGGGGTTCAGGTCTGGCGACCTGTCAGGCCACATAAGTTGTCCTCCGCTAAGTATCCAGGAATCAGGAAAGGTCTCATTGAGCCAAGCTCGGATGATGCTGTCATACCGAACCGTCCTGGCTTTCTTGCAAAAGTGGATGTTACCTCGTCTAAGACTTTGGGAAAGCGACTTGTTGTTCCTACAATACGGTGCTCCGGCTCATTAAGCCAGCATCACCCGGGATCGGCTCAATGAAACCTTTCCTGGTTCATGAACCTTTCCTGGCAGAGATTCTGGAACCTAGAAAGGTTCTGTGGCCTGCCAGGTCGCCAGACGTAACCCATCTGGATTTCTGGCTCCAAGGTGATTTGAAGGAGCGCGTATATCCGAATCCAGTCACGTCTCTCTATCATTGAAGATATGGTGAAAATTTCATTGAAAAGAAAGAAAATAAAGTCCAAAAGTGGACCTTTTTTCGATTGCTTGTAAAATAAGCTACAGACGTCCGATTAACTTTTGGTAAGTGTCAAACAAATTGCCAAAGACTCCTTTATTTGAAAATGAAGTTTCAGTTATAAAGACCCAGTACAACTCAAACGCGAGGCTGTCAACATCGGCGGTTAAGGATGGGACACCCTGTATACATATGTATGTGTATGCATTGCATAGACAAATTTTACTACGATCCAAAAATGGCATTCTAAATTCAGTACCCTACTTGAAAATAATAGAGAATCATGAATGAGTGAGTGAGTGAGTGAATGAGTGAATGAATGAGCTAGTGAGTGAGTGAATGAGTGAGAAATATGCGTAACCAACTATAGACGGTGACGGGCTACGTAACGGGTAACGCAAACCACCCAATCGATCATCCAAACACTGTTCACTGGACGGCGCCTCGGGTAAGCGTTCCAACTCGGCCTATAACAAATTGAAAAACACAAAAATTCAACTTTGGCGCCTTTTTTTCGGTGATTACCTTACCTGATATGGAAATTCTATAAATGATTTTACCAGTCAGCAAACTGAATGTATTTTGTGAAAATATGTGAATGAAGTGTACGCATGGACATGACCAAGTTTAAAATCCGTTGCCACATCAGAAATAAATTATTAGGCGCACCGCACCGTTCTTTTGTCTCCCGAAAATCAGGTGAAAAATTTTCCCGAAAATTGGGCTGCGCGCCAACAGCGGATTTGAATTCAAAAAAAACTCTCGAGTAACATGAACCCTGGATAGGCTCTACCAACCGGCGTACGAGCCAAACCTCCGAAGGGAGGGGAATCTCTCCAAAGAGGGGGGAATTCACTGAAAGTAGGCCAATTTACCTACATCTTTGGAAACAAATTACACATTTTGAAAACCCCAAAGAGGGGGGAATTCCGCTTTTCCCACCCCTTCTCATCCGCTAGTGGCTCTACCAACCAGCAGAGGTGGGCCGCTGGGGGGGGGGGGGGGGGGGTAGGGGGTTACCCTCCCCCACTTTTCAGGGCCGGCGAGTAGCACCCCCCCCCCCCCTAGACAAAAATTTAGGTCGCCTACCCCTCCCCCCTACTCGGAATTTTTGAGAAAATCGGCCTCAAAACCTCGATTTTGAGGCTCATTTTTCCAAAAAAATTTGGCTGTGAGAATTTTTTTCGAACAAACACGTTTTCTGGGTCAATTTTTTTAGTTAAAACCTGAAAAAACCGGTACATGTGATGTTTATACCTTAAAATAGAAGATTTTTTTAGCAAAAAACAAGCAAAAACAAGGTTTTTCTGCGAAAAAATTTTTTTCTACCCCCCTACCCGACCTTACCCCTTCCCCCCTCCCCCACTTTTCGGGGCGGGGGTAAACTGAGATTTCAAAATTCTACCCCCCCCCCCCCCCGCCAAACGCCAAAAAACCCGGCCCACCCCTGCCAACCAGATCATCCTGAGCGCGATCAAACCAGTTGTACACGTGGTCAGCGGCCGACTCCTGCACTGTGAACGCATTCAGAGCTGCAAAACTGTAGTGAATGAGTGGCCGGTTGAGTTTGTGAGTGAGTGAGTGAGTGAATGAGAGTGAGTGAATGACCGAGTGAGTGAGTGAATGAGCGAGTGAGTGAATGAATGAGCGAGTGATTGGGTGAGTTCGTGAGAGAGTGAGTGGGTGAATTAGTGATTGGGTGATTGAGTTGGTGAATGAGTGTCATTTTTCTAATTTACCCACGAATTCTTCATTGATTCTTTTTTATTATAACTTCTGCATTACTGAAGTCAACAGGGCACACTAATCTAATACACCATATCAAAATGGTTGTTTTCAGTCATTGGCAGAGGATTATATATGAACGGAGGGTCAGGTTCTGAATCTGAAGTCAGGTTTCGAACCATGACCACCAGTTTCCGAGGTTGACGCTTTACGTACTAGATTAATCAGACGACAGCGCACAACTTGTGTTTACTTTTTTCCTGGTACCTCTCATAACGTACTGAACTGGTTTGGCACTGAGAAACGGAAGAAAAATACCAAAATCGTGAATTTCCCACGACTGGCGAACGAGTCAAACGTCCAAAGATGGGGAAAATTTGCAGTTTTAAGGTCGTTTTACCTGCACCTTAGGGAGACAACTTTTTGAAACCGCCAAAAGCAGGGGAATTCCACTTTTCCCTCCCTTTCTTGTCCGCCAGTGTTTCCCACTAACCTTCATTGCGTTTCCTTCGATTCCGGCCGCGACCGAATCCAGCACGAGTGGTACCATGCGTGGTCAGATTACCCAGACCGAACGCGGCATTCAACATGTCCTCCGAAGTCGTGGAACACGATGAAGTCATGATTTTATATATCCGGTATATAAGTTCGGATCTGTGGAAAAAAACATGATTATATTTATTTCTGGTTTGGTTTGTAGAAGACACGTTCATTATTCCTGATCTGCGGAAGGAAGTCACTTGCAATTCACATAATTTTTTTTTGTTTTTTTTCTCGCTTAGAATGGAGTTTGTGCATGACTTATTGATTATACCGCTAACTGATCAATTTTTCTGACAACTAGAGATAGGTTGGAAAATGGCAAATTTATTTCGTGCTGATCTGATATATAGAAAAGATTGATAAATACATTTCATAAAACATCCCATTTTCACATATTGTACGCGGGTTTTCTTAAAAAAACAATCCTGGAACAGCAACACCAAATCTTCCGAAATCTGGCCGATGAAATCGGATATCATTACAGTCATCGAATTGAAAATCACCAAGAACAACTAGATTTTCATCCACAATTCTGTATTTCATTTTATCTCCAACAATATTCAATCTTCACATATAGTCGAAAATGAATTACTGTTCCCAAAAGCTGCGTGAATTCTCGATAAACAACCTGATGTTTTAGGGTGTCACATTTTTTGTCGATGAACATTTCGTCTGTACAGGGAAGAGAAACCACTTTTATCCGACGAAATCTTCATCGAAAAAAAATGTGACACCCCAAAACATCAGGTTGTTTATCGAAAATTCACGCAGCTTTTTGGAACAGTAATTCATTTTCGACTATACACACACACATTTGATGACTCATAAAACTGTGCCTGATCAGGCACGGGGCTGACATAACATAGAGCGTAATCCTATAAATAATTTCACTCATTTTTAGGGTGCTTTCAGAGTCAAAATTAAAGAAAATTTTTCTGCTGAACTCTTGATTGAAAACAGCTTTCCTATTACAAACCTGAATTTTCAAGTGAATAATTTTTTTCACAAATCATCAATTTCCCTTTTTTTTCACTTTCTTTTGGACTCTTTAAAAGCTTCCCAACAGCTCATTCACATGTTCGATAAGTTGCTGAATAAACGCGCTCCCGCTGGCAACCAATAACAACAAGATTTAACAAAACAAAGCTGAGATGATGAGAAGTACATATACACAAGAATGGAGCAAATACAGAACAAAAAGATACACAAAAAGACACGATATTACAAATAATAACAGACAATATATCCGCTGAAAAATGCACTGAACAGTGAATATCTAGCGGAAATTAACTGAAAGGACAAGATAAAGATTTTACATAGGGAACAGCTTGGCAGGGGAAATACGCTGTATCAGATAAACCATACAATAGTAATAAAATATCGAAATGAAGAATATTATAATACGTTTAAAATGATGAAAAATATTTATGAGAAAATAATGATTACAATTCGGATCGAACTCAAACGGCTGCACTGCAGTTTATGACTATACGATAATAGAGGGAACATAAATATTCAATTACTTTAACTGTTGACCTTTTGAAAAAATGAAGCCTCACAAATGTTTCGACAGAAAAATACGATGAATCGATGATAATTCCGAAATAAAATTTCGGGCTTCGGCAACCGTAAAATTCACATGAAAAAATTGGCGACGATAAATTTCTGACGGTGACCAAATATGAAAAAAGGCATCAAAAACAAAACTGAAACTCAATAATTAACGCGGTTTGATATTAAAATTTTTTCATCCCAAATTTGTTCTGGTAGCCAATAAAAATTTGTAAAAAAACTGAGAAAACACCCTAATAAAACATGTGTCATGATTTCAATTTTACCAGTTTATTATAGCTTGCTCAAGAATTCTTGTTATCAAAAATCATTTTTATGGAGTCGTTGAAACATGTATAAATGAACTAAGCTCAATTTTCTATGTTTTCCAATCGTTATCAGGAAAAGATTTTGTTTCTTGAAAATTTCTACGCGCCCCGGCCGGAAGCAGTTTTGAATTTAAACCGCGCACCAAAATTTTTCTCAATAACAAGAAACCTTGACCAAGCTATATCTAAAGAAAATACGATAAAAATATTCGAAAATGATTAGAGAATGCAGGGCCACTGTAATACCTGATGTACATTTAGTGATTTGTGATAAAAAAAAGCGGGCCAACACAACGATTAAAAGAACCAATTGTTCGTTAATACGGAAAGAAATTCACAGACACTTGAATGAACTTTTCTCAATAAACAGTAGAGAAATCTGGATTCTGAAGAATACTAGATTTTGGTAACTTTGTGCTAGGTAATTTCAGTGGAAAGAATAAATTACCGAAAAAAATTTCAAATTACAGCCAAAATCGCCAGTCATTCCAATCGGTGATAATCTCTCAAACGCTGTGATGGAATTTTTTGAACGAAAAAAATGCAGATCCAAATACAGACAATTACAAGTCTATTTTCCCAGCATAAACACATTAAAAATTTATATAATAATCAACCACAAATTTCTGTACAACAATAGATCAAACCACAAGAAGAACACGTTTCACAAATATTTTGAACACAATTTCAACTTTATGTGGTTGTTCACATTATGATGATCGGTGTATTCTGATGTTGAACTCAGCAAAGTTGCCAACACCGCGGTAAATTAACTATAGTATCAGTTATATCATTTTTGCGAAAGAAAAACTCAAGTACAAAAAAAATATTTCGATTTTCCCAGTGAAAAAGACAACATTTACCGAGTTTGCCAATTATATACTCTGACGATATATAGCTCTGATTGTATATATGTATGGCGGCAGTATGTATATCGATAAATCGATCACGTTTCATGATGGTCACTCAATAGGAATATTCTTTTTCAACAAATTTCTCAGATGAAAGAAACCGTTCAGCATGAGATGAAACCATCAAAGAATATTCAAAAAACACAGTACGAGTAAGCTGTGCTAAAAAAACTTCAAAAAGAATCCCATTTACTGTACCTTATTCGGAAACCTGCACTTTCTGTACACTCCAACTTTTCTGTAGTGATGAACAGTTTACCATATTTCGCAAATCTTCACTCATGCTTGACGGCATCATTCAGCCCTCTGGTCAGCATCAACAACTCATCCAACAGATTCACTCCATGGCCACTCACATTACCCGATGGCGCCGTGGCAGTCGCTGTCGGCACATTGGCCGGCATCTGCTGCACTCGCTGTCCGGCACCAACTGCCGGCATTTGCATCGATGCCGATGAAAAATGCGCAGGAATCGATGCCGAAATGCCGTGATGATGCGATGCCGAGTCGAGGTCCCGTTTGACCGTCGAATGATGCACCACTGATACGGGCATATGCGGTAACAGGGTATGTCCGGTGGCACCTAATAACTGCCGAGATCCGGCATGTGCCACCATCGGGTGCCGATGAACAATGCCGGGTTTTGCCGGTCTTGACACCGGATTCTGCTCCAACTCTTTCAGGTCGTCCGTGAGATTCTTCAACTCGTTGACTATGTCCGGCACGGCCATCAGGGGTTTCGAGGGTGTATACTGTTGTTGTTGTTGTTGATGTTGCTGGTATTGTTGTTGTTGTTGCTGCTGCTGGTATTGCTGCTGTTGATGTTGTTGTTGTTGTTGTTGTTGGTGTTGTTGTTGTTGTTGCTGGTATTGCTGTTGATGTTGTTGTTGTTGTTGTTGTTGTTGTTGTTGTTGTTGTTGTTGTTGTTGTTGATGTTGTTGATGTTGTTGTGACTGTTGTTGTTGAGTTGTTGTTGGTTGAACGGATGCGGATGACGTGATGACGGTGGCCTCGGGCTTGAGGACCAGCGTTGAGGCGCCCGTCGAGAGAACCCGCGACTTTTTGCCATCGCCAGAACCGGGTGGTTGCGCCGATACGGACGGAGAATGTGTGCGTTGAGGGGTGGCTGCAAAATGGAGTCAGACTCATTAGCTTATAATATAGGCTATACTCTGGCAAACATGCATTGATAATTGATTCTCTGATATGCCTATGGCAAGCACCAATTGTGATTAGGACCCAGCGAAGTCTTGTTATCCGAGTGACAACCTAACAACAAAAAAGGTCAGTCAACTCCCATCGCTTTAAAATCGCACCAACCAGTCGAACTACGAAAACACCATTCTGATATGCCATTAGTCTGCCTGGTTGACTTAGGTGTTTTTTTATTGAAGAATTCCCAATGAAAAAAATGCCACCAACCAGTCGAGCTCGTAGTTGGCAATGCCGGCGAACTGCTCGTACCGGGCTGCACCGAATGCGGCGTCGTGGGCGTCGACACCCGTACGTCATCACCGTCGGCGGCCGACTGCGGCATCTGATGACTGCTGCCGGGTCGGGTCGGGTGCATGCGGGCGGCGATCGCGTGACGATGCGAGGTGGAGGCGAACTGCAATACAATCAAGGGCAAGGGTTATAGTTGCACGTTGTTAAAGATTGAAATTTCATAACGGGCCGCTTTTGAGTGTGTGAAAGGTTGAGACGTTGAAAACGCACACAATATTTTGTCACACCAGTGTACTGACTGATACCGAATATACTCTAATAATCGAAGAAAAATTGTTCTATTTTAGAGTAAAAATTGATCCAGTTATTTTATTTACACAATAAATTGGTAGTTTTTTTATTTACAGTTAAAAATGACCCAGTTGTTTTAATTTACAGCAAAAACTGTTCCACTCCAGTTGTTCCATTTAACAGAAAAATTGGTCGTTGTTTTTTAAGGTGAATAATTTTTTTTACTTGGACTCCTTCATTAACTAAAGCCATCGAGGCAAACTAATACCATATCAGAATGGTTTTTTCGTAATGGCCGGATAGTTGGATAAACTGACGGGAAATGGCAGAAACCTCAGAGTAACGCTTCATGATCTGTGTCTACAATTCATTTCATTTCGCAATACTCTGCTTAGATAAAAACGTTAAACAAACTCCGAACCTGTGAAGGCGGTGTATACGGCGATCGGTTGGAACCAGCGACGTTGGTCGATGGTCGAACACCGGCGGGTCGTAAAATGTTGGGCGGCCCGGGCCGGGGCGGTTGGGCACTATTGAGTGATGGTCGGTGATGTACCATGATCTGACATAGATATTTTAGTCAGTTGGTCAGTCAGTCAGTTAATCAGAGTCGGTCAGAGGCAGTCAGCCCGTCATTCAGTCAGTCAGTCAGTCAGTGCAGCCCATCAGCCAATCAGTCCTTTCATGATTATTATATACTCTCTCCGGTTGCAGGTGCTCAACACAATTAGTGTTGTGCTCACACATGTAACCAGTCTAATAATTTACCAATAAAGCGGTGTTGGTCTGAAGATGACCAAAAACCAAACCAAACCAAAAAAAAACAACCTTGGCGGCAGCGCCGTACACATCGTGAGCGCCGGGCGGTTGTCCAGCTGAGTTGTTGGATGAATCGGCGGACGCACGCGGCTGAGAGCGCGCAAAGTTGGACTGCGTGGCGTTGCGGACATTCTGTAATGAAATATTTTAACTACCATAATCACTGTTGCAATGCAATAGAAAACTCTTCTGGTGCTGAACCAATTTTGTCAAAGCGGCAAAGGTGAAATGCTATTCAAATGTGAGAAACGCATTTTTCGGTTCTCAAACTATGAATGCATAAAAACTCTTGAGAGAAATGGTCTCAACACTGTACGGTAGACCAAAGTTTTTCTATGGTAGACCAAAGTACCCTGACATGATCATGGTAACGGTTGCGGTGATAGTCAATTCCATTTGTGAGCCGGATAACCGACTTTGCTAGGCAAGGCACGATAAGTTATCTTGATAACTGAACCAAATTGATCTGGATATTTACCTAACGATACTATAGTAATTAGTATAACTTATTACATGTATCTCTTAACTAAAACTTAGCAAAACTTGTTCGTGAAACAACATAAGACCAACATTCATATCCCGTCTGAGCATAGACGGCAATGATTTGTGCCCGAGCGGCACCAACGCCGCCATCGGATCGAATCCCCCGGGCGGACCCGCCGTGATCTCCGTGGTCCGCGGCGCTGTGTGGGCACCATCGTCGTCGGATCTAAAAATAAAGAGAGAATAGATAACTTATGAATCAATTCGTTTTTTACTTCATTGGTTGTGAAATGTGAACCGGTTGCAAGCAACGGAGGGAGGATCAAGTTTCACAGCAAAAATGAATTTGGTTGAATTCACCTGACTCGTTGAAGTGAGGATTTCATAAAATATAAGTTGATCAATCAGGTACCACAACAACAACAACAAAAACAGCAGCAGCAACAACAACAACAACAACAACAACAAAAACAGCAGCAACAACAACAACAACAACAACAACAACAACAACACCAACTAACCCTTCATCATCACCACTATCATCCTGCGCGAGCGTCGGGGCTTCAGTTTTTACTTCCGGATTTATCGGTGGTTCTCTTGATGTTTCTTCCCTCAGGTCACTGCCGCCGACGTCGGCTGAATCGGACAAATGTCCCGTACCTGATCCCGACGACTCGGCCGTATCATCGTACGTGTGATTCATCTGACTGACCACCTGCAATGCACATGTCATGTTCTGATTCTTTATTTGTAAATCAGCTGTGATCTTTATTCTGTATTCAGTTTCATCTCCGTGATTGATATATTTCGGTTTCGAAATCGGCATTGTGAGTTGGACATTCCTCCGATGGCATGCCAATATGGCGATAAATTCTGAATAAACCCTGAATTTTACCTTAAAATAAATCCAAACACCTAAAATTTACCTTAGTTTATCGGTTGAAAAAACATGAAACTGGTTTCCCGATAACGGAGTGTTTGTATAGTCGTTATCATTCAGTTCAGTTGATCTAATCGGCGATCCAAAATGCTATAATGTTTGCTGTGCACCAAATTAATAAAGAGGAAACTGGCAAACTATATGACCAATTAAGTTAATTGTACATTGCGCCACCAACCGAATCAATGGTAGCATTGATGGCATCGATACCAAAGTCCAGATCATCATCATCATCGCCCATAATATCCACAAACTCGTCCATCTGGCCGCTGGCCGTCGTGGTCGACAGATTGTCCAGATACGAGATCACACACTGAAAACAACATTAGTCATAAGATGAGTCACTATTAGCCAAATATTATAACCTTTTAAATTAAAAAAATACTTTTTCCAAATTATTTTTAATTCTTCTTCTCACAGGAACAGAAACGCCCCTAATGAAACACGAAAACACAGCCACAATCAGCCTTAAAAACCTTACATGTTTGGAAGCATATATTTTTCATATACTCATGTGACTCACACTAAATGTGAAACTTTTCAAGATTCTAAACACAAAATTTTTTAAAAAATAACATTAATAAATTCAATAATTTCCCGACCTCAAAATCATCCATCAGTCGACGCCGGTCGTCAATCACCAGGGAGAACCTGAGCGACTTTTCGGCGATTTTGTGCGTCTTCAGGTACTTGTAGAGTGCACGGTAGCCGTTGCGTTCAAACTTGGTCAGACTGGTTATATAGCCTGAAAAATATGTCGTGTAAGCTGACGCTAAATTTTTTTAATTAAACTTCTTCATCAACTGAAGCCATTGAGGCACACTAATACAATTTGAGAATGGTGTTTTCGTAGTGGCCGGAGAGTTGAATAAACTGACGGGCAATGTTAGAAACCCCAGAGAAGGCATGAAGAGCTGTGTCTCAAGTCAGGTTTCGAACTTTGGACCGCCGGTTTCACAAGCTGGTGTCATAGGCACTAGACTAGACAAGAGAGACGACATTTCATACCTGCACAATATTAATTTCAGTAAACCAACGTTGATTGAACGAGCGCATCTTGTTCGACGCCTGATTCGACGTCGGTTCAGTCGGTACATCGTTGCCACCGACATCTAACACTGCATCGGGCGAATCTTCCAGATCCTGCGAGTCATCCAAACTGGCCCTCGGCTGCTGTGGCTGACCAGCTTCCAGTTGTTGAAGTTGTTCACTGAAAATTATATGATTTGAATCGCGTCTTGAGTGTATTCGTAAAAAAACCTAATATGACGTAGTTCTTGAACGTAAACTTTTCGAAGTCGAACCAAAACAAAAGAAATTACAGAAACGGTTTTTTTGAAATCACTCGAAACAAAATATAGTATTTTTCTAGAAATAGGGCTTCTATAAATAAAAATTATAAAATCATTAATATCATATAGCTATAAACTTATATAACAGCTGGCGTATGAGTGAAACCGCCAAAGGGATGGCAATTTTTCCAAAGACTGTGGGGTCGGCAGAAATTGGGTCATTTTACCTACACCTTAAGAAACAAATTCTACTTTTTGAAAACGCCAAAGAGGGGGGAATTCCACTTTTCCCTCCTCATATAGCATCAACCATCAATCAACCCACCCGATCATCCTCTTGACATTGTCCGTGTTCACGTGATGTACACCCAACGCGTCGTCCACCACCTTGGCCACCACAAAGTACAGCATGTCGTAGAAGTACGGGTAACGATAGCGCGGACGCACCTGAATGACGAGAGCAAATCACAATTGAACATTTGATAATAGCATTCATTGACCAAACAGGGTTTTCATTTCGAATCAAACCCCATATAAATATGAGTGAATATGGTTCAATATACCTATTATATTATATTAAGTTCAATTTGAATTTCAGAAAGGTAGGGATCCCAAACACAAGGTACATTTATGAAGGTAGGCGTCCTAATTCAGTCTGCTTACCAATCGAGAATGCTTATGATCCTGATAAAGGTCAAAACATTTACTACTCCAAAATCATATAAGTAGATTCAAATTAACTAGTGGTCACCTGATATAATATTATTGCTACTCTTACTTTGGTTAGGTATTTAAATATTTATTTTTATTGTGGTTTTTATTTGCCGTTTTATTCTAATTAATTCAAAACCGACCCGCATTTTCATCTCCGCCTCGGTCACTCGTAACTGCATGGGTATCGCATAACTGTGCAGAAAGTTTCCGCCGAATACCAGCGAGTCGGCTGGTGTATAGACGGCGTGTATCCAACCTGCAGTGAATTAATAAAATCTATTATTTTATCTTTTTATTGTTATGTTTTATTTTATCGAACTCGAACATCATCACTTCATAGTCAATTATCAGACCGGATACATGTGAGTGAGATCAAAGTTAATTGCGATGAATACCTACCATGCCATACGCTGATGATTTTCATATTTGATTGCTCCATTCTCCATATGAAACTTGGAAGCTAGATGAAAATAATTTGAAAATGGTATCAATTAGTAAACGAATTCTAGTCCTACCAAGAAACTGACAAATTTCAAGTGTCCTGGTAGGATTCGAACCCACGACCTTCCGTTCAGTACACGGACGTGCTAACCGCTACACCACAGGTACTCCTGTCTTGCACTGTCGTAACTAACTGTTGCAATGTAATGTCCCTTGTCAGCTCCAGCAGTAATAAAAGAAATCTCAGCAAACAGAGTCTCCTAACTATCCTAACTAAACCATCATTTTTTTACTAACCGGAGGGTATAATGAAGGTGTTGCCAGCTTTGAGCGTCACTTTGTAGCACTTTTCTACAACGTCACCAAAGAACACCTCGTCTTGATGTGTTCCACTACTTGACCATTCTTCATATAAAGTCAGATTCTGCTCGGTTGGCTCGATCAACCAGAATATCTAGAAATAACAAGAAGATATGTGAAAAGTGGCACGAATAAATTGTTCCTACTAATTTATATACAAATTCATAAACTTTGCACTCAACCTTTTCCCCCTTCAGCACGTGATACCAAACGGACGTGCCACCAAAGTCCAGATGAAAGTCCGTATAACAGCCGGCCACGCTCATTAGACAGTATCTGTGATGAAAATACACAGAATTAGATAAATACACAGAATAAAACAGATAAATAAGTACACTAAGTCAATGATGACATGACAGGACGTTTTTATTTTTGTTAAGTTGTTTTGTCACCTTCGAACATATGACGGTGTCACCTTCGAAACGGTATGAACCGATTTTGCAAAAATTAATACAACTTGAAAATAATTGGCGCAACATATCTTTCGTTCCTTTCTATAATCTACTGAACTGGGAGAGAAACTTGCAACATTCATATGCAAGTTTTTCCAAATACGACGAAACAGAGCTAAAGTACTAGTTTTCTATGTGTATGTATGTACATAAAATCATGTAAACCCTTTTGAAAGTTTATCATAACCGACTATAACACTGATTTGACCAACTTTTGCACGGTGGGATACAGCGTGAAAAGGTTGGATTGTTTTTCCACGGTCCGGAACTCTTCCGGCCAACACGTTTCCACCCAGTCGATCGCGCGCAAGACGGCCGGCGAATACACCTGGAATTGGAAACTGATAATAATGAACGTCTAGAAAAATAATTTTTAAAACAGGGTCAGGGTGCCTTTATAGTCCGTTACAAAAAAGTTGAAACTAAGATGAAACTTGGTTTGTTATAAGCAGCATCCACTGCAACTACCGTCATTTAACTCGCAAGGTATAGAGGTTGCAGTGGATGCTGCTTATGATAAATCGTGTTTCAACTTTGTTGCAACGGACTATGAATGCACCCTCAATAAATAACTCATCGTGCATTTGTTATTTTTATATGCCGTTCTACGTTTCCATTGGAATTTTATTTTGTACTCACACAAGTATCTGATGATTCACCGGTATAGACCTCACTCTTAACATAAACCTTTTCATCACATTTTCAATCAATCAAGAGGTTACTGAATTCAGAGACATAGGTTCAGGTTAACAAAACTAGCCTTGGGTGAAAGCGGAGTATGGCTGAACTCCAGTGACAATACGTTGTACAGCGTCTTCTTGGTTCGAGACCTGGTAAGATAGAACTTGTAAAAAACTCAAGCCACAAATCTTATGAATTTAAAAAGTGGAATAATAAACCACAAAACTTTTTACAAGTGAGATAACAATATGATCGGTCGAGGAGTTTTTGCGTCTTTTTTTCAATTTCAAAGCAAGATAGAAAATGTATTATTGAGTTTGTTTGTTTGTCCAGGCTTTATTTTTGTTTCTCATAATATTTATACTTATACAAATATGTAGTATACTAATATCATAAATCATTAATATGAAATATCATAAATTCAGAAAAAGGAAACATGGAAAGATTTACGAATATTATAACAACATCAAACATGAGAGCTAAAAATACTATGGTGTGGAGAAGTTCAAACGTTCGCAGATCTTATGCAGTTCAGTTACAATTCAGTGCGTATGATGACTGACCTGTAATACTTGACAAACGCATCGAACTGCATCTGTGAGGCGCCCTGAGTGGCCACCTCGACCACTTCCAGTTTATAAGTGGCGCCAATATCGTTCTTCACGTCGTTCACCGAAAAGTTCTTGCCCGGCAATCTGGAAAAAAACGATGGACAATCAAAGTTAAAAAAATACAAAAAGTAATTAAATAATTAGTTAATATGTTCTCATCATTTTGTTAGAAGTGAGAACCATTCTGATCGACTGTTATTTTACTCCATTAGCCTTTCAGGCAATGAACGTGAATAAAACCTGAACCTGAGAAGATCCAAACCAACTTCATTTTGAGCGCCGATGCGGTTTCTTCGAAGATGAGCGGCGTGACCAGACCAGTCCGACGTATGTAAGCCATGTTGAAATCTATAACGGATATGCAAATTTTCAACTTTTAGGGACTATGTCTCAAGTCATGCTTCGAAATAGGAGACCAGTTTTCGATGCGGTACCCTACGCAAAAGGACTAAACAGTTGTTATGCCATAATCCATAATAGCTAAGTAGGATACCAAGTCACAAATAGTGAAATACCGGTCATCAGATTTACAAATGACAATTACTGATCATCAGCAACGTTTTTGATTGCGCTGAGTCGCAACCCGGGACTCGATCCAGGACCGTCGGCGAGCAAGGCCGGCGCCGCAACAAAGAAAGCTCCAAACGCAGTCAAAACGGAACCAGACCAAATAACGGCTTGTTTCATTCATAAGGACAATTAACCAGACGCCATCAATTTCTTCGGCACACTGTTGTCGGCCACAAACTTGGGATCATCGATCTTGGTCTGAATATCGTACGAGTAACGACCATCTCGGACGATATCATCATCTTCGTCGGAGCCCGACGCCGTATCTCTGCGTCGCCGCTTCACCTTCCTTCTCTGTAAGATATATTACTTTTACTCTTCAATTAAAAAACAATTAAGTCATTTTCGAAGTTTGATAGTAAACAAGAGCCTGAATGGTATTTTCAGTTTTAACAACGAACCTTCTTCGGCGGCATGGTGGTATTCGGTTGCTCCGTTGAACAGCAATTTAATGACGTTAATTAAAAACTATAATGAAAAGAAATTTAATTTAATATTTTTTATTCTAGTTTACAGATTTTTTTCGCGAAATCGCAACTTTTGCCAAAATCCACAATTCACATTTTTGTTAACATTTTTATGTTGGATTCGCGTTTTTGTAATGCAGTTCAAGAAATGAGTCATTCACACACAAGTCAGCATCGATAAAAAGAGTGAGTACGTTAGTGAGTGAGTGAGTGAGTGAGTGAGTGAGTGAGTGAGTGAGTGAGTGAGTGAGTGAGTGAGTGAGTGAGTGAGTGAGTGAGTGAGTGAGTGAGTGAGTGAGTGAGTGAGTGAGTGACTGAGTGAATGTGTGAGTGAAAGAGTGAGTGAGTGATTGAGTGATTGAAATAGTGAGTAAGTGAGTGAGTGAGTGAGTGAGTGAGTGAGTGAGTGAGTGAGTGAGTGAGTGAGTGAGTGAGTGAGTGAGTGAGTGAGTGAGTGAGTGAGTGAGTGAGTGAGTGAGTGAGTGAGTGAGTGAGTGAGTGAGTGAGTGAGTGAGTGAGTGAGTGAGTGAATGAGTGAGTGAGTGAGTGAGTGAGTGAGTGAGTGATTGATGACGTGAATAATTGTGCTTCTATACCTTCATGGCCTCTTTTCTCAAATGTTTCTATAAGCGGTGGTTCGTTTGAGGTTCACTAGGCATTGATCATGGTTGAATCCATTAGCGGACGAGAAGGGGAGGGAAAAGTAGAATTCCCCCCTCTTTGGCGTTTTCAAGAGGTAGAATTTGTTTCCTAAGGTGTAGGTAAAATGGCCTGAAAATTGTCAATTCCCCCCTTTTTTCCGAAATTCCCTTCCTCTAATTCCGAAGATTAGCTCGTCCGCCAGTGGTTGAATCAGTGAATGCATGAACGAGTCTATTTTTTCAAATTCATGAAACACTTCGAACAAAAAAACGTTCGATAACTATCAACAAACCCATGAATTTGTTCAAGATTTCATTATTTGATAACTCATCAACCAAGCAAGTGGAAACTCAGGAAGTGTATAATTATAATAGCCTACTTTTACTCATGCCATTAGTTGTTTACTGGAAACAGCTGTTTACTACTAGAATACATGTTGATTGCGTTCTGTTGATGTGTTAATTCAGTTATAACTTTACTTCCTTGTTGGTCTATACGTCGTTGATAGTATGGCATTTTATTTCATATACTAATAGTAAATTGTTTGATAATAAGAACTGAATTTGAGAGTAAGTGAGTGAGTGTGAGTGAGTAAGGGAGTGAGTGAGTGATGAAGACACTTAGTCATACTATCCGGAAACCAATCATTTCGTCATAAATTGATTTGGGATCTGTAAAACCTAAAGCCATTTCTTGAAACTTGTTAAGTTTTTTATCCACGCATGAGATACTCCTTCTGTTCGATGCATGGAATATAATCAAACATGGTTCAAAGCGTTAGCATTGACGTTCTGATCTTCGTACCACTCTAATTACGGGACTTTGTTCTGACTCCGACACTTCCTCTTACAGGTGTACAGGGTGGCTGTAAAGTAATTACAATTAAGGCCGTCCATAACTCGAAATTGCTTAAATCACCTTTACAGACCAACTTTTTTATATGTAATTACACTTATAATTTGCAGATTATGATGATCGTTTTCTGTTTTAACTGAGGTTCAAATATTTCGCGGCAGTTTTCCGGGACAATTTTTTTAGTAAAGAAATATCACGCACACAATTTTTTTGTTTTATACAGGCACATTTAATAATTAATTAATTCCGAACTATTTATTTAATAATTTCAAATTTTTTATTTAGGGTGTGTTGCAAGTCTTAAAATCTGTGAATTTGTCGCGAAATATTAGAACCTCAGTTATAGCTTGGTCGGGAATTTTTGTTATCAAAAATTATATTTTCGGGTCGGTTTTGCACGTATGCCATGAATTAAGCGCAATTTTCAAATGTTGTCCAAATTTAATGTGGAAAAGTATTTCTTTCGAAGTTTTGAAAGCTTTGAGACTTCATGGTGTCTATCTTCGCTATTATATTCCGTCACAATAACCGAACACATTTTAACTCGATTCTTAAATGAGTTTATCGATCAGTGTGTGATGTATATATGTGATGTGTGATTGAGTCAGTGACTAGATGAGTTAAAGTAAGTGAGTTGAACTTCATCAAATCCAATCATAAAAAATATCGCGAATATATTTATTCTCAAACGTATTTCCAATACGCTGAATACAGTGAAATACACGTGCATGGATAAACTGTTCAAAATTATATGGTGTACAATAGACCAATTTTTGATATTTTCTTGTAAAATAGATGTCATCATAATTTCTGCATAAAACAAGTCCGACAGCGAAATCAGAAAAGCTGCAAAGTATAAGGAAAATATAATAAGAACAAAAGATTAGTTTGGAATAAAAAAATATCCTATAAAGTGTTAGTAAAATATGTAGTAATTAGAATCACACTGATAATAATATAATAATAATAATTATCCGCCAAACATTGTACAGGAAACCGATAAGCACTTGTAATAAACAAAACATCATAGTCAAAACACAATATTGAGTTTTCTTTTTCTTATCAAAAGTAAAATGGGAGATTTCATCATCGCATACATACCAAGGGAAAATGTATAAAATATCGCAATAAATCAACTCCAGAATCAAAAAAATTAAACCTTCTTCAACGATATGACGATAGATAGTAGTGAAAAAATTAAAGAAAACAAACATAATATAATATATATTTATATATAGCTGGACCTTCTACCGATGATGACGCTATGTTTTTCCCATTTAAACTCCTTTCTTTTTTTCTCAGATTATTCTACGTAGACAGAAAATTCGATTTCATGACATTATTAAATCAGGAAAACAAAGCGTCCGCCAGAAAATCGCAACAATAACAAACAACGAAATGCGGCGCCAAGCGCCACGAAAAAAAAACACGGCGCAAAGCGCCACGAATATAAAAGTGTAGGTGCTGTAGTTTTGCATGGAAAGTAGAGGAGATTGAAAGAGTGGGTAGAACAAAAATAGGTTGAATGATGAACATAACAAAAGTACATGGAACGAAAAAAGTTGCATAACACAAAAGCTGACTTGCATGTAAGTAAATTAGCAGTATTTTATATTTAGCAATGGGAGTTATTTTACAAACAGTTTGGCAGATAATCTTCAGGTGAGCTTAATTACGTTCTATGAGTGGATGAGTAACAATGTGAGGACAGTAATGATGGGATCTGAAGCTCTGCTGACTGAAATATGGAAGGTTTTTTAGTAATGGGGCGTCAAATTCAATTTACGAATTATAAAACTTTTCCACGTACGCCAATAACTTTGATATAGTAGTTGAGGGAAAAGCTTTACAACGAAACCAAAGCTACAATAAATATGAGTGACGTTCTGGGAATCAATTGACATTTGCGAGTGAAATTAGGAAGATGAAAAAATCTAAATCAAACGAAACCGAACATCGACAACAGACGAGTACGAATGGTAGAACAACATGAAGCAAGGCACACTGACTATACAAATATGGATGTGAGGGAGTAATCTTATGGAGAAATCTTGAACCATTATAGTCTTGAACAGTTATTGAATTTCTGCAAACTTCTTGTTTTCATAAATTTGTTGAAAAAAAATTACGCAGATTTTTCTGGCAAAGATAATCATATTTATCAAGGGAACAGACTATCGTTTGCCACTTTATAGGGCCGATAGCTGCTAAAACTATTACATTAGATTATTATTCCCAGCTTTCATTTCAGAAAAACTCTCAAGTTAACTTCACTCAGCCGAAACATACTGTAAATAAACCAAATTGCTCAAGATTTATCAATAAAAAATCAACACGATATTCTCATTAAGAATCAGCGAGTAGAGCAAGGGATGGCACACAAATGCACACGGGGATTTTCTTGAGGAAGAGGTTGGAAAAGGTTTACAGATTACGAAATCGTTAATACACGGCAAAATAATACAGACTTTATACCTTTCAATATTGATTAGGAGACGGACTTTAAGTACGCGCCATTTTTCTGTGATCTTTGAGACCATTCCTTGTATGATTTTTCTGAAGACACAGAAAGTGTCTTTAATAATCTCATTTTGCGATATCTGTACTTGCATGGTAGAAGTCTTTCAACGGTATAAAAAGGGCGGGAACTTAGATCCAATCTCGCTAATCAATTGAACAAACAATACACGCGTTCGCCCGAGAAAGCACCAAAGATACAGAGGGATTCTTGCATCCAATTTCACCAGCTTTGAAAGCCGCACCACAATCACAATCAGATAAATACAACGACAACGACGACTATGAAGAGTCGAAATTTCAATCCAACAGGTTAACGTCTCACCGAAACAGTAACGAGCCACTGAGTATAACATTTTCAATTGATTATAAGACTAAATTTGAATTTCAATATGTTTTGAATCACCCACCGAATGAAAAATTCTATACGAATCCTCACCAATTGAAAACGCTATATCCATGACGCCACGAGATTCAAGTAATCAGGTACCATTTGTAAAAACAACAACACGACACGACTTCGTGATCAACGGACCCCAGAGACAAAATATAGTAATTCAAATTAGAAATTCATGTTAAATTATTAAATTAATGGTGATTTTTCGGAATTACAGATTTAACAAATAAATATTCCCCGATTCGCAACATCAAATCATCCGATCATCATAAAATCGCGATTTGCCCACGGCGTACTGCTGGGTATCGATCATTTGGTCATCATCAGCCACAATTCCCCAGTTCAAACTCAAATTACATAATTAGCTACAAATTTCGGATAAGCTACAAGAAAAACTATAATAATAAGGAATCAGTTACAAATTTCGGATAAACTACAAGAAATATTATAATTATAAATAAATATTCAAGCTCCCCGACTGGCAACATCAAATCAGTCGATCATCATAGAATCGCGACTTGCCCACGGCGAACTGCTGGGTATCGATCATCTGGTCATCGTCAGTGACGATTCTCCTTTTATATTCCACATAGTTGGACTTGGGCCGATACGCCCGATTCCGGGCGATCGGTGCTGCCGGTTGTTGTTGTTGTTGTTGTTGTTGTTGGGCCATGTTGTTGCGATGCGCCATTTTGGGAGACTCAGAGTCGGAGACGATCAGATGATGTGGACTGCTGAAAAATGTGTTTTTATTATTTCACTGTAATGTAATTAGAACGTTTTTAATGAGGTTTTGTCCCATAATTATTACTTTGACCGCACGAACAGTTGTCTTGTGAAAGCTTGACACTTTTTGTCGGAAAACTTTGTATTCAAAAATCATTCAAGGCACTTTTTCTAAAAATTTCAGACTGAGAGAAGACTGCATTTTCGAGTTCATCGATAACATATTAGTATACGGTATTATATTATTGAATAGAAATATGATAGGTTATTGTGTACAAATTGAAATTCAGATGACTGTGACTGTGAAACAACAGAAAACTTATGGGAAAGTGCTGATTTCATGCATATATGTAGAGTACCCCTACCCGCAACCATTGAAAAGTCACCCTTAACCTTAACAACTATAACCCACACCGAATATCATAGAGAGTGGAACAGCTTACCTCAAAGTTCGTATTTACTGTAAGAAATAAAAAACATGACCTGAATGATATAATAAAAACAAGTTTTATGTTTCTTGAACCGCCAACTTACATTTATCTTCAAGCATTTGAGTACCCTAACAACTTCCCGTACGACGACTAACTATCTATTCTACATACTTTTCTACAATTTTATGACATTATATTCATTCAAACTAACAAATTTCAGCGAATCAGCCGAAGGCCTGAATTCAACATTGCAATCGCATAAAGGCAAATCATATCAAGGTCTACATCATTTAAATACGGATCACTATCAACAACAACAACAACAACAGTACTACACCAACTTCAAGGGTTTGGAGAGTGTGGGCGCGAAGGGTGTGGTCTGCATGGGTGCATGATGTCGTGAATCATAGTAAGTCGAGGCCGATTGTTGTAGATGTCGTTGATGTAGGCTGGTCTGGGACGACATCTGGGACTGTTTATGGGGTCGCAGGTATTGGGTGTAATCAATGTTGGGGTCGGCTGGGGTGACGTGCCTTGGGTTTTTAGAAGTCGGTGTCGAATGCTGTGTTGCCTGAACATTTATTCCCGTCACTCACTCACTCATTCACCTCGCCCACTCGTTCATTCGCTAACTCACTCACTCATCCACTCACTCACTCACTCACTCACTCACTCGCTCACTCTCACTCACTCACTCACTCACTCACTCACTCACTCACTCACTCACTCACTCACTCACTCACTCACTCACTCACTCACTCACTCACTCACTCACTCACTTACTCACTCACTCACTCACTCACTCACTCACTCACTCACTCACCTGAGTATTGATAGAAAGAACGGCTGGCGATGACCGGCTGGCTGTGGCCGCGTTGGTGGTGGATGCCTTGAGACTTATCGCCGGCGTAATAATGACCTGTATGACGGAAGTAATCAGTGAATCAATGAATTATCGACTGATTAACTTACTCTCTCACTCACTCACTTACACACACACTACTCTGCTCACTGTTGCACAGCCCAAGTGACTAGCTCAATCGGGCAAGCCGTTTCACAAAGATTTTTTCAAATCAATTGGCATAGTGAACTGGTACACTCACTCCTTTACTTTCTCATTTACTAACTGATTGACTGAATGACTGACAGACTGACTGATCAACTGACTGACTGACAGTTTGACAGACTGACTGACTGACGGACTGACTGACTGACTGACTCACTCACTTGCGTACTGCTGTTGTGCGGCATTTGTGTGTGCAAAGTACGCATTGAACGCGCTCCGCTGGTGTTCGAGGCCGACGGTGGATGATGGCGCCCGGTTGTTCCCGAGTTGCGGACTCCCGCCGCTGGTGTAACCTGAAAAAATAATTAGTTTATTACGAAAAAAAAACTTCAAAACCCTGAGTAATAAATCGCCGCTGGTGTAACCTGGTAAAAACATTTAGATTATTACGAAAAAAATACAAAAAACCCTGAGTAATAAATACAAATAAATTATCGCTTTTTCACTCTTCTCACTGTATAACTTGAATCTTTCTCAGAATCGATTGAATTAAAAGTTTTAAACCGTTCTGGACTGCAACGAATTTTACGTTTACAAGCAATAAAAAACAAGATTCCACGAGTGCATTATCCACCTGACGGGTTTTCAGAAGCAATGAAACACTGACGAGTGTACAGTCGGTGCAGCGGGTTATGTCTTGTAAAACTGTTGCCATTCACATCCTAAAATCGCGTTTGTCTCTGATTATAACGCGAATATGGTGATGAAAACTGGTGGGGATATGGAATAGGGTCTGGCGCACCTTTTCAATCAGCAAGAGTATTAAAAAAGTCGTTCATACTCATGAAACATCACCTTGACTACAAGTTTATGGTTCGTGTACGTTGTCGTCATTTTTTCTGCCTGTGAAACAATTTTTTCAACTATCTGTCAAACTGAAAAGTTGCGCCAGATTATATTCCACATCCCCACCAATTTTCATCACCATATTCGCGTTATAAGCAGAGAAAAATGCAATTTTAGGATGTGAATGGCAACAGTTTTACAAGACATAACGCGCTGCACCGACTGTAAGTGTGTGATTGATTCTGAAAACCCTATTTCACTATTTATCTTTACACGCACTCACAGTTCATCGAAAAAATTCCGAGAACCTGTTTCTGCAACGTATTCCTGCTGATATAAGCGGCGGCCATTATTTAAACTAACACCAAGTTTCAGATTTCAATATTTTTATACTACTCTCAATATAAGTTCCGGGTAAAGCGAGAAAAAATCGTTCACGTAAGGAATTAACATTTAGCTTGTACAATCAAGTGATACATGAAACCAATGAAAATCTCCCTACCAACATAAAACTTGGTCATCGCGCTGTCAAGCAAACGAATTGATGCTGCCAAGTCACTATGACTCATTGGTAAACTATTTCTTTCCAATCTTCGACGAACGCAAATAATGATTTGATTATCGATAAATTGCGTCGTTTTATAAATGTGGGGTATTTAGCAACCATGAGAAAACGCTTCAACGTGATTTCTGACGGTAATCAATCAAATCAATGACGCTGATAATCATGCATAATAAGATTGATTAATCATAACATTACGACTGAAATCTACAGTAATGAGTCATGTTTGACATGGATTCTCAACAGCTGATTTTCGTGTACATCTTCTACATGTTATGGTTGAGTCATTTTTTTTTTTACGCAGTACCCAGATTTGATCCACAATGTGTGAAACAACATGATGAAATTGTTGTAGCTTGGTACAGAAGTGAAAACATTCAGTTGTAAAAAGTACAACACTTTACAGTGATCAACAACAACAACAACAACAACAACAACAACAACAACAATAACAACAACAACAACCACTCACCGAGCACATCCGCTGCCGAGGGTTTATTAGGGGCGAAGCCCAGACCGTTTGATTCCGCTGATTGGTGGCTGGAAATAAACATTTAATTACACATATAAAAAATAATTACAATGTTTCTTCGGAAAAATATTTTTACCAGGTACAAACTCGTATCACTCAACTCAGTGCTCAGTCACAAAGAAAAGGAAAATAGTTTGTAAAACGTTTGACATGAGAATTTACAAATTTGTTCCTGGAAAAAACTTTTCAGTCAAAAGGTTTCACAGATTTTTCTCCCTTGGGACTCCGAAAGCATACATATAACTTTCTTTTGAATTCGGGAAGCATCTTAGCAAATGAAAGACGGAAGTTGTTGGATACCGAAACCGAATCATAAACTGGGAAGTAACGATCACTCTAATTACATCCTCTAAACGGAGGGGAATTTCGTTAAAGAGGGGGGAATCAGCAGGAAGAAAGCCATTTTACCTACACTTTAGGAAACAAATTCCACTTAGTGAAACCGCCAAAGAGGGGTGAATTCCACTTTTCCCACCCCTTCTCGTCCGCTAGTGTCCGGTTGTTCACCACAATACCAAATGTAGAACAGTTCCAGCAGCCAAGTAAGACATAAACTGATCACGCAGCTCATGATTCCATGATTTCACAATAATAAAAATACCAAAGAGGGGGAATTATCCCTAACCTGAGCGCCGACCGCGCTCGCTGTCCCGGGACTGAGCCCTGACTCGCTCGGACGTGCTGCTGTCGGGGCTGGGCGGACGGCGAAAATTGCGATCGACCAAACGATCGATTGAACCCGTGATGTTGCTGGAAAAAAAGCAAAATAGAAAGTAATTTTTTGCAACCACTTTTCCCTGGAGGTATACGAGTGATATAGGGAGTAACTGTTTGAGAAAAACGTTCCCCCACCACGTTATAGAATTCTCAACGGATTAGGAGACTGAAGTTGAATGCACGACATTTTTCAATTTTTTCTATGTGCACAGAAATATGCAGAACGCAGTGAAGCGAATGCAAAATGGCGCGCATTCAAATTTTAGTCTCTTAATCCATTGATAATGGTATAATCTGGTGTGGGATGGCCAGGGGAGAGGGAGCCAGGTAGAAACAAGAATGTTTGGGAGGCAGTCTAGAACTAGAACACACCATACCTTTCAATGACCAACACTCAGCGGGCCAATCAGTTCGTCTGCTGGATTGAAACAGCGATAACTAACCGAAATAGGTTTGTATATTAGGGTTTTGGGAAAAACACAGATAAGCATGCGGGTTAAAAAAAACAATTAACGAAAAAAGCGGTAACACAACGGATTGTCGATAGTTTTACAGAATATTTTCTGTTCCACTCGACCTATGAAAGCACACTTGAAGAAAATTGAGAGCAAGCAACACCAAGTAACTAAATGCGCGGTAGTCAGTATAAAACGGAATAGGAAAACAGAAGAATGAGGTAATTGGTGATTATTAATGCGATTATCTACGCTATCAAGCATCATTATAAACCTAAAATAAATATTTGTTAGCTACAACCAGGGATGTCAAACGATAACCACTACGATATCTAGCCACCCTGTATATGTTGAAACAAGCCGAAGATCTCGCATGCAGAACTTCCAGGTCAATGCAAACCATTTCGAGGAACCAAACGAAAGTTTTTTGTAAGTTGTCAGAAAAATTTCCCGCTAAAAACTACATTTTCGACGTCAAATATCGTGTTTTACCTCATCAGATGATACTGTTCATAGCTGGGCAGCTCATACACAATCGTCGATTGTTCATAGTGGTCGAGCTAAAAAACAAACATACACATGAAGAAATGGCCGAGAATGCCAGTGATTTATGTAATTTGCAGTAATCTTCGTACTTTTACGAAACTTGATGTTTATAGCTTGATCAGGGGTTTTTGTTATAAAAATTAGATTTCCATGACCCGTTACGCAATGCTCGTCCACAAACTTTTTGGCGCGCAGTTTGAATTCAAATCTGTTTTTTGGCGCGCTTTCAAAATTGTGGAAACACATACTTTTCTACATAACATTTGAAGAACATACGAAAACTGCACTTAATTCATTGCATACGTGCGTAGCCGACCTGTAAAATTAATTTTTGATAACAAGAAACCCTGACCAAGCTATATGTTGTTCAGATGCCATGTGAAAAGGGAATATCGGTAATTTGAATTCAAATTACATACCAATTTTTTTTCGATTAACAGGAAACCCTGTATAGGCTTCATAACACAGTAAACCATAGAAGTATTCCAAACAACTGCAAATAGTACAATCCGGCATTTTCAACTTTCAACAAAAAAGTCATAACAAACGTGAGTGAAAAGAAGAAAAAAAACACGAATCAAATCATAAATGCTTCACGATCACAAATCACGATTGAGCATTCACATAACGGGACCATTAGGCTCGTGAAGGTGCGTTCACAGTCATCTTGAGAAAATCTCCAAATTCTTTGTTGTAACACTTTCGGAACACGTAGAAATGAATTGGTTTCCAGACTTTTTTTCTGAAAAAAAAATCATCGCCGAAAAGGGTTTGTTCCAACAAAAAATTTATAAGATCTCAAGCCAACAGTGAAGGCGCCACTGAGAAAATGAGAAACTGAAAAATCTCAAACACACACATGTTACAATAAAAAACTTAACGGGCAAATCACAACTGGACAAACGAATAATTGTGAGATTGTGGTTCACTGTCGTGAGGTCGGTCAAACATCCAGTATTATAGCTCTCACAATTGATTAGGAAGATAAATTTGAAAGCGCGCCATTTTTGGAATTTTCGAAAATCACCAAGGGAAATGGCGCGCATTCGAATATCAAATCTCTTATTCAATTGAGAAAGTTTTGTAACTATTTCACTGGTGAAACTAACATTTAGAGGCGTGTGCTAGCGATCCACTTAACCAGTGAGAACAATAAGTAAAAATGATTTGTATTAATCAGCCACAAAACGGAGTTTCGTCCACACGAGCTAAACCTCCAAAGGGAAAGGAATCTTTCCAAAGAGGAGGGAATTGGCGTAAGTTGGGCCATTTTACCTACATATTAGAGAACAAAATTATACTTTTTTAAAACGCCAAAGAGGGGGAGAATCCACTTCTCCCCACCCCTTCTCGTCCACAAAAGCTCCGTATTCGTTCCCATTCCAGTAATTTCTTTTCTCAATTGTTCGATGACTCACAACAGCAAACCACAATTCTCACCATTATTGATCGCAGAGAAACACAACCACCAATCACAATACACAGACAACGACAAATAGCATTTGGTTATTTCTGTTTCATGCTCGTTGTACAATGAGACAAGTGTAAGTGAATGACGGGGGGATTAGTAACTTTTATCTAAAACTCGGCATTTCCAACGGGAATAATGAGGTCTATCCATAAGGTATTTTTCTCCATCACGAATTGGTTTTTTAGTTAGGTTTAATCAACTTTGTTCAATACAAAACAAATGTACTTGAGGGTTTTCGGTCATATATTTAGCCATCTTATATAAAAATTATGTCTCATATTTCCAAAGTAATACAGATTCTGACCGGATATTACAACAAAAAAATTCCGAAAATTCGGTTGATTCCCACCAGCATACTCTAATCAATCAAACTAGCTTAAAATTTGTACGAGAAAAAATCTAATTTTTTCCTACATAATTTTTTATGAAAAAAATTATCAAACTAATTTGAAAAAATTAAAAAAAACCAACATCATGTATCTGTCGATTTGGCCCGTAGTAGCCGGTGGCCTGCCCCGGACGGGCCTGACCCACAGCCACCACGTTGGCGTACGGGGGTGGTTGTTGGTGACCGGTGGTGAGGTGGTGGGGCGGAATCGGTGGTGCCGGGCCGGATCCAGTTGAGTCCATCGAACCTGCCAATCAGGTACATGATATTAATGTGGTACATGATATTCGTGTGGTACATGATGTTCATGTGGAACAAAAAAATCTGATACGACTCACAGAATCATTGAATCATTCACTGACGGACTGACTTACACAATAGAAAATATAACTCTTCAATCAATGGTAATCTGTTTACCGCACCATACTCGGTTAGTTTGATGACTGACTCACCCGACTCAATCACTTGCTCCCTGTTTGACTCACCCACTTACGCATTCTCACCGATTAACTCACACTACTCACCATCACTCACTGAGTGACTCCCCTGACTCACTCACTAACCACCATGTATGACTCTCGAATGCGCTATCTGCGGTGATCGATGTGCACCCTTGCCACTGCCACGTTGTACATCGCCCCCAAATGGCTGTATCGAGTACCCTGGCTGCATCATCGGTCTACCAGCACCACCAACATGTCCCGAAGACGACGTGGATGACCAGATGGTGGGATCGCCCTGCTCCTGTTGACGCTTGAATTTGACGTACTCGGCGTTGATCCTGCAGTGAGTGAGTGAGTGAGTGAGTGAGTGAGTGAGTGAGTGAGTGAGTGGGTGAGTGAGTGAGTTGAGTGAGTGAGTTAGTTAGTTAGTGAGTGAGTGAGTGAGTGAGTGAGTGAGTAAGTGAGTGACTGAGTCGTTCGTTCGTAAAATGAGTTTCTACCGCAAACCGTCGCTGCTCATCCATGGCCGCCTGGGCGGCCTTCAACTGTGCGTTCAACTGTTGTTGTTGTTGTTGCTTTTGAAACTGTTGTTGTTGTTGCGATGACGTTGGCGTTGATGATCGACTGCCGTTGTTGGTCAGATTCGTGTCGTTGCTGGCCGACTTTACCATCTGCGATGGCAGAGTTTTCGACGATATCGACGTCGGTGGCAGTAGCTCTTTGTCGGGGGAATCACCTCGCGATCGATTACTGCCGAATCGTAGCCATGATGGTAGGATGAGGGATTTGCGATCTTTCTTCTCCTGCGAAATATAAAAAGTTCGACAGACAACGAACAGGATAAGAACGAGGAAAAAAACTACAACAACAACGATTTTCCATACTTGAACACGATTATCAGTGGGAATCGTACAGTATGTGTACGTATCAGATTACTACGTGTGTGCTAAGATATTACTAAGTGCAAGTGCACCTAACCTAACTCAGTAAGCAGCCGAGATTCGAACACAGGTCCATTCGACTCAACAACGGACACTAAGTTATTATCTTCCTATTCATCCATACCATTCTACAGTCCAGATACCACCGTTATCACCTCACTCAGTAACCGAGTTTCAAACCCAAGAGTTTCCGATGGTGAGGCTAACGCTCAACCAACTAAGC
This sequence comes from Daptonema setosum, assembly GCA_964036265.1. Lineage (NCBI taxonomy): Eukaryota > Metazoa > Nematoda > Chromadorea > Monhysterida > Xyalidae > Daptonema > Daptonema setosum. Next base: position 8,034,920 of record OZ038442.1, read on the forward strand.
TAACGTACCTTCTGACTGGCTCTCGTAGTATCCGTGGCACCATGCGACATGATGATCGGCTGCTTCATCTTGGTCTTCCTTGGCAACGAATCGTGCAAAGAAGCATGCGAGTTGTAAATGGTTGTCGTTGGCGTCTGGTTGGCTGTCGTTGGTGTTGGTTGACTGCCGCTGGCATGTCCGGCCGAGTCGATATCGATGCCTATAAAAATGTCAAACTTGAATTAAATCCTCATAAACAACAACAACATTATCAAACATGATCAACAACAACAACAACAACAACATGATCAACAACAACAACAACAACAACAACAACAACAACAACAACATCAACAACAACAACAACAACAACAACAACAACACAAACCACAACAATAACAACAACAACAACAACATGATCAACAACAACAACAACAACAACAACAACAACAACAACAACAACAACAACAACAACAACAACACAAACCACAACAATAACAACAACAAAAAGAACCCCAACAACAACAACAACAACAACAACAACAACAACAACAACAACAACAACAACATCTAACCCATATCAAATCTGATTCTCGGCCGTCGGGGTCGATTGACCGCCGACAGGCAAACGGTCCAATGTTCGAATTTTCGATCGTAATAACTCGGAAAATTGGGCTTGGGCAGGGTCATTTTCGTTCAACTGATTTGTCCAAGTATAGCCTACTCAGGGCATCATGTCAGCCACAAAAAATTTTTGGCGCGCAATTCGAATTCAAAATTGATTTTGGCGCGTGTTTAAATTTTCTAAAAGTAGCTTTCACTTAACATTTGAACAACAAACAAACACTGCGCCTAATTCATTGGATATGTGCGTAACAGGTCCACGGAAATAATTTTTGATAACAAGAAACCCTGACCGCTGTATTTTAATAAAAATATTTCTATGAACCCGTTACTGTTACGCAAATATGCATTGAATTAGGCCCAATATTTGTATTTTATAGAGTTGAAAGAGAAAAAGATCAGATGAAAAGCCATTTTTCTCAGAAATGTTATCGCATACAAAAATAAGTTCTGAATTCAAATTGCGCGCCACAAAACTTTCTGAGTAATAAGAACTCTGAGAAGGCTATATAAGTTTCAAACAAGATTTGTTGTTGATTTCGAAAACCTCGATGCTATGAATTCGACCAAACGTGCATTATACGAAGCACGATTAAGCCGAGCATCAAACGTTAAACTGGCCATGCAACCAATCTACAGATAACAGATCGGTCTGATCTACAGGGCCCGACATTTTTTGTCCATTTCCATACATCACATTTCCATCACAGAAAAACGGATGGGTTATTAGGAATTCCACATTTCTATGTCATCGTTCACAAAATCGTTTGTGAATAGAAAAAAAAGCATACTGAAATCACAACGGAGATGCGATGAATCAACACTTGTTTATTTATTGTGAAACGGAGTATTGAACAAAATACGGGCATGCTTATTTGTCATCCGCTTGTCACTCACAATATGATGCCGTTATTGTCTGTACAACAACAGCAACAACAACAACAACAACAACAACAACAACAACAACAACAACAACAACAACAACAACAACAACAACACCAATTGCTGTCAATCATAACCTGTGGGGCTCTCCGTTTCTGTATGTGTACATGACATTGAACCGGTTATCGGTTATGTGCTATCCGGGTAAACAGTATTGTGGATCAATAAGCAAAGGAATACGAATACCTGAGATCGGATTTCGTAGGACATCAACAACAACAACATCAAAAACAACAACAACAACAGCAACAACCCCAACAACAAAAACAACAACAAAAACAACGACAACAACAACAACAACAATAACAACAACAACAACAACAACAGCAACATCAACAACAACATCAACAACAACATCAACAACAAACCTCGTTCACGACTCTGTGCGTGCTGCATCGATCGAGCCGCCATTTCGACGATCATCGGCGACGAATTCACCTGCGCCGACGCCGACAGACTTTCCAGACTCATCGAACGTCGCTGCATACCACCGGCACCTGTGAATTATTATTATGAAAAGTGTTATTTGTTTTTATTTTCTTGTCAGTTCACCGGGAAAAATCATTTTTTACTTTACTAAAGCGTAAATTTTCAAAAAATTTGGTAAAAAAAAACACATATCAATTTTTTTCCTACTTTATAACGGACCATTATTCAAGTTCTGTTCCTTCTTCCTCAGCACCGGCTGTTTCGGCGTGGACGACCGCAGTGGTGAGGTTAAAGATACGTTGCCTGAAATAAGCATGTTATACAAAATGGTCATAAAAAACAAGATAGTATTATAACCATTAATGTACTAAAAAATTTATTTAGATTAAAAATTTTGATGAAGAAGTAATAAGTGGCAGAATCATCGGAAGAATTCTAATTTCTACTACTGTACTTTTTGTTTTGTTTGTTTGGCCCTCAATTCACAACATCGGTGAACCACATATGTTGGTACTGTTTATTTACAGTATCCAGTACTACAGTAAGCATCTCGAAAACTCAGATTTGCATTTTACATTAACAGTGGGTAGGTGGTAAAATGGGCTACAAATGGGTTCAATAAGATTTAAAAAATGAGAAAACTACAGAAAACATAACAAAAACATCAAAAACTGAAACAAGCGCACACCTAAGTCATCGGTGACGGCCAGTGTTGTGTGGCGTTTGTTATAGACACTCGGCTCGACCAGCGACGGTGCTGCAACAAAATCATACACAATCACACTAGCGGACGAGAAGGGGTGGGAAAAGTGGAATTCACCCCTCTTTGACGATTTCAAAAAGTGGATTTTGATCCTCAAGGTGTAGGTGGAATGGCCTCAAAACTACTAATTCCCCCCTCTTTGGAAAGATTCCCCTCCCTTTGCAGGCTTGGCCAGTGCACAATGATTAGTACTTTACAGGGTAGAATGTTACAATGAGTAATTGACAACGGGCGGTTTTAATCACTCACTAACATATCGTACGGGTACGGTAACTATGATATATAGGGAGGAATGATGCTTACAATGTTGCTTTGACTATATCATGCTCTGGATGGAGTTACAGCCTATCAAAGGTTTCTTGTTAGCCAAACGGTTTTCGGCTCGCAGTTAGGATTCAAATCCAATTTTGGCGCGCTCCAAAATTTTCAAATAAAAACGGTTTTTTAAATGATACTCAGACAAAATACGAACGGTGCAATAGAGTCGTTGCGAATGTACGTCAACGGTTCCATAGAAATATTTTTGGATAACAAGAAACCTTGAATAAGCTATACAAGCTGAAAAGTAAATCAGTGGGTCGACGACAAAACATGTAGTGAAAAACGGAGAATAAATGGCTCACCATTTCTATTCTAGCGTGCTCAACAACAACAACAACATCAACAATATCAACATTATCAACATCATCAACAACAACATCAAAAACAACAACAACATTAACAACAACAACAACAACAACAACAAAAACGACAACAACAACAACAACAACAACAACAACAACAACAACAACATCAACAACAACAACAACAACAACAACAACAACAACAACAACTACAACAACAACATCAACAACAACAACAACAACAACAACAACAACAACAACAACAACATCAACAACATCAACTCACCGCTGATCTGCCGTGCATGCTTGATCTTCTGGAATGTTTCACTGGCGGCTGGATCGGCCTTTCCGGATACACCGTGACGTTTCTCGGACATACTTCGACGTCCGGGGGCGTCCCTGGCAAATGGATCACGGCCAGCCGCATCTTTCGACGAAACGGTCTCGCGTCGTGACGAGGCCGAGCTGGCCACCGAGATCGTGTCAATGTCCTCGTAGATATTACTGCAAGAGTGGGATGATTCGTGAGATTGGATCAATTGCAAAAGATTTGAATGATTCGTAAGACTTTACAAATTCCATAAGATTTGACGATTCATGAACATCAATACCATGAGATTACCAAGTCAGGTCGAGACTCTGATACTTCATCCTTAATCACTGATTCCAAAAAACCGCGAGATTGATTACGACTGTCGGTGAGTTCCACGAATAATTTCACAATATCCTGATAAAAACCTTCCTGATCTTAGTCCAGAAAATAGTGGGCTTTCAAATTCAAATTTCTTTCTAATTTCAACTCCCGTCATTAATCTCAATTCCCTAATCAAATACCAATGCTATATAAACAAAACAAAACCATTAAATAAACACTTACACCGGCTTCCTCGCACCGTTGGACGTTGACTGTACGACGACTACATTATGTGGTTGTTGTGATTGGTTGTCGTTGTGCACAGTATTTTGGCCCTGATCGTCTTTGACCACGATCGCATAGTCACCGTAACCCGGTACGTGGGTGTATCTGGCTGTCTGACCGTTGGGCGCCGGCCGATTCCTTTGCACGCCATCCAGACAGATGTAGAAGGACTCACCTGAAAATCTGATTGCGTTAGATTTTTTTTTTATTAAATTTTTTTCTAATTTCTTTTTTTTGTATTTGCGCGCTAAAAACTTTTGTGAAGTACTAGACCCTCTGGATAGGCTATAACTCACCCTCAAACGCCGACGAATTAGACCCGGTGCTCTGCAGCGGTCCGTTGGGGCCACCGCCGTTACCCGTATTGATGAGAATCGTGGTTGGTTGTGCGGTTGTGTGCGTTGGTGTGAATGTTCGGTGCTTTTGCTGCTGTTGTTGTTGTCGATGTTGTTGTTGTTGATAACCGTGATGTTCCACAGAGCTGGTGCTTGACGTTGAGTGTTGCGACATGTGGTGCTGCGCCGGCAGCGTGGGCAGCACTCGCAGCACGGCCAGACTGAAATTAATTGATATTTATTGTTATTATTCATAATTTATTATGTTTTATTTGTTTCATTGAAACATATTTTTAGGATTTTATTTTATATTATGTACAGTCAGTGGTATTGTAAAAAAATTATAAACTTTATTTCAAGTTGGATGCATATAAGCAATTCCACATTGAGATTGGGGTTTTACTTTATTATTATGTATTCCCTCATCCATACGCAAAAGTCAATGTTTAATTCGGTATTTTTAGAATCACTCATCCAATTCATTCTTCTGTAATTCAATAACGGCTTACAAAAAGATTACGAAATGAGCACGCATTCAGAGTGTTTGTTCTGTTTACCAATGAGCCTTCCAATTCAATTTGTATAAAGTGCTTACTGTGAACAAACACTTGGCATATACGCCACAGGTATTAAAACTGCGAATAACGGTGGTATCGTGTTCATTCATGCCATGAGAAAACTATGCATCAGATGATTTCCTAAAAAAACTACGGAACGTTCCTCAAATTGCAGTCTAGACCTGCGAGATCGGGTCGGACAAGACCAACTCAGGTCAACTCATAGCACATAACTATGCTGATACTTGAGCCTATATAAACAAATGGTATCAGAAATGCACATATTTGCTACTAAAAACCATAAAATCCATAACAACAACAACAAACAACAACAAGAACATCAACAACAACAATAACAACAACAAAAACAATATCAACAACAGTCACACCAATAATATCACCACTAGAATGCCGTTGAGAGTGGGCATCAGCGATTGGGGCACCGCACCCACAGCCATCCGCGACATGATAGACATAGTGTTGCGGCGATTCCGACACGACATTCAATTCGTACCACAAAATGTATGGAAGACACCGAACGGTAGCTGGTACGACGCGCTTATCGACGGAGACATCGACCTGGTCAAAGATCTCTGGCCGGCCACCACGTTGCGAACCGACATCATGAACTTCTCGTATCCGTTCTTCATGGCCAAACCCGTGCTCACCTACCATCTTACCGTGCAAGACCACGAAATGCTCAAGGTTGGAGAATCGGAACAGGTATTCGGAGCTCACGTAATATAGAACCACGTTTCTGTACTGTTTCTCCCTGCAGCCCCATAATACCCTTAATCAGAACTGCAATGTAACCTCCATGATGAGGATCGCACTCAATCAATTCATTTTCCTGTACAGAAATCATCTGCTAAATCGCAGTATGATTGTCCATAATATCTCATTACACAGGGCGTGCCATGGAACCAGAATCTCTCACAGTACGTCAAGGTGTTCGGACTGAAGTACGCCGGGTTGGTCGGTTTGATGATCCTACTGTTGGTCGCCGCCATGACAACAATAGCCAGCATCCACAGTAATGACTTGACCGTCTGGCAATGGTTAACGCATTTCTTGCTGCAGCAGACTACGTCCAGGCTGTTCCTATCGAGTAGTCGAGCCGTCAAAATTGTGCTCCTGGTTTCTGGTTCGTTTGTGTGTGTCATTCATTATTTCACAGAATATTTTTCTCAATTCATTGCTTACATTTTTGCGTCAACGATGACGTTCGTTTCAGGTATTCTGACCATCCACTCGATACAAATCTATCAAGGTTTGCTGCTCTCCGACCTGCTCACGGTGCCGATGGCACCCGTGCCTGAGTTCACAGTACAGGATCTAACTAATTACTTGAAGGCTCGGCAGAATGATTTCTTTAGAGTTATTAAATCGAGAAGAATCATCGATCACATAAGACTATGCTGGGTCTGAACTAGATATAATAACAATCAGTATTCTCTTTTGCAGACCAACAGCGCTCGCGTGAATCTGCAGAGTACGGAAAGCACGTTTGCGGAATACTTTCTATTTGAAAACTATTATAACGATTCTATCACCATCGCGTTCCGCGAAGCCCTGGTCAACAACCCGCCGATCTTCACCGACACGGAAACCAGACGTGATGAGTCCGGTCGACCAGTATTTAATGTGTATTCGGGAGTTTTCGAAGCCATATCTCAGGTATTCTAAACGATCTCTGTGTCCTATTTTATTTTACAGAGTCCATATGACTCAAGTTAACTATACACCGATTTCAGGTATCACCCAACTACTGTGATTTCGTCGTCATTCCGATGAAGCTCGAACTGCAGTATCCGATGGCCATACCCATATCGGCCAAAATTGACGCCAAAACATTGACCGCCATCAATGCGGGATTGCTGGAGAACATAGAGAGAGTCAACGAAATGAAGACCGCCTACGAGGAGTACAATCTCCGGACGTATCAGAATTGTCAGACGAAACTGTTCAGCTATCGACAAGCGAAACCAGGAAGTGCATTGGGTTTAGATCGACTGACGGGTACATTTCTTTTCACTGGCGTCGGGTGTGCATTGGCTTTAGTGACACTGTTTGCTGAGGAACTATGCAATCGTTGGATTCTATATAGAATGCAAAGAATGAACGCCGACCTTGCCACACACTTCCAATACTGATCGTAAGCCGAATGCTCGATTTTTTTAATCCACGCCACAATATTTGATATTCACCGTTCAATGCTAATTATGAGTAAACATTACATGGTGGAGGAATGTTTGTTTACTCAAAAAAAATAACAAGGGAAAAGGGAACGATAACACCTTGCAAACAATGAACAAATCTACATAAATGCAAACAAACACGGTCCACCGCGTGCTGAACATAATTAGTCAAACTATCCGAAAAAATTAGCAATTCAGTATTTCTGAATCGATAAGCTGAAATAAACGCCCAGTGCAGAGGGCAATCGTTAAATTGCGAAAATCACTATGAAGCAAATAAAAGTGGGTGTATCAGAGTACAGTACCGCAAATCGGCCCATCCAGGACATAATTGACTCGGCCACCCGCAAACTGCGCAAGGACTTCCGCTTGATACCCCCGAATGAGTGGCTGTTCAATGACGAGTGGTATGAACCACTCATCCACTCCAAGCTGGATTTCATCAGAGACGCCTGGCCTGCATCGCAAATGCGCAAAGTGGACTTCAAATTCTCGTACCCATTATATTGGTCACAGCCAGTAATCACCTTTCATCTGAACAACAATTCTTACGCACAACTAAAGGTCAGAAAATCAGCATGATCCGCGTACGATTTCTGGTAGTTTCAGATCTTCATACTGAACGATTTCCAGACGATCGGCTGGCATGAAACGCTAAATACGTTCACATCCATCTTTTCGCCAGAAGTCTGGGCTATTGTACTGCTGACATTGATCACGCTGGTGTGGGCGGTCGGGATTATCTCACAGATGTGCTGCTCTGATCAGCTGACCGTGTGGAGTTGGCTGTCCCACATGATGGTACAGAACACACACGGCTCTTACGTTGGATCGCAAACACGTGGTGGTACGAAGGCACTGCTCCTTGTCACAGGTACGCCAATATGTCTTTCAGATCCGGTTAAATCATTTAGATAACAAGGTTTTTACTTCGGATAACAATATTTATAACAGGTCTGTTTACGGTACATTCACTGGTTATCTACCAGTCGTTAATGTTCGCTCATATACTCAAGCGAGAAACCATCGAGCCACTAACATTTTCCATGGAGCAGCTAGCCAGCACGTCTGTTAACGGTTTCCACAATGATGGCGTCCATGTGCGACTAAACGTTCATGATCGCACAGCGATTTTCTACGAAACAGTTGGAATTTTTTTGCAATAATTTGCATTCTATCAGGTTCTGGATATACAAAGCCATGAACACACATGACAACTTTTTCAAATGTCAACTTATAGGCTCCACAACATTTTACAGTCTCACTTCTAATGTGTTCTAAACGTTTTATTTCATGGCAAACTCGCAGGTGATGCAAACCAACTGCAGCGGTTGCTCGAAGTTGCGCCATGCTTTCAATGTAGTGCCGCCGCTGTTTCTGCCACTTGGCACCGAAACAGACCCCGACGGTAGCCCAATGCTCAACATACACTCGAGCATTTTCGAGGTTCCTTGTTCAATAAGTGTCCTTGATAAACCGATTGATCTTTTGTACTGAAGGTTCTCTCCATGTTGTCACCAACGGAATGCGGTTTCCTCATAATACCCATAGTAGGCAACGACGTGTCGAAATATCCGTTCGCGATTCCGTTGGCTGCCGACATCGACGCATGGCTAATGAAAGTGAGATCTCACACTTTGCTTTGTTCACCGTTTTGTCTATAATTTTTTTACAAGGTCAAGAAGGCACAATAAACACCATATCAGAATGGTGTTTTCGTAATGACCAGAAAGTTTGAACAAATGGGCTATGAATATGACAGATACCCCGGATCAACGAGTCAGGATGTGTCTCCTGAAAGGTTTCAAACTTATACCCTCCGGATTGCGAGCCCGATGCTGTAACCAATAGATTAGACAGGCGTTAACGAAATTATTTTTGCAGGCCATAAACGATGGTTTGCTTGCCAACCAACAGCAGACCGAGATAATATTGGATAAGTACCTCAGTCCACGTATCCAACGATACACAGACTGCATAGCGCGTCTGCTAGAGTTTCGGACGTCGAAACCAGGTTGGTTTTTTATAGCGTGGTAAGGCAAATTGTGTTTTTATTATTATTATTTGTTTGAACTAATTAAGCAAATATGCAATGAAATAAGCGCAATGTTTGTATGTTGCCAAAAACAGATTTTTTTCTAAAAAATCTGAACACCCGCCAAATGCAGATTTGAGATTCAAACTTTGCCCCAAAAAACTTTTTGAGCAACAAGAAGTTGAAAGTTTGAGTAGGTTGTATGGTATTTCATGTTAACTTTTTTGTAGAATATCGATGTTCACACCAGAAAAAAGTGTCAGAATTTCTCCCATTCAAAACTATTCCAGGCAGTCCGCTCGGTATGAGTCATATGCGCGGGGCGTTCTTGCTACCAGTTCTGGGATTTCTGTTGGGCACCACGTTATTAACGGTTGAAATTATACGACATTGTCGACGGAGGAAACGGCATGAGCGGGCTTTCGATGACTTAGTAGATGATAACCCCTTGTTTATTTATGGATACGGTTCACTGTGCGTGTGAAGAGAGCATGAAGAGCAGAGATTTCGTCTAAGTTCTCATTTCAGTCAGTTAGTATAAAAAAATATTCATATTATGATTATGTATCTTCTGTATTATTATTATGTATTTATGTAAATCTTGTTTTTGGTTTTGCTCCATATTGTTGGTTTTTATAGATCCTTACAGTAAAATTGTGAGTAACGTCGGAATTATAAAGATATATGAATTTATGAAAAACAAATGAATTTAAATTCAAAGTGTATTATTGCATAAAAACAGAAACTGTCTAACTTAATATTCCTAAGCGGTGTTTCGAGTCTTTTATAAGACATAATGTCCGTTATTTCACTCGACTCTGTGACTCTGAATTTCTGGTTGCCATTATGGCGAGGAATCTGGAGTATTCTGGAGCTTGAATTTTTTCAACAACCCACCAACCGAACGCTCTTGGCATGGTGTCCCACCTGCTTAATGAATGGACACGACACGGGTGGCTGTGGAGTGTTAATGTCCGCTAACCCCCGATAACCTATTGTGAGGACGTTAGCCCGCCAAGCGGAGGTTTCTCCGTGATTCACTTGCCTATACGGAATCTGCGGAGTGTCCGTCAATTTGCATTCCACCTTACAGTATACTAGTAAGCATTTTCCAATATCTGACCAACCGAATGCTCCTGGCATGATGTCCCACCTGCTGCATGGTCTCGCTGATCAGTTTCATGGACGCTTCGTTGCTCAGACCGCGCAGATCCACATCGTTGATGGCCACCAGCTGATCGTTGACGCGTAGACGACCGTCCTACAAACAGATAAAATAATCGTAAGATGTCTTAATCATAAGATGTCATGTCATAGTTTTGATCATATAAATTGCAACTGATGCACGTTGTCATACGTTTACAACAGAGACACATGTGCAACTATTTATTCCTGTATCTCATCTATCTATGTATACGTGTCTGCAAAAATCACACACGAGTAGTCTTGTCGTCACGAGAAAAACGGAGTGCTCTAAATTCAGTCTCCTTATCGATTGAGAAGGATAACATTGAATTTTTATTCAGTTATTATGCCATCACTAGCGGACGAGAAGAGGTGGGAAAAGTGGAATTCCCTCCTCTTTGGTGGTTTTGTAAAGCAGAGTTTGTTCCTCAAGGTGTAGGTGAATTGGCCTCAAAACTGCCAATTCCCCCTCTTTGGCAAAATTCCCCTCCATTTTGGAAGATTAATTCGTCCGCCAGTGTATGCCACAATAGTAAAGTTGGATACCAAAACCATTTTTTACCCTTTATACCGGATAACTCCGGTCACAGTCACTCCGGTCACAGTCACTCCGGTCACAGTCACTCCGGTCACAGTCGCTCCGGTCACAGTCACTCCGGTCACAGTCGCTCCAACCTTGAAAGCGGCTCCACCGTGCATGATGGCCTTGACGTAGATGCCGCAGTCGGTCTGCACGCTGTGGTCGTCCCGCTCAATCAGTTTACGTCCTTTGACACTCACTCCCAGACCCGCACTACCCGTGTCATTGAGCGGAATGTCCAGCGTCATCAACTGCTTGTGACGATCACTGGGGACGGGCATGCCTGAATGACGAAGTTGAGTCGATGAGTGAGTGGGTGAGTGAGTGGGTGAGTGAGTGAATGATTGAGTGAGTGAGTGAGTGAGTGGGTGAGTGAATGATTGAGTGAGTGAGTGAGTGAGTAATAGAAGGAGCGATTGAGTGATTGAGTGAGTGAGTGAGTGAGTGAGTGAGTGAGTGAGTGAGTGAATGAGTGAGTGAGTGAATGAGTAAGTGAGTGAATGAGTGAGTGAGTGAGTGGATGGATGAGACGATGAGAAACAAACCGTTATAATCTGGCGGAGGTTCAATCGGTCGCGGTAGCGGTGACGTGGGCACTTTGTTCTTGCCTGAAAAAACATAAACGTTGCGATCAAGTCAAGAATTGAATAACTTGAGATCAAGTCATTAATTAGCCTCTTCACGCATGCACATAAGTTCGTCGATAAGCGATAAGTTCGTGAACACTCCTATTATAAAAAAAACACTTTTCTCAGTCTTTCATATCACCTCCAAAACATTTCGCGCATTTTAATTCATTGATTCAACCAATCAGAGGTGGGCCGCAGGGGGGGGGGGGGGGTAGGGGGGGTTTACCCCCCCCCCCCCCCACTTTTCAGGGTCGGCGGGTAGCCTACCTCTCCCCCCTAGACAAAAATTTAGGTCGCCTACCCCCTCCCCCCCCCCTACTCGAAATTTTTGAGAAAATCGGCCTCAAAACCTCGATTTTGAGGCTCATTTTTCAAAATTTTCTGGCTGTAAGAATTTTTTTTCGAAGAAACACGTTTTCTGGGTTAATTTTCTTGGTTAAAACCTGAAAAAACCGGTATATGTGATGTTTATACCATATAATAGAAGATTTTTTTAGCAAAAACAAGCAAAAAACAAGCGTTTTATGCGAAAAAAAATTTTTTCTACCCCCCCCCCCCCCTACCCGACCTTACCCCCCCCCCACTTTTCGGACAGGTCGGGTAAAATGGGATTTTCTGTCGGCTACCCCCCCCCCCCCCCACCCCCTGCAAAGTGCCAAAAAACCCCGCCCACCCCTGCAACCAATTAATTAATTTTATTCCAACCAATCGGTCTAGTATCCTTTAACGTGGTCGACGAGTTCTGACTGCCCTGATCCGACACATTACCGTTCTGCTGATGATGGTACGGATTACGGTCGGATTCGGTGGCAGACTCCGATGACGATTTCTGTGCCACCGGGGGTGACGATGACGAAGTCGGATGTTTCGTTTCATCTTCGGTTTCGGGTTGCCGACTGACCAAAAGTCGCACCAGATCGCCCGGTTTGAACTGTCGTAACATGTCAACGACTTCCGTTTGGGTCAGTCCGGTGATTTCGGTCGTGTCCACCTGGAAATATAGCTTGTTGAGTGCTTCAAGTTATCAAAAAAAGGTTTTTGTATGGAGTATGGACCAGTTACGCAGATATACAATACAATGAGTTAGGCACAACCACTAGCGGATGACAAGGGGGGAAAGTGGAATTCCGCCCTCTTTGGCGGTATTAAATCAAGAGTTTGTTTCCTAAGGGGTAGGTAGAATGGCCTGAAAACTGCCCAATTCCCCCTTTTTTACCAAACTCCCTCCTTTTGGAGATTTGGCTCATCCGCCAGTGGGCACAACGTTCGGTTTGTATGTTGTCAAATCTAATTGTGTTGTGAGAAGATTATTTACGAAATTTTCGAACGTGCTTAAAAAAGTCGTGAATTCGAGCTGCACGATAAATACTTTTCGATTAACAAGAAAACCGGATTTGGTGTAAAGCGATGGGAGAATGTTTCGGGTTCATGGTACATTGAAACTTGGAAGATGTGAATGGTTCAGAGAATCGGCCATTAAACATGTATAGGTAGGTAAACAGCTGGAGCTCATGATGTAAGGCATGAAATCGTAAATGCTTAGAAAGAAAACTGACAGATTATACTGGGAACATGCCCGAAAACACTGCAAGGATGCATAGGTTCGTGAAAGTATAACTCAAACGATCTACCTGTTGTAATGTGTAAAGCTAAATGATAAAATTATCTTACTGGAAAAAGACAACAATTTTCTACTTGCAACTGAGTTGCATTTTTTGGAACTTTGTGCCGAAATATTTTGTTTCGATATTTTCTTCTGTTCAAGAGTTCCAGAACATTTCGGAGCGTTACGAGAAACTCCGAAACAGTCGACGTTTTATAGAAAAACCTCCTTCAAATAACACCCTATTTTCCCTCCCTCAAGTTTTTCAGAGAAAATATTACAGTAAAACTCGACCCGCATATTTTTGTTACGAAAAACTCCGAAAAAAGTCGACGTTGTATTATAAAAACCTTCACCAAAAAAAATACTTTTTTCCTCAACAACTTTTTTCAAGGAAAAAAAGTGACAGAAATATAAAAAAATTTTAACAAAATTAAAAAAACGAAAATATTCTAATTGAATTGAAAACTGAAAAACAAAAATTATCCTTCCAACCTCCAATAACCGATCACCGGCCCGCAGTTGTCCATCGCGAATGGCGGCACCGGTGGGCAGTACCGTCTTTATATAGAACGGACGTCCGCCGATGGCATCCGTATCACGACTCGTTACCGTAAACCCGAGACCATCGCTGCCTGCAGACAATGAAAAGAAAATCAAAAAAAATCAGCAACTAAAATCCAGCTCCCTTTTGAGTCCTGATTAGAGTTTGAACCAGTTTAATGAAATTGAAAGTACAAAACAAGAGATTGCAATAAAGACTCATTCATACTAGTGAAGAGCAGACATTCCAGCTTCACCAGACCGTGAAAATCACCTTTTCATGAAGACCTATGTTACAGCTATAAATACAGCTCGAGCAACAAGTAAAATGGAGTAAAGATGGTTGGTCAGTCATCACCATCTATCATATAACACCAAGACGTAATGTTTCATAGTCGGAAAAAGCTAAGATGTAATGTCTGTTCTCCACTTTAACTACGACTCCGACAGGTTCCTCAGTTGCACTGGCGGTCGGGACGAGCCACACCTCTAAAGGGAGGGAAATTTCATCAAAGAGGGGAATTGGCAGTTTGCAGGTCATTTTACCCACACATTAGTAAACAAATAAATAATTTTAAAAACGCCAAAGGGGGAATTCCACTTTTCCCTCCCCTTCTCGTCCGCTAGTGCCCCTCACCAACCTTTGGTCAATCCGATCTCGATCTTCCGACCGATTTTCTTCGTGTTGCCCTTTTGTAAGGTCGACTGCCGAATCTGACCGATCGACGTGGTGCTCTCCGTCATTTCGTGATTCCGTATCGTATTACTGGATGACGAACCTTCCGGAACCATTCGATCCACCTGCAGATCCACCTTACCCGTCGTCAGCCAAGATTCGTGCAGGTACGTTTGGGCTCTGGAAACAAGATGAATTTTACAATGGTTGCTGTATCAGAATTCAGTATCGGGATGGATAAAACTGAATAAAATCCAAAACATCGAACTCAAACTTCAAAAACCAAATCGCGCTTTGAATTCAATTTACGCGCCAAAATTTTTACCAAGTAACAAGAAACCCTGGATGAGCTATAAGAAATGAAAAAATCTCACACCCACCTTACGGCCGACATCTGATATACGGGCCTGTTGTTGATGTGGGTGATCTTGTCACCGATTTGTATTCGATCGCCGATCATGGGTCGAACGGCCTCCGAGATGTCCGTGATTCGTACGCAGGTCAGTCTGAAATTCACAGGTCACTCACTCACTTCACTCACTCACTCGCTCACTCACTCACTCACTCACTCACTTCACTTCACTCACCCACTCACTCACTCACTCACTCACTCACTCACTCACTCACTCACTCACTCACTCACTCACTCACTCACTCACTCACTCACTCACTCACTCACTCACTCACTCACTCACTCACTTGTTGGGCACATTGGAGTACTCCGGTTGTATCGAGATGGCCAGTGGCATTTTGCCATCCGGATTCGTCAATACGACGGCCACCGTTTCCCTGCCCGATCCGCCCGACGTCGACGTAGTCGGATGATCGCCGATGCCGTTGGCCGGCCTGACCGTCGATGGCTCCGAATCGCCGTCATCATCCGCCGACGCACCGAACTTGCTCTGTGGATGAGAATTATTTTTCTAGTGGGATTTCTTCCATACTGAAGCCATCAAGGAACACTGATACCATCAGAATGATGTTTCGCAGTGGCCAGTGAGGCTGAAATGCCAGAAACCCGGAAGCAACGGGTTAGGATCTGTGTCTAAGTTAGGTTTCGAACCAGGAGGACCACCGGTGTTTGTCAAAGCTCGTGCCCTACGCACTAGACTAGACAGGCGACAGAAGACTAGATAGGCGAAAAAACACCAAAAACAACCATCATTTGTCATTAAACCTATCACACACTGTTCAAAATACTTTTTTTAATTTAATTTAACATCATTTCATGATTTTTTGAAATAGTTTTACACACACCAAAGACCACAAATAACCAAGTTATCCGCCAACCTTGTACTGTTCCTCAATGCGATCAGCGGCGATCATCCACGCATCGGCCAGGCTGCTCTGACGGGCACCGTTACGGACGAACCTCGACGCGCCCGATGGTTGACTGTGACGACCCGCGGCACCTGTTAGATGAGTGAGTGAGTGAGTGAGTGAGTGAGTGAGTGAGTGAGTGAGTGAGTGAGTGAGTGAGTGAGTGAGTGAGTGATTGAGTGAGTGGTTGGGTGAGTGAGTGAGTGAGTGAGTGAGTGGGTGAGTAAGTGAGTGAATGAGTGAGTGAGTGAGTGAGTGAGTGAGTGAGTGAGTGAGTGAGTGAGTAAAATGATTCTCCACCAACCAGATCTATTATGAGCTAATCGTTCAGATGAGGTCAACGGTGATATGGTCTCATCACGTTCATTCAGCTCATCATCAACGTCATCGACGTCATCATCATGATCGTGCTGACGTTTGGCCAACTCTGAGATATCAGGTGCCGTGACGGATTGCGACATGGACGAGGTGGTCGGTGGATGCGATGGATGGTGACCTGAAATTCCAGATACCAGATTGAGAAAAAACCTTTTAGGATCAGGATGTCTAGAAAATTCGCGGAAATTCTCGAACACTCTTCTTGATGATTCAGAGGTGGCATTCTCTAAGTGATTAGGAAAACAGGTCTACCAAATTGATTTCAAAACTTTGCCAAACTGAAAAATTCGGTATATTTAGTTTTTCCTTTTCTTAAGTTATCTTCTATTTCGAGTATGAAAATGAGGTATATTTTGTTTTTCCTTTTCTTAAATTATCTTCTATTTCGAGTCCATTTCTACCCTTTTCTTCCACTACCACTGGCGGACGAGCCAAACCTCCAAAGGGAGGGGAAATCTTTCCAAAGAGGGGGGAGTTAGCGGTTTTCCAGGCCATTTTACCTACACCTTGAGGAACAAATTCTACTTTTTGAAACCGCCAAAAACGGGGAATTCCATTTTCTTCGCCTCTTCTCGTCCACTAGTGACTGAAACTGAAAACACTCTGAACTACGTATGTAAGCGAGCTAGTATATGTAAGTGAATCTGAGAAACCCGATAGAGCCAGCCGAATGAAATAAGCATTACGATGAAATCGGTTCGTTATTGACATTCGAAACCACTGCCGCATAACCACTAAATATCCTCCGAAAAACACATCGAGAAAAGTGCGTTAGGGAAAAATGATTGCAAGTTTTTTTTCATCTGTCGTCGTATTTACATAAAATAATGTCATCATTCGGACAAACTTGTTCATCCCATTTTTTGAGTCAATGAAGTAAAAACAGAAAAAAATGCAGCAAATAACGAGAGGAACTGGCGGACAAGCCAAACCTCCAAAGGAAGGTGTAAATTTGGAATGAGAGTGGAATCGGCAGAAATCAAGTCATTCTACCTACAACACATCTTAAGGAACAACCTATACTTCTTGAAACCGCCAAAAAGGAGGGATTTCCACTTTTCCCACCCCTTCTCGTTCGCTACTGACAAGAGGGGAACTTATTCCGGGAGCAACCTTTGCCGACTCGAAAACACCTTGAACTGAACTAACTGAATCTGAAACCTTTACCGAAACAGCATCTGGGAATCTGCATTGAGGTTAATTCAATGCGTTGTTGATGTGGCATTCAGATTCAACCACTAGCGGCCGAGAAGGGGAGGAAAAAAGTGGAATTCCCCCCTCTTTGGTGAATTCAGAAAGTGGCATTTGTTCGCTGAGGTGTAGGTAAAATGGTCTAACTTCTGACAATTCCCCCCTCTTTGACGAAATTCCCCTCCCTTTGGAGGTTTGGATCGTCCGCCAGTGCACAAAATTATTAGATATCGGCAAGTAAACAGATCTTCGTAACGTTATATATGAAAAAAACTTCCATGTCAAACGAAACAGGCACTGAACTTTCGTCGATGTTCTTCCCAGTGGAAAAAAACTCCCGAAACTGAGTAAGTTAAGCTGAAGTCTGAAACTCAATAGAGACAAGACCGCAGGATGGAAATTCGTAGCATTGAGACGAATTCGATCATTCAACACCACCCACAAAACCATTAAATATCGGGCAGAAAAACACAGAAAAAAATGAAGAACGTTGACTCTTGATCGGTGAGAAAACGGTTTAGCGCGCCGCGGATTGGGTGTTGGCTAATCGGAGTATAAAGAACGGAAAGGTGGAATTCCCCCCTCTTTGGTGTTTTTCAGACTAGAATTTGTTCCCTTATGTAGGTAAAATAGCATGAAAACTGCTAGTTTCCCCCTCATTGACGAAATTCCCCTCCCTTTGGAGGGTTAGCGCGCCGCGTATTGGCTGTCGGCTAATCGGAGCGGACGCCGGTGGGGGTCAGAACCGCCAATGCAAAACAAACAAGCAAATGATCTATTAGCCCCCTGAGCATTCGTTCAGTGACTGACGTTGAGATCCTTGTACACAATAAATATTTGGTGGACATAGACCCCTGTTTTAACCAACTTTTTTGAAACTCATAATCACAAAAACACTACTCTCAAGATAGTAAAGACGAAAGACTGACCTATTCAACTTCTTCAAATTGAGAAAAATTGAACATGAAACCATAGCTGAAGTAAAGGGTGTTAGCTGAGAACATCAATAATGAACTGATTTATTTAATGAATGTTTAGACTACCAGCTCAGCTCAGAACATGGTTATCGTTATATAATTTTTCTCGGCAACTGAGAGTTCGTCCATGTTAAATAGAGTATGATAATAACAAAATGAACCACAAAACAATGAAAAAAGCCCAAAAACGATGGTCCCACCAACCATTTCTCCGTCTATTCGCCGCACTACTGGATCTGACACCAAGTATGTCACATAAACAGAGTATAACATTACTCACAAAACTCCAAAGAAAACAAAGATTCAAAAAAATAATGGTTCCACCAGCCGTACCAACCATTTCTCCGTCTATCGGCCGCACTACTGGATCGCGCACCACGATCATTGTCGACGCGCACTGTGGTTGAGCTCGTGGTCGGCACCGCATCCGCGTCCAGATCGGTCACCGTCCACTGTTTGTGCTTCTTCGAGACCTCCCGGTTGGCCGTCTGCTCCAGTTGATCCCGTAGCACCAGTAAACCCGTACCTGCAATCGAGTGAGTGAGTGAGTGAGTGAGGTGGGTGTGAGTGAGTGAGTGAGTGGATGGGTGAGTGAGTGATTGAGTGAGTGAGTGAGTGAGTGAGTGAGTGAGTGAGTGAGTGAGTGAATGCACTGAGCTGAGTGAGTGAGTGAATGAGTTAGTGAGTGAGTGGTGAACTCGAGTGTAGTGAATGGATGAGTGAGTGATAAGCACCTCAATCTCATAAATGACATCCTAAAAATCGTACCACATAAGTAACCTTACATAAAAAATATTATACATACTCATTCCAAAATTGAACAGGTATTCACAGATTTCTTCTAACGGAAACAGAAAAAAATTGAAAAAAATGGGGGGTGAAGTAAACAAAGTCTTCTGGTATACCCTGATCTCCAACAACCCGACCCGACCAGAAGAAACTCACTGATGAAGAGTCGGTCATCATCGAAGATACTGGATCGGAAATGGTTGGGGTACGTCTGATTCAGATTCACTTTCTCCTTAACGGCACTTATCCCATTACCCTTCCGCAGACGTGTTACAAAGTTTCCTCACAGATTTCCTCGAAAAGAGACAGCAGTTGCAAACCTATTACGGTGGAAAAAATCGAAATCCAACTCCAACTTCCTGACCTGACACGAAGTGAATAATAAAAAGTGCAAAAAGTTGGCGTTGCGTCCCTCAACCCGACCAGAAGCAACTCACTGATGAAGAATCGGTCGTCGTCGAAGATACTGGATCGGAAATGGCTGGGGTACGTCTGATTCAGTTTCACATTCTCCTCGACGGCACCTATCCCATTACCCTCCGACGAAATTCGTTGTTTCTTCTTCCTCAAGGAAGAAATGCGTCTGGACGAGGCACCACGAGGCGTACCAGTGCTACAGCGGGGTATGATGATTGTGGGCATTGAGGTACAGAGTTCCGGTGGATTGGTCGGGCTCGCGGCCGCCATCGATGGCGATGGTGACTGGTGGTGGCGCACGTGTTTCAGCATTGTAGAATGCTATTTTTCAACTTTCACTAATAATGCGAGAAGTTGTTCAACTCTTTAGGGGTTCATGAAATCTAGTAAAATTTCACATTAGATTGCTTTTTTTCCATCGTTGATTCATCATTGCAGAGATTCGTTTGATAATGAATAATGATACTATAAAACCTTCGAATCCAGTAAATTTTCGATTTCACCCAAACGTTGCAAGAACGGGACACATACGACAGAAACAAAAGCAAGAAGCAATAGAGCATCAAATTGTGGCATATGATATCTAGTTAAATAAACTCGCATTTTTTGATTGAACCACATATCACACCGAATAGTGAAACAACAGTAATATTTTAAAACGAACTACATTTACAGGAGGAAAGGTTAAATCGAATAGTGAGTTTTTACTACAAAAAGTACAAAGCTGGATGGAGTATGAAGCTCTGCGTGATAGGATAGAGACTAGTATGCTTATGCTGTAGTGAGATCACCATCAGAAGGACGTGATGTAGATACATACATGCACGATACATGTGGAAGCATTCAACTGAATGAAAGTACTACAGTACAAATATTCTACAATACAATCCATTCCATCCAATGATTTAATGAAATCTCCGAGCAATCCACTTTCTATTACCATACCATACCATTGTTGCAGTTGCAGATAAACTATTTACATACATCACATTAACGCTACAATGAACAAATTCTCCTTTTAGTAACAGCTATAAGTGAACTCTACGGTATGTCGAATAAAAAACAAGCAAAAAAACAACTAGAATCTATTGTTTTTTGAGTTATTTGGTAGAAAAATCATTAATAATTGGTGTTTGGACCTGTGAGTTTATGTTCAGTATGTCTAACGTTACCACAAATGACACAGAAAATGTATTTTTTCACTTTCAAAAATTTACCTTTCAAAATTTTTTTAACTTTTTTGGCTCCGTATGGAAAATTTGAAAAAAAAACAAGGTAAAAAAGATAAAACAAGGTAAAATCACAATTAGTCTCATTGTTTTATTCGACATACCCTAGTGAACTCTACTCTTAATTGTTGCCCACGTGTGTGTAATAATTCGAAATCAAAAACATTAATTTGAACGCGCGATAAAAACAGATTTTAATAGCCAGAAACTCTGGAGTAACAAGAAACTCTGTATAAGCTATAAAACAAGTATTAGTCTCGTATAAGCTATAAACAAGTATTAGTCTCGTATAAGCTATAAACAAGTATTAGTCTCGTAATATTCTCTACTCACTTAACTAACCAGAACATACCATGGCTCTGCAGTATTCATTACAATACTCTGACCAGACCACCAGAACTCATTTGCAAACAAAATCACTTTCCAATCAGCTCAGCGCAATGCTATTCTTCTACTCTTCTACATGGACTATGCGTTGCGGTTACGAATAGCGCAGTGGTACAAACGGCCGGACTAAGGAAACACCTGTCCAAGGTTCGAGTCTTGATATTTTTACCCGAATATAGGAGTTTATGTTAATTATGTTAACAGCAGCCAGCTCGTTTTCAATATACATAAAGTTGTAATTGTAAGGTACATGTGTGTAATGGGTCTTATGTATCAGATTACAAATCTATGGCTCTCAACCCTAAACATAACCATAAATTCTAGGGCAATGATGCCACATTGACCCATAAATCACCGTCATCATAAATCCTGGATTTGGGACAGAATGTTAATAAAGAATTTACGTGGCTTTGTTTGGCCATGTCACAACTTCGTCATTTATGATACATTAACTACACACAAAAATGAAGGAACATGAAAATACATGGCAAATGCTTTTAGCAACGACGTCCAGTGAAACAGCGATCCAGCCAGAGTCGAGCAGAGCAAACAAAGATGCAACTAACGGACGAGAAATGAGGGAAAAGTGGGATTCCCCCTCTCTTGCGATTTAAAAAATAGAGGCGTGGGTGAAAAAACCTAACTTTCTGCCAATTCCCCCCTCTTTGGAGGTTTGGCTCGTGCGCCGATGAATGACGCTATTATTGCCGGTTTAAAAAGGAACGAGGAATTAGTCTTCTAAAATATAACTAGATATATGTAAGACATAGAAGCAGCATTAGGAAGTTCGTGAAAGTTTTCATTTGCGAGGCCTTTACTGCCAATCCCAAATACACTAAACAAAATTTCACCTAAAAGCGTGTAACTCGAAGTGAGAAACTTCAATTATATTTTATGATTAACTATTGACTTGACGCTGAAGATGAAATATATGTCATACAAAAAAAACGGTGAAACTGCATCAAGAGTCGTTCATAATGAATAAACATTAGTACTTGACATAAATACTCGATCGCATGGCGGACGAGCCGACTCTCCAAAGGGAGGGAAATTTCGTCAAAGAGGGGGAATCAGCAGAAATTAGGTCATTTTACCTACACCTTACGGAACAAACTCAGCTTTTTGAAACCGCCAGAGAGGGGAGAATCCCACTTTTCCCTCCTCTTCTCGTCCGCTAGTGCTTCAATGCACTGGCGGACGAGCCGACTTTCCAAAGGTATAGCCTTATCAAGGGTTTCTGGTTACTCGGAAAGTTTTTGGCGCGCAATTCAAATTCAAAACTGATTTTGACGTACGTTCAAATTTTATGGTTTGATGAAATGAATGACTAATCTGTAGATACAAACATTTTAATGATGATGAAACAGGCTACAAACCTACGGAGTTCGTCAAAACCTCCCACATATGTGGTATCAATACGATCAATATTGATGGTATTGGATGGAGTTCAGAAGAACTGATAAGAGTGCAGTCGAAGCTGGTCGTAACAATAATACCAATACCAATACCAAATACCAATCATCATCAACAATCAACAACACTAAACAAACATGTGTTCCAACGAACATTGGCCCTCCAAAAGAAGAGAAACTCCTTAATGGAGAGAGAATTGGCACTTTTAGCTAGTTTACTTACATCTTGGCAAAAAGAATTTTACTTTTCAAAACTACGAGGTGGGGGAAATTCCGTTTTTCCCTCCCATTGTCATCCGCTAGAGGCTTTCAGATGTTACAAACAATGCAGAACAACTATTCTAATATGATACATTCACGAATGTTTGCTCAATTGTGTTCAGCGATTCCTACACATTTTCGTAATACTGTTGAACAATTTATTCGTGTTAAACAATCATCCAGAGACGACGAGTTTTGTTGATTTTTTTCAACAAAATTCGTTAAACTGAGACTAAAATACAAATATTTGGAAATATAACAAGTGAAATGTACATAGTGTTACTATGTGGCAGTTATTATACTTGTCTCGTATTGACTCATCATCAAACATGAACTTTACTTTACTGAAAATAAAAGACCAGAGCAATCACTATTGTCTGTCTACTTCTTTAGCCGGACTAGAAATGATATGTTAATTAATTTCAACTGGACTTCTCAACGGACCCTAACAACTTCTGATCTAGTGTTAATGAAAATTACAAAGAAACTTAAATAATGATGTCCCATTTCAGATCTCATAAAACGCGACATCCGACAGCCGCCATATTTTTCCATCTATATGAAGATCACCACCAACCCATCCACCTACATATGTACGTTTGTGGTTCTCATGTGCATACAAATTGATGATTTGGAAGTCAAAAGACGTTCCCAGGGGTGTAAAAACACGTAAGCTATGGTAAATAGCATCATGCTTGAACCATTGATTATTGAATCAATCTCGTTGGTCAAAGGACCTTTTCTACAACATTCAACATTGTCCAAAGCATTTGTCCATGTGTAATGTTCAGCAGCCGATTTCTCTTCGTTGGGGGAAAATTCCCTTCCGTTGGAGAACTTGCTAATCCACCAAAACAGAAATCACACAACCAGTTAAACACGTTTCAATCTCATTGGTCTAAAGGAAGTTCTCTTTAGCAATGTGATGGAATGCGAGATACAAATGGAGTAAATTTTAATAAAATTATAGTACCCGACAAAGAGTGGGATTTTATTTTCCCTCCCTTTCTCGTCCGCTAGTGCTTCAAACGGTAGGTACACAACACAGACTAATATCGTGTTTGAGTAAAGCTAGCAGGTTAGGCGGTACCATCAAACAAGCTGGTATGGTATGGTATGCTAAGAATGCATGTTCCAGATCCAGACGATACTAGACAAACTAATGAGACGATCATTCATAGCTTCTTCCATAAAGTGTGGGTAAGATAAACGTAAAAATAAGCTTCCCTGTTTCCCTTTTTCTATTTCTCTTTCACAATTTACACAGTTAAGTCATGCCAGTGAAGTGAAACAAGCTAACAAGCTAGTACAGTATGGTACGCAAAGAATGCATGTTCAGTTCATGGCAGACAATTTCGTGGAGAATATGAGCCAGTACCGCCTACTACTTTCTCAAGAAAGATTGTCCTAACAATGTTCCATTCCAGGAGCCAATACAGTGCAGTAACGAAGAAAAGGTAATGTAAAACTCAACGCACCACCATATTTAAAAATAAAGTTTTTCTGCGGTCCGCAAAGATTTGATAGAATGATATTAAAATGTACATTTGCTCTTAATTTCTCACTCACTAATTAACATACAGTAGTATGAAACACTAGCGGACGAGAAGGGGAGGGAAAAGTGGAATTCCCCCCTCTATGGCAGTTCCAAAAAGTGGAATTTGTTCCTTAAGGTGTAGGTAAAATAGCCTCGAAACGGCTAATTCCCCTCTCTTTGGAGGAAATTCCCCTCCCTATGGAGGATTAGCTCGTCCGCCAGTGGTATGAAATACAAGTGAAGTAGAGCAAGCTGGTACAGTACAGTATGGTATGCAAACAATGCATGTTCAGTTCATGGCAAACAATTCCGTGGAGGATATGAGCCAGTACCGCCTACTACTTTCTCAAGGAATGAACAGGGCCTGCACATCCTTGGTGAGTATAATTAGTGGCCTAGCCAAGTTTATAAGTCCCTATAGTCATGCATCCAGTTTCCATGGGCCAGAGTAAAAACGCTTCCAATCGATTCCGTCCGTTTCCATGTGAGGCAAGCCCACCCAAGCTCAATCCCATAAATATTCATAACATGAAAAAATCTATGGGAATAGGAAATAGAAAAAAAAAATGGGAAAATATAAAATTCGAACAAAATTAAATTTTTAATAAAAATGTAAGAAATAATAGTCATAATAAACCAACGTGGTGGCTGATCCAAGCTGGTGATCTCGACCACGGCCGTACTGTCTCCTGAATCATCCTGTGACTTGGTGGGCGGAGCCGGCGATCGGGAGGCGGCGCTTGAGGAGCCTGCAATGATAATCTTTTCATAAAACCATGTCATTACTCTCCTGGAATTATGATTATGTGATTAGGTTGTTTGTTGAAAGATCAGATGTAATAAACTATGCTCAAGTTGAGGATGAAGTACATCCATAAAGTGTCAGGATCAGTGTCTCAAGTCAGGTTTCGAACTTCGAACCACGAGTTTCCTAGGCTGACGCAATACGCACTAGACTCTAGACATGCGACTAAAGACTATAAATGAAACCTGATTTTCACCTGATTTTCCACCACCAAAATAATCAGTCCGTGAAACAATTAAAAAAAGAAATAATAATTAATATTACAAAACAAAAAAATTTGAAACCGAACCGGGACTGGACTTGGACAAAGCGGGTGAGCTGTGACCATCAGCCGGGGCTCTTAGGTTATGAGAACCAGAAGCCGCTGAATGATGGCCGGAGGAGGCTGAGTGACGTGACCAGTCCGTGCCTGCGAATGAGTGAGTGTGTGAGTGAGTGAGTGAGTGAGTGAGTGAGTGAGTGAGTGAGTGAGTGAGTGAGTGAGTGAGTGAGTGAGTGAGGGAGTGAAGTGGGTGAACTGGAAGATTGGTTGAGTGAGTGGAGTTATTGAGAGAGTGAATTAGTGAGTAAGTGAGTGAGTGAGTGAGTGAGTGAGTGAGTGAGTGAGTGAGTGAGTGAGTGAGTGAATGAGTGGATGAGTGAGTGAGTGAGTGAGTGAGTGAGTGAGTGAGTGAGTGAGTGAGTGAATGACTGAGTAAGTGAGTGAGAAAGTTCAACCAACTATTGCTAGCATTAATACTGCTCACGCCCGAGCTGACTGGTTGCTTGAAGGTGGTGAGCGGCTCGTCCTCTTGCTCATCATAGATGGCCAGGATCTGCAATGTTATTGTAATTATATTTGCAATAAAATGAAAATAAAAGTAACGAACTGGTTTATACATACACTGTGTAGGTAAAATTGCCTCAATCTTATCAATTTAAAACTGAAATTAAAATGGGAAATAGCTTCCTTATACTATTACTTATCATCAAACATCCATTCTATCACCATCTTCACGAACACCAGCCAATGAATAAAACTCTGAAGCAGGCAAACAAATACTAATAAGCTCAACAATGTTTTTTTCACGTTTCAAACTTTACTTCCTTTTTTGTAAAGTTTAGACACACACACTTGCATTGCACGGCTAAAATTGTTAATGGAAAATTTGAAAATTGCCGAACTTTGCGTGGCACGGCGAAAATTCCAATTTCGTATGAACCCTAAATTCTTATCAATTATTTTGAAATTCGAAAATCTGGTATTTTAGTATTTTTTTGTTCAAAAAATTTCCACATGCTCCTCCTCAAGCTCATGCCTGTTCCTTGTCATCCACCACATCGCTGAGTCGGTCGTCCACGTCCAGAATGCCACCATCGGCCAACGATTTCAGACTGTGCACGTTCACCCAATGGCCGTCCGACTGAAACAGAATGGCACAGACTTGAAAAAACATTGCCACTAACGGTCACGAATTGATCGGACGTTTCCGTAATGGTCGGCGGTGGTGGAGACTGCGGCGAAGATGGACTGTCTAGTGAGTTGTTATCATTACTGTTGTTGTTGAGATTGCGTCTACTGTTGTTGTTGTTGTTATTGTTACTGTTATTGCTGTTATTGTTACTATTGTGTTTATCATATTTGGAATCATTAGACCCGCGACTCGTCGAACTACGATTGCCCTTACGAATGGCTTTCGCCTTTTTCTCCAGACTGCCCGTGACGGAGCGCGGACTGCGCGGAGGCGGAGTCAATTGCGAGGCGTAGAGTTTGCGCTCCCCGGACGCTCCGAGGAGCGAGGGGGAGGAGCTGGGGGAGACGACGTGTTTGAGCATCCCTGGGATGGGGAGAGTAGAAATTAGGAATTAGAAAATTTGATGAAACATATACAAAAATATGACTTAGAATGGAGCCATAATAATAGAAAAATGTAGGACTGCACAGAGGCAGAGTCCGTTGCGGAGAGTAGAGCTTGCGCACTCCGGACGCTCTTGCTTGAGCATCCCTGTCATTAGGAGAGTGGATTATTAGCTACGTATAGATAACTTGCTTTAAAAAAGATACCTTGCAGAGTGAAGAGCCAAAAATTACACAAAAACAACATTTATCATGAGAAAATACTAGCAGCTGTGCACAGATGGGTCGCGAGTGATTTCAGAAAACAATACTGAACAAGGCTGAAAAAAAACAGTTAGCATTCAAGCTCGAGAGTCATATTTCAACACAAAAACTTGTTCACAGCGGGTGCAGTTCCCGGAAGGAGGACCAGAAAAAAACTACTCAAAGTGAAGATAAAACATTCCCTATACTTAAAGACGACACCATATAACCAACATTATATCAAGAGTACATATCTGACAAGGCCAGAAGTACTGAAACACAGAAACAAATAGAACTGATATGAACTATGAGAAAAATATTTCAAATTAAGTTCAATAAAAATCGAGAAATATCCGATCAATACCACCCCATACGCACTGGCGGACGAGCCAAACCTTCAAAGGGAGGGGAATTACTCCAAAGAGGGGGAAATTAGCATAAGTTAGGTAATTTCCCCTACATTAAGGAACAAACTCTACTCTTAGAAACCGCCAAACAGAGGGAAATTTCACTTTTCCCACCCCTTCTCGTACGCTAGTGGGTTAATCAGAGCGTTTAGGTTTAACATTTACGATTATTAACAAATCAAATCAACCGATTACGGGTAGAGCGATCAAAACCACATTAAACAGCCAACATGATATCAATATCATCCAAAAAGGTAGAAAAAAAAGAACACATCGCGTCAAAAATCAAGAAATTAGGCCAAAATACCGATTTTGGAATGTCATAAACCGATTTAGCAAAACGCGACGATTAAGAAGCGTGAAAATCATTTACCGATTTATTTCTCGCGGATAACCTAGTAATCCGAATCGAACGGTGGGGGAATTTTCCCCATCACAGAGGATTCAGAAATTTGTCTTCAATTCTCAAAAAACATCAGAAAAAAACAAAACCCTTTTCGACACCGTCACCGAACAGAAAATATTTTCCCCTTCTTTTCCGTCAAGTTTCCACCGAAATGATTAACGGATAATATTGGTTCAAACACGGGCGGTAATAGAATCATAATAGCCGATTTTGGAGAAATCGGATTTCGGCGAAATATAGCGGGCGTTGTCGGCGGCGCCGAAAGACGGAAATTTTACACGCTCGCCGAAAAAAATAAAGACGTATATGTTACCGATCAGTAACGGATGGGATGAAAAGGAAAAATATTTCAGTGAAATTTTCTCACTTCGGCAGACTCAGAAGCAGGATTTTATTCTGCTGAGCAAACGGTAGACAGAAAAAAATTCTGAGAAATTCTTTCCGTTTACTCTTATGCTAAACGTATAAATGCACATGAGATTTTCATGACTTTAGCACGCAATAGTAGAGTGGCGAGCGGGAAAAAGATTAACCTAGTATGATTTTTCACGTACTTTTTGAATCGGGAAGTCGTTGATACGAATAACAATTACTTCATTGAATTTTTTTCGATAAATCAAAAGCATTTATTATTGTATACATCTCAATCAACCAAATTTTTTCCTCGCTTGCGTCCTAACGACAAGTAGACTAACTAAGTAGCTATAAAAATATGCATTTAGCGTGTAGCGTAACTGTTGCGCTGCACAGCGTAATAATAACATAATAATAAAAATGATGATACTAATAATATCCTACATGCTTAACGCATCGCGAAGCAATACAATAATTATTATATCGCTGATGATGTTGCTGATCATTTTGTTAGAGATCGGAAAATCAAGTATGTAGCTTTGTCAGAACGAGCGAATGAGCAAACGTTAGAACGCTGTTTGTCAGCCAATAAAAGAAAAGGATTAAAAAAGAAAAAAGTCTGAGCCCTTTCTAAGCTGAATGCAAAAGAATTGATGATTTTTTTAAATACGGAAACATGGTCCGGAAAACAGTTGAGCTCCACTCTAAAAGTGTAATTAGAAAATTCAAAACATCTCTTTACTATTTAAAAATTATAAAAAGGGTTATTAATTCATTTTCATGGTATTCTACAATCTACAACCTTACAATGGTAACCATAATATTTAACAACACAATATACTTCGAAAATTTTCCGATTATCGCAGCTTAACGTGAGCGGTAAAAACAAAATATAACTATGTTTACAATATAAATAAATAAAAACATAACTATGTACATAGTAAACCCGAAATAACCGACTGCCATGCCAAAAAACATAGTCAGCTGGTTTGAATCATTCAGAGGCGGTGTTTGTTTGAACAATTGTCTGTACCAAACTCGCCCAATACATCATGATCTTAACAAAACTATCGGAGTCGTGACAAACCGTTAAACCGATATACTTCACGTCTCACGTGGAACATACAATTAAGTAGAAAATCAAAGTTATTTTATTGCTATTCCACTAAAAAAATACGTCAGATATGTCACTATGTACCTGACCCGTCTCCAGTCAGTCTGTCAATCAGTTCATTCAGTCAGTCAGTCAGTCAGTCAGTCAGTCAGTCAGTCAGTCAGTCAGTCAGTCAGTCAGTCAGTCAGTCCGTCAGTCAGTCAGCCAATCCGTCAATCAGTCAGTCAGTCAGCCAATCCGTCAATCAATCAACTAAAGTCACTTTATCGCACATTTTCTTCCAATGCCAACGGGATATTTCAAACACGATAGTATGGAGACATCATTGCTACATGATCGTCACCTAGAAAAACGTTCAACGCCCGAAAATGTCATATTTGACAACCGAAAACAGCCCGCCGACACCTCCACCTAGCGGACGAGAAGGGGTGGGAATAGTGGAATTCTCCCCTCTTTGGCATTTTCAAAGAGCAGAGTTTGTTCCCTAAGATGTAGGTAAAATGGCCTGTTAACTGCCGATTCCCCCTCTTTGTGGAAATTCCCCCTCTTTGGGGGTTTCACTCGTCCGTCGGTGGACACCTCTATTTGCGCATATTTGAACAGCCAATATACGTTCCACGTACTGGCGGACACTAGCGGACGAGAAGGAGAGGGAAAAGTGGAATTCCCCCCTCTTTGGAAATTCTAAATAGTACAATTGGTTCCTTAATGTGTGGGTAAAATAGCCTATTTTCTGCCAATTCCCCCCTCTTTGGAGAAATTCCCCTCCCTTTGGAGGTTTGGCTCGTCCGCCAAGGAAGGAATCTCGTCGAAGAGCGGAAATTGACAGTTTTCATCCCGTTTTACCTACACCTTGGGAAACAAATTTTATTTTTCCAAAAACGGTGGGAATTCCAAAAGGGGGAATTCCACTTTTCCCCACTCCACTTCTCGTCCGCCAGTAGTTTCATTACCATGCTAGATATTCTTGTCGGCCAATACCACCGATGAATAAATATAAAAATCAAATAATAAATAATGTTTCGGTGATTGGCATCGTCGGTCGACATCGTTTCAGCTGATGTTGAAACGGTCGAAACAGTTATCGTATATTTCTCATACAATCCAGGTAGAAATTTATAGAACTGAACGCAATAAAAATTCTGAGAAAACATCGTGACATTTTCGAAAACAGCTACATACTCATTATTGTGATAGTAATTCGAGTTTTAATCGGAAAAGCCTTGAATAATGCCAGCGCAAAAATACAAAAAATTTCTAGTTGTGCTAGTAGTATCTACGCAGTAATAGAATCAGATATAAAATAGTATTTTGTATACAATTACGTGAACGCTTTATCAGGTTTCGTTTCGACGCAGGCAACCGACGAAAAATCCTGAGCAACGAGATAAAAATGTAAAAAAACGTTAAATTCTATTGGAGCTAGGATAAAATTTTATAACAAACAAACAATATTTATATTATACTGACGTATAGCGTTGACTTATCAGGTGTTGTTTCAACGTGAGCATCCGAAAAGTTGATAATGCCAAAAATCCCCGGCATGGCAAAAAAATTATTTTGTAAATTTCGTAAAAGAGACTCATGCAAAAAATGGGAAGCCAAAAAATATCAACGGATTATTTTACAACAATAACCAGGCTTATTTTGTAAACCAAACCAAAAACATCAAAACCAGGATAAAAATCTCAAAATGAACAATTTCAACGCTAACATAAACGCTTTTGAACGCTTTATCAGGTTTCGTTTCGACGTGAGCGTCCGCAGAGTCGAGTCAGAAAATTATGGCGAAAAATTCATGCAGAGAAAAAAACTACTGAATAATAACGGCTTTGGCGCAAAACGCTAAACAGCCGTAAATGGCTGATAATAGAACGCGAACGTGTAGATTTTCTGGAAAATGAATATATCGTGTATATTTTTCTCTGAAGATGTTGAAAAAAAACACCCAAACCAGCAAAATTGGTGCCGTTGAACTTAACATTCCATAAAAAGTTCGAGAGCAGCTCACAAAAAGCCACGGAAAATAAAATGCAATGGGAACTGTTCGGGTTCCCAAAGTTGTTTTGATAAAATTTCAGAAATTTACGAAAAATCGGTTAGAATAACTCTAAGTGGTTACACAGGCATAAAACGATTTGCATCAACATCAACACAGACGAGAACACATCATATAATCATGAGATTGTTCAGCGTTTGACCAACGTTTCCAGACAGTGACTGTAATTTTAGAAACATGAATAAAATACATATTCACATCATTCTTATTTCGAAAATACGAACAACAATTTATTCTCCGAGAAATATTGAGAGAGAAAAAAACTGTGGTGATTATTAGCATAGAGATGTGATTTCTGTGAGATTCCCACGTGAGACGTGACCAATTTCGTCATAACCGTCGAATATTGAAAATTCTGGTTTTGCTGCTGAGTGTATTTTCGCCCGCGTGAATCGTTTCGTTATGATCATGTACATAAACTTTTTTGAATAAAACTATTAAAACGGTTATTTTTACAAAAATCGCCCTCGCTTCTGCTGAAGTATTCTAGAAAAATTGTATAAGTTGTTTATGATATCTAGTCACTGAATTTTTCAATGTAATTCTGCACTTTTAGTTGCTTATCAAATGTTCGACAAAAAAAATTTGAAAGCGCGCCAAAAACATTACCCGCGTGAAAATTTTCACATGAAAAAATCAGATTAACAAGAAGGCCTACAGGCCTACAGTATAAAACAATCCATCATACATTCCAAATTTTATGAAAATCTCAACTTTCATTCTGATTCCAGACACAGTTCCACTCGGCTATACGGTTGGAATGAAATAGGGCCACCCGATTATGATTCTATCGTAATGGAAGCAAAGCATGATTGTCACTTTTACCTGGAGCAAAATACAAAAGTAATATATAATTAGAAAAAGGCGTCGGATGCTTATGGACGAAACGCCTTAGGATATTTTAACTTCTTTTTCGAAAATTTTCTCTTAATAAGTTAGCAAGATAACAATAAGTTATAATTTTACTATTACAATGAGCTACATATATATGTATATGTTTGTTTTATATCCGTTTTCCAGAGTTGGAACCAGTCAAAAAGTTGGTCCAATATACTCAATAGTCGAATAGAGAGAAGAGAGGGCGGACCAAAGAATGAATCACTGAGTCAATCCCAGTCGAGTTATATAGAAATAGGATAGAAATAATATCCATTCCATTATATTATTATGTCGGTTCGAACCTTACCTACCTCGGTGAAACACAATCAGATCAGATCAGATGTTCAGTTCTCTGTTGAACCACTCCGGCTCAGCGGAGAAGAAACTGAGATATTAGAAACTGATATATTAAACTGAGATATTAGAAACTTAACTGATGTATTAAACTGAGATATTAGAAACTGATGTATTAAACTGAGATATTAGACACTGAGATATTAGAAACTGATATATTAAACTGAGATATTAGAAACTGATATATTAAACTGAGATATTAGAAACTGAGATATTAAACTGAGATATTAAACTGAGATATTAAACTGAGATATTAGAAACTGATATATATAACTGAGATATAAAAAGCCGGATTTCAATTCCGAATCCTATCAAAAAAGATCGTTCGCAACTTTCAACTTCTGATATGTTCATGAAGTCGAGCCACAAGCAAGTAGCAAATCGCAGATTTTAGTAATTCGCCATCGAATCGTGGGGCGGTTAATCGTCCGTGATGGACAGAACGTATGTTTCTGTTCGCAATTGAAAAAAAAACGAAAAAATATATAAATCCAATCAAAAGTCAACCGTTGCAAAGGCAATGAGAATATGTGAGAAAATTGATTAAAATGCAACTTTCGAATACAGTTTTTTAAATAATAAAAAGTAACATAGAGATGGCAATTGAGTCAGTCGGTGATGATTCAGAAAAAGCGCAGATGTTTCATCAAGTCTAACGGTGATAAGAAAACTTCGAATCAGAGAAAATATGAATTTTTACACTCCGGCACAAGATCTCAGATAAACACAGCAGAAACATGAGACCTATCTCTTTCCACTTCTCAAAGAGATGAAAAACCTAATACAAAAAAAAATTATTTTTCAAAATTTTTCAAAAAATCAGTATCAGTGACAAAGTCAAACATCATACATCAATAATACATACATACATGAACATACGTACACATAACAAAATGGAATATGTATCCAAATTATGACTCACCGTAACGGAATAGCCATTATTCGTCGTGGCGCCAACCAAAGCAAAAATCGACAAAAACAACCGATAACAGCAGGTTAACTGTTTTATGATCAGTTCAGAGTAATTTTACAGGCCAGGAAACCATATTAAATCCATGATGAAAATGTCGGAGTAACAAATGATGGAGAACTTAAGTTTTTTAATAAAAAAAAACGTTGAAAAAACTCAGTAAAGAATTAATAAATAAAAATAATTAACAGCATCAACAACCAACTGGATGCACTAGCAAAATAGTGAAACGGTTGTAGCGCTGAACATCACGGGCACGGGCTCTAATCTGAGAATTTATCCTTACAAAACCATAAAGAAGATAAAACTAACTACAAAAAATAAACTAATAAACGAATAATCGAGCAATAAAAGGTTAAAAGAAACAGTACGTGCAGTCAAGTGCAACCATAGATTAACATGTTTGTTATAAAACAAACAGTCCAACTACACTGCAACAACCAACGCAAGAGCAACAAATTGGAGAAGTTATGTAGCGCTAAACGTCTCTACTATCGGGAATTTGTTTGATAAATTAAACACTAATAAGCGTAATGCGATTACTGATGACCTAATAAATCTTTTCACTGCAACGCTCTCTAATCAACTTGTAAAAAACTGACGAAAAAAAGTCAAGTCACAACATCATTTTATGGAACAGTTAACTATTAGTTATTCATTACTTATTCAGTCATTAACTACGATGTAAGAATTATGCCGTAACAAATCCATAAACTCTAATGCAAAAAAAATATTTTATAACATAAGTAAAAAACTCAAAATCAGAGTTTTTACAATGAAATTTTCACCGTCAAACTCAAAAGCCAATGTCAAGCGCTTTCCCAGATACATCAAAAGTTACTGGTTAGCTGTACAGGGAACTAGTTACAGTCAGTCAGTCAGTCAATCAGTCAGTCAACCAGTCATCACTTCACGAGCGACACTCATCGCTGACAGTCAGTCGCGGATGAACTTGAAGTCCTTTAAAACTTTTGATAAAGGACTTTAAAACATTAAACCAATAAAATAAACCCGACTATTGAAACATCGAATCAATATTTGATAAATCAATGATTAGTCAGTCAGTCAGTCAGTCAATTACTCAACTAACTTTTTTGACAGTCAGTCAGTCAGTCACTAAGGGTCGGTCACTACCGTCAGTCAATCAACCCGTTAGGACAGCAATAATAACAATCATAGTAGCGCCAAACTTCTATCAAACCCACAAGCGGGCGATAAAGTAAAATAAATAGTGAAATTGCCTCCTCTTTGGCGGTTTCAAAAAGGTGAAAGAATTTCTAACATTGTTTCAATTTCAACGGCTTCAAAAACGGTTTCAGACTCACTCTAAGCATCCACCCGCCATTCTATACACTAGCGGACGAGAAGGGAGGGAAAGTGAAATTCCACTTTCTTTGGCGGTTTCAAAGAGTGGGAATTGTTCCCTAATGTGTAGATAAATGCCCTGATACTGCTAATTCCTTCTCTTTGATCAAATTCCCCTCCCTTTTCGAGGATTAGCTCGCCCGCCATTCAATACTACAACAACACTTAAACTTGTTAGCCGGCAATTTTTTCTCACGCTCAGCGTCCGAAAATCATGAATCAGTAAAAGAAGCAGAGGAACATCGACAGTTTACAGTACGGCGGAACGAAACATGTTTCGAATTGGCAGCGTTACTTGATTATATAGCGGTAAGATGAGGCAGTATTAGAAGAGGAAGAGGAAGCGTAGCTACAATATATAGTACTGCAACCAGAGGTGGGCCGCAGGGGGGAAGGGGGTAGGGGGGGTTTACCCCCCCCCCCCCACTTTTCAGGGTCGGCGGGTAGCCTACCCCTCCCCCCTAGACAAAAATTTAGGTCGCCTACCCCCTCCCCCCCCTACTCGAAATTTTTGAGAAAATCGGCCTCAAAACCTCGATTTTGAGGCTCATTTTTCAAAATTTTCTGGCTGTAAGAATTTTTTTTCGAAGAAACACGTTTTCTGGGTTAATTTTCTTGGTTAAAACCTGAAAAAACCGGTATATGTGATGTTTATACCATATAATAGAAGATTTTTTAGCAAAAACAAGCAAAAAACAAGCGTTTTATGCAAAAAAATTTTTTTTCTACCCCCCCCCCCCTACCCGACCTTACCCCCCCACTTTTCGGACAGGTCGGGTAAAATGGGATTTTCTGTCGGCTACCCCCCCCCCCCCACCCCCTGCAAAGTGCCAAAAAACCCGGCCCACCCCTGACTGCAACGAGTACTTTATTATATAGCGGTTAGTAAATGTATGTAAGTGTATTTTTGTAGTACAACAACTAATACTTTTCATGATTTATTGAGCTTTAAAATTTCGAAAGTAACATTTGAATAAGAAAGACGAAAAATAAAAAGCTTACTGAAAAATACAATGCTTCATTGGTTTTTTTTTGGTGTTTGAGAATAAAAACACGAAAATCGCAGCCAAACAGAACAGATTTGAAATCAGAAACAATTCCAAGAAATATCCAAAGTTTCAGCATACAATCTAAAGTGCTACAATACAAAAAAAAAACTATGAAAAAAAGAAAACAAAGAAATCACCCATCACATTGCTTCTTACATTGCTATTTAGGTAGTGTAGAAAAAAAGATGAACAGGTGAGATAACTCAGAAAAAGGCAAACTCAAAATCACGATAGGGCGACAACGTTATATACGAGTCTGCTGAACTTGATGATTAATGGGAACAACTTGTGATTCATTAGCGGAATAGCCAATCGACCAACGAATGGTAAATTCTCCTGGAAAGGTTGAAATCTGCACATGAGATACCCCACATCCTGAGATTAGCAAAAACCAATTTCACCGTTTACCCACAAAAAAGGTTGATTTCCGCCTTTAAACCCCGTATTTCCGTGTGATGCTTCCTTTTTCCTTTTCTTTCAAAGGCACCGACTTTGATTTATGAATGTATGTGTCGGTTTTTTCTCAATAAATAACTGCCTCTGAACTACCAACAAAACCATAACAATAAATAAGTAAAGTTTTCCACTTCTGATTCACTAAATGTTGATCGGGTTATTTTGCAATTCACTGAAAATCCATGATGGGTTCTTCATGAGGCACATATAGTCGATTATTTTATTATTGATTTATTTTGTGCCAAGCCAAATAATTTTCACCTAATGTTTCGGTCTATATCTGTCAGGTTTAGTATTAAACATAAATTTTTTTCACACGCTGTTTATTACTAAACATGACGAATCGACGGTGAAACATTAGGTATGGATGTGTTGTGTCTGTCCTGGCAAGAAGTGAGTCGAGAATAAAATAATCGACTCTAATCAAGATGCGCTCGAAGATTCCAACCCTTACATAGAACCACAAAAAAATCCAGAACATTTCATGCTAAAGGTAAACCCTTGGAATGGAATCATAAAACGAATTTCCAGGATATGTCATGGTAAAACTACTGATGATGAAGAACATCTAGTATATGTATGTAATCCATGTTATAATCAAATAAATCTTCTATAATTCACCTTATAAAGAATCAAATATAGAAGTCAACGGCCGAGGAACAAAAGAATCTACCAAACACCCATTCAACGGCGACATATTCAGCCGCGCCAATAATGAAGAAGAATCAGAATCACGATGTATTGATGATTGCCAATGCGACACAAATAATAAACTAATTATATGTAGCTTTCAATCGCTCAATTCTTTCATAAAAGCAGGAGAGGAGCTCTTTTATCATATTTGAACCAAATTTTGGATAACACAAATATAAGTATTGAAACCTATTTCCTACGTAAGTCAAGATACCGAGAAATCATGATTACAATTTTAATAGGGGTTTTCTCAAAACCTAAAACCACCAGTGATCTAACACAAAAATAAAAAAATATAAATGTATTATTTACATAGCAGGGCAAGAGCCACCCTTTTTTATTACATCCAATATCCAAAACCAAAGTTTGGATAGGATAATTCAAATCCACATACCTAATGGAAGTCAACGAAGAAAACAAAAACGAAAAATGAAATCAAAATAGTTTTTTTTCGAAGTGATCTAACACAAAAATAAAAATAAAATAAATGTATTATTTACATAGCAGCAGTGAGTGAGTTGGCCACCGGCCACACACTAGTGAACGAGGGAAGAACGAAAAATTAGGAATTCCCCCTCTTTGGCGTTTTAAAAAAGTGGATTTTATTCCCTTAAGGTGTAGGTAAAACGGCCTGAAAACTGTCAATTCTCCCCCTCTTTGGTGAAATTCCCCTCCCTTTGGTGATTTAGCTCGTCCGCCAGTGAGGCCCACACGTTTCACGTTATTTGATCAGTGACTAAAGATTTATAGCAGCGACTGAAGATTTATTGATACAACAGATTTGTATTTACAGATACATACCTAGGAGGTATATAACTGGTAACCTATATATATAATATATAAGTTATACATTGCCATTTAATACCGAGCAACTATAACACAAAAGGAAAAATAGATAAAAAAATTTATTCATATAACTCGGGTCACAACGTTTCACTCTCTTCAAAATTGAGATTCTTAAGTCAAGTTGCCAACTAAGACTGAAAACAATGTCTTCTGTGTCAACCAAAGATTTGTTGACATAATAAAGATGAGATACACTAACAAAAGCTGGCAAACCCGACATCTCGGTCAATAGATTCAGGGATTATAGGACACAAGGCTACATGTTATAAGGATTGTCTTACCAAAACATTTGAGTATCGTTATACACCTCAAAAAAATCTCAAATTTTCATTCAAGTCAGTGCTCTTCCACCTTTATTGTATCATTCTTTAATGTATCTGTTCAGTTTTATGTTTATTAATCATGGTATGGCATACCATTAGAAAAGTATTCAGTATTGTACCCGAGGAGGTAAAAGATCGGCAAACAAGTCACCAACTACCTAAAAACATGCCCTGCAGTACTTTAACAATACTAAATAATTTAACAATGAACAGATTAACATTGAGTAAACGAGACACGAGCCAGCTTTTTATCTCACTCTTACTCAGCTCTTCGAGTAATGCACGAACAATTCAGTAGTTAAATTAAAAAGTATTTTATTGTACAATACAATCAAATCTATCGACATTAATCCCATCAACATAACGTACAGTCTACATAAAGTAAGAAGTTTCAAGGAGAATCGGCTCTAAAATATCGATAAATTTAACGAATTCAAGACGGTACAGGGCAAAAAGTCACGTGTCTTGTATTGTATATGAAAATCTTGTAAGGTATGTAAATCGTAAAACAGAATTTACCTTCGAGTATTGAAAGCGAAAGTCACGTATGACAAAAGACATCACTGGATTACAGCATTTTCCATTATTTACGATGAACAATATCTTAATCTTATAAAGATATGAAAGGTGAAAATGTTCAGATCAAGAAAGACAAAAAAAATCAGTAACTGAATAACTTTAATCACTGCTTCGACTCAGCTAAGGCGAAAAGGAAAACTGGAAACAGGATTAAATGTTGAATCTGTTAACAGCAACAACAACAATAACAACAACAACAACAACAACAACAACAACAACAATAACAACAATAATAATAACAACAACAACAACAACAACAACAACAACAGCCACAACGACAGCCACAACAACAACAACAACAACAACAACAACAACAATAACAACAATAACAACAACAACAACAACAACAACAACAACAACAACAACAACCACAACAACAACAACAACAACAACAACAACCTCAACTAGTAAATCAGTCACCTTACGCTGTAAAGTTACGCCACAAGATCAAATGGCTCTGATTACGCCACGAAGTAAGTCTCTACCCGACACTAAACCGAAATCGCAGTTAAAAAAAACAACAGAAAAAAATTCGAGAAACCAGAAAAACACTTGGTTGAAATGACAATAATGAATTCAAGCACAGCAATACACCAGCTAAAATAAAATTTGTTACGCCGTAACAATTGTTTGCACTTGTTACACCCAGTTACGTCATTGACACCGCTCGTGTTACACCCTGTCAGAAAACAGGTAATATAACCAAGTGAACGCGAACCAATAAACGGCTTCCAGAAAAGAAATTGATTTCAACAAATAAAACCAGCTTAGATGAGTCCCAGTCTGGGTAAGTACAGTAGGTAAGCCTAAACAGTTTCAACGCTATTGCTGACCCTGAAAAGTTTCAAAATGTTTCAAATCTGTGTGACATGAAACAACTTGAAGAGCAAACAAAACGGCCGTTTCAGAACGATTTCAAATCTCGAGTGGATTGCTTACTGCCTCGCCCTTAACTACCTCTTGCAAGACTACAGCGTAGGCATACATAGTTAGTGACTGACTGACTGACTGACCGACCGACTGTTTGGCCAAACGCGAAACAATTCAAACCAGTTAAATCACCCAGTCAGTCACTGAACCGACCGACTCACAAACTGAAGTACGACGAAACAGTCAGTTGACTTTCGACTCGACTTGAGTATACGATTTTCTCGGTTTTGAACGACAAAGTAACTGCATAGGAAAAACTGTAGCCAGACCAGAATTACGGGGTAGGTAAACAAGCGAAAAAATTGTTTTCGGTAACTCTAACCACACAACTTCCTGTTGTCAACCAACGCTGGAAACCAGAAGTTGAGGACAGGCACAGCACTAGCGGACGAGAATGGGAGGGGAAAGTGGAATTCCCCCTCTTTGGCATTTACAAAAAGTGGAATTTGTTCCCTAAGGTGTACCTAAAATGACCTGAAAACTTCCAATTTCCCCCTCTTTGACCGAATTTCCCCTCCCTTTGGAGGATTATCTCGTCCGCCAGTGAGGCACGGCACTTCTAAATATTCAATCAAATAGTCAATCGAATTGAATAGAATCAAAAGGCCCGCATTTACTTATCCCGATATTTGTGTATCATCTTTTGTTACCCAACAAACCTTTGTATTTGCAAACAGGAAAACACATAAACAGACTATGAAATTTAGTCCCATTTATCTGTTGAAGATGCTATGGTAAGCGAAATCTAAAGCCAGCAGCCAGTATCCGTGAATCGATGCTAATCCAGTATAACAATAGCTGTATCTTGTAGTGGGTCAAAGTAGTGAAAATAAGCCCTAGGCTCCAATAGGTATCGGTTTTCGGTGTTAAAGAACGGTCCGACTTCGATTCCAAGCCTTCACTTTCATTCCCAG
Organism: Daptonema setosum; assembly: GCA_964036265.1. Classification (NCBI taxonomy): domain Eukaryota; kingdom Metazoa; phylum Nematoda; class Chromadorea; order Monhysterida; family Xyalidae; genus Daptonema; species Daptonema setosum. The sequence goes on from OZ038442.1 coordinate 8,076,021, forward strand.
CTTTCAGCGGCAATCTTCCAAAAATACAAATTAGTTAGAATCCAAGACAGTATTATACTGAATTCAAATATGGGTTTATGTAAATAAGTGTGAATATTAGCAAGGCTACTCTTGAGCAGGCTAAAGTTGCCATTCCACAACTTTAATGCTAACCTATTGCTCCGATTTATATATAAAAGTATTTTTTTACCAACAAACTAACAAATTTCAGATTCACAAGCGAAAAACGTCAGAGAACCTAACCTACATACATATGAAGCCAGAAAGGAGGCAGACCACCACAACAATGAGATTCCAGAATAATTCACAATCCCAATCACAAAGATATGTGATTACAGAGCAAGCTCATAGAGAAAATCATTCGATGATTTGTGAGTGGGACCCGGCGGAGTCTTGATCCGAGTGAGACAACACAACAACAGTAAAAAAACAATAAATAAATGGTGGCGCCAGCTGAGAGAATTATACTATACCACAACATTATAGACGCCAGAATACAAAAAAAGAAACTAAAAAACAATGAAAAAATAGATGAAGACAGCAGTCATCCATAATTTACTAAGGATTCAGTCTCCGAATCTGTGAACAAAAAACCAGGTAAATTACACCTGTCATCACATTCACTATGATTTCTTCAAAAAAGTGGAAAGCTACATACCACAATTTCCGAATTAGGAAAACGACAACAATCGCAGGGCAATCGTTAGCACAACGAGTCATTGGTATATTCTCTTATGAATTTATTTCGGCAACGCGTTCAGAGCGTACTGATGTATGCATGTATCTCTTTTACTTCTAGGACTTTTAGGCTAATATATCTCGTTTTACGAATTTGCAACTAATTTGTACTACTTTTGAGAGGAATTCAAAGTTGAGTTGCTTTGACTGCGATCTGTATGTTAATGACCGAACAATGTAACAACTACATACATAGTAATTTCATTGATTGCGTTTTTATGTTGTGTCATGAGCCCCCTACTTCTTCATGTCGTGTTTTCAAAGAAAGTGAAATATATTCATCAAACTTGGATTTCAAACACTGGCAATTTTCAACCAACCTGATCATGTATATCGTCGCCCAGAAAACTGATCCGTTTCAGGACGATACCTGATGGTGGACCTGAGAGATCGGCGGTAATCTCATCCTCCGAATTCGGAATCGCATACGAACTCCGACGTCGGGCCCGAATCATCGAGAGCAGCGGCATTTTACTGTTGTTGTTGTTGTTGTTGTTGTTGTTGTTTTTACTGTTGCTGCTGCTGTTGTTGTTGTTGTTAAATCCACAAAGTATAACTCATGCAGCCGTTGTTAAATAATTAGTCCGGAGCAATTAAACTTGACTAATTTTGTGATGAGTCGATCTGCTGGTTGTTTGTGCTAGTGCTACATCTGTAAACCGTTATGGTATTATAGAAAGCATATGGAAAATGAATTCACTTCAACACAAAGTCACAGAATAAATAACAAAATAAGGTACATAGATCAGAATATAGACGACCGATACGTGCATAGCCGAAGAATAATGAACAAGTCAATATTTAGCCAAGATCTTTCCGGGTGGAAATCTGGAAAAAAAGTTCATAAAAGGGTCTAACAACCCAACCACTGGCGGACGACCCAAACCTCCATAGGGAGGGGAATTGGCAGTTTTGGCTACACTACACCATAGGGAACAAACTGCACTTTTCAAGATTTGCCAAAAAGGTGGGAATTCCACTTTCCCTTTCCTTCTCGTCCGCTGGTGAACCCAACAATAAAAGGTATTTTTCGGCACTTATATGTACGTTGCCATAGTAGATACACCGCATTTTACAATACTATACTACATAACTTCGTATGTAGACGCCGTCACACAAAAACCACAAAAATCAAAATCAAATACAAATACAATCTAGCATACTAATCGTCCAATTCAATATTCATGTTTCATCGCATTCACATATTATATAATACTATTGCATCGCTTCACCGCAACGGCGCAACCGCAACAAACGTACGCACGACCTTGGCTAACGACCAGCGGACGTAGGAAGAACAAAAAGTGAAATTCCCCCTCCCTTTGGCAATTTCAAAACATACAAATATTACCCTAAGGTGTAGATAAAATGACTTAAGAACTGTATATTCCCCCTCTTTGAGGATATTGCCCTCCTTTAAAGGATTGGCTCGTCCGCGAGCGGCTACCCAACCAGTGAGAGCCTAGTCATGAACATACAGGCAAAAACAGATTAAAGTGCCAAAAAAGTGAAATCCCCCTCCCTTTGGCAATTTAAAATTACGTAAATATTTCCCTAAGGTGTAGATAAAATTACGTAACAACTGCAGATTCCCCATTTTTTGAGAAAATTCCCTCCTTTTGGAAAAGATTGGCTCTTCCGCCAGTGTGGCTACCCACCAGTGGGATCATGGTCATGAACATACAAGCAAAAACAGATTAAAGTGCCAAAAAAGGGAATCGGAAGATTACGCGATGTATCCACGAGTAGAAGAACAGATGATTGATGAAGCATCCGCTAGACTGGAGGTCAAAGTTCTGGCATCCTACATGTGTACGTATGTACATATGTACAGTAGTACTCATCACATGTTGAAGGTTGAACAAACTGAACTTTTTTGATATGCTTCGCGAAAGGGAGGGAACAGATTTTACAGTCAACTTTGTATGTGCAGACTTATCTAGTTCTAGAATAGCCTGCTGTTCCATGAAGGAACCCGGGAGGTCCCACCACCAGAAAAACTACATGAACATCAGCTTCACAACGAAATGAGCAATGGAGAATCAGAGAAGAAGATAATTGAAAACCTCAGCCAATGGACACTCTACGTCAATAGAAATGAGATTGAAAAAGTAGGTCTTTTGCTTCATAGCGCTAATAGTCAGGTGGTCCGCGGGTGTATACCCATTTGGGCGAATCCCATTTGGGCGAAAACCACTTGGGCGATTCCACTTGGGCGAATTCCATTTGGGCGAATACCCACTTGGGCGAATACCCACTTGGGCGAATCCCATTTGGGCGAATCCCATTTGGGCGAATGTATATGAAACTGGGGTATGCGTTCAGTCGTCCGACTCGACGTTTGTCCGAATTTGTCCGAAAACATATTTTGAAAAAATTAATCAGTTGTCCGAATGGAAAGTTGTTTTACAAGAGAAGTGTCACGATTAAGTCACCGATTTCAATCTTCATTTTGCTAATAAGAAGTTGATAAGAAAAGTTGGTTTCCAAAACTGATATTGGTAGCCCACCATTTCATTTCAAGCACTCCTTTCATTGACGTACGGCTTCGGCTTAGTCATGAACACAGACTATACGTTAGTAAAGGAGATTGCCTAGTATGAGGCTAAGAGTTAGTTTTCAGTTTAGGCTTAGGCTTAGGCTCTGTATTTGGGATGGGCTTGGGCGCGCAGCGCTCAAGCCTTTGCCAAATACACAGCCTAAGCCTAAGCCTAAACTGAAACCTAAGTTTTATGCCCCCGCCTTGGACCGTTAGCATCAACTTCTTAGAAAATTATTCTTTTTCAAGCAAGGGGAAACATCTGAAAGCATGTAAATCGTTAGTCGAATCAAATTTCACTTGTGTACAACATGAGTGAAACACATCGAGATATTCTTTGCGTTTGTGAACAGTTTTATTTACATTCGCCCAGTTGGGATTCGCCCAAATGGGATTCGCCCAAGTAGACGTTCGCCCAAGTGGGTATTCGCCCAAATGGGATTCGCCCAAGTGGAATCGCCCAAGTGGTTGTCGCCCAAGTGGGATTCGCCCAAATGGGTATGAACCGGTCCGCGCGTCCACCGGACTCGCCAGACGTCCCAAGTTCGAGACTCATCAGCAGAAGGAACATGACAACACACGAACAAGACTCAAGAGAGATTACCAAGTTCATCATCTTATCATTACCATGTAATTCTCATTTCCGTTCACAAAATAGCACAAAAACGTCTTCAATCACCACCTCTGAAGAACCACCCGTCCAGACGGACGTTCCGTTCGAGTTAATCCTACTAACGTTATTGGACGAGGAGGGGCAGCGGTGGGTAGAATATCGGACGAGAAGAGGAGGGAAAAGTGGAATTCCCCCTCTTTGGTGATTTCACAAAGTTAAGTTTGTTCCCCAAGGTGTAGGTAAAATGCCCTAAAAACTGCCAATTCCCACCTCTTGACAAAACTCCCCTCCCTTTGGAGGATTGGTTCATCCGCCAGAGGGCAGAGGTGGGTATGATGGAGTTTCCCATTCCTCTGGGAATAAAAAATTCGCTCCTGATTTTCGCTTCATCAGAAGACGTAATGGAACAAAGGTGCTGATTACCACCCCTCTTCGAAGAAATTCATTCTCCCTTTCCCCCCTCCCAGAAGATTGACTGACTCTCCCGCTCCAGTACCCGACTAGCAGCAGGTATTGTTTACTCATCCCACCCCATCTTCAGTTCGGTATAGTATTTAGACTAAACACCGACTCCTAACGGTATACAAGCACCATAAGCGGATTGGCACATTCCAATGTAAAGAGTAACGGAAACTCTCTGGAAAGAGCGGAATTCCGAGACACCCATGAACTAACCGAAATTCTAGACTTCTTAACCACCGAAAAATGGCGAATTTGGAAATACACCTACTTTACACTTGGCATACATCACGATAGGTGATGACAGCGACAGGGCCCGGCCCAAAAAAAATCCAATCCAAAAAAAATCCATGCCAAAAAAAATCCATACCAAAAAAAATCCACCCAAAAAAAATCCATACCAAAAAAAATCCACCCAGAAAAAATCCATACCAAAAAAAATCCATCTACATTTTGCTATACCAGAAAAAATCCATCTACATTTTTGCTATACCAAAAAATTGCTTTACCAAATTATGTGTTTTCGCTGTACCAAAAGCAATGAAGGTGTAAATGAGCAGCGTATTTACATTCAACTTTTCCCACCTCTTCTCGTCCGCTGGTGTACCTATGTATATTGATCTTTTAAACTTGAAACAAAGGGCCATCGGTCCACATAAAACGATAGTTTTCAACTGATAGATTTCGTTGCTTAAATATACTTTGTTTCCGTAAACATAATAAGTGAGTTAATCTTTGTTGATACGATGGTTGAGAACTGTCTTTGTTCTTCCTCAAGGTCAAACGCTTCAGAACGCCTAACCGTCCTTATTATGCAACCGTTCTTAACGAGGATCTAACATGGAAAATGAGTAAAAACAATACGGCGATGCCTGATAGAAGTCCCATATCAATCAACGTTATAAGTCACATTATCTTCCTTTGATTGATATGGGACTTCTGACTTATAACATTGCAAACACTGAAGATTCACGCACTGGACAAGTATAATAAGAGACACCAATGATCATTGATATAAAGGGGACTTATACCTTTCGGAATCACTGTTATAAGGTCAAACAGAGAATACGTTCTAAGCTAATGTGCGAAGCGGATGACATGAATTTTTCATAGACATTAGGACAATATTGATCATAATTTATACTTCATAAACTTTTCATCAATGCACATTTATTTTATCAGTTTCATTATAGCGAGAAATATCCAGTTATTTTTATTTGTCATCCTCTACAAGTATAAAATTATATGTACGTAATGTACATATTGTAAATACGTGTTACGTTCTAAATTGACTCATACCTGATCATGGTCATATTACACGTTCACGCACAAATTACAATGGATTTTTTTTGGTATGGATTTTTTTGGGTGGATTTTTTTTGGTATGGATTTGTTTTGGGTGGATTTTTTTTGGTATGGATTTTTTTTGGTATAGGCAAATCAGGGATTTTTTTTGGTTTGGATTTTTTTTGGTACACCATCACAGCGACAGGACAGCTAGTACTAAAAAATTTTTTTTTCTTGTGAACAAATCTGACAAAACGCGTTTTTTTTATTAAATTCACAAACAGTTTGCTGTCCCATATGTTTACAAAAAATACAAGCAAAAAAATAGTTCACATGCCTCATTATTCATTTGTCCCCTTATTAGCCGTCTTCCATCTGAAGTAATCTATGCCAAGTTGGTCAGAGTTTGAAATTGAGAGTGATCGATCAACTCAACACTATTATAATACCAATACGTATGGATGTTTTTGGCTTGTTATAGTGTATTATTTGACCAAGCTATACAGAGACTCTGTATAAACAGAGATAAAGAGAAAGGTGATGATAATACAACAATAATCTCTCGTTGTACAGCTGGAGTAATGCTGAGGAGAAGCAGACGCATCACTGTAGTGAGTAATCACTAGCGGACGAGAAGGGGAGGGAACTGTGGAATTCCCCCCTCTTTGGCGTTTTCAAAAAGTAAAATTTGTTCCCTAAGGTGTAGGTAAAATGACCTGAAAACTGCCAATTCCCCCCTCTTTGACGAAATTCCCCTCCCTTTGGAGGTTTAGCTCGTCCGTAGTGACTGTAGTTAAAGATTACGCTCCGATTCGAATGAGTAACTGCGATCAATGGGCAAGGCAATCATCAAATCATCAAATATAGGTGACAATGGATGGCAGAATAGCTACTGACCTATATACATAATACAAATGGTACATATACTTGGATCAGAATCTCATATCATCAAAGATAAATTGCGCCGACAGAAACCAAACACAATGATCAAATCTGTCTTCAAATACGAATTCAGTTTAGTCTTACATACAAATGAGGTCAGTTTACGCGGATGGTATACATAGTTAGTTCGTATGTAAGTTAAATAGGACGGAGCTCATTCCTGATGAGTCCAGGCTCTATTAGAAAAAGGTGTCGGATGATTCTGGACGAAACGCCTTAGGAAATTTTAGATCTTTTTGTTTTTCGAACCTATTCTCCCAATAAGTTAGCAAGAAAACAATAAATAATTTCTTTTACTCTTCTAAAGTGTTGTAATATATTTATATGTTCATTCTATTTTATAGTATGTAATTGCGCTTCGAAAACCCGACGGTAAACCACTAAATTACATACAGTACAGTAATAGAACGGCCCGGACCGGAACAGTGCATAACTGCATACAGTATATAAATTTTCTCTATCCGAAACCTACGGAACAGAAATCATCAACTACTTCTCCCGAACAACACGAATTATCTCCTCTACTTCTCCGCCGTTCTTCCCATTCTTCCGCATCATAACCCACTACCACTCAATTACCAGAAATTGCGGGCTGCCGTTCCCCGTTCATAACCGTTCACTAGTGACCGAGGGAGGGAAGAAGGAAAACTCGCGATTATCCCTTTCTTCGGCAATTCCAAAAGGTATAACTTGTTCCGCGATGTGTCGGTAAAATTTTCTAAATTGCTCTTCCTCCCTTCTTTGGGAAAATTCCTCTCCCTTCGAAAGATTAGCCCGTCCCCGTTTATAAACAGTTAACCACCGGTCATAACCCGTAGTGTCGATAATTGGTTACCCCCCCCCCCCCCCCACTGCACCCCTGAAATGTGTTCCTGGAGAGTGGATGGAACAACTTGACCAGGTCCTGGATCATCATGACCATGATTTCCCTGGGGTGATCAGTACATGAGGGTTGTTCTATAGCGGATGGCAAGGTGAGAAATGAGGGAACATAAAAGCTCAAAAATAGAAAGTTACTATTCCAGCTCCAGGATGTAGATGACCAGACTTGAATTTGGTGAAGATTATCTTACACGCAGGGTGAATTATCTCGCCTTTGGCCGAGTTTTTCGTCCGTCACTGGAGTCCACTATGAAGTTTAGAAGGCAGAAAACCGAACTGAAACATAATGAATAGTGAACAGACCATGGGAAAAGCACTCAGTGTGCCGAGCCCAGTCCCATTGGGATAGTTTTTTTATTAAGAGAACTGACCCAGCCATTCTCGAAACAATTATAAAAAAAATTGCTAAGCAAGGAGTTCCAGAACTCAGAAACTTCTAATTGAATACAAAAACATCAAGCAACACAGTCAGACGAGTTGAACATCGTTCAATGTTTCAATATCAATATCAGTATCAGTAACAATATTCATTTCATGTCGCAGTACAGACACAAACAATCTAGAATATCAGTATCGTCAGTACCAGTATCACTGTCAGTAGTGTAATTAATCTGTACTCAACGCATTATAGACGAAACTTAAAATAACAGTATCATCAGTATCAGTATCAGTGTCAGTAACAGTATTCTGTACTCAACACAGTATAGACACTATCAAGAATACCACCTGACGACACGACCAGACAGTACTTCAGCGCCGACAAGGAAAAAAAGTGAACGCGAACCAGCTTGGCCTTGGAGGACTACTGAACTCGAATCTGTCAGCTGATTTTGAGCCGAACGTCAAAATTATGTCAATCAATTTCTCTGCCAAGCGTCAAAACAAGACAACAACAAACCTGTACCTACATCATCGCTTTATTGGTCAATTATCAGACTGGATACATGTGAGCACAAAATTAACTGCGATAGATACATACATGCAACCTACGTAATTTTAGTGGAAGAGAATACAAAAAATACAGTAATATGTACATATGTAGAATGGTGCATGATACATTAATTGTGGAATGCGTGGATGACTCAACAAGCATCCGATCGATTCACAGGAAATGAAACCAGAAAAGACAGTTAGGTACAGTCAAAGCATTCATCAATGAGCAAATGATTCATTCAATGTGTTGGTGTAAGATTCATTACTCGATTCATCGTCTAGAAGAATGCAATCTGGATCATCATCATCATGATGAATTGCATTGCTGTGAATAAGCTTGTTTGTAAAGACGGGTTCTTAGCTTAGCCATCCTTAAACCTGACCGGATATTCGTAATCATGGTTACCAAAAAATAATATATTGGTGAAAAATATATTCGTTCGTTCAATAAAGCGGTAAAAATTCGATTGGAATACAATAAACTAACTGACTGAAACTGAATATCAATGGAACAACCTCGAAAACAATAATGACTCTTAGCGAAACAATAGTGTCTTTTTCTTTCCCACTGACTAAAATTAATTCGCCAAGTTAATGTATCGTTATCAGTTATTCAAGTACTGTCAAGTGGTTCACCGTTCCCATTGTCACCTGGTTGCTGCCAATCTGATAGATAAAAAGCTACGTCTTTCCCAAGAGTGTGAGGAATTCCCCTCCTACTCGAAATACTCCAAAAAGTGGAAATTAGCGATTCCAAAGCGTAATAACCCACACACACTGTAGTGAACAAACACCATAAAGCAGGGGCGAATTTTCAGTGAAACGACAAGCATAAAGCACTTATTATACATCAATAATACTTTCATAAACTAGCGGACGAGGGAAGAACGGAAAAGTGGAATTCCCCCCTCTTCGGTGGTTCCCGAAAGTAGAGTTTGCTCCCATAAGTGTAGGTAAAATGGTCTAATTTCTGCCCATTCTCCCTTTTTGGAGAGATTCCCCTAACTTTGGAGGTTTGGCTCGTCCGCCGGTGCTTTCATATATGATAAATAAATTACTGGCACAAGACCACGAGACACTGGTTTCAGCTGGGTACAGTCGATTATGATACGTCTTTTTTCAAAAGATGCCTATACAATGAACAATCAACAAATCTACAATAAGAATGAAGACAAACCAAACCAGTATAAAAAAATTTCCACTAGAATTTCATTATTACTGAAACCATCGAAGCGTACTGATACCATATCAGATTAGTACGGTAGCTTCGTAGTGGCCAGAGAGATTGAACAAACTGACGGGCAATGGCAGAAACCCCAGAGCACCGCGTCAGGCGTCAGGGTCTGCGTATCAAGTCAGGTTTCGAACCAGAACTACCGGTTTTCGAGGCTGGAGTCTACCCACTGGACTAGACTGGCGACGCCCAGCGTAGTTCTTAATCGGCCTTCTGACAATCAACCTTCTGGAAGGAATCCACCACGTGATTCGTCGTATTTATCGGATAGTTCTCTTCCAAGATCCAAGGGTGTCGTTAACCACATCTTCTAGATTATGTAGGTCTTCAATTCAGAACATACTTACTCCACGAAGCCAAGAGAAACTTACGACATCAGTTCACCGGGACCCGATACTCATCAATTCCAACAAAACATTCAAATAAACAAAGAATAATATAAAATATACAATAACAGTGGAGAAAGACCGGAATATCTACTTCTTACTCGGCCGGCGGCAGACAACCTTCTGGAATCTACCACATGAATTGTATTTATCGGAAAATTCTCTTCCAAGGGTGTCGTTAACCATATAGTACATAACCATACTATAACCATGTACGTCGGATACAGGTCATTGACTGTCCCAGAGGTCAAACTCATTCCATTCTTTCCGACATTCCAGTGTCTAGCCTTCATTCATATTCTACTGAATTTGATCGACACCATTACAGTCGATGGTTGTCTTATTGACTCATTTCCGACAAGTTCGGTCCCTAACAAATCACCTAATGTTGCACAGCCGATTGATCAGGTATGGTATTGTGTGTAGCGAAATCTGCCACTGTAATACAGAACCTGACGAATCTAGAACAAAACATTCGGTACAAACTTTCTGACCTGACTTGGCACAAAATGAATCAAGATCTAGGATCACTGGCGGACGATCCAAGTGTTCCTACCTAAGGCAAGGAAGTTTCTTCATGGAGGGAATTGGTCGACCTTAAATCATTTCCCTCCATATAAAAAAAACTGAATTTCACTCTTCAAGCTCGCTAAAGAGGAAGAATTTCACTGATTCTCTTCCCTTCCCATCCGCTACTGAAGAAATTTAATCGACCATACACCAAACCAACAAACAACGAACGATAACCAACACCATTATACCCAACGACAGCCAATGTCAATTGCATTGGAGTAAATAGGAGAAATAATAAAAATCCGTCTGGTCGACTGCGGCGATCCGATTATCGGACACCTCGACGATAATAGACTGGAAATTCAGGACGATGTCAACGTCGTGGTAATTCGTTCCACGACGGTGATTTCCTTCCGGGCCACCGACCGGAATTCGCAGAATCACGAAACGCGCGCGCGCCCAAGCCCATACCAAATACAAAGCCTAAGCCTAAGCCTGAACTGAAAACTAACTCTCAGCCTCATACTAGGCGATCTCCTTTACTAAGGTATAGTCTGTGTTCATGACTAAGCCGAAGCCGTACAAACAAAGAAAGAGGTATTTGAATTGAAATGGTGGGATACCAATATCAATTTTTGAAACCAACTTTTCGTATCAACTTTTTGGTAGCAAAAGGATAATTTAAATTGGTGACTTAATCGTGACACTTCTCTCGTAAAACTACTCCATTCGGACAACTGGTCAATTTTTTTTAATTATGTTTTCGGACAAATTCGGACAAACGTCGAGTCGGACAACTGAACGCATCCCTAGGTCACCATGTGCAGTCAAGGAGCATTGAAGATTTTTTATTGAGGGATATTTTTTATTGCATAATTAACACATTTGGTGGTACATATCACATAATCAAAAAGGGTAATTCGTCCAAACATTGTACCACCGTACATACGTTACCGAACTTCTACATATCACAGTCAGGAAATTCCTTCCCAATTACCACTACCGTATTCACCGGTTCATATACGTCATAAATGGGGGGGTATTGTTCACCGGAGTTTACACATCGTATTCCAAACATTGCATTATTGGCAATATACTTTATTTAACCAAGGTACATACTGTACATACATTTGTGTTGATAAGTACTTATGTACCTGCTAAGGTTTTATCAGCAATGATAGCATCACTGGCGGACGAGCAAAACCTCCAAAAGGAGGGGAATTTCTTCAATGAGAGAGGAATTGGCAGAAGGCTTTTTTACCTACATCATAAGGAATAATCTATACTTTTTGAAACCGATTAAGAGGGGGGAATTCCACTTTTCCCTCCCCTTCTCATCCGCTAGTGGATAGCATAACAGTCAACCCCATTGACATACCAATCGGGGTGGGAGAAATTAGGTCAGGTTGGGTCATCTGATTCGATGACACGGGAAACAATGTACGGAAATGTGCAGAAATGCCAGTACATACTGTACCATAAACAGACCATATGAAACTCTGATTATTATTCGATTCGAAGTGTTGCGGGAGTTTCGATGGCAGAATGGAATAAACAGTGTGTTCAGAATACTAATATTTATGTACCAGACACTATATTTAGCTTCTGTAGAGAACGTCGAGTCGAGACCGAAATATGGCAATACAAAGGAGAGGAGATGGCTGATGATAAGAACCACGTTGCCAAAATATTCCCGGCAAGTAGAAATGCAATCTGTAGATTGCAGAAGTAGAACTACATAAATATATTCCGCACCTGTCAACGCGAGCCGTGAACGTTTCAGGAACAAAACCTTGAAACGGTTGGCCAGCCGAGCAGAATGCGATCAGATGTTGGGAGGCAGGTACATGTAATGTAGAAATGGTAAAAAAGAGACCAAACATTGTCAACTGGTTGGTATTGATGACAGAAGAACGCAACAGATGCGGCAGCATTCGAGAACGTGTTAGTACGAACGCTTCCGTTGAGGATTCTCGAACTCGAAACAGGTAAATACATTTGTACGAGTGCGACGATACAGGTTCTGATGGAAGCCACCCAACCCAACATACATACATAAGATACAAAGCTAACCGAATGCCAAGAAATGAGCAGGTGTCGGAAGAAACCGACGTACATATGTAAGCAGTATTGAAACGTGTTTGCACTATAATAAAAGTCGAACCCGTATTGGTTGCAGAAAATGTACATACGAACGCTTCCGTTGAAGATGCTCGAAACCGATTTAATACATCTGTACGACTGTACGAGTACGACGATACGAGTTCTGATGGAAGCCTCCCAACCCAAGATACATGCAAATCTGACCGAATGCCAAGAAATGGGCAGGTGTCTGCCGAGGAAACCGACGCGGCAGCAGCATTCGAACGTGTTTGCACCATAATAAAAGTCGAATCCGTATTGATTCAGAAAATTTACATGCGAACGCTTCCGTTGAAGAAGCTCGAAACAGGTAAATTCATCTGTACGAGTGTGACGATACAGGTTCTGATGGCAGCCACCCAACCTAATGGTATAAATCGGACCGAATGCAAAGGAATTGCTAGATGTCTGCCGAGGAAACCAACGCGGCAGCATCATTCGAACGTGTTTTTGCACTATAATAAAAGTCGAACCCGTATTGGTTGCAGCTTGCAGGAAATGTACCGGCACCTGTGGAAGGGAAACTAATGGTGCCCGAAAAAAGGCTGAAAATGTTCTCCAAAATCTGTGCTTTCATAAAACCGAATAAATCTTCAATAAAGTTCAGTTAGCCCTAAACAGGTCCGCGGAAATATTTCCTATTTCAAAACAGTAGCATCAGCCGAGGCAAGATACAATTTCATTAGCCTCAGTTCCAATAAATAATCCCGTCCACGAGCGCCGCCAATGGCCATCAATCAGCCGAGCTACTGTGTGGGCCAGATTGATTCATGGAACGCCTCGAGGCACCAAAGAAATTTGGAATTAAGACAATAAATACGCGTCATCCCGCAAAGAATGTGAACACTTGATATTAGTTTTCACTTTTGTTGGCCAGACAAAACAACTCGTGATACATGGCTCAACGTCACACAATCATTGTCGACCCCGCTTGACAATCCTCAATCATGTGCCACAGGACACTGGCGGACGAGCAAAACTTCCAAAGGGAGGGGAATCTTTCCAAAGAGGGGGAATTGGCATAGATTAGAACATTTTTTCTACACCTTAGTGAACAAACTTAACTGTCTGAATCTGCCAAAGAGGGGGGAATTCCACTTTTCTGTTGTTCCCTCGTCCGCTAGTGCCATTGGCCTTTCTTATTATCAAAAATTGATTTTATGGACCGATCACGCTTATAAGCAATGCATTAGGCGCAGTTTTCATATGTTGTTCAAAATTTAATGTGAAAAATATTTTACTTCTCTGAACTCTGAGATTTGAAAGCGCGTCAAAGTCAAAATTGAATTCAAACTGTGCGCCAAAAAAATTTGGCTAACAAGAAACACTTATTTATTGTGGATTTACTGAGAGGAATCAAATGAAAAGAAGGAGAATGACTAGGGTTCCAGATAAAAATAAAATATAAAGACATTTTTAGTTTTTAGTATTAGTATACATATTGGTTTATAGTACAGTAGTAACATATAACATTTATTGCTATAGTGTATAGTATAATATTATATAATATAGTATGATGTATATAAAAAATTGGATAAAAATCAAATATAGCCTAACATCGCCCGTCAGGTACAGTCACATTTAACATGTATTAAAAAATATTCTAAACACGACGGTCATGATATCGTCGAAGATTAGCGTTAACGATAATGACGTGTTGGTTGAGTGGAACATGCCGACAAAAAAATGACAATGCACCGAAAAAAGAAAATTACGATTTTTTGCATAAATTGGTATTTCATTTTTTTGCATAAATGGGTATTTCATTTTTTGCATGAATTGGCACATTTTTATTATAAAATATTCAAAATACGACGGTGACGATATCGTCGAAGATTAGCGTTAACGATAATGACGTGTTGGTTGAGTGGTCACAGGTAAACACGCCGGCAAAAAATGTCGATGGATCAAAAAAATACGATTTTTGCATAAATTGGCGTTTTATTTCAATTTTCCGGGTCGAATTGCACTATGTATTTTTTCGGTTAACTATCTTGAAAACAGATAACTTACTAAAGAATGAAACGCCTTGAATTTTTTTTTATTCTTCTGTTTTCGGAACTATTTCTCTAAATAAGTTAGCAAGATAACAATAATTTTACTGTTCTAATTTGTTGCAATATAACTATACGTTAATCTGATTACCTCACCAATATGAATTAAAGCAAAAAGATATTTCAGCTGAGTTGAGTTAACCGTAAAATACCAAACAACAAAAACACTAAGTCGACCAACATTTACCAAGCTTAGCATTTCATTTAGCCTAATCAGAGCAGCTATGCGCTAAAGCACATCAATTCATTAAAAGCGCAGCGCAGCATTCTGTTTGTTGTTGCAAATCCAAGACAAAACAAAGATACGCTAATTAACTGATATTAACTTTGACGTGCATAGACTGCAGTACATCATTTAATCATAAGCTTGTTAAGTTAAGTCGTAACTGACTAACAATTATATGAATCAAGAAGCTTACCAAACTTAGATAAGGTACATACAACAACATAACAGTGAATTGAATCCCTGCAGTTGCAGAGCCAAAACACATAGGCATTAGATATCCAATTCATATAAAACTTTATGTGAATGATCAAATTCATGGAACACTCGGTCCTTGCTGAGAAAAAACAACAACAATAACAACAACAACAACAACAACAACAACAACAACAACAACAACAACAACAACAACAACACTTCATCGCAACAACAACAACTGGCATTCAAATCATGTTACTATAACACATACAATATATCCGTACAACATGTCAGCACGTATTTGCGCTAATCAACCTGGGCAAATCGTTCGTTACTTTATCCCAACAATCACGCCATAACGTTTTATTGTATTATACAACTACAACTACTACAATCAACATCCGCAATAAAAATCCCAACTTTGAAACTTCTTTATTATAAGAAAAATATGTTTTGCATCTATCATGTAAAACAAAATCACTTAACAGGGTGTATGTAACACGAACCACATTCATGTGGAGGAAATCCCCCTTCTCTTTGGTATTTCTTCTCGTCCGCTATTCCATCTACTATGTAAATATACAGGTGTGAATATGACATTGCAAATCGTTATAGGCGATGGTGAAGCAACTACTACAGTGGCGTGTGTGTGTGCGCAACCGTAACATAACATGACCGCAACAATTTGTTGTCGCAGCGTAACAACAGTTACGCATAACATACGAGACGCTGACCAGACGCAACAATCATAACAATGCGTGTTTTAGTTGATCAATTGGCTTTACAATCAACTTCAAACAAAAAATTACTATTAGACATTTATTTTGTATCGAAATATCGAACTTTACGAAAGAGGTCAGGAAAAATCGTAATTTTTTCCACTTTCACTGCCATCTTCAGACTATGAAACACTTTGGTCGGTAACGCATCCACTAGCGGACGAGAAGGGGTGGGAAAAGTGAGATTCCCCCTCTCTGGTGTTTTCTAAAAGTATAGTTTGTTCCGTAAGGTGTAGTTAAAAAGGCATGAAGTCAGCCAATTCCCCCCTCTTTAACTAATTTCCCCTCTTTTTGGAGGTTTAGCTAGTCCGTCTGTGGGTCATGCATCCATGCTTTCGTGACGTGAAACCATACCATACCATATTTCATCATCTTATCGGTTTATTAATATGCTAATGACACAAAAACACACGACACAAATCAGTTTTACATTAAACAAATATGATACATCTTGTTTGAAGTTCCTGCCATTCACTTGCAGACAAGAAATAATGGAATTCTCTCTCTGGCAGTTCCAAAAGTAGAGTTTGTTCCTCAAGGTGTGGATGAAATGGCCTCCGAATCATGAATTCCCATCTTTGAGAAAATACCTCTCGCTTTGGTGAATTGGCACTTTCGCCAGTACTGCCATGTCGTGCTCATTTCTAAATTTTTTCAGGACTCCATTGACAACTAACGGACGAGGAGGGGAGGAAATGTGGAATTCTATCCTCTTTGGCGGTTTCAAAAAGTAGAGTTTGCCCCTGAGGTGCAGGTAAAATGGCCTGAAAACTGCCAACTCACCTATTTAAAAAAAATACCCCTCTCTTTGGTGAATTGACTCTTTCGCCAGTACTGTCATGCCAAATAATCATAGCTTGAAAAAAAAACCCCGATGACTAATCTGTGAAACTGAGTACTTTATAACAACATGTGCCCTGATACAGATACAGTCCCTGCTTCATCAAACATACCGGTACAGTCATTCACTCACAACCCCATCCCCATGTACACTTCGGGACGAGTCAAACTACCAACGGGAGGAAAATTTCGTCAGAGGGGGGAATCCGCAGTTTTGAGGCCGTTTTACCTACACCTTAAGGAACAAACTCTACTTTTTAAAGCCGCCAAAGAGGGGGGAATTCCACTTTTCCCTTCCCTTCTCGTCCGCTAGTGCATGTACCATCCCCACATAAGTGCCAGTGACTCGAGAGTACTAGCGGACGAAAGAAGAACGAAAAAGTGGAATTCCCCCCTCTTTGGTGTTTACAAAAATTTTAGTTTGATTCTTAATGTGTATGTAAAATGGGTTGATAACTGCCGATTCCCCTCTCTTTAGAAAAATTACCCTCCCTTTGGAGAATTGGCTCGTCCGCCAGCGCCTCATGAGTGGTCAAATTAGCATTCAATTCATCATCATGTTCTATCTTCATATCGGTCCGGCGTCATGTTGGTCCGTTCCTGAACCATATGTGCCCGTTGGATTCAGAAATCGAATAGATCAACGATCAAGACGACATGATTTTGTTAACGATTCACAAAGGTTTGTTTTTTTATATCGTATGCAGGTACTGTAATTGTTCACATCAATTTTAACTTTTTTTTTAGTTACAGTATGAATCTTTCAGATTCTCGTTCACCGGTGGTAACGGGAACTGTGGGACGGTTTAATTGGAAACAGAGTGTTGTGGGGTTACGGTAGGAAAGGATGAATGGAAAGGGGATTAACCGGCCAGCGGGAACAGTCCGTGAAATAAGGACGATTTATTTTTTCTTACTAATTGCATTTTTGTTGTTGCGTGGATCATTGTTTCAACGCGAAAGTAATACTGAAGGATCATGTGAGTGAGTGAGTGAGTGAGTGAGTAAATGAGTGAGTGAGTGAGTGAGTGAGTGAGTGAGTGAGTGAGTGAATGAGTGAGTGAGTGGCTGAATAAATGAATGAGTGAATGAATGAGTGAGTGAGTGAGTGAGTGAGTGAGTGAGTGAGTGAGTGAGTGAGTGAGTGAGTGAGTGAGTGAGTGAGTGAGTGAGTGAGTGAGTGAGTGAGTGAGTGAGTGAGTGAGTGAGTGAGTGAGTGAGTGAGTGAGTGAGTGAGTGAGGGAATGAGTGAGGGAGAGAGGTAAGTAAGTGAGTGAGTGAGTGAGTGAGTAATTCAGTATTCAACTTCATTGATACAGCGAACCAAACTGGTAGTTCCATGAAAGTTGACCCCCATCCAATCCTTCAATAAACAATCCTACATTGTACAGTACATAGTTCCCAGAAGCGAAGCACATTCGTTATCACGTTTGCCACATAGCATATAGCTCACATCCCATACTAAAATGCGAAAACTTTACTACTAACAAGATAATGATGTAATGTGCATGAAAAGCACCGTAATCAGCTGAACGAACCGAACCACCCACGCGGTACAACCCACATCATGTAGGGAAAGTTGGCCTCAAAATGTGGAAGTGCTGCTGCTGTTGTTGTTGTTGTTGTTGTTGTTGTTGTTGTTGTTGTTGTTGTTGTTGTTGTTGTTGTTGTTGTTGTTGTTGTTGTTGTTGTTGTTGTTGTTGTTGTTGTTGTTGTTGTTGTTGTTGTTGTTGTTGTTGTTAAATGGTTTCATGCGAGCAATCAGTCAGTCAATTCATCCGATCATCAATCAGTCAGTCAGTCAGCAGGTCAATCAGTAAGACGACAATCAATAATCAGTAGTGAGACATCTGGGAAATTTGTTTGTCAATCCATGCGTGTTTGTATGTATGAAACTTTGGTTACGGTTTCGTTTTGTTTTGTATTGTTTTGTATTGTTTTGTATTATTTTGTTTTGTTTTGTTTTGTTTTGTTTTGTATTGTTTCACGTGGCCAATCATTCACTTCATTTCATGAGCTTCCCTTCTCACTGTTCCAGAAAACCGGCCCGATTTATTCCACTTTCCCCCAGAGGGGTTCACTTCCCAGAAGCATGCCAATGCCAAACCATCAGCAACCCAAACCAAAACACCCAAAATAAATCAGAGCACTGTCCACAACACTGCTGCAAAAAAATTATCAGGCCGGCCTTTTAAAAAACGGTTGGAATCGGAAAGAAGCGAAAACACGGAAGAACGCCAAAACAGTAGGAAGGACTGTAGTAAAATATACATGAGTCATATAAAACTTTGTAGGTATAGACTGCCAATAAGGATTCACCCACAGTTCCATAACCCCAGTCTGGTCCCCTTCAGAGTTCCGAACACAGTTCCATCCTCCGCAGAACTCTCGACGGATTTAACCAGCCAGACAAACCGGACAGACAGTTCAATTAGAAAGAAACTGTTCACTTTCCCCAGAGGGGTTTGCTTTTTGCTTCTCAAAAACACACCAAACTATCAAAGTTTCAAACCAAAAAAGATTGCCAATCAATAAGGAATTATCCACAGTTCAATGGCCCCAGTCTGGTCCCCTTCGGAGTTCAGAACACAGTTCCATCTTCCCCAAAACTCCAGACGGAATTGACCAGCCAGACAAACCGAAAAGGCAGACAGTTGAGTTAGAAAAAAATGTTCCCCAAAGTACGCAGATAAAAGCTAGATGACATTGCAAATCAGCAATGCGCTAGATCTTTCTGTCCTGAAGTCACTTTCAAAACGAACGTTCCATGATATGTAGACTTTCATCCACCCCAAAACTCCCGATGGAGTTGACCAGCCAGACAAACCGAAAAGACAGACAGTTGAGTTAGAAAAAATGTTCCCCAAAGTACGCAGAAAAAAGATTAAAAAACACCAGAAGAAGCAGTGCACTGACTAATCTATGGTATTTTTGTAATCAAGATTCCGAAGACCTTATTCTGTCCTGAAGTGCTTTATCTTCGGAGCTCCATCCAGACGTGATCAAGTATCCATTTTCGTCCATTCTTCTGCGGAATCCAGAGTTTTATGGGTACGTACTTGGTGAAGCCTCGCTTCCCTTTCACCATGGCCCGTAAACCATGTGAATCCATCGATTCCACCGAAAACAAAGTTCGGCAACCATTCCGGAAAATGTGTTAACATACATATCTCATCTTTCGATACATCAATTCCATTCCACTATTTACATTATCAAAGATACAAAGTAGAAAATTCGACAGAAGTGAGCGTACAATTCCTGTTGAGCAGCAACAACTGCCGTACCCAATAATCAAAAAAAATCCACGACACCATGCATGTCAGTCACACTCCGCACGAGCCCAACCTCCAAAGGGAGGGGAATCTTTCCAAAGAGGGGGGAATTAGCAGAAAATAGGCAAATTTACATACACCTTAAGCTTCAGGTACAAACTATACTTTTTGAATCTGCCAAAGATGGGGGAATTCAACTTTTCCCACCCCTTTCGTTCGCTAATGACACACAGTAATGCCAAACACACGACCAGCGAATTTCATGAAAGTGTGTACGTACAGGTCAGAATCAGACAAAAACCGCTACTCTGTCAGGTTCACCAGAAGTTGATGACAGTTACTGTAATCACAGCGTCTCGTGGAAAAAATAATCAGTTTCCCACTGCCACTGAAACCACGTTATTCAGCAATACAACAGTGAACAAGTTTTCATTGAAATATGACGGCGAATAATCATTCATAACTCATAAGGAGTGCGAAATAGTTTGTGTGAATTCAATTGATCACATTTTTTCATATCTTTGTGTAGAGTACAGTCAAAACTTGACAAACATGGAAGTTTTTACCTCAACTGATATCAAACATGTCCGCAAGTGCAGTCCCACAAATCACCACTCACCCATTTCCACGAGCTCAATGAATCTGACCCCAGATCTGATTCAAATGTCAGTAAGTAACATGTCCCAGTCGCCAATGTCAATAATATGTTTTACAGACATTGACCATACATGTATATACAAAGACATCCGAGTCAAAAGATACATATCGACAGAAACCAATGTAAATATTTCATTCGAGTGAACGCGCCGTTGACCAACCGGATATTCAATACCATTACATACATGGATCAAATGGTACAAAAATGTATGTATCTCGGGCAGTACTGACCTGCCAGTGACTGTCACATCACTGGCGGACAAGAAGGGGAGGGAAAAGTGGAATTCCCCCCTCTTTGGTGGTTTCAAAAATTAGAGTTTATTCCTTAAGGTATAGGTAAAATGTCCTAATATCTGTCAATTCCCCCTCTTTGACAAAATTCCCCTCTCTTTGGGAGTTTCACTCGTCAGCCAGTGACTGTCACAGTCACACCATATGCATGTATATTCGGACTATTTACGACTTTTTCTGGGAAATTTTTTGTAAAACCTCTCTTTCACTCATGAAAGGTGTGCCATTAAAAGGCATCTTTGGATGAAAAATTATGTTTTTCAATGACGGGAGAAACCACTTTGGAATTGGGATCATGCCGAATGAGGTGGCTTCTGTTTAAGGTAAATTAACCCTATCAAAAGAACATACATAGGTGCTCATCATTTGGGCGTGAGGGAGAGGTTTTACAAGAAATGTTCCAGAAAAATTCGTATTTCAATAAACGCACTGTATGTGCGGTACGTGCCGTCATTCCATTGTGTGTACCGAACGGTCCGGACTAATGGAACACGCCGAAATAACTTATTTAATCTCAATACTCAATTCATGTTATCATGACGACTGACGAGTGAACAGACCAAATAAACCCAATCCAGCCAACACAATTGAAAATGTACGTAGTGACTAGTGATGTAAACGAACATTCCTTCCTTACACTAGCAGAACAAAAAGGAGCAGTAGAATTCCTACTTTTCTGGCATTTCCAAAAAGTGATACTTGGTTCTCAAGGTGTTAGCAAAACAGTCTCAAAACTGCTGATTCCCTCCTTTCTGGTGAAATTCCCTTCACATTCGTTATCCAGTACCATATACAGGGTAAAGTACAGTATCATCCCTTACTTTCCACCCCACTCCTCTCACGAAAATTCCCTTCCCTTTCGGAGGTTAGCTCGTCGGGCAGTACCATATACAGATTCACTAGCGGACGAGAAGGGGTGGGAAAAACGGAATTCCCCCTCTTTGGCGATTCCAAAAAGTGTTCCTCAAGGTGTTAGTAAAACAGTCCCAAAACTGCTGATTCCCTCCTTTCTGGTGAAACTCTCATCCCTTTCGGAGGTTGGTTAACTCGTCGGGCAGTACAAAATACAGGGTAAAATCCATGATCATCCCAAACTTTTTCCCACCACCAATGCCCAAACAACCCAACCTAAAACTCAATTATCTTATCCCAAGTGTTGTTGCCAACATGAATCGTTAATAAAATTTGAACCAACCCAAATTATCTATCTAATATTCATCAATCCTGAGGTTTCTCAAATGAATGCAGATTTGATTTCTGAAGTGAAACTGTAATGCCATTTCACCCATATACAGTGTAAAGTCCATGATCATCCCAAACTTTTTCCCACCACGCCAATGCCCAACCTCAAACTCAATTATCTTATCCCAAGTGTTGTTGCCAACATGGATCGTCAATAAAAGTGAAATAAACCAAATTACATTGGCCGAGTTTGCTATATAAAGGGACCCGAACGGAGCCATTGAATGGTGTTCAATGTGCCGAAAAAAACAGATCATATGCTGGCGACACTGGCGGACGAGCTAATTTCCCAAAGGGAGGGGAATTTCGTCAAAGAGGGGGAATCGCCAGTTTTCAGGCCATTTTACCTACACATTAGAGAACAAAATGCACTTTTTGAAAACGCCAAAGAGGGGGGAATTCCACTTTTCCCTCCCCTTCTCGTCCGCTAGTGGCCTGGCGATGACGACGTCATGGAAGATATATGTATAGTTTGAAGACCACGAACTTGATTTCATTCAACCGCGTAATTTATATCGTATTCAATAAAAGGGACGGCATAAGCCGATATAAGACAATATATTCGTCTTATATCAAACGATATAAGCCAGCATGATCCTTTGACTTAAGGACATGAAAATGAACCTACAGTACGAGAACAGCCCTGATCTGAATAGAGTTCTGTATCGCTCAATGAGCCTGATAAATTAGGTTACATAAGATGGGGAACGGGAAAATCAGTAAGGTGTAGGGAATATCTCGGAAAAAAGTTTCATAGATAAGACCATAAATCATGAGTGAGCGAGCTAATTGATGTAGATCAAAGACCGAGGTTTTAATTCTAGACAAAAAGCGACCAAAATGGGCAAAAATTGAAGTTAGAAAACAAAACTTAATTGTTGAATTTCGAATAGTCACACTCACAAGCCAGGCCCCGGCTGAAGAGACTCCAAGTTTATGGAGATAACCCAGCCCCTCGACTCGATTATAAAACCATGAAAATATAGTACAGAAGTAGTACCAAGTAGAAATAAGTAGCTAATTCACTGCCGAATTTCCCATGCTCACGGTGGTCGGTAAATATCCACCTACAAACAACACATACCGGGCTAAGCTATACGGTCACTAGTAGGCGGGAAGGAGGGAAAAAATGAAATTCCCTCTCTTTGGCAATTTCAAAAAGTTTGTTCCGTAACGTGTAGGTAAAATGGTCGGACCTACCAATTCCGCCCTCTGACGAAACTCCCCTCCCTTTGTAGGTTTGGCTCCCCGCCCCCTAGTAGGCGGAGGCGGTAGAAAGAGAGAAAACAAAATGACCCCGTTGAATTACTATAAAATCTCGGGATAATAATTTCGCTTCCCATTCGCTTCAAAGCATCAAACGCGCCTCGAACATCCAGAGAGAGAACGCATATTGAAATATGAAAACGCTCATTACACATGCAGCGAGCGGACTGGCGGACGAGCTAATTCTCCAAAGGGAGGGAAAATTTCATCCAAAAAGAGGGAATTCGCGGTTTTAATATTATGTCACCTACACCTTAGGGAACAAACTGCACTTTCAATATCACCAAAGAGGAGGGAATTCCACTTTTCCCACCCCTTCTCGTCCGCTAGTAAGCGAGCGCCGCACTAAACAGCTTGGTTAGGAAAAAAATTCTCCCATGAACCGTTACCGTTTCCCGCGTGCTGGCATTGGCATTCCACAATCCACATACTCCATAGAAAACAGCTCTGCAGACTCCACAAAAGACAGCGAAACCCCCACTTTTCAGTGGCAAATTAGCCGAAATACCGGTTAGTTTACATAAATACCGTTTTCGTTGTCTTTTCCGTTTTCCCATTCCCATTTCATACATAAACCGTCTTTCTTTCATGATGTGTGGCTACCGGCACTAGCGGACGAGAAGGAAAAGGATGAGGGGAATTTCCCCTCATTTGGCTTTTTCAACTGCAATTTTCAACGTGTTGATGAAATAACGTTAAATAACTTTTCAGGAATAGGAATAGGAAGTAGGATTTCCATCTATTTGACCCACACTTAGGATCTATTTTCCCGCTCCTCGCCATTGGCTACCGGTAAAGCGCAGGCATACATAGCCCCTTTCATTGATAGTACTGGTAAGCGTTATGCCTACATAAATACTACAGTACATGGTAAAACGAATAAGATATTATGAAGGTATGCTACGAATGTATGTATTAGCCACGGTTTTATAAGGTGGCGGGCTGTAGAGGTGGTGGCACTGGCGGACGACCAAAATCACCAAAGGGAGGGGAATCTCTCCAAAGAGGGGGGAATCAACTGAAATTAGGCTATTTTACCTACACCTTAGGGAACAAATTCGACTTTTGAAAATTCCAAAGAGGGGGGATTTCCACTTTTCCCTCCCCTTCTCGTCGGCCAGTGGGTGGTGGGTATGTAGTTGATAGATGACTCATGTGTTCCATACCTACTCAAACTCGAGGCACCGACGGACGATATAATCCTCTAAAGGGAGTGGAATTTAGTCCAAGAGGAGGGAATTATCAGAAATTAAGGCATTTTACCTACACCTTTAGGAACACTGCTTTTTACCTACCAAAGAGGTGAACTCTACTTTTCCGTCCCCTTCCGTCGATTAGTGGTGGGTTGGGTAGTTACAAGATGACTTATGTGTTTCATACCTACTCAAGGAGCATAACGAACTGACTGAGCTGCCTGCTGCATTGAGAAAACAAGTACTATTCACACTACCACTTCGCAACGACCATTTTTCACGTTAAAAAACTATGAAAGTATTAGGTTCACCCAAAACAAAGAGGGATATTGAAAGTTTCCAGGCCATTTTCACTTCATTTTCACCTTACCTTAGAGAACCTTAGGAGTCTCCCTTATTCAACTTACAGTTTTGAGGCCATTTACCTCCTCCTTCAGGAACAAAATCAACTCTTTGAAACTGCCAAAGAAGGGGAATTCCACTTTATCTATCCTCCTTCATATGCTAGTGACTCACCAAAAAGAGAGGAATTCCACTTTTCCCTCCCTCAAGTTTTAGGGGCTAGGTCCGACTTTAACGTTGATAGCCCAATAGAATAATGCCTGTACACGCTTTTCCACGACCACAAGGTCAATAGCATCGATCTAAGTAACAACGCGGCGGCAACACACACAGACGAGCTTGTCAGAAACAATTACACGCATTTATCAATTCATTATCTCATTCCCTGAGCGTGAGAAATCGCCGAGTCTTGTTCTAATGTCCACAATTAAAAAAAAATCGTCAATCATCTCCTCAATGAGAAGAAATTACCAGTTTCCAGAACATTTTACCCACAGATTACAAAACAAAGCGTACTTTTTCGAAAGTTCAAACAGGGGGGAATTACATTTTCCTCTGAAAGATCATCTTCCAAGTCTCTGATCATCAGTAGTTTAGTACACTAGCGGACGAGAAGGAGAGGAAAAAGTGGAATTCCCCCCTCTTTGGCAATTTCAAAAAGTAGAGTTTTCCCTTAAGGTGTAGGTGAAATGATCTGAAAACTGCCGATTCGCCCTCTTTGACGACATAAACCTCCCTTTGGAGGATTGGCTAGTACGTCAGTGGTGTAGTAGATCCCTTCCACGACCAAGGTGTGACTGAGACTTCAGTGGGCCACAACGATTGTCCGTAAATATATACGGTGGGGAGTGGTGTGAAACGTAAAGAAGACGATATAACAGACTCTGTGTTGTATTATTATTATCCAAATAAACCCCGTTACCCCACCCTGTTTCCCGGGACGCGTGTGTGGTGTTGATCCTTCGTTCGGTCAGGCGCCCGGCTTACAAGACAAATAACGAATCAACATAAATAAAGACAATAGAGTAAATCACCCTTTTTTTAGTTTTCTTTTTTATTTGAAGAAAATGTAAGAATGCCAATGCCAAATGACGATAGCAATTAGAATTATTTATCCTCGTATCCAATCACAATCAATCGTACTTGATCAGCTTTTCGATGCAATAAAGCAAGTTTTGAAGAAAAAAACTCGGTGCTCAGTAGTAAAACATCCCCACACCACGCAAGAGGTGTTTGCGGTTGACTAACAATATATAAAACGACATTGCAAAAAAACCCTGGTTTCGCCCCGTGGAGTGTTTGTATTTGTTGTTTTGTTCGGGTATTTCAGTGAGCAGAGAATAGAAAACTACTCACTGACTGGATGCTCGTTAAACACTGAACAAATATTTAACAAAAAAACATATAATTGAGTGATACATTGAGAAATACTAATGAAGACTAATTCCGCGTGTTTAACAAGTAGTATGTGATGTGATGTGATTGTGTAAGTATGATTCGTAACTGAGGCAGAAGTTACTTGATTGATTTAATCAAGACCGACATTTACCTACTCTATATTTTATATGGAGGGAAAACACAGAGAACCAGACGGACAACGAATGGAAACAACGGGTGAAGTCAGAAGAATTTCAAAACAGTACAAGAAACAATTCAAAAATCTTAGTAATGCTGATTTCGTCTTCGAAATGAAGACAACTGACTAGTATCATTCATTTGGCTCAAACACCACCAATCAAAGAAAAAGTCAATGAAGTACCCGCAAAAATTACCGGAATGAATGAACAATCAACAAAATTCGCGTTTTGTTTGAAACCCTAAAAAATTTTTATTAGTTATTGAACCGATATTAAAGTAACGTACGCTTATCGTTGATAAATCAATCAGTCTTATCAGTCTTATCAGTGTAACCGACGTCCGTTTTATCTTTGTTTTATTATCTACTAAATTAATGCTGTTACAGTCCCTCTTCACCCTCTCCACACACCAACTAACCAGATTGGAATAAAATTTAATAATAATAAAAAAGAACAAACAAAAAATAGATTATTAAAAAAACATACCTTGCCGGTGGCTTTCTTATAACGAATCACGGCAGCATTGATGAGGTCTTTGACGAGTATCTGACCATCGCCACACGGTACAACAACCCGACACGGCCCGAAGCAAACCGTTACTTTCATTGTGATATTATGCCTCGTATCGGTCAAATTATGCTCAGAAGTCGCTCGAAGTTCACGCTCATTTCATCCGAATTATATTCGGTTTCGATTGATTTTCTGCACGCGTGGTGACAGAAATTCGACAAGATCTGAAAAGACATGGATAGCGATAAGAATAGTAAAATTTTCCAAATATACGCTAAATTGAGAAAACGTGGGTTATACGGCGGACGTCGGACGAAAAACGTTGATCGACGCACAGTTCACTCACTGGGGGTGAGTCGATGAGTGAGTGAAAGAGTAGTTTAAAAAGGAGTGAGTGAGCGCGTGAGTAAGTGAGTACGAGAGTGGGTGAATGATCAGTGAGGGAGTGAGTGAGTGAGTGAGTGAGTGAGTGAGTGAGTGAGTGAGTGAGTGAGTGAGTGAGTGGAAGTGTGAGTGAGTGAGTGCTTGCGTGAGTAATTGAGTGAGTGAGTGAGTGAGTGAATGAGTGAGACCTTAATCATTCAATAAAAAATTGCTTGCTCAACTTTTGTGCCGATCAATTTTTTCGTCCAACGTGCAACCGTCCTAACGATCGTTTCACAGGTATTCTGGTTCTGGCTATCAGTCCAGCTAAGTTTATCTCATCTGACAACCAAAGTCAAAGCGCTCCCAAATGAAATTCCAAAAGGAAACCGATGAAACCAACCGTTTATAGCTGTCCTATTATGAAGCTTGAAGTTGAATAAGTCGGTTAGATTAGAACAAATCCAGCCTAAAATATAAAGTCGAATTGGTCAGGCGAAATTTATGATTCAAGCGTTATTTCGTTGTGCGATTGCTGAAATAAAACACTGATAATTGCAAAAAGAAACTTGAGAGTGAATAAAAAAACGAAAAAGCCAGGTTTCGTTAAAATGAACTGAATTATAATATTTTATCGTCGATCATCCAATCAGTAATTAACTAGAAAAATTCAAAACGGACCAAATTTCACGTTTTCTTCGGTATTTTATAGTAAGTTAAGTCTCAAAATAAAGCTTATAACAAGGTCTATGT
>OZ038442.1:8109248-8114947 GCA_964036265.1 Daptonema setosum
CGCCCGGATGGTAGTGATTTACTCACTCACTTGCTCGCTCGCACTCACTCACCCATTCACTCACTCACTCACTCACTCACACATTTACCCATTCACTCACTCCCCGTACAGTTACTTCACTCTTTAAATCAGTATTATGTTTATAGTTCGGTCACGGGTTTATGACATTATCTTTATATTGTGAATCTATGCAACATTGATAGAAAAATGATCTATATTGATATTATATTTCTACATTTATACTACATCTGTATTAATGAATCTCTGATAAATACATACCATCAAAAACAGGTACAGGAGTCTGTATCGGGTATAAATGCGCCTACCACAATAAAAAAACACCAGCAAATCTCAGATTTACTGTTTTGAAATCATTTTCCTGATCACTTCACAGTTTCTCAAACTTGAGAAGGATGTTGTCTTTTGGTTTGAGTAGAGTGCCGACGGTAATTTCAAGATTCAGCGGTTCCGGCTGAAAAATAAAAAAAAATCCCTGAAATTTATTCAATTAACTCTGAAGTCTGAACAAGAATCTTAAAGTATGAATACGATCGGGTAGATTTTTACTTATTTATTTTTTCTGACGGATTTTTTCCACTAAATTGTATACAGTGAAAGAGTGATTAACAGCTGGAATGATTGAAAAATTACAAACAGATTGAGTATTGATATGTCTGACCAACTTTGCTCAATAACGGAATGATTGATTGACAGACTGTAATAACTGATTGACAGACTGTAATAACTGACAGACAAACTGTAATAACTGATTGACAGACTATAATAACTGATTGACATTGTGTGATAACTGATTGACAGACTCCAATACCTGATTGACAGACTGTAATAACTGATTAACAGACTTCAATAACTGATTGACAGACTGTAATAACTGATTGACAGACTTCAATAACTGATTGACAGGTTGTTTTAACTGATTGTCCAACCGGTGTTTGGGCACAGGGTGTGATTCGGTATTTGGACAACAGATATGCCATCGTATACCTTACGGTCAACTGGGCAAATCTCATGCCAATACAATTCCTCGGTCCGGCTCCAAACGGCATATATGTGAATGGATCACGATTGGTCTTGGCTTCTCCCAGGAATCTGCAATCACTCCCTCACTCACTCACTCATTTACTATTTCATTCACTCTCTCACTCACTTACTACTCACTCACTCATTCGCTCTCTCACTCACTCACTCACTCACTCACTCACTCACTTTTCACTCACTCTTCCGCAAACTCACAATTTCATTCAAACTTTCAATGAATCACTTAATCAACCAATCAACTACTAATTATCTCACCCAGTCGTGACCTATAGTATGTAGTCTGTTACTCACTAACTAACTCACTCACTCACTCACTCACTCACTCACTCACTCACTCACTCAGGAATCCTACTGGCACAAAAATACCATAACCACCGAACGGTCTACGAAGGATCGTTCAACCTGGAAAATCCTGCTTGGGCCGAGGTCTTCAATTTGGCATTGATATGCCCGCAGGTTTGTTGTTGTTGGTGATGTTGTTGTTGTTGTTTGTGTTGATGTGATGTTGTTATTGTGTTAGTGATGTTGTTGTTGTTGTTGTTGTTCCATAACGTGAAGTTACTTCAGGTTTTCGAGTTGAACTTACACATGCAGGAGTTGCACAGTCAGGTCGTGTTCGGTCTGCTCGGGTTTTTACGTCGACAGGTGAGAGAATGAGTGAGTGAGTGAATGAATGAGTGAGTGAGTGAGTGAGCTCACTTTCTTGAAAACTTCAGAATGACCTCCAACGACGACCGTTCGATGGTTCGTCCATCAAACTACAGGTCCTTGATCACGTTCACACAAATGCCTACAATGAAATTCTTGCCCGCTTCGATTCACTGGCCGCCGCGCGATATTTCAATCTGGGTGTGCGTTGCAGACGGGTTGGTTCGCTCACTCACTCACCCACTCACTCACTTACTCACTCACTCACTCACTCACTTACTCACTCACTCACTCACTCACTTATTCACTCAATCACTCACTAATCTCACTCACCACCCACTCACTCGCTCACTCATCCACTCACTCGCTCACTCACTTACTCACTAATTCACTCACTCATCCACTCATTCACTTACTTACTTACTCACTCACTCACTCACCCACCCACTCACCCACTCACTCACTCATTCACTCGCCCACTCACTCACTCGCTTACAACCTCACTCACTCACTCACTCACTCACTCACTCACTCACTCGCCCACTCACTCACTCACCCACTCACTCGCTCACTCGCTCACTCACTCACTCACCCCACTCACTCACTCACTCACTCGCTCGCTCACTCATTTTAGGTAACACGTGCTATGCTCCACAGCATACGACCACAATCGTCACAAATACATTTGAATGCTCGGATGATGATAAAACAGGTTGCGTATGGGAGTGAGTGAGTGAGCGAGAGTAAGTGACTTTGTGAGTGAGAGAGTGAGTAAGTGAGTGAGTGAGTGAGTGAGTGAGTGAGTGAATGAGTGAGTTAGTGAGTTGGTAAACGAGTTAGTGAAAAAATATTGAGTAAAATGCGAGTATATGAGTGAACGAGCTGATAAGTGAGTAAATGACATGGCAAATAAAATATGGAGTAAAAGAGTGGGTGGGTGAGTAAAATAACGAGTAAATGATTGAATGAGTAATTGAGAGTAATTAGAGAATTCGTCGATTACAAATGTTTTTATCATAAAATCATATATTATTTCTAGCACCTCATCCTTTTGCACGCACATTCAATGCTCTTCCGTCCGTTCTCCGTGATACGCGTCATATCGAGGTTGGTGGTTTGTTGTTGTTGTTATTGTTGTTGTTGTTGTTGTTGTTGTTGTTGTTGTTGTTGTTGTTGTTGTTGTGTTGTTGTGTTGTTGTTGTTGTTGTTGTTGTTGTTACTGTTGTTGTTGCTGTTGTTGTTGTTGTTGTTGTTGTTGTTGTTGTTGTTGTTGTTGACTTCTCACTTATGTACCAGCAAATCGTCTACGACTCACTGAAGAGTCCGTGGGCCACGTCGCACGTGCTCGCCGATCTCCTGACTCGTCACTCGGATCATCTACAAATCCTGGTGGCTTACATCCGATTCACCCACCGAGTTCCCTGCCACCCTGACGTTGGACTTCCGATTAATAATCAGATGTCTCGTGCCATCATACTAGGCGATTGCGAGTACGAAATGTACCATGTGGCCAAGTACCTGAACGAATTCAGTCGTTGCGCCCCGCGTCTGAACAAGGTGAGTGAGTGAGTGAGTGAGTGAGTGAGTGAGTGAGTGAGTGAGTGAGTGAGTGAGTGAGTGAGTGAGTGAGTGAGTGAGTGAGTGAGTGAGTGAGTGAGTGAGTGAGTGAGTGAGTGAGTGAGTGAGTGAGTGAGTGAGTGAGTGAGTGAGTGAGTGAGTGAGTGAGTGAGTGAGTGAGTGAGTGAGTGAGTGAGTGAGTGAGTGAGTGAGTGAGTGAGTGAGTGAGTGAGTGGGTGAGGTGAGTGAGTGAGTGAGTGAGTGATGAGTGAGTGAGTGAGTGAGTGAGTGAGTGATGTGAGTGAGTGATGTGGTGAGTGAGTGAGTGAGTGAGTGAGTGAGTGAGTGAGTGAGTGAGTGAGTGAGTGAGTGAGTGAGTGAGTGAGTGGTGAGTGAGTGAGTGAGTGAGTGAGTGAGTGAGTGAGTGAGTGAGTGAGTGAGTGAGTCACTAACCGTTACAACACTACATACTGCAGGCTTCCTACCGATTCAAGAACGTCCGCTATCAGTTCTCCGTCGATGAAGTTATCGATATGATGTTAACTTTCCTGCAAACGCGGAGTCATGAGTACCTGACAGACCGTGAAGCCAAGCGACAGATGCAGGTTGTTGTTTTGTTGTTGTTGTTGTTGTTGTTGTTATTGATGTTGTTTGTTTGTTTACTCTCATTGTTTTGTTGTTGTAACTGTTATCTTATATCTGTTTTTCAGTACGATGAGTACGACAAGAACCAATTCAGACTGAAGCTTGAGGCAACTGATCTGTTTGTAGAAGAAATCCGAAACAGCATTCGGCTATATCAGATTCCGGTAATGGAAAAGGGGTATCTGAACCTGCATGCTTATAATGCACACAAGGTTCTACCCTGCAAGCTGGTGGATTCATTCATGGATGAACGTGCCACGGTTCGTTGTTATTGTTGTTGTTGTTATTGTTGTGGATGATGATGTTGTTGTTGTTGTTGTGATGTTGATGTTGTCGTTTTTGTGGTTGTTGTTGTTGTTGAAGTTGTTGTTGTGGATGATGATGTTGTTGTTGTTGTTGTTGAAGTTGTTGTTGTTATTGTTGTGGATGATGATGTTGTTGTTGTTGTTGTTTTTGTGGTTGTTGTTGTAGTTGTTGTTGTTGTGGTTGTTGTTGTTGATGATGATTGTGGTTACAGCTCATCAACATCAAGCTCGATGGCGCACGAAGACTGAATATCGAAGTCGAACAGACGATTGGTGATTTTCGTGTCGTGAAGTTCGAATTCGGATTCAAGGAAGCCGCACCTGATTTCCCGAAGTTCGGGTTCACGCCGCCCGGATGGTAGTGATTTACTCACTCACTTGCTCGCTCGCACTCACTCACCCATTCACTCACTCACTCACTCACTCACTCACTCACTCACTCGCTCACTCACTCACTCACTCACTCACTCATTTACTCATTCACTCACTCACTCACGCACTCACTCACTCACTCACTTATTCACTCACTCACTCACTCGCTCATTTACCCATTCACTCACTCCCCGTACAGTTACTTCACTCTTTAAATCAGTATTATGCTTATAGTTTGGTCACAGGTTTATGACATTATCTTTATATTGTGAATCTATGCAATATTGATAGAAAGTTGATCTATATTGATATTATATTTCTACATTTGTACTACATCTCTACTAATAAATCTCTGATAAATACATACCATCAAAAACAGGTACAGGAGTCTGTATCGTGTATAAATGCGCTTACCACAATAAAAAAACACGAGCAAATCTCAGATTTACAGTTTTGAAATCATTTTCCAGATCACTTCACAGTTTCTCAAATTTGAGAAGATGTTGTCTTTCGGTTTGAGTAGAGTGCCGACGGTGATTTCGAGATTCAGCGGTTCCGGCTGAAATAAAAAAAATCACTAAATTTTATTCAACTAACTCGGAAGTCTGAACAAGAATCTTCAAGTATGAATGCGATCGGATAGATTGTTTCAACTAAGTTATTCACAGTGAATGAGTGATTAAACATTGAAAAATTACAAACAGATTAAGTACTGGTATGTTTGACAAACTTTGCTAAAAAAACTGAATGATTGCCTGACAGACTGTAAAAACCGATTGACAGACTGTAATAACTAACTGAGAGAGTGTAAAAACTGATTGTCCAACCGGTGTTTGGGCTCAGGGTGTGATTCGGTATTTGGACAACAGATATGCCATCGTATACCTTACGGTCAACTGGGCAAATCTCATGCCAATACAATTCCTCGGTCCGGCTCCAAACGGCATATATGTGAAGGGGTCACGATTGGTCTTGGCTTCTCCCAGGAATCTGCAACCCCTCACTCACTCACTCCATAACTCACTCTCTCACTCGCTTACTACTCACTCACTCACTCACAAACTCTCTCACTCCGTCACTCACTTACTCTCACACTCACTCAGTCACTCATTT
>OZ038442.1:8115147-8122647 GCA_964036265.1 Daptonema setosum
AATTGAACACAATGTAGTCTACGCTACAGTAAAATTAATTGTTTTTCAGGTATAGTCGACTTTTTTTCTGGTTACGCCTTTTTTCGGGCACTTTTTTGTGTAAAACCTTTCCCTCACCCAGAAATTGGCGGTCGAAAGCAGCAGTTTGGGTTGATGAAAAAGTTTTATGCACAAAAAAGTTTCCAAAAAGAGTCATAATCATATCTTTTTAAGAACTTTTCTGTGTGTAAAACCTTTTCATCAACCCCAAATTGCTGCTTTCGACCGCCAATTTCTGGGTGAGGGAAAGGTTTTACACCAAAAAAAAGTTCCCGAAAAAAGGCGTAACCAAAAAATTCGACTATAGATATTTATGCGCGCCAAACATTTTCTAAGTGACAAGAAACTTTGGATAGGCTATATAATTCAATAATTTTTCAATAATTTCATCAATTTGTTAAAATTTCATTAAAATTCAGTTTTTAAATTCAAATGAAACTTACATTTCGTGTAAATTAAAATTTGGTTTTTTAAATTTAATTTTTTTTTAAAACGGTTCGGTCCAGAGCAGAGAAAAAAACAGCTGATGAACACGAGTTATTTGCCGGACGTTCTAGACGTGTTACATATTATACTGCTCGTGTTTCATTATGCAATACGTCGTAAGACTTTCGAATATTGTTGAAGAAGAAAAATCTTACTAGGGAAACTATCTGCACTAATCTCTTCCAGGCAATGGGCATGTAATTAATTCAAAAACCTGCATAAAATATTTTAGATGATGGGGAATTTTACTGAAAATGAAGCAATTCAGGATTGAAATATTTTCTTCATTTTGAGCCGTGACGGAAAAATCTTACGCATGGGGTTTTTTGTGGTTGTAAACCATATTGATATTTTTGCATAATCAGTCATGAGCAGTATACATACACTTAAATTGATTGATAGTAATCGTAAACTGAAAATGGACATGTGTCAAGTAAAATGAAGAATTTTCTGAAAATTCAAAAGCACGCACAAAACAAATTTTCAAAATTTAAAAAATCGCTCGTCAAAATTTTTTGAGTTATGTAATTTGTAAACATGACTACAGTCGGTTATGTACATTATGTTATGTACAGACACATAGAGAATTAGTACTTTAGCTCTGTTTCATCGTATTTAAAAAAAACCAGAGCGCAGTAGTTTGTTCCTGCCCGTTAATTCTCCGTCGTTTCACTTTAAACACTAGCGGACGAGAAGGGGAGAGAAAAGTGAATTCCGCCCTCCTTTCTTTGGCAGTTTCAAAAGTGGAGTTTGTTCCTCAATGTGTCGGTAAATTGGCCTGATTTCTGCCAATGCTTCCCGCTTTGGAAGTGTTCCTCTCCCTCCCTTTGAAGGTTTGGCTCGTCCGCTCGTGACCTGAATCTAATCTTCCAAAGGGAGGGGAATTTCCCCAAAGAGGGGGGTATCGACCGTTTTCAGACCATTTTACCTACACCTTAATAACAAATTTCACCTTTTGAAAACGCCAAAGAGGGGGGAATTCCACGTTTTGGTTGTTTCCGTCGTCCGCCCGTGACCTGAATCTAATTGGCGTCGATCACTGGCGGACGAGCTAATTCACCAAAGGGAGGGGAATTTCCCCAAAGAGGGGGGAATCGGCCGTTTTCAGACCATTTTACCCACACCTTCAGGGAACAAATTTCACCTTTTGAAAACGCCAAAGAGGGGGGAATTTCACTTTTTGGTTGTTTCCGTCGTCCGCCCGTGATCTGAATCTGATTGGCGTCGATCACTGGCTGACGAGCTAATTCACCAAAGGTAGGGGAATTTCCCCAAAGAGGGGGGAATCGGCCGTTTTCAGGCCGTTTTACCTACACCTTAAGGAACAAACCCTACTTTTTGAAAACGTCAAGGAGGGGGGAATTCCACGTTTTGGTTGTTTCCGTCGTCCGCCCGTGACCTGAATCTAATTGGCGTCAATCACTGGCTGACGAGCTAATTCACCAAAGGGAGGGGATTTTCCCCAAAGAGGGGGGAATCGGCCGTTTTCAGGCCGTTTTAACTACACCTTAATAACAAATTTCACCTTTTGAAAACGCCAAAGAGGGGGGAATTCCACTTTTTGGTTGTTTCCGTCGTCCTCTAGTGGCGTCGATTTTATTCTATACGAATTGTCTCACAAGCGGACGAGAAGGAGAGGGAAAAGTGGAATTCCCCCCTCTTTGGCAGTTCCAAAAAGTATAATTTGTTTCTTAAAGTGTAGGTAAAATGACTCAATAACGGCCGATTCCCCCCCTCTTTGATGAATTTCCCCTCCCTTTGGGAAATTAACTCGTCTGCCAGTGCGCACGCGGGTTGTCTCAATATGCAACACCATTAAGATTGATCAGCTGCGATATCTACCAAAAATAAGGGGACTGTATATCGTTATCAATTGATTGACAGAGTTTTTTTCAAGCTGGATTTTTTGGAACTTAGTGAGACTATTTCAATATTGGTATACAGGGTTTGCTGTAAAGTAACGATGAGTTTTCTGGCCGCCCATTTTTTATTATTATATTGCATGAATAACTTTTACATGCCAGCTACATGTAATTTTAAACCTAAGATTTCCGTTTATGTGGTTCATTTTAATACGTCATGGCTCAAAATTTATTTTTGGCGAAATATAACGGACTTTTAGTTATTTTTCAACACTAATGACTGAAATTACGAATTAAAAGTATCAATTCGTTTCAGCAAGGATTCATTTCAATAAAAACAAACGCTAAATGGAGTTTTGTGCTAAGAAATTCCTAAAACAAATATAATCGCGTGTAATTTTGTCATTTAGCACTGAATCTGAAAATTTAAGAGAAAAACATTAGGTGGAAGTGTCTAGCCACGAAATGAATCAAGAATAAATCAATCGGTTATCTGCACAACGGCAGTTGTCGACAAAAGAAAAAATCATGAAATTTATCGCAACAAGAATCAACAAGCATCTATGTAGTTAAACTGAAAATTAAATCTTCACTCGAGTCTACACAAAAACCACAAAAATTTGCCCCGACCTGCCAACCTATAAGAAACGAGTAAACCTGAAACAAGGTGATGTATCGTTTTTATCGTTTCTTAGACGGAACTACAAAACAATCTGAGCATGAAAAATTCCACATGGGTGGTATTTGTGTTATACAATCTATAATGCACGAATAAACCTGAAACAAGATGATAAATTGTGTCGTTCTTTAACGAATGTACAAAAAATTTTAGCCTAAAAAATCAGATATGTGTGTCCAGTTTTAGTTTTAGGAAACGAAGTATTCTATTTACATATATACATTTTTATTGTTTAACTTGCTCAAATTAAGCAATTTGCTGAAAGCTGAAACCCGCGCTACTTGCTGCTTTGTTTTTCGAGTTTTGGTAACTAACACGAAAACGTGAAACGGAACCGTCAAAACGTTTAACAAATTACGTAAACTGTTAAATATCCGGTTTATACGAAAACAACTGTCGTCGAGGCACTAGCGGACGAGAAGGGGAGGGAAAAGTGGAATTCCCCCTCTTTGGCAGTTTCAAGAAAAAAAGTTGTTCCTCAAGGAGTGGGTAAAATGACCTCAAAATTGAAAATTCCCCCTCTTTGGACAAAATACCCCTCCCTTTGGAGGATTAGCTCGTCCGCCAGTGTGTCGAGGAATTGCTCAATGTTCTACAAGTGAATTGACATGACGGCACTAGTGAAGGGGGTGGGAAAAGTGGAAATTCCGCGTTTTTGGCTTTTTCAAAAAGTTTAAATTGCTACCTAAGGTGTGGGTAAAATGACCTGAAAACTATCAATTCGACCTTTTTGGAAAGTTTCCCTTCCTTTGCAGAGTTAGCTCGTCTGCCAGTGTAAAGGGGAAACGTTACTTAACAATATCGTGTGGAATGGTAAAAACTTCATTTCGGATTCCATTTTAAGTAAAAAAAAACAGAACTCAATTACGAATTTATTCAGTTGTTAATAGCCTATTCAGAATTTCTTGTTAACCAAAAACTTTTTGGCACGCATTTTAAAATCAAATCTGCTTTCGTCGCACTTTCAAATTTTCGAGAAATGACATCTTTTCCACATAACATTTGGACAACAATGATAAGGGGACTAAAACTGCGATAAAGACCACTCAGCAATGCTAAAGCCCGTATGTTGTTTCTGCAAGCAAAAGTATTGCCCAAAACTTCTGATAATGAAACATCACTCAGCCTCAACTCAACTCGGTTGACACCATAGTTCAGCACAGTATAACTTGGGGTGATGATGATGATTGGTGAGCATGTGAACACTAATTGTCTGATGTTTCATTATCAGAAGTTTTGGACAACACTTTTGCTTGCAGAAACAACATACGGGCTTTATATCGGTCCACATGAGTTCATTCTTGCCCGTATCACGAATGGTAAACGTCCCCTGCAATAAAACATACCCTTCTCAAACGCTTTACCCGAATCCCCACATCATCACTACCTGATTCATCGATACGCATTCATCAGTCATCGCTAGCTAACGGACGAGAAGGAATCTACATACGCAGGCGGACGAGCTAATCCACCATAGGGAGAGGAATTTTATTCAAAGAGGTGGAATTAACAGAATTTATAGCATTTAACTTACACCTTAGGGAACAAATTCATCTTTTTGAAAACACCAAAGAGGGGGGAATTTCACTTTTCCTTCTCCTTCTCCTCCGCAAGCGGATGGAACCTACATGAATAGTGAAATGAGCATGTTTTCAATGACCTTAAAATTACGATTAACTCCTCGTTGTGTTTGTTAAGTTGTCTGAAGAACATCACTTGAATAAAGCTTCTCTTATGTGCATAATCCGCCATCGGTACCCGGCACTGGCGAATGAGCCAAACCTCCAAAGGGAGAAAAAAATTCAAAGTGGGGAGTCAGTAGAAGTTAGGTTATTTCACCTACACTTTAAAGAACAAATTCAATTTTTTCGAGCGCCCGAAGCGAGGGGAATTCCAGTTTTCCCTCCCCTTCTCGTCCGCTAGTGGTACCCGACGAACGACAGCCAGTCTCATAATACACCAATCCACAAATATCTACCCACTAGCGGACGAGAATGAGAGGGAAAAGTGGAATTCCCCTCTTCCTGGGCAAGTTCGAAAATGACTTTTGATCTTCATGGTAGAGGTAAATGGCTTTCTAAGCTCTCGATTCATCTTTCTTTGAAGAAATTCATCTCCCATTTGGAGGACTATCTCGTCCGCCGGTAGATCTACGCATTCTCTGCTGATCTCATCACATTCCGTCCAGTTGCTACGCCAACGTTCACGTTTCACCCACATCGGCTTATAATAAATACGCGAGCGTTTGGCACTGTAATCGCCCTAACGGGCACGGAAGCATGCAAAGCATTTGAGCGCACTTGGAGCAAGCACTTCGAGCAAAGCATTTGAAGCATAGCACTTCGAGCAAAGCATTTAAAGCATAGCACTTCGAGCAAAAAGCATTTGAAGCACAGCACTTCGAGCAAAGCATTTGAAGCATAGCACTTCGAGCAAAGCATTTGAAGCATAGCACTTCAAGCAAAGCATCTGAAGCATAACACTTCGAGCAAAGCATTTGAAGCACAGCACTTCGAGCAACGCATTGAGAGGCAAAGCACTTCGAGCATGAGCAACAGCAAAAAAGTAGGGCATGCAAGCTAAAGTACCAGTAGCATAGTAGCAGTTAAACGCAAGTTAAAGTTGAAGTACAGCAAGTAAAAGTTCCAAAGTTTATAAGTTCGGCCGTGAATTCGGCCAAAGGTCCGACCGTCTGACGAATATCGAGTCGACGAATCACTTGACCTTTTGCCTTTTTGTTTTGGTCTGTCATCATAACGGTGTCCTCAGTTGGTCAGTGAGTGAGTCATACCGGTGATATTAATTTGTAACTTGAATGTGGGTATCAATTATTTTAGTTTTCAGTTGTTAGACACTATCTCACTGATTCACTGACTCACTCACTCACTCACTCACTCACTCACTCACTCACTCACTCACTCACTCACTCACTCACTCACTCACTCACTCACTCACTCACTCACTCACTCACTCACTCACTCACTCACTCACTCACTCACTCACTCACTCACTCACTCACTCACTCACTCACTCACTCACTCACTCACTCACTCACTCACTCACTCACTCACTCACTCACTCACTCACTATCTCACTATCTCACTCACTCACTCACTCACTCACTCACTCACTCACTCACTCACTCACTCACTCACTCACTCACTCACTCACTCACTCACTCACTCACTCACTCACTCACTCACTCACTCACTCACTCACTCACTCACTCACTCACTCACTCACTCACTCACTCACTCACTCACTCACTCACTCACTCACTCACTCACTCACTCATTCACTCACTCACTCACTCACTCACTCACTCCTTCACTCACTCACTCACTCACTCACTCACTCGCGCACTCACTCACTCACTCACTCACTCACTCACTCACTCACTCACTCACTCACTCACTCACTCACTCACTCACTCACTCACTCACTCACTCACTCACTCACTCACTCACTCACTCACTCACTCACTCACTCACTCACTCACTCACTCACTCACTCACTCGCACTCACTCACTCACTCACTCACTCACTCACTCGCACTCACTCACTCACTCACTCACTCACTCACTCACTCACTCACTCACTCACTCACTCACTCACTCACTCACTCACTCACTCATTCACTCACTCACTCACTCACTCACTCACTCACTCACTCACTCACTCACTCACTCACTCACTCACACACTCACTCACCCCTATGGAACACATCTGGCAGATGTTTGTTTTGTCCTTCGTACTAGTTCTTTTCAGTATCATATTACATTTTTCATCCTTTGATCAATCACATCGTGGTGATGGTGCTGCTCAGCAATACTAGTAATAATAATATCTCTCTATAATGTTGTGTGTGTACCATTGGCTTGGCTAACATTCCCTTCTGGAGAAGGGAATCGGCAGTATTTTTCAGAACGTTTCACATCCACATCAAGGAAAATACCAAATTCTACTTCTTGAAATTGTCAAAGAGGTGTACTTTCACTTTTCCGCCATTGGTGTGAGCACAAGCACATCTACTTCCCCACTAACGGATGAGAAGGGTTGGGAAAAGTGGAATTCCCCCTCTTTGGCGATTTCAAAAAGTAGAATTTTTTCCCTAACGTGTAGATAAAAAATCTAATTTCTGCCAATTTCCCCTCTTTGACGAAATTCCCCTCCCTTTGGAGGGTTAGCTCGTCCGCCAGTGACTTTCCCACGCGCATGCCATTGAATTACTGTAATTCATGCCATAACACATTATAGGCTTTTTATCATTTGACGCGCTAATGGGTTTCTTTATCTCGAGCAATCATTGATTACAAACAGATTGTCGGTGTTGTTATGCTCGAGGTTGTTATTCTCTGATACACTGGCGGACGAGCCAATTCTTCAAAGGGAGGGGAATTTTTCCATAGAGGGGAGAATCGGCAGTTTTCTGAC
>OZ038442.1:8132647-8140221 GCA_964036265.1 Daptonema setosum
ACTCGATTGATCAGGAGATTGATTTTACCGTTTGTTATGATACTTTCAGACTTTTTGATAGGCGTGTTGTGTTATATATTATTGTAAAAATTATATATTGTATAAATAATTGTTTTGTATGCGTGGAAAAAAATTATTTCAAGACCAAGTCTTCAAACGAACTGAGAATCACTGGCCGACGAGCTAGTCCTCCAAAGGGAGGGGAATTTCGTCAAAGAGGGGGAATTGGCGGTTTTCAGGCCATTTTGCCTACAGCTTAGGGAACAAATTCAATTTTTTTGAAACCGCCAAAGAGGGGGAATTCCACTTTTCCCACCCCTGCTCGTCTGCTAGTGCTGAGAATGGTGATTATGTTTTAGTGACGGAAAGACGCTACACCTTTCCGTCACTAAAACATGATTTTCTAACGCGTACTAAAACAAATTGTTCATGATGAACAGCTTGTTAAATTAAATTTGACACAGATGACCCTCGTTAACCAAACTATGCGTTTCGCTCATTTTTTCGTGTTTATTTTCTTTATTTTGTTTTCTTATGTAGTGATATTATTATATTGTAGTTTCCATTATACATGCATGTTGGAAAATTTGTTATATTGCCGTGGAACTAGAACCATTATCCCTTGTTTCGTTTTCCATGTAAACATTATTCAGTTTTTTAGTTGCAGTTATCCAAAAAGTTACAGACATATTTGAACGTAATGAGCTTCAACTAACTAATTTACTTCAACTCTGATTTGGTGGAAAACATGGTGGAAAATAAGTTATAAAAATGCTTCAAATCCTATCAAAATCATCATATCAATATCGGAAACATATATACGAAGTGTCCAAAAATTGATTTTTTTATATCAACAATTATTTTACTCGTGTTGCTTTCTAAACAAATAAAAATAGATTTACCTCACATAATAAAAATTAGATGTTGGACATAAAGACGATAAATTTTCATTATTTTCCCCGTTGCGTCACCGAGTTTCCAGAGTTTCATAACTTTTAATTGGTCATATTTCATTGTTTCGGTATAATATTGAGTGATAAAATCCGGTTTCGCAGTCATTCATTCCGTAATTTGTATGTTTCCGGCAGTCGCGGAAAAGAAGGGCAGGGCGGAGTGAAAATCTTCCTCTTTTATCCGTAAAAATTTAGCTTTTCCTGGAATATTTCATCGGAATATATGGAACTAAGACCAGCTCAAACTGATACATTTCCTCCTCCCTCTTCGGGAAAATTTCATTCCCTTTAAAAAGACCACCTAGTCCGCGAGTACAGGCCAATCCGGAAGTATATGTATTATATGTATTATATGTATTATATGTATTATATGTATTATATGTATTATATATATTATATGTATTATATGTATTATATATATTATATGTATTATACTGACTGACTGAATCGAATGTGGAATTCTACTTTACACCCCATATTTATATGAAACTCTTGTAAAACATTAACTCATGGGTGGAGGTTGCGCAATTTCTATCCTAGCGGAAGAGCCAAACTTCCAAGGGAGGGAATTTCTGTTTGCTGCTAGTTTTGAAGCTAATTTACCAATAAAATACTTTTTCCTCAAGAAATCATCTCTTCGACTTACAAATTAAAAAAAAATCACATGTCATCCCTTCTCAGCCAACTTCGTATGTGGTCACTAGCGGTTGAGCCAACCCTTCAGAGGGGGGGGGATTTTATTCAAAAAAGGCGAATTACCAGTTTTTTGGCCATTTTATCCACATTTTAAGGAACAAATACTAAATTTTGCCCTGCCAAAGTAGGGGGATTCTTTTTTTTCTTTTTTTTCTCTCTTCCGCTATGTGGTGCGGTGCGATGTTGTAAACTGAAATTTTCAGTGTCTCATGGAGGGGGGGGGGGGGAACTACTCTATCAATTTCCGTGTGAAACATTCAACTTCTAGTTTTCAGTGACTGACCTTGACATGGAAATCAGGAAATAAGAGCTGTTTTTTTTCGTTTAATATTCCCTGTTAGAAGTTTCCGATAAAAGTTCAGAGGATGTGGGGTGTTTTTTCAGAAGTTTCCGTCTCAATTTCCCACATGGTATTTTTATTCCCACCGAGTTTTTATAAGTTTTTTTGTCAAGTATGTAGTTCAGCATTTTTAATTCATTAAGAAAGTGAATTCGAAAGCTGGCTAAATTTTGGAGTGTAGAATGACTTTTCAATGCCCTGAACATTAATAAAATGTTAAATGTTCCTTCTCGCGTCTGCCTGTTCTACAGGTTCGGACCTCAACATTTTCATCTGCATACTTTCCTTGAGGAAGTACAGGTATCACTTGTTTCAAGGTTTCGTTCCCCCTCCTTTTGTCTGTTTTCACAGGTTTGCACTAACCTAAAATCATTTGCATACTTCTTTCTTCTGTATGGTATTGAATTGACTGATGAGATCGCCAGACCACTACTTCTTTTTGGCGTGTCAATAACGCTTGTCAATTCATTTTTTTATGTGCGCTCTTTGCACATGGAAATAAACTTGTTCAATTTTGTTAAAAATAAAATACATATGGTATGACAACACTCGCACTCGTGTTATAGTCTGAAAAAATCTGACACACGTAAAACACTAGCGAAAAGGTGAGTAGTAAATGCAGTCTCTCAACGAATAACTGTATTATTGTTATACACAACACTGAAAAACGCGTCACTTCATCATATGATATTAAAATAAATCATTTCAGAAAAGCATACACTTCAACTCCT
This sequence comes from Daptonema setosum, assembly GCA_964036265.1. Lineage (NCBI taxonomy): Eukaryota > Metazoa > Nematoda > Chromadorea > Monhysterida > Xyalidae > Daptonema > Daptonema setosum. The sequence goes on from OZ038442.1 coordinate 8,135,368, forward strand.
ATCCGAGCGGGACATCGTTCTACTGCACGTCTTTCCAAATCCAACAGCCATGCTACATTGAGTCTGACAACCTACCTAATAATGGCCGAAGCCTACATCCTAACCTTCATTTACCTACTCCTACTCGCAAGCCTACATTCGCCGGTAGACTGTATCCTATGTCGACTGACTCGATGTGATATTCCCATTGCGGAATATCCGCCGAGAAATCCTGACTCTCCGTGGAGACTTTGCCTTTCTGTCTGTTACGATGACGACCATTTGAACAATCCTCGTGCCACTGTTATTGAACAACAACAACAACAACAACAACAACAACAACAACAACAACAACAACAACAACAATCAGATTCAGCGGCAATTACGGGTATTTGGCGTCGAGAACAGCCACCGGATCATAAACTGATATTTCTCGATCCTCAACAACAACTACAACAACAACATCAACTAGAACAACAACAACAACAACAACAAAAACAACAACAACAACAACAACAACAACAACAACAACAACAACAACAACAACAACAACAACAACAACAACAACAACAACAACAACAACAACAACAACAACAACAACAACAACAACAACAACAACAACAACAACAACAACAACAACAACAACAACAACAACAACAACAACAACAACAACAACAACAACAACAACCACAACAACAACAGCCGCAGTGGAGTGCCGATGTGCAACAGCGGTTCTATACGCCGCCGCCGCTGACTCCGGCTCCGGTATTGAATTGGAGAGAACAACTTATGGAGAGGATACGAGCCAATAAAGGTTATGCAATATTCTTTATATCTTTTTACTTGGAGTTCTTTACTAACTGAAGCCGTCAAGGCACACTAATAACATATAAGAATGGTGTTTTTGTAGTGGCCGGATAGTTTGACAACATGAAGGGCAATGGCAGAAACCCCAGAGAATCGTGTCAGGATCTGTGTCTCAAGTCAGGTTGCGAGCTTAGGAGCGCCAGTTTTCGAGGCCTGCGTCTTATGCACTAGACTAAAGAGCATGAGCCTAAACCTAAGCCTAAGTATAAACCCAAACCTATGCCGAAGCCTAAGTCTACGCCTAAGTCTAAATCTAAAGCCAAGCCTAAGCCTAATCCTTCTTAATTGAGTAGGAAACTGGATTTTGAAGCCCGCTCTTTTCATGCCTGTTATAGTGGAAATATTCAACTTTTACCAATTTTCCCACTCCTGACAGAGTGACAAGAATAAAAGATAAAAATTTAAAATTTTGAATTTGTGATTCTAATTTCAGCGGCTGCAGTCGAAGGTCCCGCCGTTATAGAGCAACGAACCTACACTTTGTCTCCGTGGCCAGTTCTGGGTCGACGAAGAAGGTGAAACAACAACAACAACAACAACAACAACAACTACTACAACAACAACAACAACAACAACAACAACAACAACAACAACAACAACACACCACAACACAACAACAACAACAACAACAACTACAACAACAACAACAACAACAACAACAACAACAACAACAACAACAACAACAACAACAACAACAACAACAACAACAACAACAACAACAAGAGCAACAACAACAACAACAACAACAACAGCAATGAGCTCGAGCCGATGTACTGTATGGCGAAGAGTTTCAGTTGATGGGAAAAACATTTGAATTGGCGCCATTTTTCACGCTTAGTAAAATATAATACTTTAATTTCACTTTTCACAGTAAATAATTTTGGAACCACTCCGATGATTTTTCGAGAAAAAAATAGTAAAGACTTACAGTACAGGATAACAAAACTTTGATAAAAGGGCACGCACCGAATTCAATCTCCTGATGAAGTGTGAATGCTATTGTGCCTTATTTTTTATTTGTTTGTATAGATCAACGTTATCGGATATATTTGTATGTAAATAGTTGCGTTGCGTTATATTCTTATGAATGACAATAAATTTACAACGTTATAATTCTATCGGTTTTGCTGTTTGATTGTGGGTATTGAATTTATGGTCTGTTTCACCCGTCATAAGGGACAATAGATTGGCAAAAAAGGCGAAAAATGCGTGAACCAGTACACAAAACGAACAATTAATTCCTGATTGTCTTGGGAATAATTTCTTGTTCCATATACAAATTGGCGTAACTCGGTTGAAAAATGCCAACAATATAACGTCCAGGGATAATGTAAACTGGTATGCTTTGCGAGAGATCTGACTCTCAAGTTCTGCCGATACCTGACACAACAAGTCAACAGCGAAGAATCTACAGTATTTTAACTCAATAAAAATGTTTATAATTATTTAGCACGACTTACTCGCACCATGACTCAATGGAACATGTTACAGTCACGTGATTAGAGCATGCGTGTGGTTACGAAATTGCCGAGGCAACGTGACCTGAACCTTTGGACCTAAATTTTGCGTCAGGTCATTAGCGGACAAGAAGAGGTGAGAAAAGTGGAATTTTCCCCTTCTTTGACGACTTTAAAAAGTGCAGTTTGTTCCCTAAGGTGTAAATACAATGAACACACAACTGCCAATTCCCCTTCTTTGAAGAAATTCCCCTCCCTTTGGAGGTTCGGCTCGTCCGTCACTGCGTTACGTAAACAAACTTGGATGTGTATCATTGTGAAATAATGTTCAGTATAAATCAGAAATCTAAATAAACGTATCTTATTTTTGGTCCCCGTCTTATCTGAAGTGACTCGACGGGCTGATAAAAACGTGAAAGTCCTAGATAAATGCGCGTATTTTTGGATTGATTTTGTTTTATATAGTTTAGTTATTATTATAAAACGGGCTCTCAGAAAGTGTAGACTGAGATTCGAACAGCTGAACGTACTTATATTTGGAGAAAGAAAGATTCTAATGCAGCCTGAATCAGTTGCCAATACGACCTTTTTTCTCTTCACGAATTTCGATTCGCAGGAAAACTTTGCAACGTTTTCGCTTTGGATAGCTTCATATCTGACGGTAGCGAATTCTGACTTTCCAAATTTTAAGTAAAGTTTTCGTCAAGATAATCCTACGAATGTACTTAATAGCCGCAATAGTAGTATTACTAGCCATTTATATCTATCGATACTATGCCAGTATCAAGGGTTTTCCTCCGGGACCCACGCCCATGCCTTTGGTTGGGAATCTTCACCAGCTGGATTTGATGCATATTACCGGTGAGTTCACTGACTGATTTACTGACTGACTGACAGGCTGACTCATTCACTCACTCACTCACTCACTCACTCAATCACTCACTCACTCACTCACTCACTCACACTCACTCACTCACTCACTCACTCACTCACCACTCACTCACTCACTCACCACTCACTCACTCACTCACTCACTCACTCACTCACTCACTCACCTCACTCACTCACTCACTCACTCACTCACTCACTCACTCACTCACTCACTCACTCACTCACTCACTCACTCACTCACTCACTCACTCACTCACTCACTCACTCACTCACTCACTCACTCACTCACTAACCAACTCACCCACTCACTCCACTCCTCACTCACTCACTCACTCACTCACTCACTCACTCACTCACTCACTCTCACTCACTCACTCACTCACTCACTCACTCACTCACTCACTCACTCACTCACTCACTCACTCACTCATACACTCACTCACTCACTCATTCACTCACTCACTCACTCACTCACTCACTCACTCACTCACTTGCTCACTCACTCACTCACTCCCACACCCACCCAACCCACCCACTCACTCACTCACCCACTCACTAACTCACTCCTTCACTCACTCACTCACCCACTCACTCATTCACTCACTCACTGTCTCACTTTGCAGAATCTCTAGGCAAGCTTTCCAAAACGTATGGCGGCATTTTTCGGCTCAACTTTCCAGAGCCGACGGTTGTTGTTACAGATTACAAACTGATCAAAGAAGCATTGGTGAAGAATGGTAAGCTCAGTCATTCACTCACTCACTCACTCACTCACTCACTCACTCACTCACTCACTCACTCACTCACTCACTCACTCACTCACTCACTCACTCACTCACTCACTCTCTCATTCACTCACTCACTCACTTACTCACTAACTCACTCACTCACTTATAGCCGAAACCTATGCCGGCCGACCTCAACTGGTCCCACCACGAATGACAGCCGGCGGGGATTACGGTATCATTTTCACTGAGGGACCGCAATGGAGGGATCAAAGAAGATTCGCCCTCCATACGCTGAAGTCAGTTCTGAAAATGTAGAAATTGCAGAAACTTTCTATTCCATTTATTGAGTACATTTTCAAGACAAAGCTTGTTTTTGGATTTCCATACAGTTTGAGAAGGGTTTTTTATAACCTAATCTGTTTGATTTTACTTTCCAGGAACTTTGGATTCGGTCGGAATGCTATGGAGGAAAAAATCCTACATTCTATATCGACGTTGTTGTGCTGATTTTAAGGTCCGTTAGCCGCTTCTCACTCACTCACTCACTCACTCACTCACTCACTCACTCACTCACTCACTCACTCACTCACTCACTCACTCACTCACTCACTCACTCACTCACTCACTCACTCACTCACTCACTCACTCACTCACTCACTCACTCACTCACTCACTCACTCACTCACACACTCACTCACTCACTCACTCACTCACACTCACTCACTCACTCACTCACTCACTCACTCACTCACTCACTCTCACTCACTCACTCCTCACTCACTCACTCACTCACTCACTCACTCACTCACTCACTCACTCACACACTCACTCACTCACTCACTCACTCACTCACTCACTCACCCACTCACTCATCTCACTCACTCACTCACTCACTCACTCACTCACTCACTCACTCACTCTCACTCACTCAC
>OZ038442.1:8140421-8142921 GCA_964036265.1 Daptonema setosum
ATCCCGTTCAGTCTCGGCCGACGTCAGTGTCTGGGCGAATCTCTAGCTCGGATGGAACTGTTTTTGATCTTCGTGAGCGTCATGCAGAAATTTTCCCTCCGCTTTATCTCCACTGAAACATTACCTGAATGGAATGAATACGTAATAGCCGTTACACGCATCCCGAAACATTACAACATTACAGTGCACTCCGATTAGGTTCTGCAGTACAGCTTGGTCGAGGGATCTTGTTATATTCAGAAAAAATCTATGGAGCCGTTACTTGACGCACACAATTTCCGAGCAATTTTTGTACGTTTTCTGAATTTCATGTGGAAAAGAAATTTTCTCAAAAATTTTAAAGTTCCTCAAAACTAGATTTGCACCAAAGCTCACCAAAGCTCTCTGAATGACAAGAAACCTTGGATCGGCTATTTAGCATTCTCAAGGGATTGAGAGACTCAATTTGAATTCGCACCATTTCTCGATGATTTTTACCACTTATCCATGTGTGATTCGTTCTATATTTGAGTTTTTCATGTGCTGATGTGAACATAATCAATGCTTTTTGTAAATTTCATTCATAAAACGACTGTACAATAAATAAAGTGTAAAAAGTGAAAAGTTTCATGGTAACAGGTTGGTTTTCTATAAAAGTTGGTTTGTGTGACTGGTTTTGGGGCACGGTACATACATATTTTACATACATACGACTTGAATCATTGACGACTTGAATCTATGGATAATTGAGTTATGATCGACGTTTTATATTAATCAATGAATGCGTTATCATTTACAGCCTGAGGTAACCATTGATTGTTTTATCTGCGATGACTTGAATGAAGCTATCATTGATTAAATTATCATTGAATCAATCATTGAGAATTATTTCTTTATTTTGTGCTATCGAGGCTCACGAACGAGACCACTTTCATCCTCCCGAATATTTTCGCCGTACTTCTGTGGCTTGACTCCACCGTTGCGTGTGACCGATAATAATCCTAACTATGTAATTGAATGACTGGCTGACTGACTTTTTGAATGACTGATTCACTGACAGACTGACTGACTGACTAACTTATCACGGAACGATTGGCAGCGATTCGAACATTGCTGGACAGCTGTTGATCAGCTTCATCGAACACGGTCATAAAGATAAAACATCGACCCGTATGTAATATAGCAAAGGAAAGTAGGTAGTATATATACAAGTAAAGTATAACCAGTACGCCTAATTATCATGAAAAGGTACACCGCACTCGCTTATCAAACAAACTTCGAAAAAAAAACCGTGACCAATAAACTTGACCGTGAAAATACTTAAAACAAAACGATGAATTTTTTTTACCGATTTGTAACATAAGAGTGTATGCAGCTAAGAATGTTATAACATAACAATGTTTTCACGTTCCTAAGAACAGTGCGAAATACTGCTTGCATTCGTGACGAAAACAATCCAATGCATAGACAGGTAACGAAATTTTCCCACAAACTGTACCCTACGGATTGAAATCAGACATGGTTGAAGCACTTCTGATGTTTGCGGGGTACATGCGTTTTGAAGAGTACCGAATCAACGCGGTACTGAGTGTACAACAGGGGATTGTACCCGTACACCCTGGTGAAGTACTGCATACACTCGTTTCGTTCGAGGTAGTGACTTTTGTCGGACGACAGAGCCTTGTCTTCCGATGGACAGTTGGCGCATCTGAAACGAAATGAAGCACTTGAGTGAATAGTTGGCATTGATTAGAAAAATGAAGAAATACCGATTAAGGGTAACTTGTGTAATGTTTACTAATTGATTCCATGTTATCATGAAAAGTTTAACAGAAAGTTGACAAAACCGTCAAGTTTTTACTCGATCAAGTCAATCGAAACAGGAGAGAACAAATAAATTAGCAACCGAAATTCTATACATAACAATAACTATGAAATAGAATCCCACCTGAACGACCATTTACCGGTCACTTTCAGTGGCGGTTTCCGTGTCAGATGTGAAACAAGGAAATTCATGGCCAGATCTTCACAATTGGTGAGCAGATCGACTTTTTGACGAATCGCTGATGGCATTACGTTGGTGTAGTGATAGTGGTAGTACTGAAGTACGTCAGTGAATGAGTGCGTGAGTGATGATTGAGTGTATGAGTGAGTGAGTAGGTGAATAAGTCAGTGAGCGAGATAATGAGTGCTTGAGTGAGTAAGTGAGTAATTGAGTTAGTGATTGAGTGAGTGAATGAGTGAATGATAAAGCGAGTGAATGTTGATGAAAGTGAATAACAAACTCGGTGATAGAATGAAGCACCAGTCAGCACCATACTTAACTGGCAAGAGTGATTGGCGTTGTACCTGAAACAGCAATAAGCAGTAACAACAACAACAACAACAACCAACAACAACAACAACAACAACCAACAGCAACAACAACAACAACAACAACAACAACAACAACAACAACAACAACAACAACAACAACAACAACAACAACAACAACAACAACAACAACAACAACAACAACAAC
>OZ038442.1:8145421-8157921 GCA_964036265.1 Daptonema setosum
ATAATAATAATAATAATAATAATAATAATAACCTTCCGCAGGTGGACGCGGCGAGTTCCAAATGACGATGACCTTATTTAGGTACGGCACTTTGTGCAGCCGAGTCAGACTGGCTTGCAAGACGAGTTCACGCTCGTAGGAGAGCATAACCACTGAAATGAGTGAGTCGGTAAACGAGTTAAAAAGTGAGTTCGCGAGTCAATCAGTCCGTTGGTCAGAAACTGAGTCAGTCAGTCAGTCAGTCAGTCAATCAATCAATTAATCAATCAATCAATCAGTCAATCAGTGAGTCAATTAGTCAGTTATCCAGTCAATCAAACAGTAAGTCACAGTCTGTCAGTCAGTCCGTTGACAGTCAATCAATCAATTAATCAATCAATCAGTCAATCAGTGAGTCAATTAGTCAGTTATCCAGTCAATCAAACAGTAAGTCACAGTCTGTCAGTCAGTCCGTTGACAGTCAATCAATCAATTAATCAATCAATCAGTCAATCAGTGAGTTAATTAGTCAGTTATATAGTCAATCAAACAGTAAGTCACAGTCTGTCACTCAGTCCGTAGACAGTCAACCCGAGTACACAACCAACATAAACAAAGAAAATATGTGCACGTTTTTGCCCAAATGACATGCCACCACGCATAATTACACTCATGAAGTATGTAAAGCATAATTGAAGTAACAATCAATCAATCAATCAATCAATCAATTAATCAATCAATCAATCAATCAATCAACAAACCAGTGAATTGTTCCCGTGGTAAGTTGCTACCGAGTGATCGGCTGAACGGCTGCCCCGACCCGCCCCATCCATCTCCGATACTGCGATATCCAAAATCAGTGTCATCGTGAAATTGAGCCTGTTAAATGGTAAAGTTTAAGAAAGATTTGTCTTTCATCTTACTTTAACTTCTCAGATTCAGAAATGGTGGTTGTTCTTGAATTATGATTTATGACTGATATGAACCATATTTCGCGACAAATAAATTGTGTGCTCTTTCCGTGGACTATTTTTCGTTCGCAAGTGGATATCGTATGTCAAGAATATAACATAATAAATTACAATTAAGCTAAAAATATTACGACTCAGTCTACCTCTACTTCTACGACTTACCTCGGTAAATGGCAGTGGTTCGAAGGGCAGGCTCGGATAAAGCTGATGTGGCTCGTGGTAGACATTCCACGCATCACGGCTACCACCCGACAGCAGGCTGAAGTTGTGCTGCAAAAAGATGAGATGGAGTGGCAGAAAGGCCTTGCGCCAAAAAAAAATTCAGTTTTATTATGATTTCGAACATGAAAAGCGTACCTGATACGACATGGAAACGTAGGGGCGCTCAACCGGACCCAGGTACTCGTCGGGATCCGCTTGTGGAACGGTGACCTACAGAAATTCATGAATCAACGGACTAGAAAAATCACATTTCCACCCAAACTCGATATGGAATGCTCAGTTTAATTAACTTGGACGGACAACCATCGCAGAGACACACTAAAACGACTAATGACATAGTACTCACGCACTCACTAACTCACTCCCTCACTCCCTCACTCACTCACTCACTCACTCACTCACTCACTCACTCACTCACTCACTCACTCACTCACTCACTCACTCACTCACTCACTCACTCACTCACTCACTCACTCACTCACTCACTCACTCACTCACTCACTCACTCACTCACTCACTCACTCACTCACTCACCCACTCACTCACTCACTCTCTCACTCACTCACTCACTCACTCACTCACTCACTCACTCACTCACTCACTCACTCACTCACTCACTCACTCACTCACTCACTCACTCACTCACTCACTCACTCACTCACTCACTCACTCACTCACTCACTCACTCACTCACTCACTCACTCACTCTCTCACTCTCTCACTCACTCACTCACTCACTCACTCACTCACTCACTCACTCACTCACCCACTCACTCACTCACTCACTCACTCACTCACTCACTCACTCACTCACTCACTCACTCACTCACTCACTCACTCACTCACTCACTCACTCACTCACTCACTCAATCACTCACTCACTCACTCACTCACTCACTCACTCACCCACTCACTCACTCAGCTCACTCCTCTCACTCACCCAAATTGAGTTTATAAAATAATCAACGAAAATGACCTCTTCGGTCCGTATCGGCTGTGTCACGGTCCAGTTGGCGAATACGCCGACCACCGGCGCGGGCGGCGACGTTGGAGCCGGCAGATACAGACGAGTCCGGATCGTTGACAGCGTCGTTTGTAGAATGGCTGAAGCAAGATCATATGAAAACATGTTTCTACTGGGACTTCTTCATTCAACACTGAAGCCATTAAGGCACACTTATACGCAATTTTCCAGACCCACAGATTTTTTGAAAGTTTACAGTTTTTATCAAAAATCTGGGAAATGTCACACGGTGCTACTCGTGTGAAAGCAAAATTTTATAAAATAATTTCTTAAATCGGTGTGGTTAAACAGAGTAAATAAACACGTTTACCCGGGGCTTGGGTATCAGTGTTATATTTATAAAATAATATAAATTTAGTGTGGTGAAACAGAGTAGATGAACACTTTTACCCGGGGCTTGGGTATTAGTGTTATACTTAGAAAGATTATAAGAATAGAAATTAGTTTTGAAACAGAGTTAATACACACAACCGAATCGGGGTGTGATTCGCTGTGTGAACAAAATTCTACTGAGAAAACAACTTGACAATTGAACAAAAGCGAACGCGTTGGTGAAACAGAGTTGATACACACGAACGAATCGGGGCGTGATTCGCTGTGTGGAAAAAATGATAAGTAAGCTTCGCGTCCTATTGACGACTTGAACCGAATGAGAGATCCTGATGGAGACTACTTGCTGGTCGGTATGCGGATAACTGACTGACTGACTGCCTGGCCCCGCTTAAGTGGCTTGGGTATCTGTTATCTAATCGATGTTGCTTATTGTGTCTATCGACATGGCTCACATGTCGATGCGAGTCCGTTTCGCTTCGTGCTGTGCGGATGAAAAGCTGTGTTACCAAGTGGATGGCTGTCGTTGGTTACGACATCCTCAACGCGACAGTATACGTTTCACAACTTGTACATGAATTTCTCAGTTTCCAGTTAGTTCAATGCGTGTTAGTGTGCCCTCTTGACTACATTATTGGAAAAGTGTCAGTAGAAAACGGTAACCAACCATTTCTCGACGCAAAATACCGTTCATAGAGCACACGACCCTGTCGACGCATCTGCATGCAATCAGCTTGACTCAGTGACCTGAATTTTCAGTAAATTTTTAGTGAAAAATGTCAAATGTCATATCTTCCAGAAGGAGAGTTTCTTTTTTCAATACCACTTACTGTCATCAAAAGTTTCTTCCGTATGCATCGGTGTGTGACGGCTATTACTCAAGTCAAATGATCGTTTTTTTTCTGATAAACAGGCCGAACGGCACACGTGAGTTCTTTGTTCTTTTCCGAGAAGTTTTGTGTTCAATGAAATTTACGTGGTGTCTGTCCGACATAAAAAGTTCACTTGTCGTCAAGAATTTCAATTACAGAATTGAAAATTCCAACTCGCCTGAGCATGAAATGTAATTCGGGAAGACGTTGTGCGGGCACTCGAATCACGGCCCGACTGTAATCCAGGTGGCCGTCCGATTCAAACGGCAGCTGAAAAAGAGGACTGATTAAGCAAATCAGAAAAATAATCTTTTTTCGTCTATTATTCAACAAATAATATTCAATAATAAATATTCAAATATAAATAAATATTAATTCAACAAATAATATTTAATAAAATATCAATTCAAAATATTCTATTCAATTCAAATAAATTTGTAATACAGCAACTCATACTCCAAACTCCTACACAGTTTGTTATGATACTTGATTGCATTACAAACATGCAATAAGTATAATACCTGACATGTGAATGAGTAAATGAGTTTTACACACTCGTGATCTACTTTGGTTAAGTTTTTTCATTCCTCACCTCTTCTCCTCACTATTTGTTATTTTTGGATTGTTCATCGACTGATGAGTCCCACCAATCCAGGCGTCTCGATTAAGGGACGAAACGCCACCCTTTCCGTTTTTTGTTTATTATGTCACATAGCAAAGTTGGACACCAAATCTTAAACTTAGTGAAATATTCACCCTATAGAAGGCGTACATATATTCAGGTGAGAAAGTTCTCAAAAGTTAAAGGCGCTCCAAACGCATAAAAAATACTTGAATTCGAATTGAGCGCGCTAAAACTTCCTCAGTGAGGAGAAACTCCGGATAGACTATACCTGTACACGATGACCACCATGCTCCAGTAGGACGGGTATGGCACCGAATCGTAGACCAGCCATGACGTGTCCGTGGCAAACTGACGACGTCACTGACGTCGAGCTACAGACCACCAGATGGAACTGGGCATCCGGTATGCACGAGTCTGAAAACAAAATACGAAACAAAAAATACAATGTTGTTAACGTTTAAATTTCCGAAAATGTCCTCCGTTCCTTTCCGGGTAGTTGTTGACCGATATGCTTAGACGTAACGTGCGTACTTGTTTATACTACAATTAGAGCTGAAAGAGCTCGTTCTACAACATACAGAACAAAGTTTACTTAAAAAACGCCAAAGAGAGGGGAATTTCGCTGTTCTTACCCCTTCACGTCCGCTGGCGCTAGTGAGTAACCATTAGAAGCCAACCATTATCGTACGGCATACATATACTACCAGAAGTACATGTCTGCACGCAGAACCGATCGTTGGTCTGGTTATGAGATGCAAGTTGTTGGATGGTGTCGACAAAAGACGGGCCGAAGTCCGCTTCCAGTTGTTTCCAGGTGCTCGAAGAGACACGCAGAGAGGCCAGGTACTGACCGTAAGCATAATGAACAACAACAACAATAACAAACACAACAATGACATCAGTAACAAGAACCACAACAACAACAACAACAACAACCTCAACAACAGAAACAAAAACACTAAACAAACAACAACAACAACAACCACAACAACAACGTAAACTACAAAAACAACAACGCCAACCTTAACAACAGAAACAAAAACACTAAATCAAGAACAACAACAACAACAACCACAACAAATACAACCACAACCACAACTACAACAACGACAACAAAAACGGCACACCTTGCGTGTCAACGGCAACAATAACGGCATCTTCTCCCACACCGGTTCCTCCAGTACATGATCCAAGTCGGGAATTAAAACGTCGAAACCCGGTCGAAAAGCACCGGCTAAAACTTATTTCCGCAATATTTAAAATTAAAACTGATTTTTTCGTCGACTGCCACATTGACGGTTTAAATCAGTAGAGTGAATGAGTGAGTGAGCGAATGAGTGAGTGAGTGAGAGAAAGAGTGGGTGTGAGCAGAGGTGGGCCTCTGGGGGGAGGGGAGAGGGTAGGGGGGTTTACTCCCCCCCCCAATTTTTAAGGTGGGCGGGTAGCTACCACCCGGTTACATTAACCCGGTTTGGAATATCAAAAACTTAATTTTTAAAGGTCGATTTAAAAAAAATCGGCTGTGATTAAAAAAACGTTTTCTGGGTCAATTTTTTTAGTTGTTACCTGAAAAAACGGTTCATGAGATGTTTATACCTTATAATAGGATTTTTTTTAGCAAAGTCAAGCAAAAAACGGGCTACCCCTTGGTGTGAGTGAGCAAAATTGCGGGGATAACAAACGAGTAAGCGAGATAAATTTATAAAATTAAAAAACCACCCAACAAACCGGCAAAATTACCGCCCACGCGAATAGCCGCGTTTAATTTTAGAATATCATCATCCAGTTCCCAGATCAAGTCGTTGTTGCCATTTACTCGGAATAGTACCACATTATGACCGTCATGTTGGGCCCAATATGGGTCATTGGTTAGAGATCTGCTAGCACTGATTTCTGTCTGTAAAGAAAAAAAAAACAATATAAACGGTAAATCGAAGTCATATACTAACTAATCTACGTATACACAAATAATTATAATTTTATTTATTTATTTTATTTTTATATTCATTATTGCATTATTATGTAAACTATCATTATCGTTATACAATGGCCCCACACACGTCCAAATCCTGGCTAATCTTGACTAACCTAGGATACATTTTCCTATCAAAATACACTGCAAAAAGATTAACCTAAGTTAATCTTGATTAAACTAGGTTAAAGTAAGGTATAATAGTCACCTTTTCGTATTTTAATGCTAATCATATTTTGTATCTAGTTACAGGTTTTTGTATGTACAAGTATGCGTGAGAGAAAAGGGAGTTCAAGTGATCCGATTTGTGTGTGAGCATTTATGATAAAAGTGATGCGCTATTGGTGTGGTAGTGTGATGGCAGTCGTTTTATGTCATAAGATAATCCTATACATTTGTTGATGTTTGGTGATTCTAATAATACATTGAAACTGGTGTCTGTCTGCCACACATTTTTCGGTGTCTGCCACACATTTTTACATTTTTACATTTTTCTCGCGGCATACATTTAATATTTTGACTTGAATTTTATATCAAGATTTCGATTTATAAAAATTCTGTTGTAATTACTATCAAGTCGACCATGATGAACCATATAAGCTTACTATGATCTCCATACTTGAAGTATATTTCCACGAACTTGAAAATGCGTCACCGCGAGCTGGGTCACAGTTAACGAGCTGGGTCACAGTTAAACGACAATTAAATCTGTTTATACTCACCGCCGTTGAAAAATTGTTCACGTTTCACGCTCACTATTAGTTCAAAAACCGGCAACATTTTATCAGATGGTTTTAACCCATCGAAACTTGAGGAAGCCCTTTGTAAGATGCCATCCTCGGTTTATTTTTGAACAGTTACACTATCGCCTCGAGTTGTTTTTGAGAACGAACGAAATAGAATGGTTGATTTGTGCGAACTCGTGCGTAGCATCGAGTCTTTCGTAACTTGTACTTTTTGCCCAAAAGGGACAAGAGCTCAGCCAGTAATTGGTATTTTTTGAACATTCTCGGACGCTGGTTAAACGGGTTCGGACGCTGATTAAACGGGTTCGGACGGTGGTTAAACAAGTTCGGACGCTGGTTAAACGGGTTCGGACGCCTGTTAAACAGGTTCGGACGCTTGTTAAACATTCTCGGACGCTGGTTAAACGGGTTCGGAGGCTGATTAAACGGGTTCGGAGGCTGATTAAACGGGTTCGGACGGTGGTTAAACAAGTTCGGACGCTGGTTAAACGGGTTCGGACGCTGGTTAAACGGGTTCGGTACATTTTAAATCGTACGCCTGAAACATTTTTACATTTTTGAATTGTGAAAAATCGTCTTTAAAAAATTGTTCACGTTTCACGCTCACAATCAGTTCGAAAACCGGCAACATTTATCAGATGGTTTTAACCCATCAAAACTTGAGGATGCCGTCCTCGGTTTATTTTTGGACAGTTACACAATCGCCTCGAGTTGTTTTTGAGAACGAACGAATTAGAACGGTTGATTTGTGCGAACTCGTCCTACGGGACCACCCGTGGAATAACACACTTTTTTCCCAGATGTATGAAATCGCTGCATACATTTAATGTTTCGCCTCGAGTTGTTTTTGAGAACGAACGAATTAGAACGGTTGATTTGTGCGAACTCGTCCTACGGGACCACCCGTGGAATAACAGGCTTTTTTCCCAGATGTATACTCGAATTTTTTGGTTACGCCTTTTTTCGGGAAATTTTTTTTGTGTAAAACCTTTCCCTCACTCAGAAATTGGCGGTCGATAGCAGCAGTTTGGGTTGAAGAAAAGGTTTTACACACAAAAAAATCCTAAAAAGAGTCATAATCATCTTGTTGAGAACTTTTCTGTGTGTAAAACCTTTTCATCAACCCCAAAATGCTGCTTTCGACCGCCAATTTCTGGGTGAGGGAAAGGTTTTACACTAAAAAAGTTCCCAAAAAAAGGCGTAACCAAATAATTCGAGTATATGAACTCGCTGCATACATTCAATGTTATGACTTAAATTTTTTATCAAGATTACTATCAAGTTGACCATGATGAACAACATAAGCTTACTATGATCCCCATACTTGAAGTATATTTCCGCGAACGTGAAAATGCGTGACCGCGCGCTGGGTCACAGTTAAACGAACGACAATTAAATCTGTATGTACGCACCGCTGCTGAAAAACTGTTCACGTTTCACGCTCACTATTAGTTCAAAAACCGGCAACATTTTATCAGATGGTTTTAACCCATCGAAACTTGAGGAAACCCATTTGTCATCCACGGTTTATTTTTGGACAGTTACGCAATCGCCCCGAGTTGTTTTTGAGAACGAACGAATTAGAACGGCTGATTTGTGCGAACTCGTCCTAGGGGACCACCCGTGGAAAAACGCACTTTTTTCCCAGATGTATGAACTCGCTGCATACATTTAATATTATGACTTTGAAGTGAAGTCGAAGATGGGTTCGACCGCTGGTTAAAAGGGTTCGGACACTGGTTAAACGGGTCCGGACGCTGGTTAAACAGGTTCGGAAGCTGGTTACACAGTTTCGGATGCTGGTTAAACGGGTTCGGACGCTGATTAAACGGGTTCGGACGCTGGTTAAACGGGTTCGGACGCTGGTTGAACGGGTTCGGACGCAAGTTAAACAGGTTCGGACGCTTGTTAAACATTTTCGGACGCCGGTTAAACAGGTTCGGACGCTGGTTAAACAGGTTCGGATGCTGGTTTAACGGGTTCGGACGCTGGTTAAACAGGTTCGGACGCTGGTTAAGCAGGTTCGGACGCTGGTTAAACGGGTTCGGACGCTGGTTAAACAGGTTCGGACGTTGGTTAAACGGGTTCGGACGCTGGTTAGACAGGTTCGGACGCTGGTTAAACGGGTTCGGACGCTGGTTAAACAGGTTCGGACGCTGGTTAAACAGGTTCGAACGCTGGTTAAACAGGTTCGGACGCTGGTTAACAGGTTCGGACGCTGGTTAAACGGGTTCGGACGCTGGTTAAACAGGTTCGGACGCTGGTTAAAAAGGTTCGGACGCTGGTTAAACAGGTTCGGACGCTGGTTAAACAGGTTCGGACGCTGGTTAAACAGGTTCGGACGCTGGTTAAGGAGGTTCGGACGCTGGTTAAACAGGTTCGGACGCTGGTTAAACAGGTTCGGACGCTGGATAAACGGGTTCGGACGCTGGTTAAACAGGTTCGGACGCTGGTTAAACAGGTTCGGACGCTGGTTAAACGGGTTCGGACGCATACCAATGATTGCCATTCCGGATGCTTTCCTTCCTTGGGTTCTATCCAAACACATGTTATCATATCACATATTGTACGTGTTTTCTTTTACTCTTCATATTCCAAACACATGTTATAATATCACATATTGTACGTGTTTTCTTTTACTCTTCATATATGTTCAGATAATAACTACACATTATTATTTTTTATCCTGATATGCTATTAAATATTTAAAGTTACTTGAAGACACTTCAAAATCTTGCATAATAACGACACTGTTTGAAAATGTTCGGAAAAAAATATTTCGCTTAATTTCACAGATAATTTCATTTCATTTTCACATAATTGTTTATTATATACTACCATATTGCTTCGTTATTGTGATTATTTATATATATATATAACTATATTTACTTTTATATAGTACATCTTATGAATGTTACAGCTTCTAAAAATATATATACTGTTAGTAACATAAAAAATGGGGACGATTTAAAAAAATAAAAAAAATAACCTATTAAACAAAAACAACAACAACAACAACAACAACAACGAAATAACAACAACAGCAGCAGCATCACAAATAATAATAATACCAACAGACACTTTTGCAATAAAGCTTAAGAAAAAAGAATACCAGAATTGGATATCTTGATGTTGACGTTATATTGTCGCCTTTCTTCAAAAAGGGACACCATATCAAAATAACAAAATGATGTCCCTTTAATCAAAAACAAAAAAAAACAAAATTATAAAAATGCTTTGGATTTTCTTGAGCTCTCAATTGCTTACGGGCCCAACTACATGCATCCTCTTTCCCGGGTCTTTCGATTAAAATCTTAAACTCCTGCCCTACTCTTGTTCGACTCCGTCTCAACTGTTCCACGGGTGGGTCCCCTAGTTTTATATACATAACGGTGCGTGCTTTATTTAAGAGGTTCAGTGTTGTGGTCAGACGGGTTTGTGGTCGTGTTCAATTGAGTGAGTGTTTGTTTGCCGCCGGTACAGGGGGCGAGGGATCGAATGATTTCAACAGTTTCAAAGAGTAATTGATATTGGTATGGGTGAAATAATAGAAGGTAAAATATATGAATTGTGCGATTAATAAATACTACATTGTGGAACAGCGGTGGATCGGTAATTGAAGCAACAGTCCGAATAATACACAGATAGCAACCCCGTTTAACCCGAGAGGGCGGGAAAACATTTGTTTATTCTTGATTAACCTAGGTTAATCTTGATTACCCTGGGTTAATCTTTGCGTTCATTCGTGCGAAAACTTTAAGTATCAAAATTTATCAGGAATAAATTGATTTCTGGACCTTAATTTTTTTTGTACGTAGGCCCAACGATCAGCATGATCTAACCGATTACACGTGAAAATTTATTAGGTTTACAGCAAATTTATTTCAAAGAAAACTTCACACCTCAAGCGTTCGAACAAATGAACGCAAAGATTAGCCTAGGATAATCAAGAATAACCTAGGTTAATCAAGATTAGCCATGGGCATACTTATACACTACGAAAAATATTAACCTAGGGTAATCTAGATTAGCCAGGATTTGGACGTGTATGGGGCCATCGTGTAGAAAATAAAGATTTGAAAAAAGCTGAGCGTGTGTTATTTTTTATTTGGGTGTACCCATATCTACGGAGCTGTATAATATGGATCGTTCGTTTGCGGAAGTTTATTAGCGGAAGTCTTTTCTCGGAACTTTAAGTGCGGATTGTTTGTTAGCGGAACTGTATGGATCGGATTTTTTTTTCATCGGAACTGTTAAATCGGAATTATTATAAGTGGAAGTCTTGCCAGCGGAAGTTTATTTGCGGATATTTTTTTCCGGAAGCGTTCTTTGCGGATGTGTTTTTAGCGGAACTTACGACAGTGGAACCTTAAGTTCCGGAATTAAGTTTTGCGGAAATCGGTGAAGTAATTTTTTTTAGCTATTAACAATTGGAGGGCCTATTTCATTGTTTATAAGGCTTCGGCTTAGTCATCAGCACAGACTGTTCGTTCTAAGCGAGATCGCCGAGCATGAGGCTAAGAGTTAGTTTTCAGTTTAGGCTTAGGATTAGGCTTAAAGTTTGGGAAGGGGCTTGGGCGCTTAGCGCCCGAGCCCTTCTCCAAAGGCTAAGCCTAAGCCTAAGCCTACTCTGAAACCTAAGTTTTATGCCCCCGCCTTGGGACCGTTAGCACCGGCAGAAAGCGGAGGTGTCCAGCGTGGTTTTCTACTCATGAAGGGTTGTTTTTTAGAACAGTTCCGCCTTTGACGGTTCCGCTTTTTAAAGTTCCGCAAAAAACTTTTCGATTTTAAACTTTGGAATATCAGGAAATGAAAAAAATCCGCTGGGTACAGTTCCGCTAAAAAACGATCCGGTTTATAAAAATCCGATTTTTACGGATCCGCTCATAACAATTCCGCTGGGTATTGATCCCCACTCAACGGTTCCGATGCGAACAGTTCCGTTAACATAGTTCCGCAAATGAACGTTGCGCGTTTAAGAGTTCCGCTCCGTAGGCGCGATCTTTTATTTGTACAAAAAATACGTAAAATGATCCATGTCAGGTTAAAATGATCCAGGTCAGGTTTATCACCATAATGGCAATGAGGAACTTCAAAAGTCACAGAGTGAAATAACAGACATTCCTAAAAATTACAGATTATACAAAACCCACCGCATTAATCAGATGCACGTGAAGGGCACGCCGGATTATCTGTTATCATTGCCCGTATGAAAGGATTATCTCGAACATCAGACCAGATGGGATTATCTTGGCCGTATAGACGAATCTTGAATCCCAATGTAATTGGACACCGAAACCCAGTCAAACATGAGGACATGGTACGTTGAAGGTGAGGAAGGAGCTGGGCTGTGCAGTTGACGGGAGCTGCAATAAACAATGAAATAAAATGCATTTTCTGTTTCACAAAATCGGTATTTTCAGTTTTTGCTCCTGAGAGCTGTCTAATAGTTTAAATAACCATATTATGGGTTTGTTATATAAATAACCATATTATGGGTTTGTTATATGTTTATGGCGGTCATTTGGAGCCTGGAAGGTTATACTTGTGAGTCACACTTGTGTGTCTTGTGTTTGTGATGTGACTATACTTATGGTTGTTATTAAAATAAACTTCTTTTGTATTTACTCTACATCTTTTTTTGTTGTCTTTGAGGATGAAAATGTTATGTGATGAAAAAATAAATGTATTGTTGACTTGAAAATGTTATGTGATGAAAAAATAAATGTGTTGTTGACTTCAAAATGATAACGTTTCTG
>OZ038442.1:8162921-8175421 GCA_964036265.1 Daptonema setosum
TGTTGGTACACGTCTAGAAACAAAGAAAATAAATTACTTTGAAAAAAAATTTTGACTCATTTTTCTTCATTTCTGTACATTTTGACGGATCATAAAAATTTATTTAAAGGAACTGATCAAGTTTTAAAAATATAGTTTATTAGAAATGTACTCCTTCTAGACATCCTGTGAAAATGAAGTTTTTCCGGTTTCTGTATAAATAAAAATTTTGGTATCCAATGTGGCTGAACCAGCGTGAATAAGTGAACTTGATTTTCCCCGGTTTTTGGCGGCTCATAAATATTTTTTGAGATTACGCAGAGAATCATTTCTTCTGTATTCGATACAGCTTCAGTCATTCTAGACATTCAGATGATACAATGGGTCTCAATGCTTTAAATCTTGAGATAATCTGATTTTCGAAGGAACAAAAATCGTAAAAAACGTTGAAACTTTCTACATCAGTTTTTCAAGTTTTTGTCAAAGTACGATGATTTTATCGGAAAATGTGTCGGACAGAGGTCATAATGAAACTTGATTCCGCAAATGATAGGCTAGTTTTTATGGCCATTCGATAAGTTTGTCACGAGGAATAGAGCTTTTGTGAAAATGTTCGCTAATTTTGCCTCTCACATAACCCGTGGCGTTTTTTGTGTGTTTCAATAATTAGTTGAATTGAATAGCGGATCGTATTTCGACATATGTAATACACATCCAGTTAAAATTTCAGCTCGATCGGATCACCCTATCGCTCATACAACAATTCTTTCTTCATTTTGCCTGCGATTTTTGACTTTTTTTCCTTAAAATCCCTCAAAAATGGTGGAAAGCTTCCTCCGATCTACGGGACACTCCGGAAATCATGTCCTGGGCATGATTTTGACCTATGTACCAGTTTTCATCCGTATCCGTTCAGCCCAACTTGCTGACACCATTTTGGGTTGATAAAAAAAAAACGGAAAATCGCATTTTCATCGTTTTTGGACCTGAAAAATGAAAATCTAACCCTATCAAGAAAAAAATAGCCAGGAAGATGTAAAATTGCACGAGAAAACCGATGAAACAGACTAGAAGTTGATACGATGAGGCTAGATCGAGATAATCGCAAAAAAGCTTATCTTAATCGAACCATATTAAGGGAACGGCCTAGCGGCCGTCCCTTGATAAAATGATTAATTAAAGATTGAGTGGAATAATTTAAATAACATTTTGGTAACCACATTTTGGTGCCCCGAGCGCCACCGCTAACCATTAGAATTCAGTCATACTTACACACACATCAACATGACTACAGTAGATGCCCCACCAACCATTAGACGATCACTTAATCTAGCGCTACATCAACTCAAAGAACAGATTTCAACATCGAATCAACTATTAACAAACCTGTCAAAAGATCAAACAAACCGAAAATCAGATGAGATCAGAAATTTGAAGGTAGATTGCGACTTGAGAAAAAATCGATTAACAACGGCAATAATACAAGTAAAAAAGCTGGATAACACATGGATCCAACATTTACAGAATATGGAAGAAAGAACTGATAATATAAAAGACCCGAATTCCCCAGAAATAAAAGACTATAAGGACGAAGACTCAAAATACCAAAAGTATGCAATCGACGGTTATTTACCAATTTTAGAGAACGCAGAAGAAATTTTATTAAAACTACAATTTAAATCAGACGAACTTGAGCAGCTAATGGAACCAACCTCACCAACAAGTATACAACTAAACCCATTAACCTCAACAACACCAACAGTCAATATTCCAACTACAACAACAACCATAAACACACAGTCAGTCGCCAACACAATTGCAAACACGTTAAGCACACCAATACTAAATACCATGAGTAATCCACAAGGTAATCCTCATCCGTACTTACCACAAAATGTCCAACAAACAGCTCATCAGCTTTACAATCAGGCACAAACCACGGGAACACTAGGTCAAGCACCAACTGTTTTATCAACCGTAGGTTTTCAAAATCCTCAAGGGATAACCAATCAGACGCCTATAATTCAACCATCATTGCAAATCCAATTACAGCCATCCCAATGGCCTACATTTGATGGTGACAGAACAAAATTTTTCAGCTTCTGGTCTCAATTTCAAAGTATAATTGATTCAAACACTACGATACCAGCTTCAGATAAAATGCAATGGTTAAAAAACAGTATGATAAAGGGCTCTGAACCAGATCGTTTACTGAAAGATTTTATGAACACACAACCAGAATATTACAGAGCAGTAGCATTACTCAACCATAGATTTGGGGATATAACAATGCTAAAACAAACCTTATATCAAAAACTATCGAATATGCCTAACATACCACCGAAAGTACCAGGTCAACCGATGAACAGCTATAAATTTCGTGTCTTTGTCGACAACGTAACATCAGTTTTAGCACAATTAAGTAAATTGGGAGAAAACACTGATTCAACTTCTATTTTGATGACAATCAAAAAACACCTTCCATGGGATCTTATCGAAGAAATACATAAAAAACTGCCGTCAACAACTAATTGGACGGTTAAATTATTCATGGAAACACTAGAGGAGCTGGCTATACAAATGGAACACTGTTCATTAATGGCTAATTTATCAATTGGATACAACGAAGATAATAATCACAGAAAAAATTACTCATATCAAGCAAACCGAAGGGAAAACTACAATGAACCAACATCGGCTTCATTTATGCAAACGACCACCTACAATAAAAACAAACAATTTCACGCATCAAGGCCATTCATAAAAAAATAATTTCACGACAAATCGGTTCAACACAAAAAACAATTACAAACATAGAACACCAAGTCCGTATAAACCAAACAGGCAATTTAATAAACATCGTAATCAATATAAATCGCCTGAACAAAATTGGAAGAAAACCAATTGGCAAAAATCCGAAAAACATGTATCGTTTAATATAGGAGCAAAAAATAGATCATCTTCACCAAACCTTCAAAGCCAAAAGAAGCAAGCAACTAGACCGTGTGTGTTCTGTGCAAACAAGCACTATGATAGTCAATGCCAAATATACCCAAACTTTATCGCACGGAGACGAAGACTGATAACAAAGGGCTTGTGTCTCAATTGTTTGGAATCAGGTCACTATCAAAACCAATGTCCCAACAAAGAAAAAACATGCTTTCACTGTAAATCAATAGGACACCATAACTCGGCAATCTGTCCTTCTCGTTACAGAACCCAACAAACCCAAAATTTTCACATGTTAACAGATAACGAAGATAATGAAGGTGAAAATAAGCAGGAATCTTTTGTAGGCATGATTCTAACATCAACTGATGCGGTTTTAAGCACCGCATTCACACCTATTATAAAACCTCAACAGGAAAACCAACACATTTTGTCTATTCAATCACTGATAGATACAGGATCACAAAGAAATTTCATCGAAGAAAAAACGGCCTTAAAATTCAACTTACCTATAAAGTCTTGCAAAAACGAAACTAATCAAATTAGTGGGTTAAACGGACAAATCATTAATAACAACAAACCAACAACAACTACATTCCAAATCTTACTAGATGATGGTTCACAACAAACAATAACGGCTTACACAACAGAAAAAATATCAAACTCAATAAAAAGTCCAACCCCATTCACAAAAGAAGACATTGACTTCCTGAAAAATCTAACAAACGACTATGATTATAAAAGTTTACTGGCCGATCCAACTTTGCTCGATGAATCTTTTCATTTTAATCCAAAACTTTTGATCGGAAACGGCATTCTGCATAAAATAATGGAATGGGATAAAATTATCTTACCATCAGGCCTGGCACTCATTTCATCAAAACTTGGATTCATAATAGCAGGATTTTCGGCCAACACATCACAAAATACTACCAACTTTCATAACATAACCTACGACAACCAAACCGCTCAACTATATGAGCATTCAGATTTATTTGGTTCTTTGGATATTATTGGAATAGAACCACCGTCCACAATCATAGAAGAAGATCAGGAAGCTATTAAACAATTCTATCAAACTGTTTACTTTGATAAATCAATCAACAGAATAACAGTAAGCTGGCCATACCGATACAAAATATTTGACTTAGAACCCAACTACATACCCGCTATACGTAGCCTGAAACACTTGCTCAAAAAGTTAAGCAGTCAACCAACACTCAGTAAAAAATACAACGATCGAATAATGGAACAAATGGAACAAGGAATCGTGGAGGAGGCTCCAGAACAACCAGACGGTAAAATCTTTTATCAACCACACCACGTGGTTATAACTCCGGAAAAAACCACAACTAAAATGAGAATAGTTTTTAATGCAAGTTCGAAATTATATAAAAACATGAAAAGTCTTAATGAAATCCTTCTACGTGGACGAATTAACCTACCACTAATTTTGTCTCTATTAATATTATTCCGTCTATCAAAATCAGTCATAACGTCAGATTTAGAAAAGGCATTTTTGCAATTATCTCTAAAAACAGATCAACGAGATCTAACCAGATTTCTTTGGATCAAAGACCCAACAAAACTGAGCACCGAACCAACCAACATACGAACATTACGATTCACACGACTCAGCTTTGGAGTCATTTCGTCACCTTTTATACTCCAGGAAGCTATTATGTATCACCTTACAAATCAAAACACTGATTTCGCAAACAAATTAAAAGCCGACATTTATGTTGACAATATCATTTCAAATGTGCAATCAACCACAGAAGGAATAGCTTATTATAAACAAGCTAAACACATTTTTGGACTCGCAAATTGGAACTTAAGAGAATTTGCAACAAACAACCCTGAATTACGTGCGTATATTAAAAAAGAGAATCCGGCAGATCTGGCAGAAACAACCACAAAAATTCTAGGCATAGAATGGAACTCAGAATCTGACACAATACAGTTACGCGGATTGAAATCATCTATAACTTATTCAAATAAAACTACCAGAAAACAATTTTACTCCCATATATCCAGTATCTATGATCCACTAGGATTTGTTACACCAATTACCTTAGAATCAAAACTAAAATTCCAAAAAACTTGGTCAACTGAAAAACCAATGAAATGGTCATCTATTTTGCCTGAGGACACACAATTATGGTGGAAAGAACACATAAATGTACTCAAAGAAATCAACAACATTACCATGCCTAGATCTATTTTACCAAATCAAGAAAAAATAAAGCAAATTCAACTACACGTTTTTGTAGATGCATCAACAAGAGCATATTGTGCGGTATCTTATCTCAAAATAACAACCGAAACAAATACATACACAAATTTTGTAGCTTCAAAAGTACGTTTAGCTCCAGTGAAAAAATCTATGACACTTACAAGACTCGAATTAACAGCAAATCTAATTGGAACCAGACTAGCTCAATCCATTTATCAATCAATTAACAAACAATATTCTTTATCACAAATATTGGTTTGGAGTGATAGCTTAGTAGCTATCCACTGGTGTCTTGATAGATCCGACACATACAAAACATGGGTATCAAATCGTGTAAAAGAAATACAAGATACTTTTCATCAGTTACCAGTACCAACTGAAATAAGATATGTACCAACTGCAAGTAATCCGGCAGACTATGGTACAAGACCAAACACAATCACACCAACCGATTTAACTAATCCAAGGCACATATGGTGGAAAGGCCCACCATGGTTAGAGCAAGATGAGAAACAATGGCCATTAAATTTAGCAAGTCAAAATAACTCCGAACAACATAATCCAAATCTAGATGAACTGAATATCGAAAGAAAACCATCATTAACATTTACCAACAAAACGCAAAACTATAATCCACTAATAGATTACGAACAAATAACTGCACGTATTACCACATCAAAACCAAGACCAATCAAATCCAAAACACCAACTATTTTTCGATTGACTAATATTACAACATACGTATTACGTTTCATAGCAATTACCTATGGAAAAATATTCAATAAATGGCCAAATTCTCTTGAACCAATGTCGCATTATGAAAAGATCATAAGCCAAGACATATCGGTTACGCAGGAATCACTAAAATTTGTAATCAAAACACATCAGCAAACCTTTTTTGCCGACCTGATAGCGAACAAAAATCACCCACACTGGAAACAATTAAATTTAAAAATAGATAACGATGGTTTATTAAGATTTCACCACCGAATACAAAATACAAATCCTCCCATATTGATTCATGGCCCAACTAACCTGGCAGCAAACCTCATAATGGATTCACACATAGAATGTAATCATATGTCATTACCAACAACCTTAAGTCACTTACGATCAAGTGGTTATTGGATATTAAAAGGCAGAAAACAAGTAAAAATGGTCTTGCGAAAATGTTTAACTTGTAAATACCATTTCGGGGGTCCATACAAACAGCCAGAATACCCAAACTTACCAGACGAACGAACAACTCAAGCAAAACCATTTAGTAAAATTGGCCTAGATTATTTTGGCCCCATCTCACTGAAAATAGGTGATTTCCAACAAAAAATCTGGACCATGATAATTTCCTGTATGGTAACTAGAGCTATTCACATGGAAATAGTACAAGACCTAACTTCGAGCTCTTTTCTCAATTCTTTTATACGATATATCAGTCGTCGCGGTTCACCTACCCATATACTAACCGACAATGCATCAACTTTTTTACACGCTAAAGAACAAATCTTTAAATTAGGGGATTTCGAGCATCCTAATGACGTGATAACAGATTTTGCAAAACAAAAATTCATATGGAATCATATAACACCGAAAGCAGCTTGGCAAGGAGGCACATATGAAAGAGCTATTGGATCAGTAAAACGAGCATTAAAAGCATCCATATCAAACAAAACCATACTAAATATGGACCAATATCACACCCTAATATGTCAAATCGAATCAACTATCAATTCACGTCCAATCACATACGTATATGATACAGAAAATACGGTTCTTAGACCATGTGACCTTATCCATAATAACAGTGGTACACAATTCATACCACTAAAAGAAACTGAAACTACTGATGACCCAGATTGGAATCCTAATACTTCTAAAAAACAAGACACTAACTTTTACCTATGTTGGAAACAACAGCAAAAAAGACTTTCGTATTTCTGGAATCTATGGAAACAAGACTATTTAAATACTATAAGGGAACGAAATATAACTTCTCACAAAACACCTCGATCACATACAAACAACGAGCCAATGCTCGGAGACACAGTTCTAATTGCAGATCCCGACTTGAAAAGATCTCAATGGCGTATGGGATTAATAGTAAAAGTAAACAAAAGTAACGATCAAGTAATTCGTAGCTGTACAGTAAAAACAACAGATGGCAGCACTTTAAAACGAGCAGTTTCACAATTATATCCTATTTCAACAGGTATAGAAACAAAAACGTCTATTAATAACCAACAATCGAATTCAAAAACTGAACCTAAATCTGAACCACCTATTCGTAGAAGTCCAAGATTACAAGCAAAGAAGGCACTCTTAACACTTACGATATTAACACTTCTAATAACAAACGTGCATTCTTATAAATACGAAGCAAAACATAACCAATTAACCATAGCAATTTTTCTTCTATCTTTCATACCAACAATTAATTCACAATGCGAAAACCACTTGGGTTTTTTAGGACATACCATTTTACATAGCGATGAATGCGAACAACATGGTTACGTTATTTATAATACAACACATGGCTTATGTGGATCACCCGTACCATGTGCAAACAATCAAGTTCTCAACCAACATGGAAACTGCGTATTCCATTGCAGATTTTGCACACCCCCCACTCATTGCATTAAACCCCTAATCAACAACAACTTTCATATTAACCAGACGGTCAAAGACTTGTTAACAATAAAAATTGAAAATGAAAATCCCACCCACACAGTAAGACTTGAAGACGGAACAACTTGGAATATTTCATCATTAAACTTACAGATTGAAAATACTCCAAGTAAGGATTTCACTTGTGTCAGTTTTCCAAACCATTCTCATCCACTATTACAACAAAAAACTGAACAAATATGGCCAAACATAACCGATAACACAGTACTCCAAAAAAGGACCGGCACACTCCAGTTTTGCAACCACGTATCTTGCAGCATAACATCAAACGTTTACTGCTATAAGAAACCCCATCAATCAGTTTACATTCACATCACTGATAAAAAGGGAAAAATAACGAAAATTCCTATTGTTTCATGGGGAAAGATAACACATTCAAATTCAAACAAACCAACAAACACCGGACAATATACATGTAAAACTTGTAAAATCAAATGTCACAAAAAAGGAATAACCATCGTAGCTACAAAAAATATAACAGCTATAGATGTCACAATAACTAATTTATGGAACAACTTTGAACAGCCCATTATTTACACAAAAACCAACAAGACGTCGTACGACATCAATTTACCGATAACAATGTTAATAATGACCCATAATGTAACAGCAACTGTACGATCATTTGGGTACACACAAGTGATAAGGAAAACATGTAGTGCCATAGATTACTGTTCATTGACAGACACAGACTGCTCCATATGTAGGGACATTCTATATAATCCACAATGTCATCCTGTAGCATCGCAAATACTTCTACTATTTTTTACTATTTTACTAACTTCAACTATAATAACAATAATTTTTATTGTTATACTAGCCTACTCCATAAAAACAAATAATCAAGTCTCAAATTTCAACGTTTTCATGCAAATAAGACGTTTTCTCCAAAGACTATCTCGTCTCAACACAGAAACCACTTATCACAATGTCTCAGTTACTGAACCTATGGAATTACGGGAATTATCACCACCTCAACCAGAACCTGCATCAAGTTCACATCCTAACATGAATTCTACATTTCACTTCAACAAATACCGTAAGACCTTGATCATAACCATCATACAAGCTTTGTTCACTACAATTTTATGTTGCGATCATACACCCCATCTACAATCATATTATGAAGACTGTATATCATCAAATAATTCCACAGAACAAATTTGTCTGAACTATTTTGCATCACGCTCCAACTTAAAGATTAACCAGCCTACTTGCATCTTGCTAACCAATAAAAATAACCAACCAGTAGGCAGAATCGAGTTAAAAATTATCAAATCAGGTCTCGAATGTCAGAAAAATTCTCTCTTTTATACTCGCGACGTGGAATTTTCATCATTATCAATAAAAAGGTGTTCTAACATGGGCTCATGTACCAATGAAATCTGTGATAATTTTAACCAACATACTAAAATTCCTGAACTGGATGATCACATTCCCACTAACATTTCTTATAAATTTTACACCGAATCGTGTGGTTGTCTAGCCTGTGGTTGCCTATTATGCACCCCAGGATGTCTTTTTCATGCAATATACCCAAAATTAATTTCTGATAAAATATATGAAATTTATGAATGTACATCATGGACAACTTTTCATAAATTGGAAGTTATCATTCACAATCAAACAAACATAATTAACAAACAAATTCTAATTCTCTCACCAAGTACTAACGAACTTCACTTGTCCAACATCACCATTTCACTCATTAATGCCAACTTACCGTTCTTTCCAATTCTCAAATCCATTTTTATCACCGATGGAAACAGAACAGCATTTATTAATGATGATATAGAAAAATTGTTAAAATGTCCTAGTAAAGTATCATCCAATAACTCACTATTATCAGACTGTGATTTCAATCCAACATTATGTCAATGTGAACCACGCGCTATAACAGTCTCATGCATATGCAACAGTTATAACATAGAAAATCACTTTTCTAAACCAGACTTGTCTATCCCTATGAAAACAGGAACAATTACGTTAATACCAACAAATTTTTCCGTAACTACCATATTACCAACATCTTTGGTGGAACTACAACTAACCATGAATACTACAACATTTCACTATGTGACGGATTACAATTCATGTTCCATTGGTAAACCATCATTAATTGGATATTATTCTAATAAATTAGGTAGTACATTAACCATTTCCTGCCATTCCACAAATACACAAACACTAGCCACTGTCTCATGTAACACTCAACAGTTTTCTCTAATTTGTGATCCAAACGGATTCACTAATCACATAATTCTACATTATGATTTTTACAGAGTTAAAGAGCAATGTACTCT
The DNA here is from genome assembly GCA_964036265.1 of Daptonema setosum. NCBI lineage: Eukaryota > Metazoa > Nematoda > Chromadorea > Monhysterida > Xyalidae > Daptonema > Daptonema setosum. Next base: position 8,173,071 of record OZ038442.1, read on the forward strand.
GTCTTGCATAGGAGGATCAATTAACTTTGAACTCACCGGTCATTTAACTTATTTACACTCATATAATAACGAATTATTTGAGACTGCTGATCATTTAGGCGCATCATGGGACTGGACTTGTTTCCCACATACATTATTTGAGTCTATATTTTCAGGACTCATTTCCATCTTAACAATTATCTGTGCAATAATAATTGCCATTCTCATTATATCAGCTATTTTCAATATTGCAGTAACAAAATGCATTACAAAAACTGTACAACAATTAGCATTTTTGATAATCATTTTTTCCACACCAAGTATGTCACCTACTCCTTGGAACAAAACAACACTAACCTTTTTTATACATAATCTAACAACCGATTTAACCTACGATTCCGCTCTCTTTGAAATTGTGAATGCTTTCGAAACCTGGTCAAAAGTATCTCACCTCAAGTTTTTTCATACCAATCAATCCAATGCTGATATAAAAATAGCTTTCATAAGTGGAACACATGACGACGGATATTTTGACGGTATAGGTCCTGCCATGGCTCATGCACAATATCCACCAGAAGGCATTATTCATTATGATGCAGATGAAATCTGGACTCCGATACAACTGTATCTGGTATCTTTACATGAAATAGGACATTCTATGGGTCTTACACACAATCCTAATAAAACATCTATCATGTACTATATGTATTATGAGCGAAATCGAATCAACCCTCTTAGCCAGGACGACATCAATAACATCCGTTATCTTTACAAAAAATCAACACAAAATTGTCCAACACACTTTGATGCATCAATAAAAACTCCAAGTCATCACTTCTTGTTTAAAAACAACATTATTTACATTAACAATCACTCAAACCATGTCTATGATCAACAAGTAATAGAGACGTTATTTCCTAGATTCAATCATAAAATACTGACAGCCTTTTATAATGTATGGAATGATCATATATCATTGTTAACTAAAGACCAAATTTATGTGTACTCTAACCATCGTGATACTATGTCACAATATAAACTATTACCAACATATCCACGTTCAACTACAAATCTACCAATTAAATATACAAACGGCTTCATCAATACAGATCAGAACCAAATATTACGGAACCAATCACATTTCATTATTTATGATGAAGTAACCAATAAAGCAATATTAATTGCCCAACTTTCAGATTACTTCTCAAATTTGGATCGCGAACAACACGAGTACTCGATATTATGTCAAATCAACAACAAGAACCCGTCCGAAATTCATTACTCAGACGATCATTAAGATTATTGAAATATTCTGAACAACGAAAAATCCAAAACCAACCAATTTCTAACACGACAACCCCACCATCAACTAGTCACAACACATCCACTTCTCACGAATCAGTTGCATACGCTCAGAATAGCCAATCAACTTCATCCGCTCAGAATAACCAACCATCTTCTATCACTATTACTTTAGATCCTACAAATCCAACAGTTCCTTTAGAACTACAAGCTAGACTATACAGCCCATACCACTTGGAAACCATAAAACTGGATCATATTCTAGACCAAATCAATAAACTTCACAAATAAGATCATTTTTATTTTAGACTCAGCTCAATCCAACACACTACGGCCATCAACCAACAAACATGAACAACAACGAACAGCAGAATGATTTTAATCATGTGTATAATATGATTTGCCAGATTTGTAGAGTTTGGAGTGCAGGACTCTATCTTTTACAACTCATATTAGTATACGCCATACAACCAACGAAACCACAATCGATTCCCACAATATTGAACCTGTTCATGAACTGTTTACCGGCAACCGCAGATACTCCAACCAACAATAAGAAAACGCAATTCCACCTCAACGCCGTTTACCTGATTTACCAACACATGAAGACGATGAATTTGCGATTGCCCACCAACCAGATCATCAGCAAAATGTTGCGGTCACTAACTAAGAACACTCGAGTATCCACCGGTTATATACTGGAAATATTGAGCCACGAAGATTGGGCGCGAGTACTGGATCCCGACCGACAACTCCTTCAATCTGCCCTACAATCACAACAGCAGATTGATCGACAACAACAACAGCATCACGTCAACAACAACCCGTCTCATTACTTACCACAACCAACTCAATCACACGCACCTATATACGACACACCGTCAACATCACACCAGCCAATCACATACGACCAACCAAGCACGTCATCAACCAACCAGCAACCCATGTACGATATACCCCATCCACCCAAACCAGCGATTGCTGCCTCATTCACGAAACAAATGACGACCACCAATCAATCTGGTAATGTCCCAATGGACACTTGTCCGGACCATGAGTCACCGACTGAA
>OZ038442.1:8180421-8225329 GCA_964036265.1 Daptonema setosum
AATTAAACGGAATTTTCGTTATTTTTCAACAATACTGACCGTAATCTCATGATAACGGACAATAATATTTCGAATTTCAAGTATCAATTCGTTTCAACAAGGATTCATATTGATGAAAACAAATGCTGATAGAATTTTTGTGCTAAGAAATTTCGAAAACAAATTTAATTCCTACTACTTCATAATCAAAAAGAAAGTCGAAAATTTATTGAAAACTCCAAATTTTTTGAAATCAAAGTTTTTTATGTCATAGGCAAGATAATCCTACTTCCATAACTCCCGTAACACAAATTTGATGTCTACTACATTTCGCGCGTGGAAATATCTTAATCACACGCATTCTTGTAACCAACTCGGCAGTCTTTCAAAAATACATAAGTTAAGTCAAAAACGCAATAAATGTATCTACTAGTAGCACACATTTTGGGTTATCAAGTTGTAGGCCTTGCATAAGTGAAAAGGGACGTATGTACTTGTGTCCTAAATGAATTGTTTCATTCCATCTCTTTTATATTTCATAGATGAATTGCTGCGCATAGAAGAGGAACTTACTACACAATCGGAATCATATTCGATTACACTTATTGCTTTGAAAGAATGAAGCAATTATAAAAAGAGAGTATTCAAACTTTTCCAAGTGCTCCACTTTTTATAGTAAGATGATTTCGAAAAAAAACTTATAAATATAAAACTTTATAATGAATTCCTTTGCACCCTCTAACATGCACACTCAGCTGACAAATTGAGAAAAGACGCGCCCTGTTCCCAGGTCAGTTTATCTGGACGCGTCCTGTTCCCAGGTCATAGTATGAAGACGCGTCCTGTTCCCAGGTCATAGTATGAAGACGCGTCCTGTTCCCAGGTCATAGTATGAAGACGCGTCCTGTTCCCAGGTCATAGTATGAAGACGCGTCCTGTTCCCAGGTCTTGTGATGAAGACGCGTCCTGTTCCCAGGTCGAGGGATGTGGACGCGTCCTCATCGCCCCCCCCCCCCTGGGAACTGAACGCGTCCAGCTGACGGCGGGAGTTACACGTATGGTTGGGATTGATTTCAGATCGCCAGTATCTGCACAACCAACTTTGACCGTCTTCAAACGTTTCTGTCCAATCTCATAACACTTGTCAATACAACACCAGGCCATACCGTGCATCCAGGGTGTCTACAATCACTGATTGACTGACTGACTGACTGACTAACTGAACGAGAAGGGGTGGAAAAAGTGGAATTCCCCCTTTTTGACTTTTTCAAGAAGCAGAATTTGTTCCTGCTGTTGATAAGGTGTAGGTAAAATGACCTGAAAACTGCCAATTCCCCCTCTTTGACAAAATTCCCCTACCTTTGGAGGTTTAGCTCATCCGTCGGGTGGGTAGAATTTTTTTTTCAAAACAGTAAATAGTTAAACGAGATGATTGAATTTTTATTAGGGTTTATTAGTAAGGTGTTCAAATAAACTAATTATACTGAATGTACTTTGTGCTACTTCAGGAAATCTACTGTACTGCTGAACGTACATAATGAACCGTCTGAGCTGTTACATAATTGCTAACTGAAAACATCAATCAAAAGTCGTGTCAAGCCATTTCATCACAGATCAAATATTTTTGCCTTTGCCACGAGTACAACGGGCTCTAAAAAATATGTTTTTTTCATTATTTTCAGCTCAATCGCCGAAACGAATCCAAAAAATACTGAGGTAGCAAAAAATGCATATTTGAATCAATTAATCTTTGGATAGGGTTGTGTTGGTTCAGTTTATCTTCACTTTTAATCTTCGGATCTGGTCACAGTTAAAAATTATCTTCGGACGTTTTAACGGGACGAATGGAGTTTTTCGGAATGGATGAGCAATATTGGGACATGATGGTTGAGTCATTGATCACAATTTTTGTTTGAATATTTATCTCAATTTTATGAGATGTTTCACGGGATGAGTAGAAAAAATAAAACTATTGTATTCAATTTCTTTGCCTCTTCCATTCAATTACATAACTGTCATGTACCTACATATACATATCATTGATGACTTGAATCAATCAATGATTGAGTTATCATTGAATCATCGACGACTTGAAGCTATGAATAATTGAGTTATGATTGACGTATTATAAATAAATCAATGTATCAATGCGTTTATCATTTACAGCCAGATTCAACTACATATTGATTGTTTTATCATGGATGACTTGAAGCTATCATCGATTAAGTTATCATTCAATCAACCATTAAGTTTTCCTTCTTTCTGTTGTGCTATCGGGGCCAATGATTGACACCACTTGCATCCTCCCAAATATTTTTGCCATAGTTTTGTGGCTTGACTCCACCGTTGCGTGTGACTGAAATAATAGTCCTAATCAATTGAATCACTGACTGACTGACTTTTTGACTGACTGATTTTTCGACTGACTGACTGACCGACTTTGTGACAGACTGACTGACTGACTGACTGATGAAAAGGAATTGCATGGTATAGAATATCAATAAATAGAATGTCAATATGGACTGAAACATTAATCCTAACTAATTGAATGACTGACTGATTGACTAACTGACTGATTGACTGATTGACAAACTGACTGACTGACCAACTTATCACGGAACGATTGGCAGCGATTCGGACATTGCTGGCCAGCTGTTTATCAGCTTCATCGAACACGGTCATGAAGATGTAACTTTCGTTGTTGAGTCGCTTGTGGAAGTCGCGTCGCGGGATGCGTACCTGCAGTTCGTTGTTGTTGTTGTTGTTGTTGTTGTTGTTGTTGTTGTTGTTGTTGTTGTTGTTGTTGTTGTTGTTGTTGTTGTTGTTGTTGTTGTTGTTGTTGTTGTTGTTGTTGTTGTTGTTGTTGTTGTTGTTGTTTTTGTTGTTGTTGTTGTTGTTGTTATGTTGTTGTTGTTGTTGTTGTTGTTGTTGTTGTTGTTGTTGTTGTTGTTGTTGTTGTTGTTGTTGTTGTTGTTGTTGTTGAGCATGCTGGACGCAAATGCTATACGCGGACTGACTGACGGACGGACGGACGGACAGACTGACTGATGGACCGACGGACTAGCTGACTGACTGACGGACTGACTGACTGACTGACTGACTGACTGACTGACTGAATTACGAACTGACCGTCTCCGATTGGGGAACGTTGGCGAGTTTGAAATCAAGCGAGGCGGATGGTGACGAATTGGATGCGTTGGCACTCATTCTGGTGTTATCGTAATCGATTTGGACTTCATGGTAGGTGAATAGGACGCGCTGAGAACCCGATTAGGTTGATGACTGACTGATTGACTGACCGACTGACTGACTGACTGACTGACTGACTGACTGACTGACTGACTGACAGATTGACTGACTGACTGACTGACTGACAGACTGACTGACTGACTGACTGACTGACTGACTGACTGACTGACTGACTGACTGACTGACTGAACGACTGACTGACTGACTGACTGACTGACTGACTGACTGACTGACTGACTGACTGACTGACTGACTGACTGACTGACTGACTGACTGACTGACTGACTGACTGAACGACTGACTGACTGACTGACTGACTGACTGACTGACTGACTGACTGACTGACTGACTGACTGACTGACTGACTGACTGACTGACTGACTGACTGACTGACTGACTGACTGACTGACTGACTGACTGACTGACTGACTGACTGACTGACTGACTGACCGACTGACTGACTGATTATTGACAGACTGAATAAAGGTTAACCAAATCGGATGGGTAGGCATTGGCCACATGTGTGACGTTGCTTCCGAACCAACTATTGATATAATTTCTTAATTGGTTCGTCATGTTATTGCTGTTTGATGAGTAAAAATATTAATATTGTATTTGTTATTTATAATCTTAAATTTTATTTATTAACGATTCATTATTGACGATCTTAAATAGGAATAATGAAATGTAATAAATTGAATAAAAAAACAAAAATACATATAAAGTGATTATATAACAAACTATGCTGTTTCGATATTGGGGCCGCGCAGAGCGAGAGCGACAATTAATCATTGAAAGAGAGTGGCGAAAAATGGCGGCGAAAAACGGCGAAAAACACGTAATACCTATAACGTATGTATATTTTGTTATATATTTTTCTTATTTTTTTAATACATATAAACATAACCTACAGCAGAAAATCTAGTTTAACTTTTTCCTGCATATCACCCATGAAATAACTGACAATACATTACCGGTGCAGTTTGAATCACTTGCACAGGAGAAGGGGAGGGAAGAGTGTGGAATTCCTTATCTTTGGCGGTATCGAAATTTACAGTTTTTTCATCAAGGTGTAGGTAACAATGAAAGGTAAGTCTTTGAATTTTTTAACAAAATATTTTTTGAATTACCTTTTTTCCGGCTCCCATTCAAAATTTTACCGCCCCCAAAAGCAGGGGTAAGTTTTGTATGGGGGCAGGAAAAAATGTAATTCAGTAAAATACTTTAATACAAAATTCAAAAAGGTATTTTAAAAATTTCTGATACTCTTCAAAGCTCGATTCCAAAATTTTTCAATTTACTTTTACCTTTATCATTCGGTAATTCTTAGGAACTGGGCCCTAAAATAGAAAACAGATGGAAAACATACGTATTTTATCTGAAAACGTTTAGATGAATCTTTAGATGATTGTTCATCTGTTCAGCAACGTTGGGGCATTCATGCTGTCGTATGCATCTTTTTAGTAAACTTTTACCCCAATGCGTTTTTTTTCAAGATGTACATAGAAAAGATGCCGCAAAGATGTAACAATGAGGCAGATAAGGTTGCCCCAGGCTTCCTGGGTTTGTTCGTGAAACTGTTATCGACTACTACCAAGTGACAAGGCGTTTTATGGATTTGATTTAATATTCCGTAGACAAATTGCTAAATATTATTAAAATTTATCTACCAGTTGATTGTAGACAACAACAGAAACTCACTCACTCACTCACTCACTCACTCACTCGCTCACTCACTCACTCACTCACTCACTCACTCACTCACTCACTCACTCACTCACTCACTCACTCACTCACTCACTCACTCACTCACTCATTCACTCACTCACTCACTCACTCACTCACTCACTCACTCACTCACTCACTCACTCACTCACTCACTCACTCACTCACTCACTCACTCACTCACTCACTCACTCACTCACTCACTCACTCACTCACTCACTCACTCACTCACTCACTCACTCACTCACATACTCACTCACTCACTCACTCACTCACTCACTCACTCACTCTCTCACTGACTCGCTCATTTACTCACTCACTCACTCTTTCAATCACTCAAAAAAATTTTCTATTAGTCTGTCTTTAACTGATGACGTCATTGGGGTTATTATAAAAAATACTATATACTGTATTTATCAATGAGAATGAGTCATACAATGCTTTCCCTATTACATTACTCCATACGGAACTTGTTTTTATGAGTCGTTGCCACTAAAAAGCACCCCAGCGAGCCCGATTTCCGATAATTTCCAAAATCACGGATTTGGCTGAAAACAACTCCATATGTGCTAAAATTTACGCTGATTTCAAATATCTTTTCAGATTTTGCTTGGGTGCTCCGTATAACTTGAAAACAGAACTTTTATGACAGCAAGTCAAAATTATTTTGAGAAAATGCTTGATTTTACAAAAATACGAAATGTGAGAGGTGGGAATGACCTACAGCGATGAAATTTTTTCCTGTAAGACCTGAGATGATAACCCAGATGTCAATAAATTTGCAGCTAGAAAAACGACGTCTTCGGCAGTTACTAATTCCGCGAAACATAGGTCGTTAGCTAAAAATTTCCCATAAAAATTTACGTTTCCAGATTTTTTCAAAGAAAATTCACATTATATACGCTCGCTTAACTAAAATCAGATGCAGTTTTTTACGGTGAATTCCTCTATCTCTCAGAATTTACCGCCGAAAACTGAAAATCACCGAAAACATCGAGTCCGGTGCATTGGCTGGATCACACGTTGGAACTCCCAACTGACGCTCGTACTCAGTCCTCGCGTATATAGTCAGTTTTTAAAATCCGCGCTTCGTCGCCTATTGTTTTCGCTCAGAACGACAAGCCAGTTCCTCTTGCTCGTGTTTCTTTTTATAAACCATTTCAAAATACTAAATAACTAGCGTTTTATAAAATTTTGTCGGGCTGTTTGTGAACGAACTGATTTTCCTTTGAATTATCAACGTGAAAACATAGTTTTTGCGGTTTAATTCCATAAATTACAGCCATTACCTTGCAGGATCTTTTACTAAGCCTGATTCACCGTGAAAAACTGCATCTAATTTTAGTTAAGCCAGCGTATATAATGTTAATTTTCTTTTAAAAAGTCTGGAAACGTAAAACTTTATAGAAAATTTTCAGCTAACGACCTATTTTCGTGGAATAATTAACTGCCGAAAACGTCGTTCTGTAAGCTGCAAATTGCATGCCATTAGGGTTACCATCTCAGGTTTTACAGGAAAAAATTTCATCGCTGTAGGTCATTCCCACCACTCACATTTCGTATTTTTGTAAAATCAAGCATTTTCTCAAAATTATTTTGACTTGCTGTCATAAAAGTTCTGTTTTCAAGTTATACGGAGCACCCAAGCAAAATCTGAAAAGATATTTGAAATCAGCGTAAATTTTAGCACATATGGAGTTGTTTTCAGCCAAATCCGTGATTTTGGAAATTATCGGAAATCGGGCTCGCTGGGGTGGTTTTTAGTGGCAACGACTCTTATATGCGGAGCAAACTAGAAGTCTTGACTTATCGGTTTTTTTTTTACCTGGTTGTTTCTTAGATTGTTATCAGGAAGGGTGGTTTCAGAGAGATGTATTATACGTACTTTCCAGAACATAAAAGCTTCCATGCGCTAATTTTAATTTCACTCGGTATAGAGAATTTCTCTCCTTTGAGGTCATTTGTAGGTCAGTGTTGTGCTTTGTTCACAGAAATACACGCGCTTGCACAGACCCAAAAGCGGATGAGAAAAGCAAGCTGATGAACAACGATAATTATTAGATTCTACAATGGGACAACATATTGTGTTAACCTTTTTCTAAGAATAGTTTCCATTTTTGAAAACTATAAACTTGACGCAAATGATTGTGCTTTCATGCTGTTTTTCTTCCGCTACTGCGCTCAACATTGAAACATTAGCTTGTTTTTGGTGAAACATCAGTTTATTGATTTTCCGCATGACTGTCTCGCCATTTTGCGTTGAAGAGAAGGAAACGCAGAAACAAAATGGTATAATATTTATTTGTATTAATTAACTGGTAAATTCTATAAAAAAGAGTCGACAAAAAGCTTTATTTTGTTTCATAGCGTTGCATGCAGGTGAATGTCGAAAATAAGAAAATTGAACGGAGCCAAGTCGAACCAACCAATTTTTTTTCTATAGTCGAATGAAATCGACCGGTTAATTCAAAGATCTATTAGGCAACCTAAATAGTTTGATAGATCTGGAAGACTAAGCATGAGCCTCAAACTCGCTTAAAGCTTTTTTCCAAGACCTACGCCTACGCCTACACTGAATCCTAAGTTGGATAGTCACGCCACGCCTGCCTAATATACTGCTTGAGAAAAACGTTCGGTTACTCAAGTCGGTGCTAAGAACTATGCCAGAGCATAAAAAAGGATGGCTGGATTGCATTTTTGGGATCCGAACCCCTATTTGACCGACCCCTATTTGACCGACCCCTATTTGACCAGACCCCTATTTGACTAGTCAAATAAGGGTCCAAGAGGACGATAGACCCCTATTTGACCATGGTCAAGTAGGGGTCGGTCAATTAGGGGTCCAGCCTCCATGGACCCCTATTTGACCATGGTCAAATAAGGGTTGGTCAAATAGGGGTCGGTCAAATAAGGGTCCAAGAGGACAATAGACCCCTATTTGACCATGGTCAAATAAGGGTCCGGACCCCTGTTTGACTGGTCTGGTCAAATAGGGGTCTCGTCAAATAGGGTCGGTCAAGTAGGGTCGGTCAAATAGGGGTCCATGCCTCAGACATTGTTGATATCAGGCTTCAATTCAACTCAATGCCCCTGTTTTAATTATCTATTTAGGAACCAAAAAACTGGCATGTCAACTTATTTTTGATTAAAAAATATAAACTGTCACATGCGTATGAACGGTAATCGCGACCCGTCGACCGGTCGACCCGTCGACCGAGATCGGTCGACCGGCCATTTGGAGGTTTTTAGGCTGCCTACATAGCTGGATAGGTTTAGAAGGCTAGGCATGAGCATCAAAATTAGGTTTCTGTGTAGGCTTAGGCTTATGCTTAGGTTTTTGTATGGGCTCGGGCGCGTAGCGAAAACTGAAAATCACCGAAAACATCGAGTCCGGTGCATTGGCTGGATCACACGTTGGAACTCCCAACTGACGCTCGTACTCAGTCCTCGCGTATATAGTCAGTTTTTAAAATCCGCGCTTCGTCGCCTGCGTAGCTCAGTGGTTAAAGCGTCAGACTTATAAACCATCAGTCCTAGGTTCAATTCTCATCGAGGTGAAGGAGGTTGGATAATGACGTTGTTTTTGTTATTTTAAAGCGGAATTATATTGTTTTCGCTCAGAACGACAAGCCAGTTCCTCTTGCTCGTGTTTCTTTTTATAAACCATTTCAAAATACTAAATAACTAGCGTTTTATAAAATTTTGTCGGGCTGTTTGTGAACGAACTGATTTTCCTTTGAATTATCAACGTGAAAACATAGTTTTTGCGGTTTAATTCCATAAATTACAGCCATTACCTTGCAGGATCTTTTACTAAGCCTGATTCACCGTGAAAAACTGCATCTAATTTTAGTTAAGCCAGCGTATATAATGTTAATTTTCTTTTAAAAAGTCTGGAAACGTAAAACTTTATAGAAAATTTTCAGCTAACGACCTATTTTCGTGGAATAATTAACTGCCGAAAACGTCGTTCTGTAAGCTGCAAATTGCATGCCATTAGGGTTACCATCTCAGGTTTTACAGGAAAAAATTTCATCGCTGTAGGTCATTCCCACCACTCACATTTCGTATTTTTGTAAAATCAAGCATTTTCTCAAAATTATTTTGACTTGCTGTCATAAAAGTTCTGTTTTCAAGTTATACGGAGCACCCAAGCAAAATCTGAAAAGATATTTGAAATCAGCGTAAATTTTAGCACATATGGAGTTGTTTTCAGCCAAATCCGTGATTTTGGAAATTATCGGAAATCGGGCTCGCTGGGGTGGTTTTTAGTGGCAACGACTCTTATATGCGGAGCAAACTAGAAGTCTTGACTTATCGGTTTTTTTTTACCTGGTTGTTTCTTAGATTGTTATCAGGAAGGGTGGTTTCAGAGAGATGTATTATACGTACTTTCCAGAACATAAAAGCTTCCATGCGCTAATTTTAATTTCACTCGGTATAGAGAATTTCTCTCCTTTGAGGTCATTTGTAGGTCAGTGTTGTGCTTTGTTCACAGAAATACACGCGCTTGCACAGACCCAAAAGCGGATGAGAAAAGCAAGCTGATGAACAACGATAATTATTAGATTCTACAATGGGACAACATATTGTGTTAACCTTTTTCTAAGAATAGTTTCCATTTTTGAAAACTATAAACTTGACGCAAATGATTGTGCTTTCATAAGAAAATTAAACGGAGCCAAGTCGAACCAACCAATTTTTTTTCTATAGTCGAATGAAATCGACCGGTTAATTCAAAGATCTATTAGGCAACCTAAATAGTTTGATAGATCTGGAAGACTAAGCATGAGCCTCAAACTCGCTTAAAGCTTTTTTCCAAGACCTACGCCTACGCCTACACTGAATCCTAAGTTGGATAGTCACGCCACGCCTGCCTAATATACTGCTTGAGAAAAACGTTCGGTTACTCAAGTCGGTGCTAAGCACTATGCCAGAGCATAAAAAAGGATGGCTGGATTGCATTTTTGGGATCCGAACCCCTATTTGACCGACCCCTATTTGACCGACCCCTATTTGACCAGACCCCTATTTGACTAGTCAAATAAGGGTCCAAGAGGACGATAGACCCCTATTTGACCATGGTCAAATAGGGGTCGGTCAATTAGGGGTCCAGCCTCCATGGACCCCTATTTGACCATGGTCAAATAGGGGTCTATGGAGGCTGGACCCTTAATTGACCGACCCCTATTTGACCGACCCCTAATTGACTGGTCAAATAGGGGTCTGGTCAAATAGGGGTTCGGATCCCAAAAGTGCAATCCAGCCAAAAGGATTTAGGTCTGTGAAGGAAATGCGAAAACCTTCTTCATCAATCCAAAAATTTAAATGTCGTATTTTGAGTTTACATCATTTTTTTTTTTTTTTTTTTTTATTGTTGTTGGGTTGTCTCACTCGGATTGAGACTTCGCCGGGTCCCAATCACGAATGGTGCTTGCCATAAGGCATATCATGGAACAAGTTCCAAGTCACTCCATCTGATGTTCAAGGCATATTATTTCACGACCATCAGCCAGTAGGTCACACTTCTGTTTTGACTGCCATAAGGCTTGTTGGTGACGGCCCCGGGATTCGAACCCGTGTGCGGCCGGCCAGGCGGTTTCAGAGTCTAGCACCTTAACCACTTGACCAGCGAGCCGACTATTGTTGCTCTTCATTGTGTAACTTCCGATTTAGGTGTTTATTTTCCTGTTAATGTTAATAATTTTTTTGTTTCAGATTCAACAACAACAATGGTATATCTGGATATATTTATTTTAAAACCGTTAATATGATATATGGTATTTTGCCTATATAACAACATCAACAACAATAAGAACAACTCAACAGTGCCAATAATCATGTGATGCAATCGTTTGTGAAGTTTTATAACAACAACAACAACAACAACAACAACAACATTAACATTATTATCAACAACAACCTCAACCACCACAACAACAACACTTGGAGTTAACCATGGAAATTATCGGCGACTTTGAGTATAAAAAGAAGGATTTGATAGGTCATGGCGCGTTTGCTATCGTATATAAAGGATGCTACAGAGAGGTTAGCGGACGTTATTGTCTATTATAATAAGATACATTTTTTAGTTCCATGCAGTTCTTTTGGCTTCTCGAATGTTTCTGCTGTTCCGATTTCTTTAAAATATCACAACATCACACATTCACCTACTCACAACATCACTCATAAACTCATTCACTCACAACCTCACTTATAAGCTCATTCACTCAAAACCTCAGTCATAAACTAACTCACTCACAAGTTCATTCATTCGAGCTCACAAAACCTCTCCCTTTCGAACATTCACTCACAACCTCGCTCATTCACACACTCAAAACCTCACCTTTTCAAACATTCACGCACTCCCAAATCACCATTTCACTCACTCACAACCTCACTCATTCACTCACTCACAACGTCACTCATTCACTCACTCACAAGTCCCATCCTCACTCATTCATTCACTCACAACCTCACTCATTCACTCACTCACTCCCAACCTTATTCATAAACTCACTAACTCCCAACGTCATTCATTCACGCAATCAAAACAAAACCTCACCTTTTCAAACATTCACGCACTCACAACATCACCATTTCACTCATTCACTCACTCACTCAACCTCACTCATTCATTCACTCACTCAACCTCACTCATTCACTCACTCACTCGACCTCACTCATTCACTCACTCACTCGACCTCACTCATTCACTCACTCACTCAACCTCACTCATTCACTCACTCACTCAACCTCACTCATTCACTCACTCACTCAACCTCACTCATTCACTCACTCACTCAACCTCACTCATTCACTCACTCACTCAACCTCACTCATTCACTCACTCACTCAACCTCACTCATTCACTCACTCACTCAACCTCACTCATTCACCTACTCCCATCCTCACTCATTCACCCAGTCAAAACGTACTCTTTCGCTTGATCAAGTGGTCTAATCGCTCCGCTCAAATTGTACGAATCGAAACTCATCTATGATATGATAATCTGTTTTTTTTCATGAATGATACACATTTTTTTATTGATCTATTTTATTTCAGCATCAAGAAATGCCGGTCGCCATAAAGTCGATCGCCAAGAAGAACTTGTCAAAGTCGAAAAATCTGCTCGCAAAAGAGATCAAGATTCTAAAGGTAGGTTGTCTGTTTTTATATATTTTTTTACAATTTATTATTATTTTTTATTTGTGTGATTAATGAATGAAAAGTTGGGATACTTCTATATTGGTATAATTGTTATCATTTGATGCATCCTGAATTGAAGTTGGGCTATTGGCTTGTTTGTTATTATCAGACAATATGCATATATCGCCGATATAATAAATCGTTGTTTCGCTTTCATTTGTTTGTTCTTGTTTCTAAATTTCTTTTTCATTTTGATATATTTCAATGAGGATATGCCATCCAGTTCAAACTGGAGTGCACGTGGTGTTTTCCCCATAATAGACCTCACACTTTGGTATGCATGGAGTGGAGATCATTTGTATCATTTATTATGGGGGAGGCTTTCATGGAAGATGAAGAAAGGAATTTTACTCTTAGTTGCCACGTAAGGGTGGGCCAAAAAAATATTAGGTACCTTATACAGGGTGGGCCAAAAAATGACACGATTTCATCCGTTTATAACTTTTTCTTGAAACAACTGATTTTATCGGCTTGAGCAGCATTTCAATAACAAAATATCAACTTAAATATCCTGAAATTTTCGTCAACCTCACTTGTTCCAAGCTCTCAAAATAGAGGAAAATCTAAAAAATTAGTTTTTCAAAATTGCATTTTTTTTATTAGTACTGGATCATTCATCACCATTTCCGTAGATTGCTTGTTACAACAACCAACTAATTTAAAACATACTTAACGGTATTTACGGCTTTTTAGCTGTTTCAAAGTTGTCTTGTAAAAAAAAATAATGATAACTTTCATAGAAATCCAAATTTCTCTTCTGATCTTTTGAGACTCGATTTTTCGTACCACAGAGTTAGGAAGCGAATTTCACAAAAAAATCTTTTCTTCGAAACAGCAACGTTAGAGTTGATCAACTGGTTTGAAATACTATTTTTATCGTGCAGACAACTAAAATTTACAAAAATTCGGTTCCGTGAAAATTGTGATACTGAAAATAATTTTTTTTCAAACTGTTTTTTCAAACTGATTGATTTTGGAGAGAGCTAAGGAGAGCTAAAATAAGAGCTAGGATAAACGGATCTTATCAAAAATTTCAGAAACTTTAAGTTTAAATGTTGTTATTAAATTGCTTTTTACCGCATGAATATCTGTCGATGCATGAAAAAGTTTTTACCTGATAAAATCGTGTCATTTTTTTGGCCCACCCTGTATTTCAAGCAGAAGCTAAGTAAAGTATATCGGCTGAGTTCAAATTTGCGCCAATCAGTTATGTTTTTTCCAATTCCTCATCAGGAATTATCTCGGTCTCGGATATCAGAGCAGAGCGTACTTTTGAATGACAATAGCTTTTTCAGCCAAATTATTTTCACTTTCAATATTTCAAATCCCATTTAGTTGTTCCATGAGAATTCCACCATTGGGCTGCCTCCTCCCCTTTCCCTCCGTTCTGTATGTGACGCATGCGACGACATGCAATGGTCCATTTGGATCGTGTTTCAGTGCCGTGCCGTAAGTGGGCACATGTCCGAACCCAGCTGATGAGCCATGACCGGTTTCATGGACCAGATCTGTTTAACCACTGACAGATAAGAGGGGATTTTCTCTGAGTATGATAAATCAAATCAAATTTATTCAGTTGTTATGCCATAATAGCAAAGTAGGATACCAAGTCACAATAGTGAAATAACGGTCATCCGATTTACAATGACAATCACTGATCATCAACAACGTTCTTGAATGCGCTGTGTCTCAACCCGGGGCTCGAACCAGAAACGTCGGCGAGCGAGGCCGGCGCCTTAACCACTTGACGAGGGAAGCGACAAAAAGATAAAGATGAACAAAACCGGTGGGTTTTCATTCCTAATGGATTGTGGGTGTGTTTGTATGTATTAGTGAGTAGTTATTCTGCAGAATTTTGATTTTGGAGTCAAAAGTTCGATGCGTTTCTGTACAAGAGTTTTCTGTGGGATCTCATGACGATGACAGAATGACGATACGTTCATGCGTGATGACAAAGCCATCACTGCATGCCGCATAACTTCATAGCACTGGCGATGCGAGTAAGCCAACCCTGAAAGTGAAAGGTAGAGGAATTCAACTAAAGAGGGGGAAGCATCTGTAGTTTGAAGGTTATTTTAGTCCTTAGGGAATAACTTGTAAACTCGCAAAATCCCCTTCATTTTTCCCCTTCCCATCCGCGTCATGGAATATTATATGAATATTTATGTTGTGTACCATGACAGCTGGGAACGCGTGCGCTATACCAGCCTGCCGGACCAACTAACTCTTCGGATGGGAGGGAGAATTTCTTCAAAAAATTGAAATTGGTTTTCCACGCTACACTCTGAAGGAAACATTTCACATTTCCAAGTCGTCAAATAGCGAAGACTTACAATATACCATGTTTTTTTCGTTCGCTTTTATTCTTGATATTCGATGGAAAATGTTCTAACTGAATTAGGGGGGCGGCTGCGGCTCTATTTGTTTTAAATTTTCATGCTAGTTGTGGGAACCATGCTAATTAGACGCTAATGGTATTTTGATGGGGGTGAAGTGAATAACGATTATTATGTTTATGAGACTTGTTGCATTGATGAGTATGTAATGTAGGTAATGGATTTTTTTTACTTGGACTTCTTCATTAACTGAAGCCATAAGGCACACTAATACCATATCAGAATGGTGTTTTCGTAGTGGCCAGAGAGTTGAATAAACTGACGGGCAATGGCAGAAACCCCAGAGCAACGCGTCAGGGTCTGTGTCTCAAGTCAGGTTTCGAACTTAGGACCGCCGGTTTTCGAGGCCGGCGCCCTACGCACTAGACTAGACAGGCGACAAACCTGTATCGTTAAACTCGCTCGTTTGTGTGCAGTGTATTTCGATTCATTTTCATTATGAAGTGAAATAAAGCCTGTGATTCATTAAGACATTCTCAGTGTATTTGTATTGAAAGACTAAATTGAAAATCACGCGATAATTTTTTCAGTGGTTTTTCAGGCTTTGAGTGAGCTTTTTGAGACAGAAAACGGTGTCCACCGAACTCTGGTACTGTTTGAAGAGAAAATGAATTTTGAAGAGTTGCTAATGCTGTATGTTAGTATGTTACAACGAGTTCGGTTCATCATAAGTTCGGTTCGCATACACTACACCTGTTGAAACAGGTTCCCTTCGTTGGGAAACCTGAAACCGCCAAAAAAAAGCAAATGCAAATTTCCAAGTTTTTCGTTCATTCCTTTCTGTATCTACTGTTTGTTCGACCGACTGATGTGCGTGCAAATGAAGGGTCAGAAAAGTGGAATTCCTCCCTCTTTGGCATTCAATTCCCGTTTCCCGATCGATTGAGATAGTTATACTACACGTGCAAATCACGGTTTCCCGACGATACAACTGTCGTATGTTTCGTTGGAAAACCATCCGTTTGTGGAACAAATGAGCTGCGTCATAAGGTGTTTTGTCGGGTCATCTTGTTTCGTGGGGTTTCAGTTTCGAACGGATCGTTTGTCTGGTGCACTAGCTGACAAGACGGGGTGGGAAAAGTGGAATTCCCCCCTCTTTGGTGTTTTCAAAAAGTATAATTTGTTCATTAATGTGTAGTTAAAATGGTCTAAAAACTGCCAATCCCCCCCTCTTTAAGGAAATTCCCCTCCCTTTGGAGGTTTGGCTTGTCTGCCAGTGACTGGGTTTACTTACTCTTTTGAAATACCGATCGAGTCAACCTATATAAAAGGGATGGACATTCAAATCCGATCTCCCGGTTGATTGAAACTGTTACTTATTTACACGGTTGTCGATACAACTGTCGTATACTTCGGTTCGTGTTCATTAAAAAATCATCCGTTTGTGGAGCAAGTGAGCTGAGCTTTGTCGGGTTATCTTGTTTCGTGGGGTTCCGTTCCGAACTTACCTGTTTGTCTGGGGAACTGGGTGTATTTGCTTACTCTTTGAAATACCGATGGAGTCAATCTAAAAGGGATGGACTTTCAAACCCAATCTCCCGGTCGATTGAAATTGTTGCTTATTTACACGGTTGTCGATACAACTGTCGTATACTTCGTGTTGCGTGTTCGTCAAAAAATCATCCGTTTGTGGAACAAATGAGCTTCGTCGGTGCACGGTGCGTCATAACGTGTTTGGTTACTGGCGGACGAGCGAAACCTCCAAATAGCGGAAATTAGCCCTCAGCTACCTAGAAAAAGCTTTCGGCCAAAACTGTCCATTTTCTTTTCCTCTCTGTGAAAGCACCCCATGAGAAAAAAATTCATGTTGAACTACGTATGAAAAGACTCTGGATCTGATTGTGTCTGATCCTTTCCGACGGAAGGAAGCTCCAGGTGTCAGCAGGTCCTTCGTCTATCCGGATTCTGGGGCGATCTGAACCCACTGAGCGGACGAGAAGGGGTGGAAAAAGTGGATTCCCCTCTCTTTGGATGTTTCCAAGAGTAGAATTTGTTCCCGAGGTGTAAGTATAATGCCTCAAAACTGCCAATTTTCCCTCTTCGGGGAAATTCCCCTCCCCTTAGAGGATTAGCCCGTCCGCCAGTGTTCCGGGGCAAGCCGAACAAACTTGTGCGAGCTGACTCGGTATGTCGTTCCATTCGGACGAAAAAACCGAACAAAACTAATATGGATGAGTGCAGCAACCCGGGGACGAGAAAGGGAGGGATTTTGTTACTACATTCTGGTAGTATGTAATTATTACGAGTAACGCCATACTACTTTTTTATGTAACAAAATTTGCTTCACATTGTTTTCAACATTTATTTATTTTCATGTTTTTGAAAGCGTTTTCCAGCAATAGTTGGCCGTCTTCTTTGGAAACACAGTGTTTTTAACGCAGTATTTTCAGTATTTTTTCTGACATAATTCTTGTGGCTTATTTATTGTGTAACCCCTTGGATGGTTTTTGCAACGTTTTCCCTTGGCATTTCATATTTTCAAGGTGCCCTAAAAATAAACTACTGGCGAAGATTCAGTATATGACCGATAAAAGATGCGACAAAGCCCAGCTTATATAAGTGCCGCAATTAGCTCGAAGTACGTAGTAACTAGTTTAGTTACAATTTGTAAGTCTGGGGTCTCACCCATAAAAAGTTCATAAAACGGTTTTTGCACAACTTTTTATAACCTCAACAACCAAACCAACAACAACAACAACAGTTGCACAACCGCAACAACAACAGTTGCAACATCAGACCATATAACGCGTCTCCAACTGAACCGCAACCGCAAACTTCTTCCTTGCTGCCCCCAACAACATATAAACGCGCGCCAAAACTAGTCTTCTTCATCAACAACAACAACGGCAACAACAACAACAACAGTAGTATTGATTTCAACAACAGTGGTACAGATGTATGTGTATGTGTTTGGTATATGTGCCCAAAGGCGCGCCAGTGCGTCAGAATGTGAGCCTCTCTGTGAGGGAGCGAGGGGAAAATAGCCTAGAAAACTGCACACTTACCTTTCTGGTTTACCCCATTACCTTCTCTATTTTTTTCGAAATGTGTGGGAAATCGGGTAGAAAGGTGAAACCTTGTTTATGGGAAATTCGGGCTGTTTTGGGGTTCATTTGTTCAACCGCCTTTGTAGTGTGTGCGCGCGCTCTGCGTGTATAACAGTGTGCCCCACGCTCATTGGGGCGGAAGAGAAGGGGCGGGGAAAAGTGTGATTCCCCCCTCTTTGTTGGTTTCAAAAAGTGGAATCTGCCCTCCAGATGTTTGATAAAATAACCCCAAAACTGCCTGATTTTTCTCTTCATCGGAGAAATTCCCATGCCTTCGGGAGACTAACTTGTCGGTTGGCCCTCGCTTATGTAAGCCATTGTAAGGGGACAGGGCTGCTTGGCTGCGCCTGCGCGGCTCTGCTGCGGAGCTGGGGGCCAGTTTCAGGGGGCAAGATATCAGAGCGTATTGGGGAAAGAAAGCTGATGCGAGTATTTCCCCCTTCTTGGGGAAATCATTAATGGGTGATCACGATAAGGATGCCCCACAAAAAATCGGTTCGAAGAAGGATGAATGAAAATTTTGGGACCAATTTTACCTCTTCATCTTACAGAACCAATGGTTGGTTTTCCGTATTTTCAAGGAGCTCGAACTCCACATCATTGTGTTTACAGATATACGTTATTATTTTGGATATGTTCGCCCATCCGCCGTTAAATAGTACTTCACAATAGTCGATAAGAGTCGAGCAACGGTGGGAAAAATGTTTGGCGGGTTTCAAAAGTAAAGGATTTACCCAGTAGCGGACGAGAAGGGGAGGGAAAAGTGGAATTCCCCCCTCTTTGAGAGATTGAAAAGTGGAATTTGTTCCCCAAGGTGTAGGTAAAATGACCCAAAAACAGAAAATTCCCCTCTCTTTGGAAATTTCTTTGTCCGCTACTGGATTTACCTTAAGTTGCAGGTTGACTGGCCTAATTTCTGCCAATTCCTCCTTTTTTGGAAAGATTCCCCTCCCTTAGAGGTTTGCCTCGTCCGTCCGCCAGTGATAGTACCCCAGCCCACTGGCGGACGAGCGAAACCTCCAAAGGGAGGGGAATTTTCCCAAAGAGGGGGAATTGGCAAAACTTAGGTCATTTTACCTACACGTTAAGGAACAAAGTATACTTTTTGAAACCGCCAAAGAGGGGGAATTCCACTTTCCCCTCCCCTTCTCGTCCGCTAGTGCCCCAGCTCAACAGTGATGTTGTTGTTGGACCATGCAAGCCTTGTCTTCGTAAACTATCCCGTGATGACGAGGGCGGATGGAATGGAGAATTCTAGAAATAGAGAATGCCCCGTGGGCCCGTGTTTTGTGGAAAAATTTAGTTCGGCGTCTGGCGGGCAATTGTGTCTCAAAAGTATTAGGGTTTATCTTGCTTTTAAATTTTTCTTCTCCCACATTCATTTTCTGCATAAGCGTTGGTTCCTTGGAGCACGTTACGTGTAACACTGTGCTGCACTAGCGGACGAGGGAAGAACGGAAAAGTGGAATTCCCCTCTCTTTGGTGGTTTCAAGAAGTAGAATTTGTTCCCTAAGGTTTAGGTAAAATGGCTTTCTTTCTGCCGATTCCCCCCTCTTTGACAAAATTCCCCTCCCTTTGGAGGATTAGCTCATCCGCCAGTGCTGTGCTGTGCATTATGGGCAAGAGCTCATGAATAGCGTTTTCCAATAAAAAAAACCCGTGGATTGTGGTCTTGGATGTTATTGATTCATTAGAAACTATGGCTCACAACAATTCAAACTCAACTCAACAAGAAAATGTGTTATCGTTTATTTGCCTGGTCGTCTGAAACAGACAGATGGGGATAGGGCAGGCTCTATGAATGAAACGGGATAACAATTGATGATTTGATTTTGGCTGCATTGGTTTTGGGAAGATGATGACACGTGAAGGGGGGCAAGTCGGGAATGGCGTTTTGTTTTGTCTGAAGATGTGCTCTTGTCTCTGGGCTTGACACGTCGTCTGAAGAGGCGGTTGTAGGTTATGTAGGTTTATCCTGCTAGGTAAATAGGTTATCATGTTTGAATATTGAATTCACTGAGAAAACGATTTCATAGTTTCCGGCTTGCTCTACCGAAGTAAGGGAATGACGTTTTATGATTTTTTACGTTTGTACATTTTATTGGGGATGGGGACCACAATTTTATATTTTGGAAGGTGGTGTCAAGGAGGCTAAGGATCTGCTTGGCTGTACATTATATGCTTGAGGCTTGACCATGGGCGGACGAGCAAAACCTCCAAAGGGAGAGGAATCTCACCAAAGAGGGGGAATTGGCAAAATTTAGGTCATTTTACCTACACCTTAGGGAACAAACTCTACTTTTTGAAACTGCCAAAGAGAGGGGAATTCCACTTTTCCCTCCCCTTCTCGTCCGCTAGTGGGCTTGACCATGGGCGAAAGGACACGTTATGTGGGTGGGTTGCACGATGGTATACCACTATTTTACCCTACCACTATTTTACCCCAATTTTACCATACCACTATTTTACCGTACCACTATTTTACCACCTCGAATTTTACTATACCACTATTTTACTACATCGAATTTTACTATACCACTATTTTACTACGTCGAATTTTACTATACCACTATTTTACCCCATCGAATTTTACTATACCACTATTTTACCTTATTCAAAAGCCCCCCCCCCCTCCTGGTAACGTTCATCCGCTACGATACCTGCGTGCATCCCTTTGTCACGTACCATAGTCGTAATTGATAGTTTACGTCATGAACACAATTTAGCAAGCAAGTATTCTATTAGCAAACGTTCTATGCAACAGTCAGAAAGACATATTATCCACAAACGCAGCTTAAGAATGGTGAACGCATACTGGTAAACCACTGCACATACTGCATTTTCATCAATTTTCCTTACTGGATAGAAAACACACATAGTTGATAACAAATCTTTCGCTACAAATTGTCACGGTGGTGATTGGTTAAAAGTAATCGACTCGAAGGTTAATCCCAGCATCACCCTTGACTTTTAACATGTGTAAATGAGTCAGTGGACGAGTGAATGGGGAATCGGTCAACTGCCAAATAACTTTTTTTCAATTGCGACAATTATTTTTGAAATTCCCCAACAACATTTCTTTCGCTGAAAATGGCATCATTCGCTTGCGACCTGATAACTGAGTGAGTGAGTGAGTGAGAGTGAGAGTGAGTGAGTGATCGAGTGAGTGAGTGAGTGAATGAGTGAGTGAGTGAGTGAGTGAGTGAGTGAGTGAGTGAGTGAGTGAGTGAGTGCTTGAGTCTGGCCCACACTATGATGATATAATTACAATACAGGCTGCGAAGAGCTTAACGAATCAAAGAAGTTATGAAGGAGTTATTGAGAAAACAGACAAGATAAGTAAATATGCGTGAAAAAGATGCAGTATGTGCACTGGTTCACCAGTATGTTGCGTTCTACATTCTTTGGTAGTATAGCTGTGAGTGTGGATAATTTGTTTCTCTGATATAACGTTTGTTCAAAGAATACTTGTGTGCTAAACCGTGTTCAGAAATTAAGACCATGCATGATCGACATAACAAGAAGGGTGCAAGTAATGTACATATGTATATCCAGTACATATGTACATGTACATACATTACATTGGTATATGGTAGCGGATGAACGTTACAAGGGGGGGGGCTGTTGATTGAGGTAAAATAGTGGTATAGTAAAATTCGATAGAGTAAAATAGTGGTATAGTAAAATTCGACGTAGTAAAATAGTGGTATAGTAAAATTCGATGTAGTAAAATAGTGGTATAGTAAAATTCGAGGTGGTAAAATAGTGGTACGGTAAAATAGTGGTATGGTAAAATTGGGGTAAAATAGTGGTAGGGTAAAATAGTGGTCCGCGCCCGGTTGCACTAGCGGACGAGGGAATTACGAAAAACTGCCAATTCCCCTCTCTTTGATGAAATTCCCCTCCCTTTCGAGGTCCGCCAGTGGTGGGTTGAATCGACTGGGCGTGTGTTGAGCCCACTGGCGTACGAGCTAACTCTCCAAAGGGAGGGGAATTTCACCAAAGAGGGGGGAATTGACAGTTTGCAGGCCATTTTATCTACACCTCAGGGAACAAATTAGACTTAAAAAAATTGCCAAAGAGGGAAGAATTCCACTTTTCCCACCCCTTCTCGTCCGCTAGTGTGTTGAGCCGTTGAGGTAATAATGTGGATGTGTTGTGTGTGGTGAATGTATAATGAAAGGTCAAAAGGTAAGGGATCGTTTAAATAACGTATAATGGATGAGAAATTGTGGTGAACTGTAATAAAAATTATTGTTAACCAATAAACATTATGTTTTTGCGGTCGTCGTTTTTGTTGTGAGCGATGTTTGTATGTGTGTTGAATCGTGAATGTATAAGGAAAGGTCAAAAGGAGAAGGATCGTTTGAATGGTGTAAAATCGTTGAGAAATTGAAGTTAACTGTAATATTTTTATATCAACGCCGGTCGTACATACGTTTTTAGGGTTTTGGTGTTCGTAATGTTTGTAACGATGGAAAATGTCAAACGGTGAGCGACGTTTGTTTACGGAAGCTTTTACACGACATCCGCGTTTTTCACCTTCGCATTCGCCAATGACTTGGGATAATCTTTCGGTGTACGTGAAGAAAAGTAAATTTTTTTATAACTGTCATTTCTGACTTATTCATCCAGCTTTATTTTCGAGTTTTTATCATAGAAATGACTAGGTAACACGTGCGGAATGGAAATACGAATTTTCCTATCACATCATACGTGCTTTCGGAAGATATAATCCTATTTTCTGTTGCTAGTTACGGTACGTACATACATAAACACCATACTAAAAATTTTTTTCTCTAATATTCTAAATGGGTTATAGAAGTGCTTGTTTTCATGAATTCATGATATACAAATGACGTCAGAACGGCTTATATTAGGCACTTGCTGCTGGCACTTCAGGCAAAGCAGATGATTATTCTCACTCAACTCTTCTCTAGGCCAGGCACTCATTGGATGGGATACTGAAACTAGGGGACGAGGGAAAAACGATAAAGTATTACCCCCTCTTTGGCAGTTTAAAAAAAGAATTTTATCTTCAAGGTAGAATGTTTTCAGTATATTAGACGGGGCTTATGTCAGTGTGTGTCTTCATGATATACAAATGACGTAAGAAGGGCTTATTTTAGGCACTTGCAGCTGGCACTTCAGGCAAAGCAGCAGATGATTATTCAGACTTCACTCTTCCATAAGCTAAGCACTCATATGGGTTCTCGAAGGGGGGGGGGGCTGATATTTTTTCTCTTTTGCGGTTTCAGAAAGTGGTTGTTGTGCAGGTAAGTGAAGTGATCTAAGAACTCAGATTCTTTGTTGTTCGAAGAATTTCCCCATTTTAAAGGCATTGATATTGGATGGGTTCGTGCCTATGAGGAGTAAATATTTATTTTTTTCGCGGATTCAGAAAACGGACTTTTTAGTAGGTAGGTAAAATTATATCAGAACGCTGATTCTTCCTTCTTTTAAACAATTTGGGCCCTTTGGAGTTTCATGAATTTATTTATGACCCAGGTTGTTTATGAATTTTACTTTATCGGGAACATATGATGCATCTAGAAATGTATGACGTATAACCGGTGGGTGTGAGACATTGATAATTAATGGCCTGACCTGACTCACCGAGTCGGTTTTCTTCCGCGTGCATACTAGCGGACGAGGAAAGGGGAATTCCCCTTTGGCAGTTCGAAAATGTAGAATTTGTTCCTTGAACTGTAGGTTGAAAGACCCCGAAACTGTTTTATACCCCTCTCTTTGGGAAAGTTCCCCTCTTCTGGAGGAAGATTGGCTCAATCGCTAGTGCTTGCTTGCGAGTACATTGACTTGTCGCGAAATGGCGGACGAGTCAAACCTTCAAAGGAAGGGGAATATTGTCGAAGAGGGGGAATCGGCAGTTTTTATGTAATTTAACTACACCGTAAGGAAAAAAATCCTTTTTTCAAAAACTTCCAAAGAGAGGGGATTTCCACTTTTCCCCACTCTTCTCGTCCGCTAGTGTTGTCGCGTGGAAGTTTTTGCCACCGAAAAATACAAAGTACATTCGTTTCGTGTGGTGGGGATTTCTCGGGATCGTTTTTCACAAAAAGGTTGAGATTTTTTCATCCAAGGCGGCCAAGTTGACACAACTTGACAAATTGACTTATAGGCAAGTGTTGCTTCTAACGCGAGTGTTTTTTTGTCTGATTTTTTTAGATGAATGACTTGTTTTTGAGAAGTTTCTTCATTACCGCCATTTGTAGTCGGTTTTTGCAGAAAAAGCGCCTAGTGGGACCACTAGCGGACGAGTGAACAACAGAAACGTGGAATTCCCCCCTCTTTGGCAGATTCAGAAAGTAGAGTTTGTTCACTAAGGTGTAGATAAAATGGTCTAATCTCTGCCAATTCCCCCTCTTTGGAAAGATTCCCCTCCCTTTGGGAATTTCGCTCGTCCGCCAGTGAGTGGAACGTTGGTGGAATTGATTAGCCGTGAGGTGTTTTTCTCTGGGAAACCCTGTTTTTTTACCCGTTCCATTATTCACCGATAAAATCAGATGACGGTTTTTGTTACCTTTCGTTAAAAACACGCCTCATCAGGGGATTGACTGGATTATGTAAGAAGTTATGGTTAAGAAGAAAGTTTGGTGACTGACCAACTTGCATCATTACGACATGAAATCATATTGGGACTAAAATGGGAAAATAATTGTGGTATAGTGCCGCTAACCACCCACAAGGTGTCAGGGCAATATATTATATTGAAAGGGTTTTTTATGGTATAAAAAGTGGCAATTTCATAAAGTGTCCTTTTACCCGCAGCACAGCTGTTTGTTGTTATTAAAAAATGGTTTGCAAGGTCGTAGAGTTTGTATGTTATTCAGCGTAATAACTTCGTTCATAACTTTGTTGATGCCGCCCAAAATTATCATCATCTTTGGAAGTTTGAGGTTTTTGACAGATGGTGGTGTTATACTAAACGGGTAGTGTGGTTCGTTCGGAGGAAGTTCATTAGTTTCATTACGATGCGATTGGCATTTTGACGTAAATTTTGACTGACGGGCACGGTGGAATGCACTGGCGGACGAGCTAATCCTCCAACGGGAGGTGAACTGGTGATTTTGAGGCCATTTCACTTACACTGTAGAGAACAAATTCCCCTTATAAAAAGTCAAAAAGGGGGGAATTTCAATTTTCCCACCCCTTCTCGTCCGCTAGTGGTGGGATGGGAAGGGAAAGGGCGTGCGTTTTGATGTCTTAGTACATAATTATATAGCGGCCTGCCAAACCAATATTACTGGCTAATAACATACGGGTTTGAACTTTTCAAGTTTTCCTTGATGTAGCTGTCGACTGTCGTGTCGTATTTTAGTTTGAAGTATAGGAAGTTAGCTAGTCAGGAGTAAAGAATGAGTTCATAGCAAGAACACATTTATCACTTAACGTATAGTCGTTGACAGTTTTTGGCACAGACTGGTGGAGCAGGTTTTTTTTTCTTTGAAAAGTTGGGAAGTCTGCTAAATATCGGAGTTTATCAAGCTTATTTTTTTTCCGAAGCCATATATTTTTCACATGAGTCAAAGGTTCATTTGATTTATTTTATACACTGCTAATAAAGTGAGTCAAAACTACTGTAGGGTGCAAATAGCCATGCATCATTATACACTCTTCACATGGTGCTTTATTACATACGTTACATGGTATAATGAGCTACATTTTGATGAATTAAAGGAACACACCATATTGACGTAATTACCAGGTTTGTGTGGCCAAGTAGAGACACACGCATAGGGCCACTAGCGGACGAGAAGGGGTGGAAAAGTGGAATTCCCACCTCTTTGGCGTTTTCAAAAAGTAGAATTCGTTCCCTAAGGTGTAGGTAAAATGGCCTAATTCATGTGAATTCCCCTTCTTTGGAAAGATTCCGCTCCCTTTGAAAGTTTGACTCGTCCGCCAGTGTATAGGGCATATGCCATAACGTGCCTTACGGCGTAGGGAGCATGCTGGCTTATAAAGTGAGGTGATGAAATGGCCTCAGGAACGGGATGGGAGAAGTCTTGACTTGAACGTGTGTGTGTGTGATGGGGAGATAGTCGGGTCGGGTGGAAGGAAATATTGTTGGGTTAACAATTTAAAGTGATTTGATTAGTTTTTTATGACGAGATATCGACAAATTATTTAACTTCTTAGGGAACGTGTTGGTGCTGACTGCAGGTCTAATTATTTCTCAAGGTTTATATGTGAGTAAAAAACTATTTTTTTAAATTATACTAGAACTATATCTATCTGAACTGTATCAACTAGTACTAAACATTTTGTTTGCAAATCAAACGTAGTGGCTGATGGTGTACAATGATTGGGCTGGTGGCACTTGAATTGAGAAGTAGTGGGGTCATGGGGTGTGATTCAAAACAACTTATTTCGAAACATGGCGTGGTTGTTATTTCAAACACTGCATCTGAGTATCATAAAAATGAATTTGTAAACATTATCAAAATCTAAGTTTTTTTATTTTTTCAGGAGCTGAGCGGACTGCAGCATGAGAACCTGGTCACGCTGCTCAAGTGCATCGAAACACCGACCCATGTGTTTCTGGTCATGGAGTACTGTAATAACGGCGATCTGGCCGACTTTCTGCAGTCCAAGGGCACGTTGAGCGAGGATACCATCCGATCCTTTCTCAGACAAACTGGTTGGTGTGGGGATTTTTGGGTAATTTAACTACTTTTGGTTCTTCATTTACAAAAAAAATATGTGGAAATTTTGTGATTTTTTTTAAATGTGCTAGTTTTGTTTTTTATGAGATATTGGGAAATTTCCCACTAAATCTATCATGAAAGGTGCTGTTCCGGAATGGAAAATCTACATTCAAAAAATCATAGATGATTTCCTCTATCTTTTTATATAGATATTTTTATAATCATAAATCATTTCATGGATTCAAAAGAAGCCACAGTTGAGAAAAATAAAAAATGAAGAACATATTTCTACTAATTACAAACACTGGCGGACGAATTAATCCTCCAAAGGGTGGGGAATTTCGTCAGAAAGGGGGGAATCGGCAGTTTTTAGGCCATTTTACCTATACCTTTGAAAACCAATTCTACTTTTTGAGAACCCAAAGAAAGGGGAATTCCACTTTCCCCACCCCTTCTCGTCCGCTAGTGATTACAAATAGAATATCTCAATACTAGTGAATAAAAAATCTCACATGATTTCAGCGTATGCGATGGAGGCGATGAACGGCAAGGGCATCGTGCATCGCGATCTCAAACCGCAGAACATCCTCCTGTGCAACGTCTCCGGCCGGCCGAGTCCGCCACCCACCGATCTCAAGTTGAAGATCGCCGATTTCGGTTTTGCGAGATTTCTATCCGATGGCGTGATGGCGGCGACGCTGTGTGGATCACCGATGTATATGGTGAGTCAGTCACCCATCCCAGTCTCACCATATTGACTCACCTACTCATTTGCTCACTCACTCACTCACTCACTCACTCACTCACTCACTCACTCACTCACTCACTCACTCACTCACTCACTCACTCACTCACTCGCTCACTCACTCACTCACTCACTCACTCACTCACTTACTCATTCACTCACTCTTTCGCTCACTCACTCACTCACTCACTCACTCACTCACTCACTCACTCACTCACTAACTCAACTCAACTCATCTCATAACCTAATGTTTCAGGCACCGGAAGTCATCATGTCTCTACAATACTGTGCAAAAGCGGATCTCTGGTCGATCGGTACGATATACTTCCAGTGTTTGACTGGAAAAGCTCCGTTTCAGGCGCAAACACCGCAGGCATTAAAACAGTTCTACGAACGCAACAAGGACCTCAAACCAAAGTCGGATTGTTTTGTATTTGTTGTTTTAGGGGATTTTTTTTGTTTTTGTTCCCCTATTATTGTTATTTCAGTTCATCAAATAATTGACTATAAAAATCAGTCAGTCAGTCTATAAGTGAATTAGTCAAGCATTTCTTCATAAGCCATTACTTAGTCAGTCAGTCGGTCAATAAATCAATCAATGTTTCAGTTATTCAGTCAACATGCAACATTAATCAGTCAGTAGATTAATCAATCAGTCAGTCAGTCATAAATCAATTTTTCCTTACAGCATTCCCGACTGGACGTCACCGCAGTTGCGCGATCTACTCAACAATCTACTAAAACGCAATGCCAAAGATCGAATCGATTTTGGTTAGTTTTTGTTATAATTTATTCTTAAAAAAATGTTTGTTTCTCTGATTTACTTGTTTTTTTTCAACAGAAACTTGGTGTCTTGGATGAGAGTATCCGAGCCGGAATTTCTCGAACGCCGGTATCGATAAATCAATGCAACCTAGACGTTTTTCAAGTTCACAGTGTTTTTATATTCTCAACAGACTTATTGACCACTCGATTTGCTGTTTCGCATTTCATATATCGGTAAAGCGGAACTACTTTAACAACATGGTGAATCTGATTATTTTGATTATTATATTTTTTCAGAATCGTTCTTCTCGCACCCGTTCCTCTGCGAGGATGTACCCCTGCCGACCGTGCCCGCCTCGCACATGTACATGGACACGAATTCGGGCAGAAACGCCGTACCACGAGTCGGAGGTTGGCGGTTTTCAGTGAATGAATTATTTTTTTTGTATTTTTCGTTATAAAAAGTAAATAATTTAATTCTTTAATAATAAAAGGATACACAAATTTTGTATGTTTGTATTTTTTACTGAGTATGTTAGTTCTTTTTTCCTACTTTCCGGATTTTCTATGAACTCGGTGAAAAGTGTGGCAATCATGGAACCTCGCCATCTGAAAAAGAGTAAATTAAGTTGGCAAGTCGTCCATTAGATCTGCTAGTTTTGAATTCGTTATTTTCATTGTACATTCTACGTCATATTCGGCGTGTTTCACAAGTTTTCCCTAAGGTATAAACGAATGAGACTGTTTTTGGGTGTGAATAATTTCACCGACGGAGTCAGTCGTATTTCGGAAAATTTCTTCCAATAAATAACCGTTTTTCAGTAACATTGACGATTGCAGAAAACACTGAGGACAGTTGGTTGAATCTGTTTAATTCACAATCCCTTACTCCAAATGATAACTAAACATTTCTCAGAGTTGAATAATATCTGCTTGGATTAACGCTTGAATCGTTCCGTTGCTATTAAAAAAGTTTCGTAACTTCGAAAAGTATTATTTCATTGGATAACCGCTCTGGCGGACGAGCCAAACTTCCAAATGGAGGGAGTTCTGTCAAAGAGGGGGGAATTGGCAGTTTTCAGGACAATTTACCTACATTTTAAGAAACAAACTGCTATTTCGAACCTCGCTAAAGAGGGGGGAATTCCACTCTCCCCTTCTCGTCCGCTAGTGGATAACCTGATGTTTCAGTGGCGCGTCAACTCGGTCGCAACTCGTCGGCGAGTCCGGCCCGTCTCGTGGCGCCGCACGGGTCCGTACCATCGCAACATATTAGCAGACCACAACCGTACAGTCCGCAACAACAACATCATCAACATCAGCAACAACAACAACAACAACAACATCAGCAACAACAACATCACCAGACGCAACAGCCCAGTCTACGGCAACAACAACCGCACAGTCCGGTGATCAAGCCCAAGTGTTGGTTGAACTGATGGATTTTTTGGTTTATGATCTTCATTGATACACTCAATAACTCACTCACTCACTCACTCACTCACTCACTCACTCACTCACTCACTCACTCACTCACTCACTCACTCACTCACTCACTCATTCACTGCACTCACTCACTGCACTCACTCACTGACTGACCCACTCACTCACTGCACTCACTCACTCACTCACTCACTCACTCACTGCACTCACTCATATTGCAGTCTCGCACGGTCTACCAACATCATCACCCCAACCGCCACCCCAACCGGCTGCCGCCGCCCTACCACCGACTTCACCCGCCGTTCAGCCGCCCATCGCAACGGGCATCCAACGCACCGCCGGTGTCATTCCATCCGCCACTACCCGGGCGGTGCTGGCCACCAATAACATGGCCGACTCTACTGAAGACTTCACATTCCTGCCGCCGTGAGTTTACCTTTTTATTGTAGAGCTTAAGGGTGAACTTGAGCTTGAAGGTAAATCTGAGCCTAAAGGTGAACTTGAGCATAATGGGGGGGGGGGGGGGGGGGGGACTGGAGCGTAACGGGCATCCAACGCACCGCCGGTGTCATTCCATCCGCCACTACCCGGGCGGTGCTGGCCACCAATAACATGGCCGACTCTACCGAAGACTTCACATTCCTGCCGCCGTGAGTTTACCTTTTTTATTGTTGAGCTTAAGGGTGAACTTGAGCTTGAAGGGTAAATCTGAGCCTAAAGGTGAACTTGAGCATAAGGGTGGGGGACTTGAGCCTAACGGGCATCCAACGCACCGCCGGTGTCATTCACCCGGGCGGTGCTGGCCACCAATAACATGGCCGACTCTACCGAAGACTTCACATTCCTGCCGCCGTGAGTTAATTTTTCATAAAAATGATAATGAGCCTTCATTTATAAAAAATATATATATACCTGCTTTCACTTTGTTCTGTTTTCCTTTTTATTCTTTGGTGCAGAATGCAGATCGGTGGCAATTCGGCTGAAATTCGGTGGAATTTTCATTTGAATATTTTTTTGTGAATCAGTGATACTATACCAGTTTCACGTTACTTTTTAATTTACTAAACGTTTCCATCCACTGGTGACCTTATCAACGGTTGGCCCCAGTATTAAGCCAAGGGATTTAGCTCTCAGCGTCATGTAAACATAGGGATATTATGGAGTTGTGAGATTAATCCACGAATGCTTGTACAGGCGATGTTATTATCTATTTTTTTCGAACAGCTAGATTTACGAAGTATTTTTTATTTGTCAAGTCAAGTCGATATTCACGGATATCATTGAAAGTTTGCCATTTTTTGCTGAATTTCTGTTCCATGCAGGGTCAGTACCAACTCGCCAGCGGTTTCCTCGGCCAGTCATCAACAGCCGTCCGTCCGCCTACGACCGGCTTCTTCACCCGGGTTGGCTATTTTAATTCATAGAGCTTTAATTTATTTTTGATGATTTTTAATTTTTTTCATGGTTTTATAAGTATCAACTGACTATTTTAATTTTCATCCGACCGCGAGGTTGCGATATGTTCATAATCACGTCACGTTCACTACCATTTACAGTCGGAAACTACAACTCTTGATAAAACGAATAACCATTGGTTAAAATTAAGCACACACATGATATGATTTTTGCACTCTATAATCCGCATTTTGTTTTCTCAGAGTCAGCGCCGGCTCATTGCAACAACAACAACAACAACAATCGCCCTTCTCTCCACAACAACCACAACAACAACCACAACAACAACAACAACAACAACAGCGCGGTCCCGTGCCCGTGCCATCACAACGGGAGAACTACGCCAAAATGGAGCACAATCAGAAGCTAAAACTTTCGAATAATGATGGCGGCAGAGCGGATAATCCGACGAATAATCCCTCATCATCCGCTGATGCCAGATCCGTCAATCCGCCATCCCGATCCCACGTTCCGACCGCCGCCGAGATCCAGCCGCCACAGAGTTGGTTCTCAGTTTTTTTGTCTATGTCTTCTTTTATTATTTCCCTTATACCATTTCTTTCCCGTTTATTGAAGTCTGAAATCTTGGTCATTTTGGTAAGTTTTTCTCATTATTGCCATGTCTAATTTTGTGCAGAGAAACCATCATACGGTCTATTCTGTTGTGTTATTAAGATAACTTATTAACTTAACTATTAATAAAAAGATATGTAATACTTAAACTTACCAACTTTAACTTATATGTAATGCACAGCCACATTGAGAACTTTCTGTAGCTGGTGGAAAAATGCATTGCAAGTTGTGAACATGTTTTCATAATCGAATAGATATAATTTCTAGCCCGATTCACGACATCGCCGACAACGGTGGTCAGCGGAGGCGCGAGGATAACGTCGGCCACGGCACGGGTCAGCACCACCATCCGACCCGCCAGTGGTACGCCGGCTACGACATCAGGTTGGGATTCTTGGAATAGTTTCACAAATTTTCGTATTTATTTCAGATCCCCTCAGTATAGTTTGTTCAGAGTTTCTTGTTGCTCAGAAATTTTCTTGGAAACCTTCGTCTTCTTTTTAAAATCCATGTTTTATTCAGCGTGTAAATACTGATTAGAGATCACAAACAAAACTTCTCACGGTAAACAGACTTTCCTCGGTGTTTAATTTTTTTGGCAGTCTCCGGGGTTTACAATTTTAGTAACAGGAAACTTTGACCAAGCTGTAATCCCGCAATTTCTATAGCATATAATTGATTAGGAGACAGATTTTTTGAATGCGCGCCGGTTTTTTTGTGTAATTTTGTTGCTTTTTCTGCGTCATCGCTCATAAACTTGGTTGATTCTGAAACACTGAAACACTTACTGTCTACAGAAGACTTGAAAGAAATGACCTAAGCCGGCGCGAGTCCAACGTCAGTCACCTAAACAAATGTGGCTGCTGACAGACAATTCAATATTTTTCTTGGTATTACTTCCTCTGAGATTGTTGCTTATAAGTTTTCAACTCTTTCACTCTATGGTTCTCCCGCTTCGAGCTATTATGTGATTGTGCTTTTCATGTCGATATTTTTTACTTTTTTAGTTACGGAACTGGTTGATGGGGTTATTTTCGCGATAGTGTATAAGTGACTTGTCCAAAGTAAACGTGAAGGTTTTTTCAGAAATTTCACATGTTAGTTTGTATAGCCGAATCAACCCGTTTCGTGAGATCTACTATCGTTTAGTATTATAATTTATTTCTCTTTTTGAAGTAAATTTGCCGTGAGCGCCTGGTGTTTTGAGTTCGAATCGGGTGTCTCTCTCCCTGTCTGCATGATTAGCAACTGAAATACTAAAATTCCAGTCTTCAATTGTCAGTGTCACTAATCAAATCGAACTTAATGTTATGCCGATAGCCTCTAAAAACTAAAAAACCCAACCCACCAGGTCCATGGGTCCATCACAATTTCTCTTGCATTTCTCAGCTTTCAGTGTACTGTACGCAGGTTTTCTAAATGAATATTATCAGACTTTTGAACTGAAAATTTTTTTAGGGTGTTTGCAAAGTTCAAAGGAGAGTGAAAAAAAGAAGAAAATCTAACTGTTGTTCCTGAAAGTTTCACGAATTGTCCGTTCTCGTTTCTTTTTCACTTTCTTTTGGATTCTGAAAGGTGAAAGCCCTCTGTAATTCCACTCTGAACGTTTCATTTCACTCGATAACATGGTATTCTAGCATCTGATCTGGAATCGTCTGGTTCCACGGGTCGTCAACATCGTCCACCACCACTGAAACTCCAGCGAAGTACGTCCCATTGTAGGAAGATATTACGTCGGATAGCATCGCCTTTTCGTCTACTTTCTTCAAGGAAATCCCAGTCTTCTTCGTCTGAGAACGATAAAACGCGCAAAAACTCTAGCTGAATCTTTTCTAATTTTAATTCAAATTTTTTCCTATTTTCACAATTTTTCTTGATATAATGTGGTAAAAATTCGTCGTCTGAGTGTTCCACTCATTGTCATCCAGCCTTCCAATGGGCCAAATTGGTTTAAGAATTGTGTTTTGAATATCGGTATACTGAGGGCATTGACTTGCCTTCTATTTTGTGCCTTATATAATGGTATGGTAATAATTTATATAAATTGCAGTGTGCGATAGCACGGGTTCTTCATTTACGCTCATTTACCTCGCCTTATCTTATTGCTTTTAGATGTTTTTGTTTCTACAGTTGTCCGTATGTTGTTTCAAAGTAAAAATGTAGCTCAAAACGTCTGATAATGGAACATCAGACTACCAGTGTCAACACGCACATCAATCATCATCACACCATGCTCTACTGTGTTAAACTAAGTTGGTAACCGAGTGAGTTGAGGATAGTGATGTTTTATCATCAGACATTTTCGGCAATATTTTTCCTTGCAAAAACAACATACGGGCTTTATTTGCCATATGGTGTGACCTTACAACATATATTTTGCTGCTTTTTATTGTAGTTGACATTGGCTATCTTCAGCTTCACTTTTACTATTTTGGGACTGGTTGATTCTATCAGAAAACAATTTACTTTTTACTATCCGGGCTCAACTTTTCTAAACTAATATGCTCTATGATTTTTAGGATAGAGTGTGTTATCTATTGATTTGGGGTGCTCTACCTATTTTTCCACCTTTGTTCGGGCCGGTTTTTCTCAACAGCTTTTTTCGGTGGTTGACGCCGTTGAAAATACTCATATTTCGTATATACTGAAAAAACGCGAGAAAAATTATTGTATTTTATTATAGACAGGTTGCAACTCGTGTTTTTAATGGCGTCATCTTTACTCAGCCGACTTACCCATCTAATAATATTGAGTTGTGTTGATCAACTGTCGCCGGGCCCTTTGTCAAGACCAAAATTTCTTTATATTAATAAAAATTTATATAATATGCTCCTCCATCCGCCACCCAACTGTCCCCCAACCGTCAACCTTACTCCAACCCCAATCGCCCTTCCAACCCTTCCACCACCTCAACCACCCTACCACCATCTCAACCTACTAATCCAGCCATTCCAGCCACCACATCACCCAGTCATGCCACCACCACCACCACAACCACGACTCCAGCCACACCGACGTCACCAAGTCTGGCGGAATCGCCACGGAAATTGGCAGATCGGTCGCCGACTAAAATACATGATCATGAACGGGTTGGTCGTTGTTGTTATTGTTGGTTGTTATTGTTGTTGTTGTTGTTGTTGTTGTTGTTGTTGTTGTTGTTGTTGTTGTTGTTGTTGTTGTTGTTGTTGTTGTCGTTGTTGTTGATGTTGATGATGATGTTGTTGTTGTTGTTGTTGTTGTTGTTGTTGTTGTTGTTGTTGTTGTTGTTGTTTTTGATGTTGTTGTTGATGTTGTTGTTGTTGTTATTGTTGGTTGTTGTTGTTGTTGTTGTTGTTGTTGTTATTGTTGTTGTTATTGTTGTTGTTGAAGTTGTTGTTGAAGTTGGTGTTGAAGTTGTTGTTGTTGTCTTTGTTGTTGTTGTTGTTGTTGTTGTTGTTGTTGTTGTTGTTGTTGTTGTTGTTTTTATTGTTGGTTGTTGGTTGTTGTTGTTGTTGTTGTTGTTGTTTGTTGTTGTTGTTTGGTGTTGTTGTTGTTAATGTAATTAATCTGCAGATGCCCGTACCATCAGCACTGGCCGCGTGTGCCATGGCAGAGTCGGACGACGATTCAGATGGCGAGGATGGCTATTCGGACGATGAACACTCGCGACCGTTCAACCTGCCGTTTGCCGGCCAGCCGGGCGCCCCCAAATTGGGTTGGTAAATTTTGTTTATTTTTTATGTCAGTAGTAACTTTATTTTTCATCTGGTTTTTTTACAGTTTCATCAGGTACAGCTTTTTATAGTGAGATAAAGATCGTCGTCATTGTTGTTTTACAGAGTTATATGGCAATTGACAACTAAACGGTATTGACTGAGTTGAGTCTACTTTTTGGTTTAGGCGTTAATGATAGTTCATAGAAATTACGTCCAACAAGTCAGACGTGGGTAACGTAACGTACAGAAAAAGTGAAAAACACGAACAAAATCACATTCTTCAGTTATCACAGAAAAGTGAAAACTAAAATACGATAAATTTTAGTGGAGAAAAGTGAGTCAGAAATACACAATCTCGTTTTTTGCAGAATCCTCGTCCAACAGTCAAATAATGGAATCATTAACCGAGGCAGCGGCGATGGCGGCCAGTCTGACGTCCACTCATCTGGATGACGATCGCCTTGATCAGGGTAGGAATCAGGACCATCCGAATCCTCCACGGCACGGTCAGGCACAGAATCGTAATGCGGATGGTCAACTTGATCAGGATGCCGTCATGTCGTCCGTACATGGCAAACTGCGCGGTGAGGCACCGGCGCTGAATGAGGAGACCATGCTTGATGTTAGTGCAATGAGTGCAGGGAGTGAGTGAGTGAGTGAGTGAGTGAGTGAGTGAGTGAGTGAGTGAGTGAGTGAGTGAGTGAGTGAGTGAGTGAGTGAGTGAGTGAGTGAGTGAGTGAGTGAGAGTATCGGTGAGTGAGTGCTATGCTGTTTTTACACGTTGTTTTTTTTTACTTCCAGCGCGAACACAAGGAGACACTGGCCAAACTGCAGTTCGTCCTGCAGCTGGTTGACAGTCTGATGCAGTTGGCGTCAAGTCGTGGCAGTCCGTTGAGCATCATGTTGCAGTCCAGGAGAGTGCCCGGTGAGTTGAGTGAGTGAGTGAGTGAGTGAGTGAGTGAGTGAGTGACATGTTCGTTCGCTCGTTGAGTAAGTAATTGAATTAATTAATGAACTTATTAACTGGTCACAGGTGCGGATTCTATGTCGGGTCTGCCACGATCCGATGCATACCGCCGTGTGGAACAGCTGGTGGTCTACGTCCGGGCACTGCACATGTTGTCTAGTGCCCTTCAATTGGCACAACATCAGGTGGCCAGTAAGAAACTGCATCCGTCGCCCGCCGTTCGACAAGGTTTGATTTGGGTTTGATTGTGTTTGATTGTGTTTGACTGAGTTTATTGTGTTTGATTGAGTTTGATTGTGTTTGA
This sequence comes from Daptonema setosum, assembly GCA_964036265.1. Lineage (NCBI taxonomy): Eukaryota > Metazoa > Nematoda > Chromadorea > Monhysterida > Xyalidae > Daptonema > Daptonema setosum. The sequence goes on from OZ038442.1 coordinate 8,216,640, forward strand.
TTGTGTTTGATTGAGTTTGATTGGATTCACTGGCGGACGAGCGAAACCTTTCAAAGGAAGGGGAATTCTTCCAAAGAGGGGAGATGGCAGTATTCAGGTCATTTACCTACACCTGAGCGAACAAATTCTGCTTTTTGAAAACGCCAAAGAGGGAGGAATTCCTCTTTTCCCACCCCTACTCGTTCGCTAGTGAGAGGGGTTGGATTGTTGATTTTACCGTATGATTTTTCAAATCTAATTACATTTTCATTCCTTCCAGTACTGAACGCCTTGAACGAACGCTATCACCAGTGTCTGTGTCGGAGTCAGGAGCTGGCCTCGCTGGGTCTGCCTGGCCAGGATCCGACGTTGTCGCTGGTATCGGCTGAACGTCTGATGTACAACCATGCGCTAGAACTGTGCCAGTCCGCCGCGCTCGATGAACTCTTCGGCAATCCGCATTTGGTTGGTGTTGTTGTTGTATGTTGTTGTTGTTGTTGTTGTTGTTGTGGTTGTTGTTGTTGTTGTTGTTGTTGTTGTTGTTGTTGTTGTTGTGGTTGTTGTTGTTGTTGTTGTTGTTGTGCTAGTTGTTGTTGTTGTTGTTGTTGATGATGATGATTGTTGTGTTAATAGACTGTTTAGAGAAACTGGTAAAAGACTTTTTTGTTGTTTTTTGTTGTTTTGTTATTGTTTCTAATCATCATGTTTGTATTTCAGTGCTCGCAACGTTATCAGACCGCCTACGTGCTACTGCATTGCTTGTCGCAGCAAGTCAGCAACGAGCAGGACCGATTGTTACTGGATAAATGTTGGTTATGTGGTTTTTAACCGAAAACGTAGGCTACTGTTCAGAAATTTCCCGCACTCCCAAGTCCTGCGGATCAGGCGTTTATGAAGTTGTTTCAAATAAAATGGAGTTTAGTTCGGTCTGAGCAATGGCGGACGAGCTAAACCTCCAAAGGGAGGGGAATATAGTCAAAGAAGGGGGAATTGGCAGTTTTCATGCTCTTTTACCTACACCTTAGAGGAAAAGCGCCAAAGAGGGGGAAATTCCACTTTTTCCACCCCTTCTCGTCCAACAGTTAATATGTTCACGTGTTGTATAAACTGGCATTTGAAAATGTGGTTTTGGATTTTTTGTCACGTGTCATGGATATTTTTTTTTCAGACAAGGATGCGGTGGAGAAACGACTGAGGATACTGGAAAAGCAGGGCTACGTCTCGATCGTCCAGGAGTACTGATCGCATATGGCCAATCATCATGTCTTTTAGACTCCGGACTCTGACTCCCAACCCAACTCACACCGTCGTCCTGTCCTGCATTCCTTTGTGTTTGTGTGTGTTTTGGTACGGCGTTTTAGCTACTAAATTATTGAGTCCTGAACATGTAAACCTAGAAATTATGGCGCAGAAACTTATCCCGATTATATCAAGTTTGACAATTTGTCAGTTTTCTTAGCTGATTATGATTTTCGGAAACTAAAATTTATTTTGCTGAAACGCTGTTACATCATTCTTAATTGATTAGGATACTGAACTTGAGAAATTCCGTAACTTTTGACGCTGTACTCTGAATCTGAATCTTGAATCTAAGACTTTTCCATCATTCCATGCAAGCAACACTCTCATGTCGGCAAAAATCTATACGTTAAATAATAAATATTCGTAAAAATTACTTAGAATAGGGGATCCAATTTCAATTGCCTAATCAATCAAGAATGTTATAATCTGATTGATTATAGATTTTGTATTGACTGCTGCTTCCGCAGATCATGAAGATTAACCAACAAATGCATTCGATCTGCCGATGGAATGGCAGAAAGGGTATCAAATAGGTGGGAAACCGCATGAATTCTATCTATTATGGCTTTGCTAACGCGAATTCTTCAAATTCTTGATAGTTTTATTTTTGATAAAATCAGATTACAATAAGGATAAAATCGTTTGAAGAATTCTATAGCATCGGATTTTGTGGAAAATCTGATAATAACAGCATGCATTTTGTCCTATATTATTGTATTTTACTAACACGTATTAGTGATATTCTCTATCCGTTCATTCTATTCGCACTCAGTCTGAGGAAAAAAAACACACAGTCCCAAATTTTGCTTTCTGATTTTTCATAAATGTTTCATTATTTTTATAGTTATGATATTTTTAATATTCATCACAATTTTAGTCAATCATAACTTCAGCCAAGGATGGCCAGTGTCAATTATAAATTGTTTATAGACGAGAAATGAGAAGTTAATCAGATGTTTCAACCCAATTATGGGAAACTTCGGTTATAATGAAACGAGAATTTTGAAACATTAACTGCTTATTCTCTTGTCTCCGAGCTACAAGTCCCAATTTTGTATACAGTTATATACTATTTTATGTTTATGAAATTTTATAGCGAGAAAATCTTGATTTTCATTTCTGATTAATGTATGATGGAAATTGGGTTTTCTCTGAGCTGAAAAACAGTAGAATTTCTTGTGTGCGCCCGCCGTGAATATACGAGTATTTTGTGATTGTATTTTGGTATTGTAATTTTTCTATACGTAAACTTCTTTCTTTTTTTATAGACCTGATTTCAAAGTAGCTGCAGTCGTAATTAATTTAACACATGTTGCTAAAATTGTAGTATGTTTTGTAATCACCATATTACTGTATTAAGGATTGATTCCTGCAAGCAATTTCTACAATATAATCTGTTCATTGTCGAATTAAATGTTTTCTCAGTTGAAAAACTTTCCCCTTCCTCGAATGATGGTTTCGTCAGATTTAGGGGTTGAAAGTAGTAAAAAATCAATGGAGAAATCAAATTGTTACCAAGGGTGAAAAATCATCGACGAATGAACTACGCGGTTGTCCAGACAGTTCGTTGAATTTCTAGAAAATTCCAGAGAACTAACGTTTTAGAACAATCGAGAATATTCTCAGTGGCAACTGGCAACTATGAAAAATGCCAGTTTTCTGGAAAGTTCCAGAAATTCCGCGAACTTTCTGGACAAGTGGATATAATTTCCCGTCAAGAGCTCGATACCAGATCAGCATTCTTTCATTATTATAGGATATTTCCAAATAACCAATATTTTATGTAAAAATTTCATGTTATTCATTATTTTTTCTGCTGAGGTTTTGGCACTGTCAAGTTTTCGCATTTATTTTTGTTTTTTGTTTTTTCATTCTCCACCAGATCCGAAATCTCAGTAACCATCTAGAATATCTATTCATACGGTCACATACAAACAAAATTAGATTGCAAATTCATTAATAATAATGATAATAACAATGAAACAATGAATACCTGTATTTTGCCCATGTAATTTAGGACCCATTTATTACAATTATATAGCGAGTCTCGTTGTCTGATCTCAGCTAACGTCGTCGATAGTAAATTTCCTGCCATGCACTAAAAACCAGCCTGAATTTCATATGATAACCCCAGGAATTCTGATAAAAATGGTTCTGGCAAAAGTTTTACAGCGAGAAAGAACCCAACGAGACTGGCTTTATCATATCTTTTTTGCCCAACAGTTGCTCTGTAACCGCGTGAATCCATATTGATCAAATGCTTTACTGAAATTAAGTTGTTTGGTATTATAATCTTTTCATCTGGTTAAGTTTCGTTGTATTTTATCTCAAAGAGTGGAATTTCGATTCAGAATTTCAATAGCGGAAACTACCATTACAAAAAGACAAAGAGATACTTAACAAGAAGAAAGGATTATAGTTCCCGATTGATTATACCTGAAACGCTCCATGTAGATAGATAGTGAACTTTCGTGAAATAATAATGATAAACATTTACCTGCAAATTTTTTTTGTACTCTGTCATTTCAATATTAATTTGCTGTTCTTTGTGATGATTTCGCTATGCTGGCTTTTATCTCCTATGAAACATTATCTTGATGGTAAATAATCGTCGTTTCCAGTCTGTATTTATTTCCTCTATCGCAAACTTCTATTCTAGTCCCGTTCGGGGCCGTTGTGCTAGAGGTTGAAAGTTTTCCAGAAACAGCATTGTGAAGTTATGGAGACATTTTTGGTTTTCCTCAAAAGTGTATGTTTTTATGTAAAAAATTACTGGTTTCTCGTGTATAAAAGTTTTTAATAATGTTTTTCGCTGACACGTCCTAAAAATATTATCTTTAGCACAACCGCCCTTACACAATTTTGTAATATTATGCCACCCTGTACTTACCGTATCCTGTACCCCGCCAATTGTGTTGCTCCAATCTATTGTAAAGCAGATATGCAGGTTTGAGCTGAGCTTTGTTACTGAACTTAAGCCCAGTATTGAGCTGAGATGTTGTTGAGCCTATTTTTATGTTGCAGTTGAGCTTACGTTATAAGACAGGATGTAAAATCAGGTGAATTTAGGTTTGAGGAGAGTGAGCTTGTGTTTGAACTGGTTGAGCTTAGGTTTGAACTTGGTGAGCTTCGGTTTGAACTGGATGAGCTTAGGTTTGAGCCCAGTAGAAACCTGCATATTGCGCGCGCTCCCGTCCTGCTCGTGCTATCCATCGCTGCATATAATCCGTTGTTAAATTACTATTGTTACAAATTACTATTTTCCATATTGTACTATTGTTGCTATATTTATGCGATTACTATTCGATGATAATGGATTGAACTACACAGTGTATGTATTCTACTATTCCTATATTTCTCTCTCTGTCCGCCCCTATACTATTCCATGATTATACATTAATGGGGTGATTATAATGTATTGTGGAAAAAAATTCCTCTAAACCTTTTCCTGTTCACAGATCATACATTTTCAGGTGGATGGAATTGTGTTTACAAGAGTAACGTTTTCTCCGATCATTCGCACCCCTGGATATACATCATTTTATTACCGTACTCGTACATACTTTTATCATATTACCGTAACATTATTACTGTAGTCTATTCAAGATATCTCGTTACTCGAAGTTTTCCGCGTACTCTTTATCACATGGAATGACTGGCTCATTGGGTGAACTATTGTAAGAAGCTGCAAATTTCAAACGCGCGCCAAAATTTGTCGCTTGTGGAAAGATTTATAAGAAAAACGGTGATGAGCGGGAAACTTTGCATAGACTATACCACCACGCTGTTACATACCACGTTGGCTGAATAAAAACACAACATGCGTTATAGGTATTTGGGATCGGGATTTTATTTCGGATTCCGATGAAAATATAGTAACTGTTTTACGGATATGTAGCGTAGCTGATACGTTGATTTATTGTGCAGACAGAAGACTAACTAAATACACGTAAATTAATTCAATTATGAATGAAGTCCAAAGTCAGTGAGATGATATGATCAGAATTACATGACTAGAACTGTAATAAGGGTGCTAAGTTGAGCATCCTGCCAGGCCAGCTTCAAATGGGTTTGGTGCCAAAAGTAAAAAGAGATAGGCCAAAGAACGACTAATAGAATTGCATTCTCAGTAATTAAGAGTAATCCAAATGCTAATTTCGGACAAAATTGAATATAATTTCTGTCAAAATTAAATAGAATTTCTGGCTAAATTGAATAGAATTTCTGTCGAAATTTCCATGTCGCCCTGCTCTAATGACATGGAAAAGCCTACCAATTTCCGAAAAAATATTCGGTTTTCCAAATTTAGTATCTTAATCAGTAATAATGTCAAAATGTGATATCAGGAATGGGCTGAGATTCTGACCGCGCATGTCACCAAAGTCCAAAAGAGGGTTTTTATAAAGGTATTGGTAAATGTAACTTTTACCCATCAAGTTAACGAAGTACACAAGTATTATGTACTCATTTCAGGTAAGTCTAAAAAAAGGATCTATGTAATTTTTTTTCTCGAAATCTGCCCACTCCTGCTTCCGCTGAATCACTACTGAGTTTTCTTCGTTTCGGCCGATGGGTCGAACACACTTTCACCGGGTCGTAGAGCCAGAAACTCATCGCAGCTGTTGACGATCGGGCGGTCTTTGGTCTCGATGCACAGGGTCAGGAAACACATGGCCAGCACACGTACTAGCATCATCAGGTTGCCAATCAACTGTTGAACAGAAAGGTTGACAGACAGACAGACAGACAGACAAACAGGTGAACATACAAACAGACAGACAGCAGACAGACAGACAGACAAACAGGTGAACATACAAACAGACAGACAGACGGACAATAAAGTTAATAAAATTGTAGACAATAAGTACAAAAGTACATAGCCAGCAAACGCAATAGCATCATCAGGTTGCCAATCAACTGTAGAACAGAAAGACACGAAATTGAAAGACGGACAGATACAGACACGAAATTGACAAACGGACAGACAGACAGACAAGCAGGTGAACGTACAAACAGACAGACAGACAGAAAGACAAAGAGGTAGACATACAAAAAAGTTAGACAGTGCGACAGACAGACAGACCTACAGAAAGACAGACAGACAGACAGACAGTCAGACAGACAGACAGAAACACAAACCAACCGGACAATTCATTTCCACAGCGTAGTACGGCATTAAATACAACACAGAACCGATGACACGACCCAACGCATAGACGATCAGCATATGGCCATTACGCATTGAGGTCGGCAGGGCCTGAGTGAGTGAGTGAGTGGGCGAGTGAGTAAGTGAGTGAGAGAGTGAGTGAGTGAGTGAGTGAGTGAGTGAGTGAGTGAGTGAGTGAGTGAGTGAGTGAGTGAGTGAGTGAGTGAGTGAGTGAGTGAGTGAGTGAGTGAGTGAGTGAGTGAGTGAGTGAGTGAGTGAGTGAGTGAGTGAGTGAAAGAGTAAGTGAGTGAGTGGGTGAGTGAGTGAGTGTTAGTGCTTAAGCTAACGAAATGATGTGCAGTAAATGAGTAGGCCGACAATCATCAAATTAAACAGGGCTTCGGCCGGCATGTAAACGCCTGAATACATGTATAGCCTGTTCAGATTTTCTTGTAAATAAAAAGTTTTTAAATTAAATTTTTTTTACTGAGGGACTTACATAACAAAATAAATAGCTGGCGTCTAGGTTTTCTATAAACTAATACAGTTTTTTAATTGTTTATTTTTAATTACATGATAATATGGATTTTTCATTTGAATAAGCCAACGTACGCAAATTCGGTGCCCAGGCGGCAAGGGAGTTTGTGACAGCCAAAGTCACCAGTATGTTAGTGATTACCGTTTTCCGCTCCACACTAAAGTCAGTCAGTCAGTCAAAGAGTCAGTCAGTCAGGTGATCAGTCAGTCAGTCAGTCAGTCAGTCAGTCAGTCAGTCAGCCAGTCAGTCAGTCAGTCAGTCAATCAGTCAGTCAGTCAGTCAGTCAGTCAGTCAGTCAGTCAGTCAGTCAGTCAGTCAGTCAGTCAGTCAGTCAGTCAGTCAGTCAGTCAGTCAGTCAGTCAGTCAGTCAGTCAGTCAGTCAGTCAGTCAGTCAGTCAGTCAGTCAGTCAGTCAGTCAGTCAGTCATTCATTCAGTCAGTCAGTCAGTCTATCAGTCAGCCAGTCAGTCAGTCAGTCAGTCAGTCAGTCAGTCAGTCAACGCACCGGTCCATGAACATTCCTTGAAGCCCACCTACAATAAGGTGAATCACGATATCAGCGATACAATACGTAGTTCGTTGTAAGTGGAAGTTGTGAGCACAAGTTATGAAACCGAGCTAAAAACAGTCAGTCAGTCAGTCAGTCAGTCAGTCAGTCATTCAGTCAGTCAGTCAGTCAGTCAGTCAGTCAGTTATGTAGTCAGTCAGCCAGTCAGTCGGTCGGTTAGTCGCACTCGGACCTCAACAGCTTTATGGTGGTTGAACATGGTTTCCAGCATTTCGGGATCTTCGAAGCCCGGTTCAGCACAGTGAATAATGCAGTTCGGTACTCTTTGTATAACAGCCCACTCACTCACTCACTTACGTAAAGACGCTTTCGAGATTCTAGTGAAATATGAAGCACCATTTTTGGTCCGACCATGAAACATCAGGTTGAAAACTTTGTTGGGTGAAATCAAAAATAATTTTGTTTAAAATTAATGCAAGCAAAATCATACAAGGACAATACATAAATTCTGATTAATAAAAAACATCATAGCCCGTAAAACACCACTTTTTACACCGAACTCAGATGTTGGGCCACAAGCTAGTTCAATACTCTGCTGTTCTTTCGCATGATTGGCTGAACTTGGGTGATGATGATTGGCCGGTTGAGTTGTGGCCCAATCACCATCACGCACGTTAGCCAAGTGTGTGGACCAAAAGTGAGTTTGATGTTTCATTGTCTGAGCGAAAATAGCACTTAATATTTCACTAGAATCTCGAAAGCGTCAATACTCACTCACTCACTTACTCTCTCACTCACTCACTCAGTCGCTCACTCACTCACTCACTCACTCACTCACTCACTCACTCACTCACTCACTCACTCACTCACTCACTCACTCACTCACTCACTCACTCACTCACTCACTCACTCACTCACTCACTCACTCACTCACTCACTCACTCACTCACTCACTCACTCACTCACTCACTCACTCACTCACTCACTCACTCACTCACTCACTCACTCACTCACTCACTCACTCACTCACTCATTCACTCACTCACTCATTCACTCACTCACTCACTCACTTACTCACTCATTAACTCAGTCACTCGCTCATTCATTCATTCACTCACTCACTTACTCACTTTTCAACAGCAGAAACCACGCTCTGGTAGCGGTATCCACGAAATTCAACTGTGAAGTTGTTGTCTTTACATCCCGTCAATCGGGGAT